>OU892285.1:2433683-3033683 GCA_917834065.1 Ceutorhynchus assimilis | reverse complement strand
AAGAGATATGTTCATTTCAAATAATATCAAAAATCAAATATTTTAATAAATATATTTTTTAAAATACAAAAGGTAAAATTCTTGAATTCAATCTTTTTTTCTAGAAATCTGTCTCTTCACGCAGATAACGTGGATGGCAAGTTTTGAAATGAAAGCCCTGTACATATTTACGTATAATATGCATAAGGCTATTTTCGAAATTCTCGAATGTAGGGCTGAGAAATCTTACTTCTTTAAGACAATGTGTAATTGTAGTTATATTTACCAAACTACAGTAAAAAAATCAACTGCTTATAAATCGTTTTTTATGAGCCAGTAATTGCTACGTTTTTGAGAAAGGGGACACTGCAGACCAAACCATTTATTTTGAGGCTCAAATCGAATTTCGAATTATTTATAAAATTATCTCATTATTCACCTGAAAAATTAACTGTTGACTGTTAATAATTACATTTGCATAATCACCTAATCAAGGTATTTTACATCTGCTCACTAGTGCTCACTTTAGTAGCTACTACTTTTGCAACTTTTCGCAATAGAAAAGTTAGGCGTATTATCAATACGAAGATGCTCGAGAAGATTTAGCCGGTGATTGATGAATTACCGTGAAGTCGACAAATTTTGAGTGTAGGACTAGAGAAATGTACCTCTTTATTTGTAGGACAGTGTAACCATTTAATTGTAGTAATATTTACTAAGCTACATTAAAAAAATCAACTGGTTATAAATCATTTTTTATGTAACGTATCTGCTACATGTTTGAGAAGGGAGACAGCATAGATCAAACCATTTATTTTGTCGGACAAATGTTGTTTTTGCTTGCCTGAATTTAAAGGTGATACCTTAATTCGTTCTATTTTAAAACCAAAATAAAACGCAGAAGAGTGGACTGTATAGAATATTTATTACTGGTTTGACGGATATTTGGCTATTTGGGGCAAAAGAAGACACTTCTAAACTATTTGATTTACTGAGAAACAATTCAGATACACTAAAAACTATTTTTCTTTTATTAAATAACTAAATTGTGCGACGTATTTATCGAATTAATTCTTGCTTGAGAGCACGCTTGCAACCCGAGAAGGTCCTTCACCAAGAGGGCGAGGAATGCAGTGAGACGGGTTTCTTCCCCACTACTTTTCGACCCAAAACCGCATTCCTCTAGTGATAGAGAGAGAGATACACAGAAAATGCGTAAAATAACATTTTTATCGATCGATAAATGCGTTTGCTTTTAAATGGCAAAAAGGTATAGGCAAAACATTATACAAATGTTGTTTCATATTAGTTATGAAACTATCTCAACATTTCGCTACAAAATTAACTGTTATTATTTACATTTGTATGATCACCAAATAGACATATTTTCCACTTGCGCACTCTGTTAGCTACCTGTTTTTGGAATTTTGGCAAAAGAAAATTTGGGCGTCTTATCAAAATGAAAATGCTCACGAAGATTTAGCCTGTTATTAATGAAAAAAGTTAAATCGTGAAATCGACAACTTTTGAGTGTAGGACTGAAAATAGCTACCTGTTTATTTGTAGGACAGTGTGACCATTTAATTGTAATAATATTTGCCAACCTACATTGAAAAAATCAACTTGTTATTAATCATTTTTTATGCAACGTAATTGCTACATGTTCGAGGAGGGGGAGTAGGGGGACATCGTAGACCAAACCCTTTATTTTGTCGGACAAATGCTGTTTCAAATTATTCATAAAATTATCTTAACATTTAGCTAAAAAACAAACTGTTATTAATCAAATTTTCATAGTCACCAAATCGACATGTTTCACACCTGCGCAGTATGTTAGCTACCTGTTTTCACAATTTTCGTGAGAAAAAAGTTGGGCGTCTCGGTGAAATGAAACTGCATTGAAAAAACTAGCTTATTATTAATGATTTGAAAAAAAGGTCCTCGGCCCCCGAACTATTACTATTAGTTTAAAAAAACGCATATTCTTGATCGCCAAGATTACGATATATTTTAATGGACATGTTGTATTCTCAAATCTCAATCTAACAAAATGACAAGAATACAATGAAGAACGGATATAAATTATTATCGATTTCATACTTGAATGAAGTTTATAAACTCTTTGTCGATAAAGTGTAATTGCAAGACGGCAAGACCAAGTCCGGTCGATACGTTACTCGTTGTACTGTACTGCTTGTGCCGTGTCATTCTTTTTAGAGCTACGGGTTAAATTTAAATAGTTTTATTTGTATCTTAGTAATTGAGTTTTCTGATAGGGTCCTACATCCAGGCCTAGTATTGGTCCAATCCAATAAAGACTGCATGCTTTTCTAAACTTCATGTGCCCTTACTTCTGAGGTCACTTTCATGGTCCCTGATGGATAGTGCCTATTATCCCTGATGACACCTCGACTTAGAAGTAGTGACCACAGGCTTCTTTACGTTTAAATTTTACCTTTCATATTACAATTTTTTATCGAGCATTACCCAATTGGAATGTCTCATTTCCATGTTCAGTTCGCTGTTCGGCTGAGCATGTGAATTTTCAGAGCAGATAGACCCAACGAGGTAATTTTTTATTGAGCATTACCTAATAATTGCAATGTCTCATTTCTATGTTCAGTTCATTGTCCGGTTGAGCATATGAGCTTTAAGGGCAGATAGACCAGTAGAAAGGGTCACAATTTAAATAAAATTATCGATCATTGTTATTATTTTGCACAATAATATTTAGTTAATAGAGGTGGAATCGAATTATTTTTTTTTATTTCTGTTTTGTTCTCGGAGATAGATCTCCATATTCTTGTTCGATTTTATTTCGAATGACCATTCTCTCGGTTTCTGCGCAAGTCATTTCTCGCGCATGTTGCGCGTCTTCCAGGGCATCCAGCCCACAGTCGCCTTGGCCGCTTACATCCTGCAATTTGAATCGGCGCAAGAAGTACTAGAAATTTCCGTGGCCCGAGCCAGTTGGCTTGCCTTTAAACGCAAGTTCAACCTGTCGAATCCCACTTCAGCACAGTGTCTGTAAAGCTCTCTGCCCTTGGGATTCAGATCCCATACCCTTTGCCATCTTTCTAGTATCCACCGTTTCCTGTTTATCTTGTCATGTCTCTTCCTCCATCTGAAATCAGTTTTTCAGCTGTTTTCAGGGTGTGTGCCACAAGTTTGCCTTTCATCATTCCCATTTTGTCAGTTCTTGTGTTCCAGCTAGCCGCAGTCCTTTCAGGATTGCCGTCAGTTCTGATATATCAGTTCTCAGGTGATCTGAAGCTCTGCCTTTAAATCTGTATGGTTGGCCTTCTTTTATCCAGAAGAATCCAATTCCCGTTTTACCCTCCAGGTTCACACTGGCGTCCACATGGACCTCCATGGTCACTTGTTCTGCCTTCTTTCCTCGGCTTCAAGCCATAGGGGTGGGGATCCTGCCATGACTTGCAATACACAGTTGGCTGTAGTGGAGTATGCTCTGCAGGTCATCAGAAGCAAGGGTCTTGTCGCCGCGTCCAAGTGTCTCCTGCCAAAAGCCGTGTTGGCTTTTCCGCCCCATATTTCGGGCGCGTACAGCATCGCTGGCTTGAGTACCTTGTCCATGATCTCTTTTACCACTTGCCTGTTATGTTCCCATTTTCTATTGATTGTGTCCGTCAGGGTCATGGCCATTTTTGAGACTTTTGTCATAGTGGCGTTCATGTGTTGTAAGTAGTTTCGTTATTTGTCAATTAATAGTCCAAGTTACCTGATGTGCTCCCCCGAGTTCACTGTCTTTTTGCCTGTTTTTATTTTCGGTTCTCTTGTGTGTTTGCCCTTATGGTATGTAAAGTATCTCTGTCTTCAGGTCATTGTATCTTACGTCGCTGATGCCTTACTATCCTTTGCATGCTGCTCATACTGCGTTTCATTTTATCTCGATTTCTGATATGGGCCCTGGTATGGTATTATGATAAGTTGGTCGTCAGCGTACGCTTGCACATCAGCCAGCCTGCCGTTTTGCGTCCTATCCCATGTCTCGTTGGCTTTGTCCATACACCTGAACCACCCCTGCATGACCAATAACCATAATGTCGGCCCTAGACTTGATCCCTTGGGGCACCCTCACGTCATATCCTTGCTTACTGTTCCTGCTGTTATTTTGCGGTCTTTCATGAAGCTTTCACATATTAGTCTGAGGTTGTTAGGAGTTTCCGCTAATTCTGGTTCTTCGCTGACGTTTGGCCCCCAGGCTGAGTTGAAGGCGTTCTTCAGATCAAGCCCTACTATTAGCTGATGCGACCCTTGCTCCTTGTTTCTGTCCAGGTCAGAGAGTATAGCGCTTTCACGGTGCCGGTACCCTCTCTGAACCCGAATTGTCGGCCGTCGATGTAGTTCGTCTTCTCAAGGTGGAGTTGTAGCCTTTTGTTTATCAGCTTGTCCAGTACCTTACCCAGCGTAGGAAGTAGGCTTATCGGCCTTGGGGTGCCATCTTTTTTGGGGATCCATACTATTGTGGCGTTTTTCCAAATTTTGGGGAAGTATCCTCTCTTCAGGCATTCCTTGTATATTTCCAAGAGTGTTGGCGATGCCTTTTGTATGTGTACCATGGCCTCGTTTGGGATTTTATCTGTAGGTACTTGTGGATTTCTTTGCCATTAGCCCCGCGATGACGTCCTCTAGCTCGGTTCTATTTATGTCTCTGTCGTTCGGTGTTCTATATGTTCTTTGTCTGGTTCTTCTGCTTCTCATGCTGTCGCTGTCTTGTTCTGGGTTGTCTTACGGAAAGTATTTGTCTAGAAGGTATCTCTTTCTCTTTTCCTTGTTGTTCGTATACGAACCGTGATCCATGCGAAGGTTTGACGGCGCTTTACTTGGGCTCCTTTTTCCTATGATTTTCCACAAGCGATGCCATGACTCAGTGTTTGAGGTCTTTTCGACCTTTTCTTGGACAGATTTGATTTTTTCCTTCTGGATGGCTCTTTTGTACGTTTGTCTTAGTAGCTTGTGTCTCTGTGGTAATGTCGTTTTTCTTATCGGGTCCAGTTCCCTCTGACTTTCCCTTCTGCATCTCCTAGTCGTTTGTCTTAAGTTTTGTAGTTCGCCATTCCACCAATCTTGATTACTTTCATCCACCATTTTTTGCTTTATAAACAGTTTGCAAGACCTCGAACAGATGTCTTGCAAGGTTGTGGCGTTTTCCTCCAACTGCTCCATTGTTGTCATTTCCCACGTATATGTTTGGCTATCTCATTTTGTGTCTGTCTTTGGAATTCTGGCTAGTCTATGGCGTCGAAGTCATAAGTCCTCCTGCAAGATTTTTTGTGGGCGCTACACTTGATTTTGTAGGTCAAATATTTGTGCTCGCTTAGTGACTCCTCCACCATTACTCACCAGTCGTGTATTGTGATGTTTTTGGTTATCGTCTTGTCTATGTAGCTGCTCCCCATGGCTGTCATGTATGTGGGGCCTTGTTTCGCATCATTTCTGATCTCGTAACTATGAGTCAGTGTCCAGTCGAACAGTTGGGATCCTGTTGTGTCCGTGACCCCTAGCTTCGTTGTGTGCGTTTATGTCCTCTGCCAAGATGTGTCTGTCCATAATGCTCGTATAGTTGTGTTCTGGAGAAGTCGAGTTTTCTCCTGGTTCGTAGTAGATGGATGTGATGTAGAGGTCTTTGGCCCCCTTTGTTTCAATTTTTATGGAGGTAGAGTTTTTGTTAATTCTTTGTATGCAGGCTCTCGCGCTTGGCAAGTCCTTGCTCACCCATATGTTGGACTTTGCGCCGCTAGTGTTGCCGTGTTTGTGAAAATTTTTGCTGCTACCTCTGTTGTACGGCTCCTGCACTATGATTACGTCCACCCCGAGCTCTTCCGCCATCTTCTCCATCCTGGCTGGTCGCTTCTCGACCTCTGTCCGTGTTCATCTGTAGTACAGTTAGGTGTCATTATGCGTTCTGTTTTGTCATGTTCATAGTCTATATTGTGTGTTACTCCTCTTACGTTCCAGGCGCAACTTGTATACTGGGCAGTTTCTATTCCAAGTCATGTGCCTTCTCTCTTGCTTCCTGATTGTCATTTTGCTCCAGTTTGGACAGTCCAGTTCCGCTTTCTTACAGTCTTTTTCTCATGAGCCTCCCCACACCTCATGCACACTAGCTTGTCCTTGCATGTTCTTCCTGTGTGTCCGAAACCGCAGTAACTGCGACCAATGGTCAGTTTCATGAATTCGTCTACGAACACGCTTGTGAGGTCAAGTCTTATCCTTTTTGTCTGCATAATGGCCCGGAATTCGTTGATACACCCCTTCCTAAGAACCACTCTGAAGTGGTTGTCAGTGATTGCGTTCAGTTCCCCGTTTTCTATGAAGATAAAGCTTTCGATCTTTTGGTCGCTGAGCCCTTTCTCAATCCATGACAGCCGAATCATGGGATTTAGTTTTCCGCTAGTTTTGACTTGAGCTCTCCTACGTTTCCTTCAATAAGGAGGCCTTTAATCTTTGTTTGCTGTTCCACTTCATTGGCCAAGATTATGGCACCCCCTTGTCGTGTCGCCTTTATAGCCTTGACCTCGTTGATACCCTTTTCAATGAGCAAGTTTCGCATTGATCTTACTCTCTTTTGTGTTCGTCCCAAGTTACTGCCTCCTGCCTCTAAACATTACGTCCGCCTTAGGGCCAAATTATGGACCGATCGATAAGTGTCAGGTTATTACCTAGCAAGTACTTTCCATGCTCTAGAGAATAAAAAGTACCTGCTAGGTAACAACCTGACACTTATCAGTCGGTCCATAATTTGGCCCTTAATGATATTTTGACCCACCTGTATAAACTGCTGATTGATGATATGCAGTAAGTTTTCGTAAATTGAAGTAATTCAATGTAAAATTTATTTCACCCTATACCTGTACCAGTTGACAATAGTTGTATTCCTTTCAAGAGTTTAAAACACCAGAGCTACTCGCTCCGGTATTTGTCGACCCTGATTTGAAAGGCATAGATGCGCTGGCTTTCGTGCATTTAAACAATCGCGCTTTTATCCAGTCGCGTGTTTGTTCATTGCGCTTTATTCCAGTCGCGTTTTTGTTCCGTCGCGCTTCTGTCTATCGCGTTTTTGTCCCTCGTATTTTTATCCAGTCGCGTTTTTGTTCCGTCGCGCTTTTGTTCCTCGCGCTTTTCGTATCGCGCCTTTCTCCCTCGCGCAAACGGCTGTCGCCCAAATGGCACGGAGCCATTTATTTCATAATAATGATAAAGAAATATTGTCAAAATATATTATGTGTTTTTTCAAAAGGATGGAAATAATTTTTGTGAAATCTTGATGATTTTGAAAATAGAATTCTGTTAGTCTATTTCTAGATCCATACCAGATACAAAACACAATAAAAGTGGCAGTTATACTTGTACTTTCAGCCCTGAAAAAAAAAAAAAAAACATTTTTTTGAGGACTTTTCAAGAGTTTGTCGTAGGTACTCATTATTTATTTCTAATAATCTTCAAATTTAGCAACCTATTTTTTTCTGAAGAAGTTGTTCCTTAATATTATTTGTAGCGCTATTTTTTCTATCGCTAACTAACCCAAACTTACCCATCACAATACAACTTTTCGGTTCCTCCGTGGTACTACTTAATTCAGTACTACCCTCTATATCAGAAACATCATCTCCGTCACTATACACAGTGGATTCCAAGTCATTTAAAATACTGGACGATTCTGCCTCATAATTTATTGGCACCTGTGTCGTAATCTCTGATGGTGAACTGGAAGACTTTTTTGCTTTTTCCGATTTCCTGGCTGTGGTTGTGGATTTTAGGGTGGACGTTGGTGGGGAAGGCGTTTGTGGGTAGACGAATTTTGGTTTAAATGTTGGTGCTACAGGAACTGTTACTGTGAAAAAAAGTATTGCTTCTGAACTTGTTGAAAATAGAAAAGGCTCTGGATTTGAAAAACTATTGCCGATATTTTTAGTAGATATTTTATTGGAAACAAATAGAAACTTATTGATTTTTCCATCATCATCATACACTTAACACTTCTATATATCAATAACAATTAGATTATCGAGATTATTATAAATTCTGATTTGGTTTTGGTTTAAATACAACGGAAGGACTTATTTTTTTTTTTTTACTTATGATAACTGCAAGTTCTCCGGATTTTGAAAACGATAACATTTAATGCCATCTTGTCGATATGTAAATCTCTTGTTCTACATTGCAAATCCTCCTGAATATGAAATGAGTTTTCCTAAAAGTGATTGGTTTCACTTCGATTTCTATCTGCTTTTTTGAAAAGAAAACTTGGATAATGTAATTGCGAATTTGAATTCTAACGTCTCCGATTTCCTAGAGTTTCTCTTTTGAATTCTATAAGTTATACATTAAAAATTCTTACTGCAAGGAGAAAACGGTCCTTGATTTTTACAGGGCCCCTCCATGGCGGGCGGACAATCTTGCCACCAGCAAAACATTTCGCCGTCGAGGCACAGGCAAAACTCGCAAGGATCTGATCTGTAGATCTGAAACAAAAAGAAGTTTTATTACTATTATTACTATATTATTTTAGTCCGTATACCTAGACAGTTTTAGAAATAAATATTTATTGAAAAGTTGAGAGATTTCCTAGTATTCTCCAGTTCAATTATTTGAGATTTATGAAAATGAATATCATCTTTTTTCTACGGATATTTACTGAATGCTTGAACAAAGCAAGATTCTCATCTTCATGAAAATATTGAAGGTTTTGACTTTTCTCCTCAATGCGAATGTATATCTCTCCTATAGATCATATAAAATTTTCGTTAACAGCTCTATCCAGGCACCACATTAGTGGTGACTCAGAAAAAATCATGCTCTTTGTGATGCTGCCAGTAAAGTTACGGCTAAGTTAGTCCCAAAATGTATTCAAAGTGTGCTTCAGATTCTGAGAAATGTAGCGTTTCACGTCTCATTTGATGATGAATAGAGAATTAATTTTCACCATCTAATTTTTATCTTTCTTATTATTGGAACCATTCTCGAACTTCTTGCTTACTGGCCGTTCTTCTGAAATATATCCAATACCCACCCACAAGTATTGTAACCCCTTTTGCTAATGAATTAATAAGAGGCCCATAATATGCTCGGTTTGCTCAGCGAAAAATTATTAGGTGTGGGTTGATAGTTTAATAAGTACAGTATGACAAGGGCGCCACTAAATTTTTAAAAAAAAATTAATAATAAAATTTCATAAAATATGGGATGTGAAAATTCAGAAACACACCTAGAAAATAATCAGCAAATGGTAATAGGTAATTCTGGAAAAGAAATAAATAATGCACACAACTCAAACTCGACGTATAAATAAACCAATAAAACAATTAAGTAAAATTTCAAATTAAAAATAGTATATATTTTCACAGTGAGGTTGAAAATCAAAAATTAAATAATTTCCAAAATATAATTGTATTGATAAATATGGTTAGTTTCTGCAAAAAAATTAATTCAATAAAATCAAATTGTACCTGAAAGAAATCAAAAGTTGGGCTATATACGGGTGACAATTTGAAAAGTAGCAATCAGGAATATCTCTTAGACAAAAAATACTATCAGAAAGATCTCAAATACGTATCGGAGGATTGGAGGGGGAACCAAAATGAGGCAGTTTTTGAGTCACCCCGCCTCCCTCCTTAGGGGGTAGATACCCCAACTTTTTTTTTTAAATACCAACCTACCTTGTATTGTACATCGTTCGATAGCTCGTTGCTATCCCTTCACAATCATATAGCAAAATCCTAAATCGGACAATTAATTTTCGAGATATCGGTGTTTAAAAGTAAGCACATTTTGAAAACTAGTAATTTTGACTATCTCATAGACAAAAAAATTCTGTCATAAAAGTTTCGAATACACATCGGCGAAACCAGATAATGTGTTTATCGTAATTATATCTGCTTCTGCACGTCTCTAAACACGAATAAATAACCTTTCAAAGGAACTATCACACGGGGTAGGTTCTCATTTTAGAATAATTATTAGGAGTGGCTAGCCCCCAAGACAAGAGGATGGGGGTTAGGCAATAAACACATTTGGTCTCCCGGATATGTATTTGACACTTTTATGACAGAATTCTTTTGTGTAAGAGATAGTAAAAATTACTAGTTTTCAAAATATGCTCATTTTTAAACACCGATATCTCGAAAACTAATCGTCCGATTCAAGATTTTGCTATATGACTGTAAAGGGATAGCAACGAGCTATCGAACGTTGTGCAACACAAGGTAAGTTCGTATTTAAAAAAAAAAGTTAGGGAAGCTACCCCCCAAGGGGTAAGGCTGACTCAAAAAGTTCCTCATTTTAGTTCCCCCTCCAATCCCCTGATAGGTATTTGAGATCTTCCTGATAGTACTTTTTGTCTAAGAGATATTCCCGATTGCTACTTTTCGAATTGTCACCCGTATATACGTTAAATGGTCTGGAGGGAAATATAATGGAAATCCTCAAATATACAAGGTGTCCCAGAATATGTGGGCAATCTCTCTGATTCAGATAGAGCACAAAAAAATAACATGAGAACTTCCTATAAAAAAAAATCCTACGCGCCCCCCCCCCCCCCTACGAAGTTACGTGCCTCTTAAGGACGCCTCTGAAAATCGGTTTTTTGCTGATAACTTTCAAAATACTTCGTGTAATTTATTTTTATTTTAATCTGATGGATACTAGATAAGACCCCTTAAAATGGACCCTTTCAAACACACTTGGCAAATCTAGTTTGCCAGGGACGGACTAGCTTTAACACAATAATGCTAATTTTTTTTACACCCTGTATGATATAGGCATAGCAATAATATTTTAAGATAGTTTGTTTAATTAGAACAATTAAACAGTGATTAACCTTCGCCGGCGTAATTTGACCGACTTCGTATATTTATATTTTATTCAATATCACGGTCAGCTTGCTATATGAGATTTTAGTTAGTCACAATGTTTGGGTAATATAAAAATATCCAAAACATTGTAAGTTGCATTTCCAGCATGCATTTAAATAATTACGGTCACAATGTTTTATATTTTTGCAGTTTTTGTCACGATTAGTTTATCAAAATTCAATATAAAAAGGGATGTAAGAGTCGAAATAAATCAGTATTCATCTAGCATCAAAAGGTGTTTTACTCAAATCGTTTCCTGTGCCCAAGCCTTCTTCGCCACCGCAAAGAGTGAGGCTGCTCTTTGACAGAAAACGATACAATCGTCCCGCTGCTCAACCAAGCCGAGTTGGGCAAGCGTAATCTGCGAGCACAGCTTGCACATTGGTCCTTCGAGCCTAAAATAACAGTCCAGAAGACTCGCTGTCCGTCCACAACGTCCGTCCATACAGCCAGTCCAGAAGACTCGCCGTCCGTCCATAACGTCCGTTCATAACGTCCGTCCATACAGCCAGTCCAGAAGACTCGCCGTCCGTCCATAACGTCCGTCCATACAGCCAGTCCAGAAGACTCGCCGTCCGTCCACAACGTCCGTCCATACAGCCAGTCCAGAAAATTCGCCATCCTTCCATACAACCATACGTCTGTCCAGAATAAATAGTCATCAAAACAATCCAGTCACCCTGTCAAACACAGCCATGGCAGAAAAAGAAGAGCTTGACCGTCTCGCAACGAGAACAAGAAAAATCAGGAATGCAAATCGTTCAACTACTGAGTAACTGCAAGAAAGACTCAGTCGATAGGAAAACCGAGGCCTACGTCCAAAAGCACTTGACCAATTTGGATGCGATACTACAAACAATCCAGAAAAACGAGGCCGCGATGATAAAAATAAAAGGGTACAGCGAACATCAATACTTCAACAAAGCAATATACCCAACAATTGTATGCCAAATTCGACGAGTTAAAGACCTACTTGCTAACATGCCCAAAGGCCAAACCTACAACAATCCAATCTGAGCCATCCAACGTCAGCATCCAAGAGAAACGGATTAAAACGCAAAACTTCAAAATACAGCAATTGGAAGACACTCTGGCCCAAATAAGGTCGGAACTGACGCTAGAAAAATCAGAATTCCGCTGTAAACATCTGATGGATTCAAGCAAAAAACAATGGGATGCAATTCAAAACCTGCATGAAGAAATCGCCGTTAGTGAAGATAGCCATCAAGATAAGTACTTCACTATGGATGTGTACAAACAAATCCAGAGCCAATTTGATGATGTCGTTGAAGCGTTAGCGGCAAAAATCCAGCAGAATGTCGTCATTCCACCTCAACAAATACTGGTTAATCAACCACAACAGAACCGCTACCAAAAGTGCAAATTCCAATTTTCTATGGAGGGTATAAAAACTGGTCTTCATTTTTCGACATCTTCAGAAGGGTCATCCATGAAAATTCAGTGTTGAACAAAGCCGACAAGATGCACTACTTAAAAACTAATACCAGGGGAGAAGCAAGGCAAGCTAATCCAACATTTAGAAGCAATTGCGGCCAACTGCGATTCAGCATGGGACCTACTACAGAAGCGTTATGAGAACAAAAGGCTTCTAATATTTAAACTCCTAGACAAGCTGATAGACCTACCAGAAGTCTCGAAAGAGAACACCGAGAAGCTAAAGCAGCTGCATGACGTCACCAGTGAGTGTCTACAAGCACTAAAAAATCTAGACGTCAAAATTGACACCTGGGGGAACCCATAATAATCCGAATGACAATGAGAAAGTGGGACTCCGAAACCAGCCGTCTATATGAACAAAGTCTTGAGAAGCCTCACGACGTTCCAGAGTTGGAAGAATTTATGAAATTCTTGGAAAGAAGATTCCAGTCACTAGAAACTATTCCAGGATCAGATCGGAAGCCAAGCTCAGAGAGAAAATACACTAACTCAAGCTGTCCTCTTCTGCCAAGATCAACACATGACGTACCACTGTCAAAAGTTCAAATGAATTTCAGCACAGGAAAGAAACAAATATGTTCAAGAAAAACGCATCTGCTACAATTGTCTCAGCCATGACACCAATAAGAGATGTTTCAGCCATGCAAAATGTAGTATCTGCAGTCGTCAACACCATACACTTCTACACATGGAAAGACAGCAACAAAATTCCAACAGGCAGGCCAACTACGAAGAAAGACGCACAACTTCCCAACCGCGAAATACTCAACGATACCCGCCAACAAGAAGAGCAGAACAATACCCACCAAGAGGCGCAATGTCTAACCACGCCAGTAGAAATGAAGAAAACGTCTTACTCGCTACTGCTCTAGTAGAAGTGAGCACATCAAGTTCCTCTCAAGTCTTGAGGATTCTTATTGATCAAGGGTCACAGATATCCATTATTACTGAAGAAGCTGCAAATCGGCTGGGATTACCACGTCATAGTATCAGAGCACAAATCTCAGGAATTGGTGACGGAGAACCAAAAGTCTCTAAATGGTCTATTGACGCACAGATCAAACCACGATTTATGAGTACGTTCTCCATGGAGGTCAATATGATTGTCCTTCCAAAACCTACTCAATCCATGCCAAAACGACACCTACACATAAATAGCATAGATAGTTGGAAGAATGAAGTGCTAGCCGATCCAACATTCATGACACCAGGTGCAATAGATGGTATATTAGGCGCAAATGAATACGCCAATATCATTTTAAACGGCATGCAAAAAAGTACAGAAGGCCTATTGAAACAAAACACAGAGTTAGGATGGATCGTTTCTGGCCCCAATAGCATCCGGATCTCCCGCAATCCAAGTTGTCAGCATGATCACTCACTATGAAGAAGATAGACAGCTAACCAAGTTCTGGGAAATTGAAGAAATAACCCAAACACAGCCCCTAACAGAAGAAGAGCAAGCATGCGAAGAGATTTTTGAGGAAACCACAACTCGAGACTCTGAGGGTAGATTCATTGTTAGAATCCCATTCAAACAGTCAGCAGATGTATTAGGTCACTCTACACCAAGAGCCGCAGCAAGATTCAAGAACATTGAGAGAAAGTTACATCAAGATCCCAGTTTACAAGAACAATATTCTGTATTTATGAAAGAATACATAGACTTGGATCATATGAAGAAAGTCACCCGACATGAAGTGAATCAAGGGAAATATTACATCCCTCATCAAGCAGTCATCAGAGAAGCCAGCACAACAACGCGACTAAGAGTCGTTTTCGACGCATCGTGCAAAAGCTCCACCAACATCAGCCTAAATGACATCATGTACGTCGGCCTAAGACTTCAACAAAACATCGCAGACATACTGCTGCGTTGGAGAAAGCATGAGATTGTGTTCTGCGAAGACATAGAGAAAATGTACAGGCAGATCCGAATTCATCCAGACGATCAACAATTCCAGAGAATATTATGGAGGGAGCATCCACAGCAACCAATGTATGAATACGAACTGACCACTGTAACCTACGGTACAGCCTCAGCACCATATCTAGCCATCAAGACACTACAGAAGCTTGCAATCGAAGAATCAAACAAATTTCCGGCAGCAAGCCAAGCAGCATTGAGAGACTTCTACGTCGATGACATATTATCGGGAGCAGCAGATACAGAATCAGCCCTAGAACTACAAAACCAACTACTAAAAATGCTCAGCCTTGCTGGATTCAACCTGAGAAAATGCTCTAGTAACTCACCGGCATTACTCCAATCAATTCCAGAACAGTTCCGAGAATAGAAAATACAAGGCAGATTTCAAGAAATCTCTGGGCGTACTATGGTCACCAGCAGACGATACCTTCAAATTCCAAGTCAAAGTCTCCGAGATACGCGAATTAACAAAACGACAAATTTTGTCAGAAATATCGAAGCTATTCGACCCCTTAGGATGGTTGTCTCCAATCGTAATACAAGCTAAACTCATCATTCAAGACTTATGGCTAAGAAACTTGAGCTGGGATGAGCCTGTAGATGAGGAAATATCCTCAAGATGGATACAGTTTCAGAGCAAAATAAAAGAAGTAGAAAAAATCAAGATTCCGAGGTGGATACATCTGAGAAAAACAAAAATTGAACTCCACGGCTTTTGCGATGCATCAGAAAAAGCCTATGGTGCAGTGATCTACAGTCGGATAGAAAAAGAAGATAAGCGAATTATAACACTGCTGCAAGCAAAATCAAAAGTCGCTCCAGCAAAAAACAGAACAACCCTACCTCGCTTGGAGCTATGTGCAGCAGTCCTACTATCAAAACTAATTCAAAAAACTAAGATAGCACTTCAAATGAGTGATACCCAAACCTTCGCTTGGACCGACTCCATGATCACTCTTGCCTGGATAAAGGGTGACTCTACGAGATGGAAAACCTTTGTGGCAAATAGAGTTTGTGAAATACACAGAAACGCCCCTCAAGTATCCTGGAACCACGTCAAGTCCCAAGAAAACCCAGCAGACATCATATCCAGGGGATTAGACCCAGACAAACTACAATCAGCTGACCTGTGGTGGAAAGGTCCTCATTGGCTAACATTTCTCCATGAAATCCCCATAACAGACAACATTCCCGACATTCAAGAAGAAGTAAAAGCCACATGTCACAAAATTGAAGTTACGATAAGGAGCGATATATGGGAACGCTTCTCAAACTTGACAAGGATGCTCAGGGTATTATCCTACTGCCGTCGATTCATCAAAAAAGAGGAAATCCTTACTCTATCCGTTCAAGAAGTTCAAAACACTTTCGAAAGAATCATAAAAATAGTCCAACAGCAAGAGTTTACCAAAGAATGCAAGTCTTTACAACAGCAGAACGCAGTCGACAAGAAAAGTAAGCTACAGACCCTCAACCCATTTCTCGACAGCAAGGGCATAATCCGAGTCGGAGGCAGACTCGAACACTCACCTCTTCCCTACGACCAACGACACCCGATGATTCTTCCATACCATTCTCACATATCTATGCTGGTGGTGAGAAACGCACACAAGACCACGCTACATGGAGGCAACCAAGCGACATTGTCGTACATACGAAGCAGATTCTGGATCATCAACGGTAAGCGGGCCGTCAAAGCAGTTATAAATAAGTGGCGTCACAAAGCCGAGACCGCACAGCAACTCATGGGACAACTTCCGAAATCAAGAATTACACTAGCACCACCATTTACAAACTCAGGAGTGGACTACGCTGGACCGATTCAAGTCGGAGTAACGAAATGAAGAGGTCACAAATCGTACAAAGGGTATATCGCAGTATTCGTATGCCTAGCAACCAAAGCCATTCACCTAGAAGTAGTCAGTGACATGACAACAGAGGCATTCTTAGCAGCACTTCGACGTTTCACAGCCAGAAGGGGACATTGTGCGAATATGTACAGTGATAACGGAACTACATTTGTTGGAGCAGCACGCCTATTCGAAGATGAAATCACAAAATTGATACAATCACAATCTGTGCAAAATACAATCGTCAACTTAGGAACACAATGGCACTTCATTCCACCTGCAGCCCCACATTTCGGAGGACTATGGGAGGCAGGTGTAAAATCTATGAAGCACCATCTCAAGAGAGTTATTGGAGACTGCACTTTGACCTATGAAGAATTAACAACGTTGGTGTATCAAATCGAAGCATGTTTGAACTCAAGACCACTCTACCCGCTAACAGAAGACACAGATGATTTCAACATCTTGACCCCAGGACACTTTCTCATAGGAAGAGAACTTCTAGCTCCACCAAACTTAGAATCGACAGAACATTTTAACCTATCTCAACGATGGAGACACGTGCAAAAGTTAAAGAAAAATATTTGGAGCGCATGGTGCACAGGATACCTCACCAGACTGCAGCAAAGATACAAATGGAAGAATCAGACCAACAATATACGAGTAGGAACAATGGTCCTAATCAAAGAAGAAAATATAAACCCAAACCAATGGCCTTTGGGGAGAATTATAGAAACTCACTAGGGTCAAGATGGAGCAATCCGAGTGGTAATAATAAAAAAAGCAGGTGGCTCACCACAAAAAAGACCGATCCACAAGTTAATCCCATTACCGACAGAAGACATACACAATTTACCAACCACCCAACACCACTCATCAGAGGTACGGAGATCAGACCGACTACGGAACGTAGCATCAACATCAGCAAAATCATATCTATTGTTTTTTCTAGCAGCCATAATTATGATGATTACAACCGCCGCTGCAGAAACAGGGTTTAAAATCAACTACCCACAACATGGTTTTTACGTTGAACACCTTGGATCAGCAAAAATTGATAGAGGGATTTTCAGGATAGAGACAACGTATCCTAAGAACAAAACTGAAACGGAATTATCAGAGGTATCCACAGTCGTCAACCAATTCAAAAATATGTGCAACGAATCCAAGAAGCTCACCGATGAAGTCAAATGCACATCTCTCGTACAACACTTAGAAGAAATGGAAAATCACTCCAAATGGATATTTGCTACCATGGCCGACATTCACCACAGAACTAAGAGAGGACTATTTGGAAAATTTTTGACTGCGGTTTTTGGAGTGAATGACGAAGTATATCAAGATATCGAGGCAATGAACAACAATCAGGAAGAACTCATCAGAGCATCGAACTACCAAACAAAGTTCATGATTTCGGCCCTCACAAAATTCAACGAAACAGAAGCCAGAATCAGGAACAAACACAACATTTCCAGAAACGACTCAACGAAGGAATAGAAGCTATCAACAGCATGCAGAGTTGGTACAAGCAAATAGACACTAATGCCCTTAACATTCACCTATTGAGTGCATACCAAGTAGCTACCAACTTCATCAGCGAAACCAATGAGCACTATGATAAATTGCTGAACATCAACTTCAACAGGGGTACGATATATGACCAAGTTTCACCAGCATATATCAACGCCGTCATTCAAAAATCCAATCGGAAGCTCCCAAACAATCTAAAGATTCTTTCGGCAGCAGTGTCCACAAGATTAATCACCAACAACACGCACCTCAAGGTGTGTGGATATTTTCCAATAGTTGACGTGACAGAATTCACCCTATTGAAGGCAACACCGATTCAACTCAGAATTGAGAATGAAACATACTGGGCGTTGGACTTTCACGATGATTACACCGCCGTCGACTACAACAGTCAAACATACTTTCAGCTCCATGAAAGCGACCTCCAACAGTGCATGCAGCCCTACCCACACCAGCTCATCTGTTCTCCAGTTTCTGTTAGAAACATTGAATCTAATCCGTCCTGCGTCATCGACGAAATTTATGAACGACCGCAACCCAGACTTTGCCATATACAACAACACAGGCTAAAAGGCTTCCTCTGGAAACGTCTATGTACAACGAATACATGTATGTTCATCGCACGATCGTCTACAACAATAGCGGTGATATGCAACGGCGAGCGGGAAGAGGTAGGAATAAACACAACGGGAATAATCCAAATTTCTCAAGATTGCACCATCCAGACAAAACAGAACATTCTAACTCCCATAAGAAGCGCAATCGTTCCAGTGCTAGGCAGCTATGTAAAAGCTGTACCCATAATCTTCAATGGTACTCTCCACAAACATCCACCGTCAGATATAGCCACCGAGCCTGTGTTCAGAGAATCCGATAGTTTTGGAGACTTAGTAAGAGAAGAAGAGGACCTCGGTGATCGACTTCATAACAAAGTATGGCGCAGTATTTATCACCACTCCGCAGCCACTAGCAGCATCACCACCATAGTCATCATTATACTAGTGATTGCAGGATGGCAAACAACAAAACTTATCAACAGAAGGCGTCAAAAGCAGACAAGAGACCAACACCAAGACCAAAAAGAAGAGATAGAGCTAATGTCTCTGCATTCTTCCAGTCTGGAGAGGCGGCAGAATGTTTAATTAGAATAATTAAACAGTGATTAACCTTCGCCGCCGTAATTTGACCGACTTCGTATATTTATATCAGCTTGCTATATGAGATTTTAGTTAGTCACAATGTTTGGGTAATATAAAAATATCCAAAACATTGTAAGTTGCATTCCAGCATGCATTTAAATAATTACGGTCACAATGTTTTATATTTTTGCAGTTTTTGTCACGATTAGTGTATCAAAATTCAATATAAAAAGGGATGTAAGAGTCGAAATAAATCAGTATTCATCTAGCATCAAAAGGTGTTTTACTCAAATCGTTTCCTGTGCCCAAGCCTTCTTGGCCACCGCAAAGAGTGAGGCTGCTCTTTGACAGAAAACGATACAATCGTCCCGCTGCTCAACCAAGCCGAGTTGGGCAAGCGTAATCTGCGAGCACAGCTTGCACATAGTTTCACCCTTGAACTAGAAAAAAGGTACTCTTATTCGATGTCAAAAAAATGAGCTGGTTTCGAGAAAAATCTGTTTTTGTGTATTAATGTTTTTTATTAAATAATTTTTTATGTCGACTCAACATGAAATCCTTCTAGTTTTATGCATTCCATACCTATTTTAATGAAAGATTGTTCGACTCTCGACAATGCTTCAATATTAGCCCTTATTTCGCGACAGTGAAAATTAATTCTTTCTACTAATATTTCCTCAGTGTCATTATTGCGTTAAAGCTAGTCCGTCCCTGGCAAACTAGATTGGTCAAACGTGTTTGAGAGGATGCACTTTAACGGGTCTTATCTAGTATCCATCTTATTAAGAGAAAAAAAAAATACACGAAGTATTTTTAAAGTTATCAACAAAAACCGATTTTCAGAGGCGTCCTTTAGGGGCACGTAACTTCGTAGGGGAGGCCGTAGGAATTTTTTTTTACAGGAAGTTGTCATGTTATTTTTTTGTGTTCTATCTGAATCCGAGAGATCGCCCACATATTCTGGGACACTCTGTATAAGACGTAGAACCCAGGGTCAAAAATTGATCAATTTTTGACGTTTGGCTATTACCTACTCAACAATTTTAAATTCAGAACATGTTGTCCAATCTTGACCGTTGTTCAGACTACTTATCGATTAATATTGATAAAAATGATAAAATATAAGGCAATATTATTAAGTTCTGCAAAGAAAAATCCATAATAAATTCTGTTTTGGAAATTCTTCACAACAGAAATTTTAATTATTCTTCATGTTACAATGCGCTAGCTATTTTTTTTTTCTTTCTTTCTCTCTCTCACACACACAGTTTTCGTTATGGAATTTTACCTACGAAAAGTGAAAGTTATCTTGTCTTGTCTTCTAGCCTAGCCCTTCTTCGTGTTTGTATAAGTCGTTGCAAGTCGCTCGCACCCCAATTCTCTTCCATCTTTGTTTATCACAGTACAGTTGATACGCATTTATCTTTCTTTTTTCTTAGGCTTAGAGAGTAGCACTTTTTATTTTTCTTTATCAGTAGCAGCAGAGACAGCAAAGTGGTTCTTGCATTTAGAACGGCTACTCTCAAATTCGTTTTTGTTTTTGACCTGCTCAAAAAAAGATTATTGTCACCCCTCCGTAATTATCGGATTCTTAGTTGTTGGAAATGTTGATAGTTGTTTATAGTGTTCATTGTGCAATAATCGCATTTGTTGATTTGTTTTGAAAGGTGCACAAAAGGTGTTTCAAAACAACCCGTTTCTATGTAAAAGTTGTCGCCTTGTTTGGAGATTTATCACTGTGTGCTGAGTAAGTTTGGTACCTACTACTACTCCCCGTAAATTTATTTTCAGCCAATGTTAACGTTACATGGCACCCGTTTTTTGATGTTTGAAGAAAGGTAAAGCAGGGCAGGCAGGTAGTTACAGTTACCTTTGACCAGTTGAGTGTTTTTGACAATGATGATGTTTTTTATTGGCATTGTTTGTTGGCCATGAGGTATAGGGTGATTGATGCTCGATGGTAGGTTAGACGTTTATGGAAAACGGAATGTTATTTTTGAAAATTTGCATGCCCAAGTAATTGCTCCTGATCTATCATTCTGAAATAATTTCAACGATGCGACGTTGCCACTTATACCAAAAAGTAATATGAACTTTGAAATTTTAAATGAGTATTTTATTGCATTTTTCGATCCGCTATTACTTTCTGATCATTTTTGTATAATAATGTACTATACCTATCTCTAGTGATTTTCGACTTATTAAATAATTTCTTTATTTTTTCTCCAAAACATAGCTCTAGTTAAATTTGTATTACTACTTGGAGATAACTCAGGAAGGTCCTGCATATTACTTTTGAGCAAGAAAATTTGTTCTACATTATACAGGGTTGGTCAAAATTAGTAATTGTGCTGCCAGGTACAAAAAAGATTAAAAGTGCAATTTTTTAAATAGAACACCCTGTATATTATGAAATATTATGAAAGGCAATTAAAATCCCTTACAAATGATGTATCATGTTCCTATACCTAAATAGTAAGGTTTCGGAAATACAGGCAAGTTTCTGTTAGAATTGGATTATTTTGGGATAGGTATTTGTCTAATGGCGTTTCCAATTGGTAGATTTAATTCACAATGAGTATATTTTTATCTCTTTCTTTCAACCTGTTGTAGAAACAGATAGAAATACTTTTCCTTTACACTCATTCTACCAACCCGAATCGTCATTAAATAGCTATGTCAGAAACATATTAGGTAATTCAAACGATACAAACCACATGATTGGCAGGTGATTGGAACCATGGTTATTATCTAGGATTAAAAACAAATGCAAAAGATGGTCCACTTTTTATAATGTGTGATATGCAAAAATATTTTATTTGTTTTGTTTTTGTCTCTGTCCTACTCACGGTGTTTTTGACAGTTCAATCCAATGACGTCATAAAAGTCTTAGGTATTATAGGCATCTATGGAAGTGGGCCATACATTTTACCATGACTATTTCCCTCCTGTTAATTTTGACCAATCAGAAGTGATAATTTTGATGTCAAAAATAATTTTTAATTAAAAAAATTGCCTGCCATCAGCTGTCAGTAAATTTAATTGGTTTTTCCCACAGCAAAACTTTACAAAACGTCAAAAAGAAGAAATTTGCAAAAGAATTGTAGCAAGAATATGCAAAAAGTTCAACGAAATGTACCCTGATTTACGACCAATGAATGAAAGAAAATTTGTTCGGACACAATAGTTATTTGTATACCAAGGCCGCGAAATGCCTTTTTAGCGTACGTAGAGAAAAGTTATCGCCGAGGCAAGCGGCCGAAGCAAGATACTCTCAAGTACGCTAAAAAGTTTCGCGGTCATGGTATACACACTATTTTTTGTGCAACTATAAAAATTATGTAAAGTTACAGAAAAACTGTATGAATCTGACAAGGATTTGACCCATTTTGCACGTCAGGTGTGGCGGCCGCGAAATTGAATTTTGCGGACGGTTGCACAAAAAATAACTTTATACAATTTGGTTCAAAACTTAGGAATGAACCAAGCTTACCCAAGCCTGTAACGTCTGACGAAGAAACATCGTGAATGTTTCAGCCTACTTTCACGCTTATCCCCAAGCTTCCATCCGAAGTGCAGCAGGTGATTTAGGCCTGAGCTATTATTATGTGCAGAAAATTTTTAACGATCATAATATGCATCCTTTTAAATTCACAAAAATTCAACAGCTGAAACCGGATGATTACCAACGTCAAATTCGATATTAAGAGACACTTTTGACACACACTTATGAGTATCTAAACTTTCTAAAAAAAAATTAATATGGACCGTTGAAGCTAAATTTTCTAGAGAAGGTATTTTTGCTAGGAGAAATCAACTAGAGCTATGTTTTGAAGAAAAAATAAAGAAATTAATTAATAAGTCGAAAATCACTAGAGATAGGTATAGTACATTATTATACAAAAATGATCAGAAAGTAATAGCGGAGTGAAAAATGCAATAATATACAGGGTGTTTCATTTAAAATTTCAAAGTTCATATTACTTTTTGGTATAAGCGGCAACGTCGCATCGTTGAAATTATTTTAGAATGATAGATCAGGAGCAATTACTTGGGCATGCAAATTTTCAAAAATATCCAACATTCCGTTTTCCATAAACGTCTAACCTACCATCGACCATCAATCACCCTGTATAGTAGAAAGCCATAATCTCGCTATATCAGAGTGCTCGAAATTTCAATAAACGCACGCGAATGAGTATGCACCGAGTACACTTCTTAAAGAAACGAACGGTAAATTCAACAACTCAGATCAAAATACCGAACGCACAGTTACGGATACATTAAAAGTAGATATGTTGAACTTGAAGTAACTTGCTAAAGCGGAGTTCGTTTTTGTCATCTTTTTCATTGATTTGGGCCCGTATTCTCTCTCGAAAACGCTCACCGCTTTATAGTCGCTCGGCACACAAAATTTCATAGCACTAATCCATTTTTGTCTTCCTTGATCAAATAAAATAATTCATTTAAGATGCGTAGCATGTTTGAAATTCAAATTATTACAAAATCCTGAAATTCCAAATAATGAAAGTACAGAAAAATATTGTTCCCAAATACACATTAAACATATTTAACATCGTGTTCACCTATATTTGTGTGCCAATGACCGGCCATTTTAGATTTTTTTGACAAGAGGTTAGAATGCCTAATTGGTACGGACCTGGGCTGGGATCACGACGAGTAGAATTCTACTAGAATTCTACTTTCATGACGTTGCCTAGCTCCCGTCATGATGGCCTGTACCATGGAGAAATATAATAAACCAAGGTGAGAGTTACCGATTCTGTGGTGCGAAACTGGCATCGCGATGACGTCATATCGATACTAGCACCACTATCCACTACAAGACCAACTTAAATTATATTTGGCGGGCTTTTTGAACTTTCAGATTATAGTTTTGTTATTTTTGAAGGCAGAAATCTAGCCCAGCGGAAACTAGCCCTGGAAACAAAAATAAATAATCAAAAAATTTCCATGAATGGCAATTAACAAAAAATATTAAATATAACTTTGTAAATAATAAATTGCAAAAAAATTACAACAAAAAAAAAGCAAAAACAGCCAAAACATCTCACTTTTCACTTATAATAGGTTAGTATTTAATAATTATTACTATTTATGCATGAACTTAACGATTTTCACATTGTAAATCTTACCAGAATCATGTATTTTTAATAAACTAAATAATTTTAGGTTCACTCATTTTTGTCAGTTTTGAAAAAAAAAATGTCATTTTATAGGTTGGAAATCGCAATGTACAATAAATAAAAAACCCTATGTCCTCTCTTCCTTTATTAGCACAAATTTTTAAAAGAGACAGGTATAAGAATGGGAGGCGATATCAGAATTGTCAGATAGTTCCAAGCTATACTAGCGCCTCCATGTGCTACAAGAAATATGTTGCCACTTGGCGCATATGAATCGGTAACTCTTACCTTGATTTATTATATTTCTCTATGGCCTGTACTGTAGGCGATAAATAGTTCGCGAGTGACGTCATGGAAGAAGAATTCTACTTGTCGTGATCCCAGCCCAAGTTACAGTGGCTAAATAAACCTTTACATACAGTGGCG
Organism: Ceutorhynchus assimilis; assembly: GCA_917834065.1. NCBI lineage: Eukaryota > Metazoa > Arthropoda > Insecta > Coleoptera > Curculionidae > Ceutorhynchus > Ceutorhynchus assimilis. Next base: position 3,009,350 of record OU892285.1, on the reverse strand, counting down.
ACAATAGAGGTCCCGCCGCCATCTTGTTCCCAACCTCTTGTTACTCTTAAATATTAATATATAGAATTTAAATGGACATCTATCATAAAAAATTGAAATCGACGTATATGATGACCATTATTAGGTCTATCAAATACGTTGTTTTCCATGATTTATGATGGATGTTCACCTAAATCCCATATATTCATATTTAAAAGTAACAAGAGGTTGGGAACAAGATGGCGGCGTTTTCAATATAAATATATGGGATTTTAGAACCAATCAAAAATAAGACAGCAATTGTCGCCACTGTGGTAATAGAGTCACTGTAGCCCAGGTGAGCATACAGCGCTTCCTCTCCAAATAGTCAACGGAAATTGTTGGTACCAACCAGTGCGTCAAATTTAAATGAAAATCGTGCCCTCTAGTGTAATAATTTAATAATTACTATACAGGGTGTCCTTAGATAAACTGACACATTTTGCAGGTAAATATTTCGAAAACGGGAAAAGATAACGAGATGCGGTTTGTTTTGGTAGAATAAGGATTTTTTTTAAGTTTTTTTTCACATAATTGCCGAATCCTGAAATTTTCTGAAATTTGGTTCTACAGACATGCGATTTTTTGAAATAAAATGAATGCCTCATTTTTAATGGAACACCTTGTATATTTTGTCATCGTCAGAAAGCTTTATTTTTCTACTTTACAAAAATGTATAATATTTTTCAATTATCTTGAACTTGCATCGTGAAAATTGCACTTTGTCGAAGAGAATACCATCGACTAACCAAAAAAAAATTGAGAATTAATTTGTGTTTAATTTAACTTTTATCAACTAATTAGCGCATAGTCAACTAATAATACAAGTAATAAACACAAATAAGTGCATATAAAACACAAATTATTTACATATTATTATCTTTTTTTGGCCAGTCGATGCTGCACTCTTCAACAAAGTGCAATTTTTACGATTCAATTTCATGATAATTGGAATAAATTATACATTTTTGTAAAGTAGGAAAATCAAGCTTTCTGACGATGGCAAAATATACCGGGTGTTTCATCAAGAATAAAGCAGTATGTAATTATTTCAAAAAAATGTAATCTCTGTAAAACCAAATTTCAGGATTAGTGAATACCATGAAAAAAAACTTTAAAAAATCCTTGTTCTTCCAGAACAAACCGCATCCCGTTATCTTTCCTCGTTTTCGAGATATTCACCTGTAAAATGTGTCAGTTTATCTAAGGACACCCTGTATAATAAGTAGCGGGAACCCTGTATTTTTTTAATGCTAGTCAAACGACTGTCAACATTAAAAAGGGTTATATAATGTCAAATTTGAAAGAAAAACGGACAAGTAACTTTAAGCGTTACAGTATACTATTCTGGATTCAGAGAACTAATTGCTAAGTGCTAATTTTACACCAATATAGCACTATTTAAGCCTAAAACCATAATTTTCGAATTAAATTATCTCGCCTCTTTTTGCCAAGAAAGTCCATATACTCTACCAAAATTTCAACTATGTATCTCCCTTACTACAAAGGACAAGGAAAATCAACTATAAATAATTTACAAAAGGCTCTCGCACCTTTATCATAGAAAATTAAATACAACCCCCGACTTAGGCAAATTAGTTCCCGAGGGGTGTGAAAGGTGGTTTAATTTTAATCTTATTATGTTCTTTATTATTATTATTTATTGTTACATTTGGAACACTCGACGTTGAATATCTTAGTGATTTATAATCTCTATGAGCCAAGAGAAAAATAGAATTATTTATCGAAAGAAAAAGTTATTGATATGCCTATTAATGGTTTACTTAGAACCCAAAGACTAAACACAAACCAGAAATCAGTTGAGTAGAGGATCCCCATTGGGTTAGTTTAAGTTTTGTTTTCGTAAAAGAAGTAGAAATTTACACAAACTTTGGTACCTGGTAGTAGTAAGAACTTTACTGAATACAAATACTACTAGCAAGTATTTCATATTAATGTACTGGTTGAAAACCAATGCAGAAGCATTAAATAACAAGTTAGTATAATATTCTGACCCAACGACAGCAAAATATTTATTTCATACATATAGAAGCCTAATACAAATTTTTCACTTGGCAACGCAAACTTTTCCATCAATTGGAAAGTTACGCATCGACGGACAAAAATGAAACCTAATGGTTGCCTATAAAGCACGAACAAATATGTCATATTGAGAGAGGGACTGTGGTTACATGATTTTTTTCTCGTCAGGCTCCGAAATCGCTGTTCAGCAAACCGATTCGAAATCGACTCTATCATAAATGTCATAAAGGAAGTGGAAAAAGCGCAATAAAAAGGCCCAGAGACCGGGTTTGTAACCGGATGATCATTCGTTTTAAATGGGCGGTAATAATTTTCGAATGACACTTCAACTAACTGTGATAAAAGTAAATGGAATTGATTTTTGCATTATTTTTAACAGTTTGAGTTTTATGTTTTATGTATCAGCTCAATATTTAGGGCCGTTTACCCGTCTCAAATTGGCACTTAAAATGCACTTTTAGCAGAAAAAAAAAAAAAAAAAAACGATAACTAGGAATTTCCGTGACAGCAGTTGTTCTACTTTTTACTAATCTCCTATGAAATAGCTAAATTACCTCTCTTGTGTGAAGAAGAGGTGGCGTTTTTTTAAGACTTTTCATGGAGCGAGTTTTCTCTAATGACCCTTCTTTCTTTTTCGGTAATATTCGTCATTAATTGTATTCCCTGCTATATTCTTTCCCTATTAATCTTGCTAACTGACTAATCATCAACAACATCTTCGGAACTGAAATTTTCAATTTTTTGTCACTTATTCTTAGAACAGGTGATTTCCTAAGTGGGAGGAGTAGGAACTAAAACTGACTTCCCTTTAGTTTCCTAGCAGAATGGCGTGTTCCTACTCCTGATGTCCGTAGAACAGAGCTTTACCCCTCTAAGCGGTTATTGATTATTGTCTCCACGCTGGAATCTTGATTTGTAGCGTTACTTTGATTAAGCGGTTTTCGGAAAACTCGGGCGCCACCCTTAGGATTATAGTGCTGCTAGCGTTTAACAGTGGAGGAGGAAAACCAGGGGTCAATATGCGCATTCCCAAAATGAAAGACAAAAAAATGTACCAACAAATTAAGTTTATTAGGTCGAAATTAATAGATACAAAACGTAATGAAAATGATTAAAAGGTAATATTCAATGAACTGACAGAATGACGAAGAGAGAGACAGAGCAAGTGTGTAAACGAATACTAGCGTGCCTTTTTGGTTATGAGGTGGTAAACACGAAAGCTTATACAAGTAACGCGGGACGGTAACGATACGCGGGGGTGAGAAGCTCTGCAGGTCCACTCTCTGTGGATCCAGCTCCTTCAGCCGTCAGTGCTGGTGATTGGCTTTTTAGGCGATGTCCATCCTGTAACGGTGATAGGGCCACCCTATAAACGGTCCAACACATAACCCCATGCAATCCGTGTAACCTTCTGTATAGCAAGGGCACCATGCACGAAAGAAACTATCTGTGTGGAGTGAGGAATATTGAATATACATTGATATAAGGACAACGAGTGCCACCCTATAAGCGGTCCAGCACGTAACCCCATTCAGTCCGTGTACGTACAGTTGCGATCAAAAAGAAGTAGTACAAAAATTATTAACCCCAATTTGAGCTCCCGGTGTAACATACAAAATTTTGACAGTGAACAAACATTTCAAAATATGTTGAGTTCAGGCAATGACATATTCTAGGTTAAAAACGGGTGGAAAAATGCCAAAGTAACGTCATCTTGAGCTTTCTAGGTTAAAAACTTGTCGAATTTTTTTTTAATCGCAACTGTACATCTCTTTATAAACAGTAATCCCAGTCACCCGGATCGTACGATTTACTGAGGCGTCGCGACGGCGCTGACGACGGCGGAGTGGAATTCAAGCCAGCGGCTTACCTCGGTGGTCAGTGTTCTGGGTGCTGGTGATCTGGGCTGCTAGTATCTGTGAACAGAAGAAGAGTCTCCCAATAGAAGCGGTTTATTCGCTCTGGCGATATGGCGGTCTGGCAATCACCTGAAAAACGGTACGGTAACGGACAACCTATAGTCATCGTCAAAACAAACGTCTTCTCGGTGAAAAGGGGACTGATGGTGACGTAATCACCTCGATCATGTGCTGATCTCATGAGTATGCGCAGAACGGTCCCTGCTCGCCAATTTTGTAGCGCTTCTTTGGTTTTCCGGTAAAAAAGCGGTCGGTTAGGGCTTGCTGGTGACGGAAAACTCGGGCGCCACCTTTCGGATTATAGTAGTTGAGGGCCTACGTGCTCTAGGTAGCTTTCAAACAGTGGAGACGGAAAACCCGAGGTCCCTGCGCATTCTCCCAAAAATGAAACACACAATCCAACCAAAAAAGTAATTTTTATTGTTCACCCAATAGTAATAATACAATAGGAAAAATGCAAGTCAACTTACTTAAGATAACAGGCTTAATAAAAGAAAATGCTAAGCAGAAGGTAAGGGAGGGGGCGAACGAAGTGCGTGTGCATGTCGGATTAGTTGCGTAAATTTAACGATTCGAGATAACGGTGCGTTAACGATTATGGTAACGCTAACGGTTAATCGGCAGAAAGAGAGCTCCAGGAACCATGGTCGGTCCAGCTCCTACAATTGTCAGCTTGCAGGATCAGACCTTTGGGCCTCGGTCGGATCCCTCCTTGAGTTTACTATTCGGTAGAGACGGAAAATCTTAAGAAATATTACGAAATGAGGCAACCTGGCAACCGGTACAAGACGCTACTATTCTAGTAGTAGAATGAGATTCGGCAACCTTGATTCAGTCGGAAAGATAGTAGCACACAATTCACGCATGTGCAGTGAAAATTTCTGTGAAAATGGTAACGGAGAAGCCGGTTTCTGTGAAATCACATCAATGGGTTCCAAGATGGAAAAATGAAATCAGCGACTTTGCAATTTGGCAATCACATAGAAAACGGTCAGACCTACGGGCGTCACCAAAACAAACGGCCTCTCGGTGGAAACGGAGATTGATGATAACGTAATCACCTCGGTCAGGCTGACATCATTGACATGCGTCAAATCGGTCCCTGCTCGGGCGCCAAATTTGTAGCGCTACTTTGGTTTTCCGGTAAGAAAGCGGTCGGTAAAGACTAACTGGTGGCAGAATACTCGGGCGCCACCCTTAGGATTACAGAGGTTGAGGGTCCACGTGCTCTATAGGTAGCCTTGAAACAGTGGAGGCGGAAAACCAGAGGTCCCTGCATATTCCCCCAAAAATAAAACACATAATCCAACCAAGAAAGTAATTTTTATTGTCTACTCAATAGTTATAATACAATAGGAAAAATGCAAGTAAACTTAATTAAGATAACAGGTTTAATAAAAGAAAATGCTAAGCAGAGGGTGAGGGAGACAAACGAAGTGCTTGTCCGTGTCGGGTTAGTCGCGTAAATTTAACGATTCAAGATTACGGTATGGTAACGGTTATGGTAACGGTAATGGTTAATCAGCAGAAAGAAAGCTCCAGGAACCATGGTCAGGATCAGGCCTTTAAGCCTCGTGCGCGAATTCTCAATTCGAGCAGAATGCAGGTAAGAAAGAGAGAAGAGGTGTGAAGAAAAAACAGCATTACCCTGGTCGGATTCCAGCCCGTAGCCCTCTTTATTCGGTCACGGAAAGAACGGAGCTGCCCTGTGCGTGTTCCAGCCCTCAGCTCCGGTCACTCCGTTCACGGAAAGAATGAAAGAAGACGTGTATAGAATAAAGAGCACTGTTTGTATGCCAGTCCGTAGCCCTTTTTATTCTGTCACGGAAAGAATGGAGCTGCCCTGTGCGTGTTCCAGCCCGCAGCTTCGGTCAACCCGTGCACCGAAGAAAGGAATACCTGCATTTTTACCCATACTCAAATTAAATGGTCGGCTCACATCTGCCGCTGACGGCGGCGGCAGGTTTGGGTGGTCTGGTCGGTTCGGCTGTTTGTAACAGAATTCTAGTGATTAGTGATTCAAAGTGTAGAAGGTAGACGGTTTGGTTACGCAACTGCTTTGAGCTTTAGTCGGTACGGTTAAGGGTCTATTGGTCCCAGACCAGTTAGATGTTGCTCCTTTGAGGGCTCGGTCGGATCTCTCCTTGAATTGCGTGATGATCTTAATTTATATTTGAGGAAAACCACCTATTTAAAATATTATTTCTTTAAATCTTAACTTTTTAAAAAAACGTTTACTGAATCTTTTATTCAAATGTTGCAACCATGTCTGTGCCATCAAATTTAGGGGTGACCGCGTTCGACCACAAGGAACGGTACTGCAAACGGGAGATAGAGAAGACGCAACTAGACTGGAGAACAAGCTGGGCTGCCGTCAGACGCGTGTTACGTGTCTGTAATTATTCATTATTCAATTTTTATATTTATTTTGCATTAAAATTGATTGCTCAATCCAATTTGTTATTAGTGTGTGTGTAGGGAGCGTTCACAGGTTAGTTGATTAAATATTATTTTGTTTTTGAGAGCTCAATTATTTATACAAGTATCATTTTGTTAATGTTTGTGTTCTTTTTTTGTTTGTTTATAACATTCTTTATAACATGTGCATTGTTCATGTATTTAACAAAAATCGTTTCATGCTGTAAACAACACAGATAAAGAAGTAAATTGAAAATCTAAGAAATTATGTGCTAGGATTTTGATTTTTGGATTCAGAGCGTGCATTAGGGCCTTGTTGAATTCACTAACATTTTCCTACCCTGACGAGAGAATATCCTAGAAAATTGAAATAATCAATCTAGAAATATTGGCCCAAAAACAACTATAGCTGAGTAGCTTCCCATATGGGACCTCAGTATATTGGCTCAAGAACAACTATAGCTGAGTAGCTTCCCGTATGGGACCTCAGTACCTGCTGGGAAACTGGCTAACTAACCAAAAACTCTTCAGTTTTGAATATAGGTAGTGTTGATTGAATGTAGTGTGTGTAATTGAAATTTTAGCACAAGAACAGGGACGGTATCTAATTTAAACTTTTATTGACTGAAATTATTGAATTGATGACTCACAATTATTATTAATATGACACAGTATGTTTTGATTTTTGAGGAATGTTAGATCGAGGGTTTCTCTGCCGTGCTATTTCTCCTCGTTAGTTCCAGGATGAGAACGGTACTATTCACTTTAATCATAAAGTAGACATTTCACAAATTTCTCGTTTCTTTTACATATCACAACTTCCCTTAAATTTTCCAAATATTTGCTATGTCGGGCGTATGTCCAGTTACTAAAATTGAGTAAGTTTCCACAACGTAGGTCCTATTTGTTTTTCATTTCGTTTTCCAGAAGATTTGTTTTTTAAAAGGTAATAAAAATTCTCATCGTTCAAACTTACTGAACGAACCCGGGTATGTTATACTACATATTGTTCCAAGGCAGTAGGGAGACATTTACCACCAAAAGTTGGTAAGAAGATGAGGGCTAGTGCGCACACTCCTCTCTCACGGTTTACTATTCGGTATATACGGAAATCTTCAGAAATATTACGAAATGAGGCAACCTGGCAACCGGTACAAGATACTACTATTTTAGTAGTAGAATGAGATTTGGCAACCTTGATTTATGATTTAGTCGAAAAGATGGTGGACACAATTCACACATGTGCAGTGAAAATGGTAACGGAGAAGCCGGTCATCAGCGACCTCAGCTCAAATTTTGGTACGCGCATGCGTTTACCAATACTTTTCAAAAGTAGAGATCCTCGGTCCAATGCGGTACGAAATACAATAGGAACATCTTCTACGGACGGACAGCATTGGTTAAGACCTCCAACTTATGGGGCGGATGAAAAGGAATGCGCCGGATGGTCCAATAGGAGCGGATCATTCATTCCGGCGCTATGCAGTCTGGCAATCACATAGAAAACGGTACGGTAACCGTCAGACCTACGGGCGTCGCCAAAACAAACAGTCTCTCGGTGGAAACGGGGACTGATGATGATTATAAAAAAAACATAACATTTTAATCTTTCCTCCCCGCAAAGCCGCTTAAAATCACATAATAAATTTTAAATTTTTAAATTAATTACCTCAGTTTATTGAACTCATTGACATGCGCCAAACGGTCAAAATAGTCCCTGCTTGGGCGCCAAATTTGTAGCGCTACTTTGATTTTCCGGTAAGAAAGCGGTTGGTAAGAGTTTACTGGTGACGGAAAACTCGGGTGCCACTCTTAGGATTATAGTGGTTAAGGGCCCATGTACTTTAAGTAGTTTTAAAACAGTGGAGACGAAAAACCAGAAGTCCCTGCGCATGCCCCCAAAAATGAAACACACAATCCAACCAAAAAAGTAATTTTTATTGTTTACTCAATAGTTATAAAGTCGCGTAAATTAACGCTTCGAGATTACGGTACGGTAACGGCTATAGTAACTCTAACGGTTAAACGGCAGAAAGAAAGCTCCAGGAACCAACAAAGACCTACTCTTAATTGTCATCGTGGTTTTGCCATTCATGTCTCTTGAATTCGACTTTTATATATTAAATTCAATTTATTCGTAAAATGGTTGCTGCTGCAAATGCGTATCTATTTAATTACTATTATTTGACTCCCAAAATAATTTCATTGAAATTTCTGTGTGGGTATCGGCTTGCAATAGCTGAAATACCCAATTTATATCCCACAACAAATTAATGGCAAACACGCAAGATATTCTGTTTCTGTCATAATCTATCCCGCTCGCCATTTACCATTCGGCTCTAATGGCTGGTCATTTGCATGTCAGCCACGATAAGTTATATTGGCAACTGACCCATCAGCGCAAGTAAACGTCGTAAAATAAGATTTATAAACTGACCTGCACACTGAACCCAGGGGATATTGAATACTTATTATTATCTATGAGGATTTTATTTTAAAAAATCGGGTTACTTCTGCTCCAAGATAAGCGTAAAAAAAGGACTGTTCGCAAAATCTTTCCGGATTATTTCGGGGATTTGCCTTTTATACACTCACATTGGTTTTTGCCAGATTTTCCAACTTAAGGAATTCGCGCACAAATGGCTAGCAGCATACGGGGCTGAGATTTCTCAGGGGTTTAGAGATTTACTTATTCGAGATAGAAGAAAATATTTCATTCTTTTCTTTGCGTAGGATGGTTTGAAACCATTCAATCGAATACTAAATAACTGTGAAACCCTCGATGCCAGAAATAATTGAATACAGTGTTGTAATGGAACATTTTTTTTTTCATTAGGATGGCCATTATATATAGAATATCAAAGTAGTACACCTAAATGAGTTTTTATTTCTAAACTGGTAACCCTAAGCCTAAGTTAAGACGTTCTCATTCCTCTCCATTTTTTTCTGGCTTCATTTTGGAAGATAGAGAAAACCAAGAAGACCTTCTCAAAGCACTTTTGGACTTTAATGTGGTCATTCTATTTTCCTGATATAAACCTGGATTTTTTTACTACATAATTTGTTTGATCTTGATATTCAAAAATATTTCATATAAATTTTTTTATGTTGGTTATGGTGGCAACAAGATGGCGCACCACGCATCAACCCATAATGGAAGGACAGTAACTCAGTTTCTTAGCATGTCAATAATATATCTTAGTACTTAGAAGGCATAATTTACTCAAATCCTGCCTAGTTGCATTAATAAAAATATCCTTTATAAAAGCCTTTACATTTGTCGACAAGAATGAACATCGCACAAAAAACCAAAAAACCCAACAATAAACTTCAAACGGTCGACAGAGTTAAGTAAAGAAAAACTCAGTTTATGAACTAATATTTCCGGAAGATTGTCAGCTTCCATAACACTTTGTCGGGCACCAAAGCGTGGACAAAACAAAGACGAAAAAAGATAAATGACTTTAACGGTATACTGCGGAGGAAGGACCGGACATCATGAATTTATAGAAAAGTTTTCACAGACCTGAATATCATGTAAGTCAATGTAGGGGGATGAGTAATGGGATTTTTTTGATATCTTTTGGGAACTTGGGAAAATAATTTTAAGGTGGGATTTTTAATCCGATGTTTTGTTTTGGCGCTTTGGAATGTGAATTTGTAGCGAAGATTTCGTTTAGTTTTGTTCATTGACTCATTAAATTAAAAACATTAATTCAGCAATCTGTCAGAAAAAAAAAGTCGCGTGCAGCACAGTATCTACACGTGATAGAAGTGAATACTTATTTATCGATCTCTTTCTCTCTCTCTCCCTCATATTCATCATATATGCTTCATCTCACTTGCGAGACGAAAATTTTATAAATCGTGTCGTGACGCGACCTTGAAAAATCACTCTCATGCGGCCAAAGAAGTATTCACCTCAAAAAGATATTCTGAAAAATCTCATTGAGCACTTAGTACACGTAAATGATGTATCTACTATACTTCAATTTTCTTTGCGCAGCATGGAAAAAATCTAAATATTTTCAAGTTTCTGCTGTTTGTTCTAAACTTTATTCAAAAGAAAGCTCCTGGCCAAAATCCATAAGTTTATACATACAAACCTTCAAATTTTCAAACAATTGGCTTTACCATTCTTCTCTAACAAGTTAAGCGAAAAAGTTTCGGAAATCGCTTTAGAATTCGTTTGAGGTGGTTTCCATTTTTATGATTTATAAAGTATACTTTGGGCTATTGTTATAAGAAATATTTCGAGGATGAAATATGAAATCCTGTTCAATAGGCGGAGAATGTATTTAATTTTTTCGCACTAAAGGAATCAGTTTACTTTTCCCAGCCAATGCGCAATAATAGATTTCCCCAAGGATATATGAGCGGAGAAATCTCGATGCAGAATGTACGAGGGATGGATGCTGAACGTAAACTAAAAACCAAAGACCCTGAATACGAAACTATAAGTCGATTTGTTCCTTTGGGAATCTCACGGAATATAAAAGAAAATTATCTGGTGTTTTGCAGGGCTGAAGAAAAGATAAGAGTTATATTAATATGGAAAAAGGGGGATGAACCCTATTTATTTGTTGTTATAGACCTGAAAATGCGATAATTATGTTAACCTAATTCAGTGGGATATATGCTAGGCTGTTTAGAGTACCTATTTCACTAGTATTCGTAAGTATTTATTTACTCGATGTTTTCGATATTTTCCGATGTTAGATTTCCATTACCTTTTGGTTTTGACGGCTTTTTATCTGCATTCGTTATCAAGTTATTGATAATTTTTTTCTTAAACTACAGTTCTATATTCTAAAAACAAAGTTATTGATGACCTTAAATTTCCTAGAAGCTATTACCGATAGCCTGAATTTTGTAGAGTGAGGGTTGGTGAGCTACTATTTTTCAGAAATGCATACACCCTTTAACGTTCTCTGGTGTAAATCTAGTACCACCTTGTTTATTCCTTATTTTAACCTCGAAGTCTAGTTTTAATGCATCCTAAAAAAGGCCGGAGCAGACTGGGCCAAAAGGTTCCTTAAGGTTGCGCATCTCGCGCATGGCCGGATTAAGCTTTCATGGGGCCCGGGGCTAATGAAGTTTTAGGGGGCCCTTCATAAATTAAGTGCAAAAAAATATATACATATATTCAGGAGTAGGAACGCGCCATTCTGCTATGAAACTAAAAGTGAAGCCAATTTTTAGCAGGTGTTTGTACGCCAAACGACAGGTAAAACATTGAATTAGCTATACCGCCATTATTTTGGATCTCAAAATACCTGGAAAAAAATGGCTTCACTTTCCAACCCCATGTTCCTACTCCTCCCACCTAGGAACTTACCTACTCTAAGGCTATACCTATTATCTATTCACAATCCGATGTCCAAAGGTAAAGGTAAAATTTATCACCTTTTAGTGCTATTTGATAGGGAAAGGTGATAAATTTACCTTTACCTTTGGACTACGGATTGTGAATAGGATATACATGTTTTACAAAATTATGTCAAAATATCTTTTTTCTACTACCGTGCGTAAAGTACTCACTTTACGCACTATTCAGAAGACGTAAAATTTCTCTTCACGCACTAGTGCGTAAAGTAATTCACTTCACACACTAGTGCGTAAAGTAATGTCAATGACAGATATCGACGCTGTCAAATTACTATTTTTCTGGTAAATTACTTCACGCACTAGTCCGTAAAGTGAAAATATTTTACGCAGTAGTACGTAAAGAAATTTTCTAGGAATAAGAGGAAAATGAGAAGCTCATTTTACGAAAATTTCAAAATTTTTCAGTAAAAAATTAATCCAGGAAAAATTTTGAAAAACCTACTTTTCAGCAAAATTAAGGAGAATTCATCCTCTTACATTTTAATTTATTTTTAGAAATCTGGCAAAGGGAAAATTGTGATATGTTTCCAGAAGAAAAAGAAAAGTGAGGAGCACATAGAAAAATTTCAAAATTTTCCAGTCAAAAATCACTCCAGGAAAAATTCTGGGAAATTGACTTCTTTAGGCAAAATTCACCCTCTTACATTTTGATTTTTTTTTTGGGAAACTGGCAAGAAAATTGTGGAAATTTTCCAGAAAAAGAGCTCATTATAGCAAATTTTGTAATTTTCGAAGACTCGTAATTTCCGTAATTTTTCTTTAGAAATTTTTTAATTCCTGTCATTTCTCAAATAATTCTTATAATTTTTTTATTAATTCCTGTTGTAACTCATAATTTTCGTAATTTTTTAATTCCCGTAGTTTCTCAGAATATCCCGTTATTTTTATAATTCCACGTTTTTGTATATTTCAAAAATTAGTAGGTAATTCCCGTAATTTCCGAATGTTTTCTGGGTATTTTTCAAAATTATTTCCTGAAAGCCTTTGTAATTTCTAATTCTCGTAATTCCCGTAAGTTTTTCGTAATCCCCGTAATTTTTTATAATTCTCGTAACTTTAACTTTGATAGTTTTCGTAATTTTCAATTCAATTTTCAATTGTCGTAATTTTTTAAATTTCTTGGACGTTTTTTGAAATTTTATAACTTCCCGGTCTTTATAATTTTTGTAATTGTAATTCCTGATTCTTGTTTTTTTTGTTATTTTCTAACTTTTTGAAAATCATCATAGGTTTTTTCGATTTTTGCAATTCGTTAATAAATTTCCGTGATTTATTTCCAGAATTTTCGTAACTCTTGTAACTTTTTCAATTTCCATAATTTTTTAAAAATTTAATTATTTTCCGTAGTCCCGAAATTTTTCGTATTTTCTGCAATTTTTGCAATTCCCGTAATTTTCGTTAATTAACAAATTCCTTAATTTTTGTCTTATTTCCAATATTTTTTTTTTTTCAATTTTTCGTAATTTCCGTAATTTTTGCAATTCCTATAATTATATTAATTGTCCCAATTTTTTTTATGATTTTCCTAATTTCCGTAGTTTTTTATGATTTTCGTGATTTCTGTTAATTTTTTAATTCCCGTAATTTCTTTATTTTATTTTTCAATAATGATAATTCCCGTAAGTTTTTGAAATTTCCGTTATTTTTGAAATTCTCGTGATTTTTATTATTTTTTCGTAAAACGTAATTTCCAATAATTTTTTGCAATTCTATGTAATTTTTGAAATTCGCGTAATTTTTTTCAATAATTTTCATTGTTTTCCGTAATACTCGATTTTGTTCTAATTTTATAATTCTTCTCTCAATTTTTTTAATAATCAATGTAATTTCCATGGTTTTTTGATATTTTTGTGATTTTTATTAATATTTTTCCATATTACGTAATTTTCCAATAATTTTCGTAATTTGACATAGGTAATTTTTGAAATTTTCATGTTTTTTTTTCGTAATTTAATAATTCTCCTAATTTTTCAATAATTGTAATTTCCGTATTTTTTTGAAATTTCCGTGATTTTTTGTAATATTCGTTATTTTTCATTTTTATAATTCCTGTAATTTACGTAATCTATCAATGACTTTTGTAGTTCGACGTAATATTTGAAATTGCCAATAATTTCCATTGCTTTTGTAATACTCAAATTTTATAATTCTCCTTTTTAGTTTTTAATAATGGTGGTTTCCGTAACTCTTTAAATTTTCCGTAATTTTTGCAATTCTCGTAATTTTTGTTAATTTTCCGCTATACGTTATTTTCCAATGTTTTCGAAATTTTAATAATTTTTCAAATTGCCGTGATTTTTTTCGTAATTTTATAATTCTCCAATTTTTTTCAAATTTAATTTTCGCAATTTACCCATGATTATCGCAGTTCTACATAATTTTTGAGATTCCCGTGATTTTTGTAATCCTTGTGATTTTTGTAATATTTTCGTAATTTCCGTAATTTGCCAATGATTTTTGCAATTTCACGTAATTTTTGAAATTCCCGTAATTTTTTAAAATAATTTCCATTACATAAGTATTTCCATTCCCGGTTTTTTTCGTAATTTTGCAATTCTCATTTTAATTTTTCAATAATTGTAAGTGTTGTAGTTTTTTCAAATTTTCATGATACATATTTGCAATTTTAATGATTTTTGTTATTTTTTTGTAGTTTCCGTATTTTATGTAATTTTTCAATTATTTTTGTAATTTTACATAACTTTTGAATTTCCAGTATTTTTCAATTTTTTTTTATTTTCATTGCTTTTGTAATACCCGATTTTTTTGTAATTTTTTAATTTTCCTCTTAGTTTTTTAATAATTAATGTATTTTCCGTGATTTTTCAAAATTCCCGTGATTTTTGCAATTTTTCCGATTTTTTTCATTTTTTCGTGATCCCTGTAATTTTTGAAATTTCTATAATTTTTCAATTTATTTTTATTAATTCTATATTTTCCGTATTCCTGTATTTTCCGTAATTTTTTAATCGAATGTTTATAATTTTCCTAATTTTTCTGGTTTCTGTAATTTTTTGAGGAATCTTCGCAAATTCGGTAATATTTTAATTTTTTCGTAGTTTCTAATATTTTTCAATTTTTGTAATTTTTTAATAAATTATTTTCTTTATTTTTTAATTCTTTTAATTTTTATAATTCTCATAATTTTTTAAAAATCTAGTAACTTTTTGTAGTTTTGAAATTTTTGTAATTTTCGTAACATTTTCCGAAATTTTTGCAATTCTTATATTTTTTAAATTATCAATTCAAAACTATAGGAATTATATACATAATTCAAAATTTCAAAAAATATTCTGAAATTACGGAAATTATTCGAATATTACAGAAATTACGAAAAATAACGGAAATCACAAAAAAATGGGGGAATTACAGGATTTATTCCAAAAATGCAGGAATTACTCAAAATTATTCAAAATTACAGGAATTATTTGTAAATTACGGAAATTTTCTCAATATTACAGAAAATTACAGAATTTACGAAAAATGGAAATTATGAAAAATTACGTCAATAACGAAAAATTACGAGAATTATGGACATTACGAAAAACTATGAATATTACAGAAATTATTGCAAAAATTTCAAAATTTTCAAATGAAAAATCATTCCATAAAAAATTCTGGATTATTTAAGCAAAATTAAGGAAAATTCACCTCTTACATTTTAATTTTTTTCTGGAAAACTGGCAGAGGGAAAATTTTGGAAATTTTCCAAGAAAAAGAGGAAAGTGAGGAGTTCATTATGGGAAAATTTCGAAATTTTTCAGTGAGGAATCACTCTAGGGAAAATTCTGGAAAATTGACTTTTTCAAGTAAAATTAAGGAAAATTCATCCTCTCACATTTCAATTGTTTCCTGGAAAATTGGCAAAAGTGGAGAGAGACGAAAGTTAGGAGCTCATTATAAGAAAATTCCAAAATTTTCCAATGGAAAATCGCTCCAGGAAAAATTCTGTAAAAATTATTTTTTCAAGTAAAATTAAGAAAAACTCATCCTCTCACATTTTAATTTATTTCTGGAAAACTAATAAAGCAAAACTTGTGAAATTTTTCCAGAAGAAAGAAGAAAATGAAGAGTTCATTATAGAAAATTTTCAAAATTTTCTAGTGAAAAATCACTCTAAAGAAAGTCGATATGAAAGTTCTGGAAAATTGACTTTTTTAAGCAAAATTCATCCTTTCACATTTCAATTTTTTTTTGGAAAACTGCTAAAGGGAAAATTTTGAAAATTTTCCAGGATAAAGAGAAAAGTGAGGAGCTGAGGAAATTTCGAAATTTTCCAGTGAAAAATCACTCCAGGAAAAATTCAAAGAAAATTGACCTATTTAGGCAAAATTAAGGAAAAATTCATTCTCTTACATTTCAATTTTTTTCTGGAAAACTAGCAACATGAAAATTTTGAAATTTTTACAGGAGAAAGAGGAAAGTGAAGAGCTCATTAGAAAAAAAATTCAAAACTTTCCAGTGAGAAATCACTCCAGGATAAATTTATTTATATATTTTCGGATAATTGAATAAATTCTATTCTAAGTTAAAAAATGTATTACAAAACAATAATTCCAAAGGTGCTCCATGAATTGATCTATGACTTAACTCTTTCGCTAAGTTATGACGTCATCGATGATGTAAGTAAAAACCTTCATGCCATGCAACGAACTATATGTTTGTTTGAAATTTCAGACATAAAAAAACCTATTTTTCAAGAAAAAGGCAAATGATGACGTAAGTACAAACCCTTGTGAAACTGACTTTTCTTACGCGTCTCATTTCCTTTCCATCAAACCCCATCATAAAAAAAAAATGGTGCTGTAGCACCCCTCAAATTTGAAGCCTAGTTGCGCTTATGCTTAAGTTTACGTAACAAATTCTTGTATGACATCAGTAAATTCTAATTCCTTCAGAATGACTCTTTCTATGCACATCAATGTTAATGAAGACAGGCGTTCCTTCTGCATTGTTGTTCTATATTTATTTTTAAATTAATAAAATGTGCCAAACATGACGCGAAAGACTAGTGCATTTAATATTTATTGTTTGCCCACAGGACGGGCCCTTGACCAGCATAAGCCACAATTTCGAAAGTAGGGCTCCTCCGGGGCCCTACTGGACTGCGGGGCCCGGGGCTGCAGCCCTGTTAGCCCCCCCCCTTAATCTTGGCATGATCTCGCGTACCATTACATTATCTCCAATTTCAAAATTTACGGTTAAGTTACGGCTGGAACTCTGTAACGGATAGAGACCGTTATCCCTATCGCTATGGCACTTGCTGTCTTCTTCTGTCTTGTCGAAATCAATAGGGAGGAGACGTCAATAGAGATAGAGAAAATATCTTTATTCGTTACAGAGTCCCAGCCCTGTTTCCCCTGTATTCAAGTGATTATCTGTTGCACAGATAATTCTTCACGGTTATTTGTGAACATAGGAACAGTCGAATCACCAGCTTCAGCTAGCTCATAGCCAAACAGAGCTCTTGCTGGAGTCATGCCTATAGCTTGGTTTTTCCTAGTTCTGAGTATTCTTAGCGCTTCTTTAAGGTGAGTGTCCCATTGCTCATGGCTTTTTCCTATTAATAGGGTTCCGAGGGTTTTTTCAAATTCTTGATTCCTTCGTTCGACAGGGTTACTTTGTTGGTGATATATAGGAGTAAAAAATGTGTTTATTTTTAATCTGTCACAAAATTGGCGATAAGTTCTACTGTTGAACTGTAGGCCATTAACTGAGATTAGGGTTTGTGGACAGCCATATCTGGAAAATATGACTTTTTTAAGGAAATTGCTAATGGTCTTCGAGTCTACTTTGGCATAAGTTTCTCTGCTTCGACCCATTTGGTGAACACATCTTCAACACAAATAATATATTTTTTTCCTTTTTTGCTTTCGTTATGAGGACCAAGAATGTCTATAGACAAAATTTGAAAAGGATGATCAGGGCTGTGAGCTGCTAGAGGAGCTTTCTTTTGAAGCTGTCTTTTTTTTACAGCTTCACAAATGGGACAGTTATTGTTATATTCCCCTACTGTTTTTTGGATATTCTTGAAAAAGTATTTAAGCAAAATTTTTCGGACTGTTTCATCTCTACCAGGGTGGGCTTTTTCAGTGCAATCATGGTGGAAATGTATAACATTTTGTATTAAAGGGTGGGGAACCATCAGCTGCTCAGTTTTTTGTTTTTTGAATAACAAGTCATTTTTCACTGAAAATGATTTGAAAAACCTTTTTTCTGAAGCATTTTTTGGTCCAACTGCCATTGATTTGATTCCATTTATGGATTTTATTTCTAAGGGGTAGTGAACGTCGAATAAGTCAAAATTATTAATATGATTTATTATACATATTTCTTTCTACATTATCATTTAAGGACAGGAGTAATCTTTCATTGCTTATATGATTTATATCGAAAATTTCATTAGTTGGGTTCCAACTCAGGAAATCTGCAAGTTCGTTTTTACCTTCACAATGGACCAATTAAAAATTGTACTCTTGCAGGAGTAAAAACCAACGAGTCAATTTGGACTTGGTATCTTTGTTTCTGTCTAACCAAAATAGTGATTTAGAATCCGAAATGAGGGTAAATGGGGTGGTATACTACGTAGTGATATACTCGACGAATCGTACGACGTATTTAGTGTAATCAGTTGCTTTGTAAAAACCGCAATACACTGGGATTTCGTTTTTTAAATTTCCTCTAAGCCCCGCCCCTACGTGAAAATAAAAGTTCGTGACGTAGTTAGTTTTTCCAATCTGGCAACACATCACGGTTTTGAGATCGCACAATTTGCACTTACATTAGCCAGCCACACACGAAGATTTTGGCGTGCAAGTTTGGAATGTACCGTTCCAAAAGTCGCAAGATAAGTGTCAGTCACAGATTGTGTCAGTTAGTGGAGTGTCATAATAACAGGTTTTGCGCGTTCTGACAAGTTTGGCGCGCAAATCGCACGTGCAAGAGTTAATTGCATATAAACGTAAGCAGTGGCGCACCCAGGTTTTTTTATTTGGGGGGGGGGGTTTCATAATGATGAAGGCTCGCCGCAGGCAGATTTCAAAAAATTACTTTTTGTAAGTAATTTCCATCGAAACACAATTAAAACGAACGCTCGCAACAAAATAGCTGCGCGAAAAAAAGCTATTGTCACCCCCACTGTTTTTATTATCATGTGGAGTGTTGCCAACTCTGAACCAAGACTGTCCACTAGAAAAGAGATTTAAATCCACTAAAATCCATCAGGAGATAAAAAAAATGGCGCAGCAGGCGAAAATTTTTTGGACTAGTGGAAAATCTACTGAATTTTTCCCACTCTTTTTTGAAATTTTTAGCACTCCTATCTTTTTTATTGTTTAATAATTCTAAAAAATATGGATACTCAACGCCATCTAGGTGTCATCTACCATGTTGTGTTGTGTTAGTTCCTTTTCTTTATTTCTTAGATTATGTTACAGCAGCATGTTTATAAAGGCATGAAAGTCGGGTTTGCGGTTTGCTTGACTCGAAGTTTGAAAGTGACAATGTTGACAGTTGACATGAAAGCATCATTGACAATATTGACATACCTACGATATGACAAGCCCAAGGATGATAAACACTACTAAGGATGGCCTATCCTTATAGGGCCTGTGTGTAACAAATCCTCCCTCCCGCTCCCACTCCGCCAAAATACCAGTTGTGACGTAGGCAGCATGTTATTTCTCGCCTTGACGTAGGTTGTTTAAATAGCGACGACTTAGTTATGACGTCGGAACTGTTATCACACCAATATGGCGGCAATTACCAAAAACGATCGAGGCTGAAGCACTCCGTAAGCAGCGTTTTCCTAGCAACGCACATTTCACGCGGCGTAGAACTTAATACGGCCGACGCTAGCGCAAGTCGTTTTAACGCAGTGTAGGAAAACGCCTCCATTTGATTTTCATTAGACATGTTTCCAGCGTTTTATGCCGACCGAATTACGTTCTACGCCGCGTAAAATGTGCGTTGCTTGGAAAACGCTGCTTTAGAGTGTGTATTCTCCTTGTGACAAGCCCACAAGAAAAAGGCAAAGGTGATACACACTAAATCTATGCACACTACTACTACTACTATAGGATGGCCTATCCTTATAAGGTCTTTGTGTAACAAATCCCTCGTCGCCAAATCACCAGTTGTGAAGTAGGCAGCATGTTATTTCTCGCCTTGACGTAGGCTGCTTGAACAGCTGACAACTTAGTTATGACGTCGGAAATGGTGACACACCAATATGGCAACGATTACCAAAAACGAGGCCGATAAGCAATTCTGTAGGTATGTCATTATCATCCTTGAATATATGCTGCCTTCTGTAAATTAACAGGAATCCTATACAAATACGTTATTTCGAAATTTTGAAAAGAAGTATCGGGAACTAATGGAAGCGAAGGATCACTGAAAATCATTGAGCTAAAAATTCACTAGAAACCGTGGATCCCATTGCCATTCCCATTAAAATTACCACTATAGTGGAATTTGCTAAAACCATTCCACTAGACGACTTTCAAATCCACTAGAAGTAGTGATTGAAAATTCTACCGAGTTGGCAACACTGAATGTGTATTTAGAAGAAAGAGAGTTTCCCACATGGTTGCAAACATTCTAAATTCTGTCTCCACCGACCGAATGAATTTGTTCACGAACATTGCTGATCATTCGCAAAGCAATCATTTTGCGCGCTTGGTGGAAATGCACCTTTACATGACCGCGAATTGCGATGTACGATGCCGGGCCGGGTTGCCAGATTTCCATGTTCTTGGTTTCGATTCCAGATTTCAGTAATTTCGCGTAACGTAAATAGGATATTTTTTTATGTAGAATGGAAAGTTTGTAGGTACCTATTAACCAAAATCGTAAAAAAAAATATTTTCACCGGAAAATTCTTTGTACCAGTGCTAAATTTCGGGGGGGGGGGGGGGTTTAACCCCCAAAACCCCCTCCTTGGGTGCGCCACTGAACGTAAGTTTCTTACCGTCAAGAACGAAACGTCAAACTTACTACATCAAAAAACGTAAACAAGTTACTATGATAATCACACGATTCACACGACACCTCACGTCGTTGAACTCAGTTCAACTGTTGGAGTCAGCTGTCGTTTAGAGGCATTTTGAGTAGCGTTGCCAGATGGTCAGCGGCTCGAATACTATTGGTCACCGTTGTGGCGCTAAATTCAAATTACAGTTTATTTTTCTCTGACTAATTCTATAGAGACTATACTGGGAAATAAATAAGTATCCCACTATTTTAAGGTCGATTTGAAAAAAACCCTTGGACACGTCAATTTTGTATTCAAGGGGGAAACTTTTTGACCCCATCGGTATTTCGCTAGGGTGCACTTCCTGGGTGGGGTGACTTTCACCCGTCTTTCTTAGATAAGGAAGATGGGTCGAATGATACCTTATTTTAAAGGTATTTTGGTTCTCGTCACAACTGTGTACTTTTTTTTTTAAATCGAATGATTAGTTCTCAAGATATATACTGTCAAAGTTACCATAAGCTAAATAAGAAACAATCTTCTGGCCCTGTTATTCTCAAATTACCACTTTCCTGACTTTCCTTTCGGATACGTCAATTTTATTTTTTTCGGAAGCTCACAAAAAAAGAAAATCGACGTGTCCAAGAGGAAAGTCAGGAAAGTGTTAATTTGAGAATAACAGAGCCAGAACATTGTTTCCTATTTAGCCCATGGTAACTTTGACAGTAAATATCTTGAGAACTAATAATTCGATTTCCAGAGAAAGTACACAGGTGTGACGAGAATCAAAATACCTTTAAAACAAGGTACCACTCGACCCATCTTCCCTATCTAAAAACAAGGGGTAAAAGTCACTCCGCCCAGGGGTTGCACTCTACTGAAATACCGATGGAGTCAAAAAAAATTCCCCTTGAATACAAAAATGACGTGTCGGAGCATTTTTTTTTAAATCAACCTTAAAATACCTCGAAACGCCTCTATTTCGATGTTCGTGGAACACCAAACACCCTGTATGTATGTATAATGGGGTAGTATACTATGTATAAAAATCAGTAAAAAAAACTGCTCGACATTATTCTATAGGCTAAATGGTGATGGTATAGTGGGATGCTAAATTATTTTCCAGGATAGTGTTTATAGAATTAGTCAGAAAAAAACAAATTGTAATTTGTATATAGCGCCACAGCGGCGACCAAGAGTATTCAAGCCGCTGACCATCTGGCAACGCTGCTCAAAATGCCTCAAAATGACAGCTGACTTCAACAGTTCAACGACGTGTGGTGTCGTCTCAATCGTGTGACTGTAGTAAATTTGACGTTTCGTTCTTGACGGTCAATGTCAGTGCAAATTGTGCGTTCTCAAAACCCTGGATGTGTTGCCAGATTGGAAAAACTAACTACGTCACGAATTTTCATTTTCATGTAGGGACGGGGCTAAGAAGAAATTTAAAGAAAAGCCCCAGGCTATTGCGGTTTTTACAAAGCAACTAATTACACTAAATAGTACGATACATCGAGTATATCACTACGTAGTAGTTAAAAATCGCTTGTGTAGTACCCTATTTGTTAATGGAGTTTATATGTCTTTCGATTCTGACGTTATTACTTGAGCTAGAATTCTCAAATTTGGCATAGTTGTTGTTTGGGAGACTGACTAGAACCTAATAAACCAGAATTTTCAATTTCGATCTAGAAAAAAAATTGAGGCAAAAGATGAGTTTTACTGCAGAGTTTTCGCGCTTTTTATCTCTGATCCCACGTCGAAGTCGAACTCCATCCATGTTCGTCGCGTTCTCGCACAGAAACAGTTTTGCCAAATAATTCTTTTCAGTTAAAAAATCAGAGAAATTGAAATTGCCCACTAAAAAAAAAGATTGACAAACAATTTCATTTACATTGCCTGGCAGAGACAGGCATATCAACTAAACTGCTTGACAATTGCTTTCGAGCAAAAGGAAAATTTCCCCTAACTTTCAAGCTCGATATTTTTGGAACCAAAATATCGATCTGTGGTTTCCACATAGCAATTTTTTTCACAGAAAGTCAATCAGTCAGTTTGTGAAAATCGGAGTTTGATATTTGGTCTGGTTCCAAAAATATTGAGCTTTAAAGTTAGGCGAAAAAATTTCCTTGCAAAAAGCAATTGTCCAGCACTTTAGTACGATATAATTTGCCTATCATTATTTTCATTTAATTGGAATAGTACGCAAACCATACCCAAAGCTGATGCATTAGTTTGTAAGTGGAACCTTTTAGAAAAATCAGGCCGGTGTAAACATAGTGATCGAGAAAGTTGTTCCTTTATTTTTTCAGATGCTTAGTGATGTTGTTGTAGCCACAGAAACTTAGCAGTTTTGTGTAATAAATGAGTTAATGGGGCTATTAGGTCAGAGATATGAGGAATATACTGTCTAAGCCAGTTGGAAGTGCCCAACAAACTTTGGAGTTCTTTTTTGGTTCAGGGTGAAAGAAAATTTTGCACAGCCATTACTTACATGTTTTTCTTGAGGAGCTATTAAATAACCAGATTTGTGATGACCGATATAATCAAGTTCTGATGTAGCAAATTGACATTTTTCTGGTGACACGTTTAGATTGCGAATTCTCAAACGTTTATTAGTCCTAAATGGTCGAGGTGAGTTTCCATATTAGGGGAGTAAATTATTATGTCATCCAAATAGACCTTACAGAAACTATTCAGAAATCCACAGAGAACTTCATTTGTCATAAGACGTTGGAAGGTTCCCGGTGCATTTTTTAAACCAAATGTCATAATATTGAATTGATAAAGAACTCCATCCGGGGTTGAAAAGGCTGTGTAAGGCTAGGACTGGGGATCCAAAGGTACTTGCCAGTAACCTGATTTAAGATCCAATATTGTGAAAAGCGTGGCATTTCCGAGATCGTTTAATGTATCAGGTATTTTTGGTAGGACTGCAGGTTCATCAGCAGTGATCTTATTAATTAGTTGATAATTAACACAAAAGCGGTTTTTTTTTCATCTGTTTTAACTATCAAAAAATTCAAATTTATTAAACCTATGGAAGTGGAAGTTTCTCCACAAGCTAAAATAAATTTTTGATTATTATAGTTAATGTTTTTATTAAAATTTTGGGCTGAAATTGAATTTAAATTGATTAAAATTGTGTTTATACTAGAAATTGTATCCAAAAGTGCAGAAATAATTTTTTGACTAATTTTTATAGATATTCTGGGTAGTTTAATCTTAGTAAGGTCAAAGTGGTCAATATTAAACTTAAAACTTGCATGAATAAACGAAAAACATATTTTTCTACAAACGTCACTAAAAGTGTCATTTTTAACGGATGCTGGTGTTAAAAGTGATTACTTTTAGTGCGTTTGTATTAGAAAAAATAGTGTATGATATTCGTGCTAAAAGTGATTTTATTTTGTTCAAAGGGATGGAACACTCCGCCTTTGGCGTCGTGTCCCAAACTTCCCTTTTCACAAAATAAAATGTCACTTTTAGCACTTATATCATAAATAACTATTATTTTATAAGAATAGTAAACTTCTCAACTGGTGACAATTGTTCCCCTATTGTTCACAACTTGACAATTTCAAAAATTAAAATCTAGACGTCATTTAGGCATAAATTCCGCACCCGATTTATTAGTTTTTTGTTGTTTCTTCTGGTAAATACTAATAGAAACAATCCAAAATTCCAAAGCAAGTCTGTTATTTTTATATAAAAATTGTTCATGTTCAAAATACTCGATTCCAGTGGCTGAAAAATCTGAATCATAATGAAAATCTGTATCATAATGAAATTCATTATGAAACAGATTTTAGGCGTATTATGAAACGTCAGTAGAAAAAAGTTATTGTAGGTTTTTTATTGGGTTTATTGTAATGATTATTTAAATTTTGGAGAGTTTGAGTAAAAGCATTGGTGATATTTAAAAGACTGGCTTCCATTGAAGTGTGTGGGTATGTAGGGTCAGGGAAATTATTACTGTTGGGGTTAGTTGGTAATGCATTATAATTGTTGGGTGAATTAGGGATATGGTTGCCATTGTCCTGGTTTGATGGCGATATTGATGGTTGTTTAAAGAAAGGATTACTATCCGATGACACATTAGCAAGCCTTGAATTATTTTGGTCGAAATATGCAGAAGGATTAACATTATGGAGGTACGCTGAATCATTACTTTCTAAAGTTTATTTCACCAGGGTTCATACTTGACCTTGAAACTTCAAAAAAAAGGGATGTCGTAGATTAATTCAATGACATATTCAATTTTTTTGACAAATTAAAATTAATGACTTTTCTTTTAAGAACCGACGAACGTTTTTGACGTTATTGATGGAAATAAAATTTTAATTAAAATTTCTTTGTAATTAAATATATATATATATATATATATATATATATATATATATATATATATATATATATATATATATATATATATATATATATATATATATATATATATATATATATATCCAAAATTGCTCACACAAATGTTATCAATATATATATATATATATATATATATATATATATATATATATATATATATATATATATATATATATATATATATATATATATATAGATAACATTTGTGTGAGCAATTTTTGACACATCTCAGGTTAAATTATAAAGAATAAGGATCTCTATCTTTATAAAATTTCTTTGTAATTTAGTTATAGTTTAAGCTAAGATATGTCAAAAATGGCTAACGCAAATGTGGTCAACATATATATATTTGTGATCAGGAAGAAAAGGTCTTTCATTTTATCGCAAAATAGAGTTTTTTTTCTGTTGACTAGCCTCTAAGTAATTGTTTTCTGAGTCCTTTTTATAGTTTATAGTTGTTTATCCTGTTCATTCCTTCGCTTTTGGCTTTTAATATGTGACTTGACTCCCCTGGCTCTTGGAGCACTGTAGAATCGAATGAAAATAATTATCCTGGCTATATATATATATATATATATATATATATATATATATATATATATATATATATATATATATATATATATATATATATATATATTGATAACATTTGTGTGAGCAATTTTTTGACACATCTCAGGTTAAATTATAAAGAATAAGGATCTCTATCTTTATAAAATTTCTTTGTAATTTAGTTATAGTTTAAGCTAAGATATGTCAAAAATGGCTAACGCAAATGTGGTCAACATATATATATTTGTGATCAGGAAGAAAAGGTCTTTCATTTTATCGCAAAATATACAGGGTGTTCTATTTGAAAAAGTCGAAGTTGTCTACGTTTCTCCATTTTTCGATGCGATTTTGTTTTTTCTGATAACGTTAAAAGAAAATATAGAAAAAAACTGTCAAATTTTGTATTCACAATTTTCTTCTATCTTAAATAGTAAAGGCTGTAGGTATGGTGCCAAATATAATCAAATACCCTGTACCTTCGCCACAAATAAATAACTAAAATATAAGAACCAAAATGTAGGCAATTTAATAATGAATGTTTTTGAAACATATCTGTCCAGATAGTGAATGAAAATCGAGATGAAAATACACTGCGAATTTAGGTACCTACCAGATTTAATACAATGAACAAATAGGTATAGAATTGTTAATACCTATTTTCCTATTTAGAATTACCAGTCGTTCTAGTGACCAAACGTATGTCGCTTCTTGAAAAGACAAATAAAATTAGGTTAGGAATTTCCTATTTGTACATGAAATTCACGTATTAGCAATCGACATTCGCTTTTGTTGGTAATTTTTTGTTTCATCTGATTTGTGATTGATAAATAAGGATACGGTTATTCTAAATGGGTATTAAAAATACCATACTTAACAAGTAATAGCAATTAAAAATGTATTATTCATATTCTCTCGCTTATTGAAAACATCTTATGATGCGAAGGCGGCAATATTCGGCAGGGATGTATAGGAAATCATTTTTAAGTGGTTTGGGGGGTCTTTGGCTCCTCGGCATTCCCCCAGTCAAGAGAGTTCTCGAGAGGGACCGCGTGCGCATCCCCCTTCTCGTACGTTGCCAAACTTATGGCGTATTCGTTTTATTTA
This sequence comes from Ceutorhynchus assimilis, assembly GCA_917834065.1. Classification (NCBI taxonomy): domain Eukaryota; kingdom Metazoa; phylum Arthropoda; class Insecta; order Coleoptera; family Curculionidae; genus Ceutorhynchus; species Ceutorhynchus assimilis. Next base: position 2,982,548 of record OU892285.1, on the reverse strand, counting down.
AAAAAAAAGAGTATTTTCGTTAATACAAATTAAGACAACTAATTCAATACGACTTTATAGAGTCCAGATGCCAGGAGAGTCCAAACTTACTCCGCAACGCTGCAGAAGCCAGGATAATTATTTTCATTCGATTCTACAGTGCTCCAAGAGCCAGGGGAGTCAAGTCACATATTAAAAGCCAAAAGCGAAGGAATGAACAGGATAAACAACTATAAACTATAAAAAGGACTCAGAAAACAATTACTTAGAGGCTAGTCAACAGAAAAAAAACTCAATAACAGGGAAAATAATACAAAAAATCAACATTGTACCATATATGAAATATATGAACGTCTCAACAAGTCATTGGCATCGGAAAAGATATATTGCTGAAAATTATGGAATTTTCAAATATACCAAGACTATTATAAAAACAAGACAAAACGTTTTTACATCAAAAAGTGTCTCGACTCAATAGAATGTAATGAAAAAAAAATCCAAGGAAAATCTTGTGCTTAGATTTTCTATACCGTTTCCAGCATTATTTCACATTAGTGAAATTTGATTTCAAATCAATGAAAACTAAATTCATACCAGTGAAATCTAATTTCGCTAAAAGTAACGAAAACGAATTTCTCACAAACGAAATTAAATTTCATATTTTCGAAAATGAATTTCAAACTAACCCTAATTATTATTCATTTTTCAAACATTTAATATTTTAATTTGAAAAATAATCGACAGCAATATGTATTTATTTGACCCTAATGAAATAAACCCACTGAGTTTAGATAAATAAAATACAATCATGAAATAACAATAATAAATATAAATTATTTAAATAAATTGAACTTCAGTTTCGCAAATCACGTGGAAAGGTATAATGCAGCTGTCTTAAGAGTGAGAAGACCTAATAATTGAAGTTCAATTTATTTAAATAATTTAAAATTTTATAATTATTATTGTTATTTCATAATTTATTTTGGCAATTGCCTAATTATACTGCTACGGCTAGTCAGCTTCAGTTCGGAGGCCATGGGTCTATGGGTTCCTTGTATACATCTTATCTCTGGGCGCCACCAAGTTAATTGTGACTTAACTAGGAAGATTACTTATTGATGTTATAACAAAACCTGTGCAATTGGAGCGCTTAACAATAAAACAACTAATTAGGTACAATAATGTATCTGGCTTCTTTATTAAAAAATAATAACAATAATGAATAGGGATAGCCAGGACGTTGTTAAAAATGTGTATACATTATGGCTTGTACCAATTTATAAATATTTGATTATAAAAAAATGAATGTAAATAACGCATAAATAAATATGAATTTTAAGTAAACATGACTAAAAACCTTTTGGTATTTACACTTGTGAGTGATAAGAAAAATACAGTATGGGTTACACTTTACCAACAGGCAAATTAAACACAGAAAGGTGAAAGTTATTGTTAGGGCAACCTCAGGGTAAAATTCTAGAATTTTATTTAAGGGGCACTTACCGAACCTAATTCAGTATCAAGTGATTTGTATAGGATTTGCCTAAATAGTAAAAGGTGTAACTTACATGTGATACAAGTGTTTGTTATCTTCAAATGTATGTGTAAATCCAGAAGTTTTGAAGGGAGATTATCTACAGGTTTGGTCTCACTGTAGATAGACTATGGTATGGTAAGTGAGTCTTATGGAAGTCCTATCCATGTTTTACCTGTCGTAGACGTAGAACTCGACGTGGTTCTGCCAGAGTAGTACCAAGAGGGTTGATGAAGGGAGGCTACCAAAGCCCAACTAAGAGCAATCTAGATCTAGTCTAGATATAGCCTAGGGTCTTCCAAGTATAACCTGGCACTTACTAGGACCCTATAACGATGTTCGTATAAAAAAACAAATCGAGCCCCAAATATTAGAAATAATCTTACCTCAAATTGAGGGATACTCTAGACTAGACCAAAGGTGAAGTCTTAAACTTCCATAAGCTGCTCGGAAGAGTCCTATTGAAAAAAAAGGAACACGTGTTGTTGGTTAATATTTCCTGAAGAAAATCTCAAACTTACCAAAACAAAATCCAAAATGACCAAGGGACGACTCCAGACAATTATCAATAAGAAATTAGTCTAAACCTTGAGTTCCCTGGCACAAAATTCCAAAAAGTCTCGCCCAAAATCAATTAGGGCCGAGACCAACGTTTTCGGTATCAAGTCTCAAGATCAAAAGGGCTGATTCTTCATTTAGATTTCGGAAGAAGGCTTTCACTTGTCAAACTTCTAATTTTGACATTGAAGAAAATTATAGAAAAAGGCGTGTTCAGTTTCACCCCAAGAATACGAACTGGAAGTTTGGTTGTGTAAAAATGACTGGTGAATGTTGAAAAATGCCTATAGAACATATATCAAAAGGTAGAACAGGTCTAAAGAAAACGCCTAGACAAAACAGCTGTTCAATGACATGATCGAAATGAAAAATGAAAAGAAGTAAACAACAATTTATCATAACCTCAGATTATTTATTAATTGGATTTGCAAACAGAGATGATGAAAAAATCTCTCCTTTATATAAGATTCTTATCAATAACAGCGGGCCCTCCGTACTGAATCAAACCTTCCTAGATCAATTAACCAAACTTGCAAACCTGAGCTAAAAAACTTTCAGTAGAAGGCAGTACTTAAGGTAATAAAATCTGGGCACAGAAAAGATAGTTGTTCATTCATTTATTTCTTTATAGTTCTATATAGCATCATATCTACTAGAGCAAAACATAGTAGCATATTAAATAAGAAATTGAAAATGCTACACTACCCCCTTCCAAAAAGAAATAAGAAAGCTGGAAGATTTCTTATTAACCACAAACCACACACGGCACAACAAAAAAGATTAAATTTTCCCTAACATACAATGTCCCAGTGTGCTTGACCAATGAAAGAGCAAACGCTAGACCTGCAACAACAAGTCAATGGCACTGAAGGCTCCTTCCCAACGTGGATCTTAAAGGGTGGGCCGTTGGAGTCTCCAGCGTGAATCGATCCTAATATAATCCACCGCCAAGTTGTCACATGCCACACGCCTACCCCACCACCGACCGACACACAGAAAACAAGGGGTCCAAAAAAAATTAAAAATAAAATAAAACAAAATCATTTTGGCAAAGCCAGGACTTGACCAGAGCCCTAGTGACATTATAGTAAGCCACCACCACTGAAACTACTCGAGAGTAGGGATACAAAAAAATTGAAAATGACCGGGATAATCCGTAGTTTGTTACTGCTGTCAATCCACTTCAGATTATCTGGGCTACTTATAGGGATTAGGATTGCACAGTAGTGCCACCCAACTATCTACAACCGCAATTTGAGCAAGTTGAAGTCCAAGCGACACCCCCCAATACGCACCCCTTCCTACAAGCAGGATAACCCCAGACTCACCTGAAGTACCCAACAGCACTTAACCTACCACAGGGCCCATAACAAAAAAATTCAAAAAAACTCTACTGAAGGTAGAAAAAAAAGGTCAAAATCGGGTTATGTACTTGCCTAAAGCAAAATACAAAACGTCAAAATCGGGTATCAAAAGTTACTTTAATCTTATAATGTTATAATATCAAGATAAGATCACAAAATAAAGTCTAAATAGAGTAATACTAATATTTGGTTTAATTTTTGGCGTTAGCACAACATAATCCAAACTGCAAAACAATGTACTTAATACTGCAGAGACAAATTATATTAGGAATACTATGTTTATGCTCACCAAGGTCAAATCCAGAGTTCCAAAATGAACTCACAAAAATATTTCCAAAAACTATATGGCAAAGTGGGTGTCGCGACTACTCACAAAACCAAACGCTCAAAAAAATCATACTAATTTTACAAGATAGTATCAAAACATGACTATTGATACAATAGCCAAAACTAATTTAAGAATCATTTGACTCAATACTCTCAGCATCACTATCCAGTTCTACATCGATACCTGTGTATGCCTTAAGGTCCTTGATATGTACTTTGCCAGCATCAGAACCATCTATATTCTTCAGACCATAAACTAAATTTGAGTATTTTTTATGTACTCTGCTAAGAATATATTTAGGTGCTAATTTTGCACTAAATTGGTTCGCTGCGTTTGACAAAATATGGTTTCTCCTCCGCTCTTGATCACCAACATGAAATGACGCGTCCCTCTTACGTAAGTTGTAAGTGTGAGAGTTTCTCTGATAAGCTGCATGTAAACACTTTTTTACATCAGCATAGATTTGTTTAAAATTTTCCAAGCCAGTAGCATGACAATTCCTGTCACCCGGAGTTATTTCGACATCTTTATTCTGTAACAACTGAATATCGGAATAGAACTTCCCAGATAATGGTGGATGTCTACCAAATACTAGAAAATATGGTGTGAAATGGGTGATTTTATGTTTGGAATTATTGATCGCATGTTGGATTTTAAAAATCTGATCATCCCATTGAACATGATTATCGACATAACTCCTGATGGCGATACCTGTACTTCGATTATTCCTTTCAACAAAATTACACTGTGGAGAATACGTTGCGTTGTACCAAATCTTAGCGTCATAATTCTTGCACAGTGTTTTAAAGGTTTTCGAAACGAACTGAGGACCATTGTCACAAATCAGAATTTGGGGACAGCCATAAACTAGAAGAACTTCATTTTCCAAAATACGTTCGATGTGGGTAGACTTTGAACTACGAAGGGGAAACAAAAGAGAAAATTTAGAAAACCAGTCTTCAATGACCAACAAAAACTTACTGCCTTTCTTTGACCTAGAGAACGGTCCTATCAAATCAATTGCAATACACTGAAAAGGCATATCAATAATTTTTTCTTTTCCCATGAGTCCCGTGCTGTATTTGAAGCTTTTTGTGCACCACACACCAAACACGACTTTATGAAGAGTAACTCATCCTTTCTCATTTTTGGCCAATAATAGAATTCCTGTATTCGGTTCAAAGTTTTATAAAATCCAAAATGTCCTGAAGTGGGTGGAGAATGACAGTTCTCAATGATTTCCTTCACCTGAGGTTTTGGGACTAAAAGTTTCCATTCTGGAATATTGGCTTTCATAGGGGAATTATTCGAAGAAAATTTGAACAAAAATTGATCTTCCACCTTCCATTGGGGATAACGATCAGGAAACTCAATTACTTTGGCTCGAAGTTCATTGTACCACGGATCTACACGATCAATATCGACATTATGGGGATTTAGAATTGAAACACAGGGTGAGTATTTATCTGGATCAGAATCTTCCGGAATTACTCCTTCAGAATGCATACGGGAAAGTGCATCTGGAATAACATTGTCAATACCTTTCCTGTGCACAAGATCGAAGTTATGTTGTCTTAAGCGAACTGCCCAACGAGCAAGTTTCCCAGTTGGATTTTTTAAGTTATTGAGCAAAAGTAAGGAATAACAATCTGTCATGATTTTGAATTTGGGAGCACCCTCAATCCACATTCGAAATTTCTCTATACAAAATAGAACAGCCAAACATTCCCTCTCCACAACAGAATAGTTCCTTTCAGTTCTTGAAAGTGACCTGCTTGCATAAGCAATGACTCGCTTTTCCTCATCGATGACTTGAGTAAGGCAACCCCCCAGACCCGTATTACTGGCATCTGATTGAATAATGAAGGGCTTGGTGAAATCAGGTTGAGTCAAAATAGGCGCTGAAACTAGCAAATCCTTGATGGCGACAAAAAAAGTTTCTGCAGCATCCGTCCATGTAATCGGCTGAGATTTGCGACGTCCTTTTAACAAATCATTAATAGGAGATACCAAAGTCTAAAAATCCTTGACAAAGCGCCTATACCATGAACACATGCCAACAAACCGTTTCACTTCGGTGGCTGTTTTAGGTCGAGGATAATTGACCATCGCAGAAACCTTCTTAGGATCTGTGCGCAGACTGTTAGAACCAACGACATATCCGAGAAATTTCAGGGATGTCTTGAAAAACTCACACTTCTCGATGTTTACTGTAAGGTTAGCCTCTTTCAACTTATTTTTTACTTCGATCAAGATCTTAGTATGATGTTCGAAATCTGGACTACAGATAAGTATGTCGTCTAGGTAGGTAAAAATATAGGGCTCATAACGGGGACCAAAAATTGCATCGACTAACCTCTGCTGCATCTGAGCTGCATTGCATAGTCCAAAGGGCACAACTTGGAATCTAAATGAACCTCGTCCAACCACATTAAAGGAGGTTTTATCCCTCGAATTTTCACTAAGTGGAATTTGCCAAAATGCTTTCCGAAGATCGATGGAAGAGATGAATTTAGCATTCCTTAAGGAATTCAAAATCCTATCAATGCTAGGCAAGCAGTAGCTGTCGAAGCGAGTGAGAGCATTCACACCCCTTAAATCGACACACAACCTATATTCGCCACTAGACTTCTTGACCAAGAGTACCGGAGATGACCAAGGACTATGAGATGGCTCTATAACACCTAACTTGAGCATATCATCAATTTCTTTATTCAAGATTTGAGACATGTATGGCGACATCGGATAGGGTTTCTTATGAAATGGTTTTGCATCACCGGTATCTATGGACAATGTCAATTTGTCAGTTCTACCAAGACAGTCTTCACTCACAATTTCATTGAAAGAAGCGATAACCTGTTCAGCACAAGTTCTTTCGGAATAAGAAAGGTCACTTAAGGAACAAAGAAGTCGCACAGGGTCATAACATAAATTATTGGCACAAACCTTGACAGTTTTGACTTCATGGTTATCAATATTACCATAAACTTGCCAAGAATTGTCCCTAAAACTAACAGAAATCTTAAAATGATCAGCAAAATCACAACCAAAAATGAAATAATGAGGCAGAGATGGTACAACTAAAACTGTAAGGACCTGACAAATATTTCCAACAGTAATTGGAAGATCAACTAAACCAGTAACAGCTTTTTGAGTACCATCTGCCGTACATATATTTGCAACTGAACTTGGATAAACACATAAACCCAAACGATCCAAAATATCCAGGCCTTTACTACTCACAATAGATGTGGTAGCACCTGAATCTAACAACACTATAATTTCCAAATCAAACAATTTGACAGATATGTAGGGCCGATTATCTAAAGGTTTTCTAATAAAAAGAAGGGACAATTCACACTTCCTATATTTCTCATTAAACTCAGAAATAAATTTAAGCCAATTTTTCCAGTCTGCACTGTTTCTGAAAAACTTGAAAGAAGAGGACTTCTGAAAAGTGCCTCTAGGTTGCACAACGCCTAGTTTTTTGTACAATTAGGACATGACTTAGACTTTACATTTTTGTGACCACACTTATAGCAAAAAAGTTTACGTTTCAAGGTACAGTTGTCATGATAGTGATTTGGCATGTCACAATTCCAACAAGTGATTGGTTTTGATTCCCTACTAGGTCCAGCTGCATTTGGGTTATTGACAACCAGGACTGAATTAGAATTATTGCGAGACCTATTTGAATTCATTTGGGAATTTTTATTTTTATTGTTAAAATTGGACTTGCTTTTAGAGCCACAGCTATTCCTTGACTTATCTTCATGCCTATTTGAATTTGGATATTTATTTTGTAAAGATGTTGAACATTCAGGCTGAGGGTAATGTAACTCACTAACAGAATGATTTTTATTTTTAAAATAAGTTGCCTCTTCAAGTTTCCAACATAAGTTGACTAATTCATCGACTGAATTTACTTCAGTCAATGCCAAATGAGAGATATATTCAGGCAAAATGTTCCTGCGAATATGTTTAACTTTTGTTACTTCAGCTGGTGCTGTCGCTAACCTAGAGAATAGAATTTGCATGTGAGCAATAAACACAGCTACAGACTCAGAATGTTTCTGCTGATCTTTTTCAGTTACCCTAAAGCAAAACAAGGTAGCTTATTAGCCAAGCAATTTAAATGCTACAAATCTATTTTATTAGGGTGGAATAAATAACATTGTTGATGTTTTTCCAAATTAAAATAATAAATTTTTGAAAAATGAGTATTAATTAGGGTTAGTTTGAAATTCATTTTCAAAAATGTGAAATTAGATTTCGTTTGTGAAAAATTTGTTTTCGTTACTTTGAAATTAATTTTCATTTGAGCGAAATTAGATTTCACTGATGTGAATTTAGTTTTCATTAATTGGAAAACAAATTTCACTAGTATGAAATGATGTTGGAAATGGCATAGAAGAAACAATATGGATAAAAATTCACAGATTTCGCAATCTTTGCAACCATCGAAGACATTGGAAATGATGACATCATTATGTGGAACATATTTAACACATAATATATATTTATCTACGTCAGTGAGATACACAACTCGTGCTGCGCACTCGTTGTGTAACTTCCACACGCGTAACTTAAGTATGCTGTTAACTCACTTGTATCGTAAATATCTATTATTTTATTGAAATCCCCATCTGATAGAACAAACGCTAAACGCTATGATTTTTGTCCCGTTATCCTCATATTATTATTTTTTTCAATTTTGACCACCCAGATAACCATATAACCCTTACCGCGCGCTGCTGTTTACCGGCAAGGCAAAAGCATTGCGACACGCTTCAGGTTATTTCACCGGACGCCCCTGGCGACACCGCTGTCTTTTGACCTTGAATTAAAACTTCGAATTTGATTCCCATATACGAGAACATAAACATTTCCAATGTTGAAATCAGGTAGATAACTATTCTGCGAAAGAAATGGAATCAGCATTTTCATCGTTGCAAGGTTGCTGACGGCTGTTATAGTTTATTACACTCGCCAGAGACAAGCACAAGCCCATGCCCCCAACAAGCGATGACAAAAAATCATAAGGTGACAAAACCCAATAATTTTAAATAAAAAGGTAATTCGGAACAATCCATTTATGTTGGAGTTATTGTCTTAGTACAAATATTGTCACGGATCCCGATTTCACTAAAAATCACTCCACAAAACAGTAAGTAACAACTTGTATTAAATAAATTGAATTTATGAAAATTCACTTATCGTTTATCGAAACGTACACAGCAAAACTTATACTTAAACTGACTACAACACGTACTCTTATTAAAACTGAGCTCCCGGCTTTATCTAAAAGTATCCACAATCCGATTCTTAGAATCCAGCCGGGCTTTCGATGCAATTTCGTAATAATATTACTCGCAGTATTATTTTATTGGTTATCATTAATTTTGTTACAATTAAATAAAATCAGTTTCCCAATCTACATCCTCATCCATGAGAGTACGATTGGCACCGATTCAGAGCTTAGAGGCCGGCTTTATGTTGTTAGATCCAAACTATACGCCATCTCGTGTCTGGATTCAATGTAATTGGCTATAAAACTTGTTTTGTTATCCATTGGGTCTGACAGATTTAGATCCAAGAGCTTCCTTGTATTACGATAGATAATTTTATTATAATACTTGTTAATGCAAGAAAGTTTATTCTATTTCAGTTCCTACCTACATAATATAATAATATTCTCCAAATTATTTTGCTGTGAGAAACTTGGCTGAAGCTGAAAAACTATGAGATTCTAATAAAATAAAACAGCTTCTGCGGCACAAAAAAAAAATACTGTATCACGATTTCAAAATTATAGAGCAATTTCTAGAATACGACACACATATTATTATTAAAACGAATATCGAACCTAATGTTGGGTGTTTAGCATTCCGGAAGTGTAATCCCGGGCTGAAATTTGGAAGCTAGAGAGGTGTCAGCAAATTGAAATGAACGTCTTCATCTTGTTACCCATAGAAACTTCTAGGTAAACGCCCTGAAATCTCTAATTGACAAAATGGAGATAGACAGGCTTAACTTAGTTCTCGTAACGGTGTTATTTTCTTGTTGAATAATGGATGACAGCAACATAAAAAATACAGTTTTTATTAGATAAATATTAGTTCAAAGACCTGATAATTATTTATCCAAAAAGTCTATCCTTGCAAACCAGAGACGCTTTGTAAACAAGTGTGGGAGAAGAGAGTGTCAGTTTCCAGCTGTTTCTTGGCTATTGTAATTGAACTTAATTATACTGACCCTTATCAAAGGTCCCTTTTGTGTAAGGCATTCCTTTGACAAGGATGCTCGTTTCAGTATCTGAGGTTCCATGTTAATCCATGTTTTTTATAGAAGCTGAAGAATTTGTGAATGCATTAACGGAGCTTTTTTCATACAAAATAAGTTACGAGAAAAAATCTAATTTATTTCTGTGCAAAATGTACCCCAACTTTATCTTTATTGTAATAACCTGTAGGGGAGAGCGACAGGTGAATTTGAGATATTATATTGCTGTTTACCCTTTTTGGGGTTTCGGGAAAATTACCTATTAGACTAACCGCGAATGGAGTATAATTAGATTTTGGGGAATTACAATGAGAACACAGTTAGAAAAAGTAATAGGGCGTCCTTACTATAAAGTAATATTTATTTAAAATTGCGTTTGCTTCAATACTTCTTTTTAACAAGAAAACATGATTCAAATATTGGAACAATCAATCTATAGCCAATTGCCAAGTATACTTCAGAATCCAACGAGCAATTATTGTAATTTATTTCAAGGTTTTAATTTTTTAATTTAGTAAAAATTGCTCATTTAAAAATAAAAGGATTAGAGATCAATTTAGTTCGTCCACTCGAAAACATCCCCTATCCGATCGAAGTATCTACGAGAGGTGACAAATAAAGGCCTCAAGAGCAGTGAACATACACAAACAAGCTGTAAACTCGTTTGAGAAAGTTATCCGGGACAAGGACAAGCAGGGTGATTTGTAAACAAAACGAGGTCCCAAAGATGTTGTCGATCGTTTCTTTGCTGCTCTGACTGACGCTTAATTACCCTTTTTGACCCTTGCCGAATGATCTTTTTGCGTTAGTTCTGTTCTGCATACTATTATTATTAGCTGTTCGCAGCTTGCAAGGCAAGCAAGACAATGCAAGATTATTTTTAAAAAGTTTATTATGTTTACATAATTACATTTATTCAATTATTTTGTTGGCTGCTACCAACATTAGAAAAAAATCTAAACTAATCAAAAAGTCTATCTCTGCTTTTATTTCTTTTGGTTCATGAAAACTCAAGTTGAACATATTGACCTTATTATGATGCTAGAGGATTTCAATGAATACTTGTCTAATGAAGTAAAACGTATTTTTCTCTCAAGGAAAGTTTTTGCCAAAAACTAAAAGATGTAAGTAAAAAACTTATATAAGTTCTCCCAATTTACTTTAAATGAAGTAAGTGCACGATGTGTGCAAACTTAAAATAAATCAGTAGAACTAACTTCGACTTTTGAAAAATCAATCCATTGAAAAATATTGTTTCCGCACATCTAACTTGCAAGCCTGTTCATTAGAGAAATTATGTCCGATTGACCAATAAAGTGCTATTTTTATAAATAGTTTTGCGTCAATAAAGTAGCACTTTATTTTACTGTAAAATAAAAATTTTTGGCCCTCTTCTTATGTGTTGAAGTTGTTGTGGTGTTTCTGTATCTCTATAGCTTCACTGTGGAGTCTGCTGTAAAAATGTTTGGTTCTGTCAAATACTTGAGTCTGATCGATATGGATGACATGGTTTGTTTGTGTCAACACGTGGTTGGCGATTGCTGATCTATCTATTTGTCCCTGCTGACAGTTTTTTTTTAGTAGACTGAAAAAGCGGCAAAAATGTTTCGATATATTTTTTTAAGGTATAACTACATGAGACCTTCACATTCACAGATCGATAGAATAGGTCCATGGCCACCTGAAATGACCAATTACAATATTTTTTCGTAGGTCCAACAATTGTTATATCGAAAAATGTCATAAGTGTGTCAATATTCAGTTTCCATACTTTTACACACATACCTCGCGATATCTCCGGAACTAATTGAGATAACTTCATTTATTTATTTTTATTCTGGAGAGAATATATTAGCGAAAATCACTAAGACAATTTTGTTTTTCTGAAGAACTCGCTTTTTTCGTTAAACTAGGTAAAACTTCAACTTACACTTTTATGTAGTACCTATTTCAGTAAGCGAGAAACTTTTTTGTTTAAAGGATTTTTCCCATACTATTAGCGGATTAAACAAAGCTCAGACATCAAGGAAGTTTTTGAAAAAAACCGCGATACTCTGCGACGCATAGTTTTCAAAATATCATCACTTGAAGTGGAGAGTTTTACCGGCCGTGCGCACCTTGCAATGTAGCATTTTCAATTTCTTGGCTAATATGCTTCTTTGTTTTGCTCTAGTGGATAGAGTTTTACCGGCCGTGCGCACCCTGCAATGTAGCATTTTCAATTTTTGGCTAATATGCTACTTTGTTTTGCTCTAGTGGATATAATTCCATATAGAACTATAAAGAAATAAATGAATAAACGACTATTTTTTCTGTACCCAGATTTTATTACCTTGAGTACAGCCTTCTACTAAAAGTTTTTTGGTTCAGGTTTGCAATTGTGATTGATCTAGGAAGGTTTGATTCAGTACGGCAAGGCCCGCTGTTATTGATTAGAATCTTAGGAAAAAGAGATAGTACCATCGACTCTGTTGGCAAATTCAATCAATAAATAATCTGAGGTTATGATAATTGTTGTTTACTTTTTTCGATTTTTCAGTTCCACCATGTCATTGAACAGCTGTCTTGTCTAGGCGTTTTCTTTAGACCTGTTCTACTTTTTGATATAGGTTCTATATATCTCATCTGGAGTCATTTATTCACAACCCACTTTTCAGTTCGTATTTTTGGGATGAAACTTAACACGCCCTTTTCTATAATTTTCATCAATGTCAAAATTAGAAGTTTAACAAATGGAAGCCCTCTTTCCAAATCTAAAAGGAAGAATCTCCCCTTTTGATCTTGAGACCTGATACTGTGAGGTCGGTCTTGGCCCTAATTATTTTTAGGCAAGACTTTTTGGAATTTTATGCCAGGGAAATTCAAATTAGACTAATTTCTTGTTAATCATTGTCTAGAGTTGTCCCTTGGTCATTTTGGCTTTTGATTCGGTAAGTTTTGAGATCTTTTTCAGGAATTATTAACCTACAACACGTGTTCCATTTCTTCAATAAGATCGTTCCGAGCAGTTTTTGGAAGTTTAAGACTTCACTTTTGTCATAGAGCAGCCCTCAGTTAGAGGTAAGATTATTTTTAATGTTTGGGGCTCCATCTGTTTTTTTATATGAACATTGTTATAGGGTTCTAGGCTATATCTAGACAGCTCCTAGGCTGTATCTAGAGAGATTCTAGGTTGGATCTAGATTGCTCTTAGTTGGGGCTTTGGTAGCTTCCCTTCAGCAACCCTTTTGATACCACTCTGATAGAACCACTTTGAGTTCTACGGTAAACAGATAAAACGTGGATAGGACTCCCACAGGACTCACTTACCCTACCATAGTCTATCTACAGTGAGACCAAACATGTAGATAACCTCACTTTAGGAACTTCTGAGTTTACACATACATTTGACGATAACTAACACTTGTATACATGTAAGTTGCATTTTTTACTATTTAGGCAAATCTTATATAAATCACCTGACACTGAATTACGTCAGTACGTGCCCCTTAAATAAAATTCAAGAATTTTACCCTGAGGTTGCCCTAACAACAATTTTCACCTTTCTGGTGTTAAATTTGCCTCTTGGTAGAATGTAACTGAAATTGTGGTCTTAATCTTTCACAAGTGAAAATAAACAGTTTAAACTGTTTATTTTAAATTCATATATACTTATATTATTCACATACATATTTTTTTATAATAAAATATTTATAAATTTGGTACAAGTCTATATCTAAACACTTTTTTAATAACGTCCTGGATATCCCTATTTAACATTATAATTATTTTTAATAAAGAAAGCCAGATACATTATTGTGACGGAACTAGCTATTACCCTTTTGTGAACTTTAGTCATTACCGCACCAGGGATGTCAAAAGTTTTTACTTTGACTGACTGTAAAAATTAACCATTAAGTGTTGGATCATTTAAGCCTTGTATTGAATTAGGGGTGCCTTGATTCTCATTTATACAAATAAAACGCTGAAATAGAATAGTTATCAATTTAATTAATAAATGAAGTTAATTCGGTTTAATCAGCAATCAAATCCTATCTAATAATTCCTATTTGGACGTCCAGTCGAACTACAAATTTTATACTAATCTAAAGTAAATAAGCGAGTAAATAAGTATCTTGATTTATAAAAAATAGTAAAATTTCATAATAATAATATCAATTATGGTTAAATGTTCAATGAACGAGAACACAAATTAACTAATTAGATTTACGAGAGCACAACACAAATAATTCGTAAACTTCAATCAGCTCACTGTATTCACAAAATGTTTATAATCCTTGAAAGTTCTTTTGTTATTGAGAGTTAATAAGTGAGCACTTTTCTGCTGATGTGTGTAAACAATAAGTGCAAGAAAAGTCTATATATATATGCTCAGTTTCTATATACAAATTTACAAATGTTCATTTCACGAGTGTGAAAACCAAATTTCTGTATTAAAGGTTAGAACAAACACTTCAATTTATAGTGCATTTCAACCGAATCAGTATTCAGTATTTATTAACTTATTGTTCGACTGTTTAGAGAAATTGAAAACGGTCTTACTTGCTTATTCCAGTTCATACAGGTAAATCCAAAATCCATATAGTGATTATTTATCCATTTATCACTATTCGTAGTAATTTGCACTGACAGCTAAGGTATTTTCCACTAAGAGAGAGAACACAATGATATACAGAGTTGAAGTCCGTCGAGAGTGAGACAGGAATAACCTTAAACAGGCGTAGTAGAGAATTTTGCTAAGTCCGAGATGACTTGCAACAATTTAGGGGTTAATTACATGAATTGTAATCAATAATATCGTTGATAATATAGATCATGTCAGGCCTTTTGACACTGAGAGTAGTATTTTACTATAAATCGCGTATTAACGGGGGTTTTCTGGGGGGTTTTTGCCTCTGTAGAGCGTTCAGAGGCGCGAAGGTGCAGAGTCTTTGCTTACTCTTCTACTTCTTGATAACTACTACTACTGTGCGTCGAGTCGATTGCCTTTTTCGGAGCAGGTCACATAAATCAGGGATGTTGGGTGGCAACTGACCAATCACAACAACGAAATAGATCCATTGCTCATAGGGTAATTTAGAAATCTGTAATTTTACCGGTTCAAAAGGGTTGCTGTTGCCAGTTTTACAGGAATCTTTTTTTAGAATATTATTTTTTTGATAAATAATAGAAATTGAGATTATATTGATAGACTACAAATAATAACATTTTAAACTTGTTGTGGGTTATTTCCGCAACATGCCTAATCAGTTGTTTTATTGCTAAGCTCTCCATAAACCTGTGCGCTGTGGTGAGCTTAGCAGTCTCCTGAGACTGAAAATCCTGGTGTTGAAAATTTTCAGTTACCAGCCTCGGATCAAAACAATCAGCGTTAATTCTTAATGATTATCAAATAAATCAGTTACGATTTATTCGAATTCAAGATCCTCCTTGCAAATTATTAATCGATACAGGAAGTCATGCTTCTTTAATAAGACCTTCCATAGTGGAGGAATATTTTTCAATTTACATAATACAGGGTGTCCCAGCCGAGAGTGACCCATTTTAAATGCTTATAACTTTTGAACCAGGTGAGCTAGCTACCTGCGGTCTGTGCCATTCGATTTCTCTTGGTCTAAAGTTTTTTCCAGTAGGTTCAAATTTTTTTGAAACTTATACAGGGCGAGTAAAAAAAAATCCGTTTTTCAACATCGAAATTCTCCACTATTTCTAATGGAACACCCGAGGGAACACCCTGTATATCACAACGTCAAAAAAAAGATTAATGTTTAAGGTTTCCATGTACCAATAGACATCGTCCGTAAAACTTGAAGTTTTAGCCGAAAAAAAATCAAAAGCGAAATCTTGGTATTTTTGCAAACGCATGCAACTTCATATGGCAAACATTTTGTTACTGTCTAGTTAGATATCAATTAAGTTGAGATACATTTTCCAAGATTTAACGAATTCCAAAGTATTTTCTCTGGAACTCATTAAATAGAGATACCCCAACAGTAACATTTTGGTGTGAAATCTCTATTGAGAAAAAAATACAGACCATTTGCATTGATGAACCAATAATAACAGAAACTGTATACACTGATATGTTGTTTTTCCCATAGTTGAGACAGGAGGTTATCTTGAATGATATCTATTTTCAGCAGGATGATGCCCCCACCTCATTATTCATTAATAGCAAGGGAATCACTAGATATGACATTTGGAGAAAGACGGATAAGGAGAGCTGGCCGCTGGCCTATAGAATGGACACCTTACACTCTTGACTTGAGAGTTCTAGACTCTTTTCTCTGGCGTTATGTCAAGGAAAGATGCGGCAATACTTTGCTAAAATAGCCAAAGATCTTAAGTGGAACATTTGTAATGTCATTGAAGCGATTCTCCAGGAAATGTTACACAATTCATTCAACCATTTATTGATCCACAAATGCCTGGAAGAGAATGGCTAACATATACATATAGGTACCTACAGCTTTTTGTATACTTTTATGCAGTTTTTATTAACTTTTTATTAGGCAAACATAAGGTTGAAGCTTAGAAAATAGGTGTTTGCAAAAATACCAAGATTTCGAATTTGATTTTTTACGGCTAAAACTTCAAGTTTTAGGGACGATGTCTATTGGTACATGGATACCTTAAACATGAATCTATTTTTTGACGTTGCGATATACAGGGCGTTCCATTGAAAATAGTGGAGAATTTCGGTGTTGAAAAACGGATTTTTTTTTTACTCGCCCTGTATAAGTTTTAAAAAAAATTGAAACCTACTAGAAAAAACTTTAGACCAAGAGAAATCGAATGGCACAAACCGCAGGTAGCTAGCTCACCTGGTTTAAAAGTTATTAGCATTTAAAATGGGTCACTCTCGGCTGGGACACCCTGTATTAGACGTCAATCAGTCACTACAAACTAAGATGATCGAATTATGTGTGAGGTGCATTTGCTGACATGTTTTATATGTAAAATAGATTAAATAAATATCACAATTTTGTTTTCAAAATGACAGATTCATGTTAAATGTATGAGACTCGGATCGCTCAACTACTTAGAATATCATGTAAGGATGACTTACGCGAACACAGCACTCGATTACGTGGAAAAAAATTGAGTCATTTCCCAAATCATAAAGCTCAAAAATCTGGTCGGGATTATTTGCTACTTCATCCTGGTGCCAATTTTATAAGCATTTGTGATAAAGAAGATCAAGATGAAGACGCGCTGGCATTTAATTATTTTGCAAAGCGTTTACGTCAAACTATGTCCGCTACTTCTTCAACATTTTCTGGAACCTTTCGCAATGGGTGTGAAAAATCATCAATTCCCTCAATATTGCTCGCTACTATAAATGGGGAAATTTACAGCTGTATGCAACATCCTCTTTTAACTTAAAAGCGCTTTTTAAAACTGGTATCTTTGAAAATTTGTATTGCTTAAAATACACATTTTTAAAAGTGACCAGTTTTAAAAAGCGCTTTTAAGTTGAAAGAGGATGTTGCATACAGCTCAGAGGCGGATCAAGACACTGGTGGGCCCGGTGCTAATTTATTTTTTGGGGCCCCTATTTTTTTAGATATGAAAGGAATGAAAAAACAAAATTATCATCAGTCATTATACCTACCTACTAACACCAACATTCAATACTACATAAATTTGGCTTCCGCGGGGATTCACGCACGAATCACCTAACCAAGAACCATTGATGAATATGGCGATTAGGCTGTCAAAGAAAGGCGCGTCTCTCCTATAGTACGCCATCTTTGTCTAGGGAGAATTTTGTTTTCTAATGCGAATGCGCATATGCATTTATATGAAATTATTCCACCAATAAGCATCAATTCAAGCAGCTGATATTGCAGGGTTGCCTGTCCTAAAAAAAATTAATAAAGAAACCACCAGAAAAACACAGCAAGTCAAAATGACGCATAATATCCTCAACTTGATGTGCGAACACCGCATAAGAAGCATGTTAAAAAATGCCTACCACCGGCCAATAAGAATCTATCGGGTCTTCAAAAGAAAAAAACATCAAAGATTGCTTTGGTTACGAAAACGTACGTCGCATTATTGTTTCCTTATTGGTCAAGATTTTTGACATGACATTTTGACATTAAAGTTCATTCACAAAATTAAAGAAAAATATTGCTAAGATATACGTTTAAAAAACCATAGCAATCTTTGATTGTTTTTTTTTTTGAAGATCCGATAGCATCTAACGCAGTGGTACCCAAACTTTTTTAACGTACCGCCCACTTTCAGAAAATGGGAATTATCCAGCGCCCCCCCTTGGCAGGGATCCAACATATTGAAGCGGCGCCTTTTTTTTTGAAAATTTTCATGGTCGTGCGTTTCCTTACCTCCTCAGTAGGATTTTGTCAGAAAATGACCAAATATGGAAATTTTGAGAAAAACCTGATACAGCACAGTTCAACACACTTCAGATTGCATATAAGAATCCATTTTTGTTTCATTTTATTTCTAAAATTTTGGGAGGGTGAGCGTCAAGTTAGCCTTTCCAGTAGGGTTTTGTCGAAAAATTACCGAACGTAAAAATTTTGAGAAAAACCTGATACAACACAGTCCAGCATACTTCAGATTGCATAAGAATCCGTTTTTGTTTGATCTGATTTCCAAAATTTTTGGAGGGGCTCAGCGTCAAGTTAGCTCTCCCAGTAAGATTTTGTCAGGAAATGACCAAATATGGAAATTTTGAGAAACCTGATACAGCACACTTCAGATTGCATAAGAGTCCATTTTTGTTTCATCTTATTTCCAAAACTTTGGGGATTGAGCGTTAAGTAAGCCCCCCCCCCAATAGGATTTTGCCTGAAAATTACCCATTATGAAAATTTCAAGAAAAACCTGATACAGCACAGTCTAGCACACTTCACATTGCATAAGAATCCATTTTTGTTTCATCTGATTTCCAAAATTTTGGGGGGCTGAGCGTCAAGTTAGCACCCCCAGTAGGATTTTGTCGGAAAATGATCGAATATGAAAATTTTGAGAAAAACCTGATACAGCACAGTTCAGCACACTTCCGATTGCATAAGAATTCATTTTTGTTTGATTGGATTTCCAAACTTTTGGGGGGGCTGAGCGCCAAGTTAGCCCCTCATCTAACATTCCTATAACTTTGGTATCAGAACGACACAGTTCAAAGTGGTTACAATTTTGTTAGAAAATTCGAATGTGGGGGGCTTACTTGACAGAGCCTATTTTTGAGTTGTTTGAAGTTATTTATAAGTAAAATACAATAACTTTAATGCAGCTGCTGCTGATCAATGCGAGAATTGGCCGTATCGCATTTTAAGCAAGTCATAGCAGACTTAAGTTGAGGTGCGTGCGGGTTTCGGGATTTGCGTCGGAACTCTCGGGTTGTGTTCATAACTTGAAGCTTGCCAAAATTGACTCTGAAAGGGATAGACATAAACTGACTATGAGCCTTATCGTTATAGTATTGAAGAGTAATTTCCGTTAGAAGTCATTTACTATTCAATTTTAATTTTTGTTCTGATCTGTTCGGTTATTTTCCACCGTCCACTAATTTCTGCTTACCACTCCCCATAATCAGCTGAGCTCTTTACCGTCCCCCGAGATGGTTGTAGCGCCCACTGGGGGGCGTTATCGCCCACTTTGGGAACCACTGATCTAACGAATGCGCAGTTTATGACCTCGTTCTACTTTGTTTGACAAAGATAGACTTATGCGAGATCATATACCTCTATTTCTCTTTCTTTACTTCAAAATCCGCATATTAGGTAAATAGGAAAGGCGCGATATACGTCAGTTTAATAGGTATGTATATGGTCTTTCCCTCAGATTAACAACTAAAAACGACAGATACAACAGTAAACAAACAATTTGCGATCCAACATCCATAAGGTCGATTTTTGCATGAAATACCCGGTTGCCGATAATCCGATGTGATTTTCAATATTAAAGGTTTTCACAGATAATCATTATTTCGAAATATGTTTTAACATAATGTAAATGTTTTTTATATCAATCTTTGTTGAAACATAATTAAAACGCCTTTTTGAAAAAGATTATTAGTCTTTTTTTCAATTTAAATTGGTGAAAATTGTGGAATAACCAGGAATATATGGCCCGAAAAATGGCACTACGGCAACGTTGCATCTACGAGCAGCCAATCAGATGATTTTATGTGACTTTTGGCATCCATTAGGGATTTGACAGTGTTGCTGGAAAGTGATTAAGATAATTTTGTGATTTTTTGAGATTTTGAGTGTTTTTTTTTTATTCAAAACTGTAGAAAGTGTGGTGGAGAAAGTAACAATGGTACGTCGATGTATTAGCCGCATTCTTTCGCAAAATATTTGAATCATGATTCCGAGATCCTGATCCATTCGTTCAGATGGAACATGTTTCATTTATTAGTCCGAAAAAACGCTGTCACTGATGTGTCACTGCCAGCTGGTGCTTTTCCTCTATTCTCTATTTTTTGAGTTGGTTATTATTATATTTTGCAGTTTTTTGATTTGCTACGTTTGTTTTTCTGTGCTTATAATAATGGACGAGCTTACAAAATTTATATTATATATTATTGCAGAAAGCGCAAAAAGTAAACAAGAAATAATTTGAAAGTTGAGGTTAGATTTTCGCGATCGGAACAAACTAATCACAAACAAAAAATGTTCAATATGTTCAGACTTTCTCGGATCATGATTCGTTAACTGTCATTTGCCAAAATGCGAAAGAACGTGATCACTGGAACATAACGCGTTTTGATCAACTGATCCGGTCCGAAAGAATACGGCTATTATCTGTAAGGATTCCAAACAGAATTCGATATTTCGGCGGTACGAAATTTGACATCATTTCAACCTTGACATCGGCGTAGTTAAAGGATATTTATGGTAATTTATTGTGAGTAAAACTTCTATTGAATTCTGGGAAAAAATCAGAGGAAACTGAATTCGCCGCCACTGAACAGTGTTGCCATTTTATAGGTCTATCTCTATCTTACTTATGTCATGGACTAAAAGATGATTTATTGTAAACATTGGGCGATTTGTAAATGGCATGTTTGGTCTCTAGTTTTTAGGATTTATGGCCGTTTGCACCGACCATTTTAGGGTTTGTGATTGTGATATGTATTCCTTAAAGTGCCATTTCTTCATGTAAAAATGTTATTTCAAGGGCCAGTTTCATAAACAGCATTGACCACAAGACACTGGTAACCCACAATATATCTGGTTTCATATTGTGTCGTTGAGCCACAACCATCGATCAAAGTTCAGGTTATTTAATTATTAAGCCCAGTTTCACAATTGATGGTAACCTGCAGTGGTTATAAACTAATAATTGCGGGTTGACCACAAGTTTGTAAAATAAGTCTTGAGTTAAATATACTGTAGCTTGACCAATGGTTTTGGTTAGTGATGAGCGAGACAGGTCTTAGTCTTGGTCTTGCAGAAAGTGCAAGACCAAGACCAATACCAAGACCAAGACCAAGACCACCATTAAACTGCAAGACCAAGACCAAGACCGAGCAGTGCAAGACTAATGCAAGACCAAGACTTAACATTGCAAGACTTACGCAAGACCAAGACCGAGCATGCAAGAGTCTTGCGGTCTTGCGTTTTTGTTCCATTTTTTTCTGAAATTTACTAAAATTTAGTATGTATTTGATATGGTTGTTTGTAATTGAATATAACATATCTAACTATTGTCATAGGCTCTGTTAGGGCCTAACCTATCCTAAAACTTTGGAGAATATAAAGAATTTCCACAAACACAATTATCAAACATATCTAAATTTCTAATGTAAATCGAATTGGTGTTTAAAAGTAAAAGATTTTTCTGTCAATAAAATTTTTCATTTGCTGAGAAATGCATGAAACTGATGTATGTACACTTTCTTCATTGAGCAATCATAATTTTGGTTTATTTCTAATCGCAGCTAAGGTAACGGGTCCCCAGTGACTTAGATATACTATTAAAAGAAGAGCTGCATGAGATTATCAAGAAAATAGATAGATACTCACTTATATTTCAATTCAATTATAGATAGGCATAAAAAAATCAAATGAAATGCTCATTTAAATAAAATAGTTGTTGTGTTAGCGCCGCCCGCAATTGTGAATATCAGTGGCGCACCCATGGGGGGCATCGGGTTGCCCCCCCCCCCAGGCCGCTATCCAGGCCTGTATTTTTACGTATAAGAAAATGTGGCAACATCAGGGCGTGGCACCCTGACACCTCAATTTTTTGTTTAGATTTTTAGACACAATCCATAACCTATATGTAGGGGCCCCCCAAACATATTCTCTGGGTGCGCCACTGGTAAATACAAATGAAGATGTTTCAATATTACAGGGATAAACTTAAACAAGTGATCCCTTAACTCCCAATGTTTCTTTGAGCATTTTTTATTTTAAAAAATTGCCTGATTTACTCGTACTTGTTAATTTTTTTTTGTCATTATATGATACTTTATGACACAAATCAATGAAAAATTTTAAAATATGCATTTATTCATATCTATATTTTAGTGTAAAATGTATTTCACATTAATATTTTTTTATAATTTTTTGCTAATGAATGAACAACCAAAAATATCAATTTTTACTGGGCTAGAATTTAACAAAATATGGTCAAAAGAAGTCAATACATAGATGTGCAAAAATACAGATTTTTTTCATTCTTTCAAACAGGTAGTGCACATATCTGCCTTATATTTCCACCCGACAGAAAAAGTAACGCAAATAGGCGCGCGGTCTACAATCGTAGACCAATCGTGTTTGGACGTGCTTAAAAATTAGCAACAACTTGCTTCGCTGCAGTTCGCATACTGGACCGATAGACTACGGTGTAATCGACAGCTACTCTAGTTCGCCCATGCGCAACCAACACCTTTTTGAATCTATGGTCGTTGAAATATATGTGGTCTACAATCGTAGACCAAACAGAAACATTTTCCTACCAGACACCAGAGAAGCCATAGAGATACAGAAACACTAGAACAACTTCAACAGAAAAGAAGAGGGCATGAACCTTAACAAAAGCTGGTTGCCAGTTCTCCGAAAAACAAAGACCCTTTCTTTCTAAGAACGAGACAAGGAAAATAGCGTAATACCAGCGATGCCCACATCCCTGGATATAAATAACGCAGGTTCAACAACGTCGAATCCAGCTATTGTAGGAACACGGAAGAGAACACTTCGTCCTCTACTACTACATCGCCTCTGAGGATGTCTACCGCAGCACTCAGCAGTAGACGAAACGTTAGGTAGAAATATTACTCGACCACGGCATTATAGCCCGGAAAAATACTTTTTTAATAGATAAGATTTATAATGTGTTTTTTTTGTCTTTTTTTTTATTTACAAATTTTGCAAATGACTTTGTAGTTTAGTGCTTCCTTCGAAGAAAGCACCGCGTGCTGAAATATTTACTAGTTTATGTAATTAAAATTGTTCAAATTGAGAAACTTTGTTTGATTCTTTTTAAACTTTGTGGTAAATTTCCATCCAGTATCGGCCAAATCGATATTTCTGAAATATAAACAAATACGGTATTAACATTTACCAGAGTTTGGATGATAAATGAATAATTGAATAACATAAGCACACACCACCAAAAATTTAAACAGTCTAACTTATTTGATATTCAAATTAGTTAGTACACCAATAATAACGTTTGTTTATCAGGTCAGCAATGACGGTTAGATAATATCAAAACATCGGGTTTGTTTACTTTGAGGTTTAGGTTGAACAGCATTACTGGATTAAATTAATCAAGTATTTTTTTAGATAATTACCTATTACAATTAGGAATTTTCAGAAATACCTATCTTACTGATGGTAACTACTGTGAAAAATATGTACCTATAACTTGTTTTTTCTTGCATTAGAAAACTGACGAATTTCGGAGCAGTTATTAACTCAATTATGTACGATAGGTGAAGATATCTGAACTTTTTGAATAAAATATATTGTGGGCGTAGAAGTTTTCCTACTGTTAATTTATTTATCTATAAAGTTACTTAAGGGCACAAATTTTTAATTGAAAAATGTACCATGTATCATCTTTTATTCAATTTTACGAATGCTAATTACCCCTGACTCACAATTCGTGCCTGGCTTTATGTTTCTTGTAGCCTCAAACATGAGGTCAAACACTGTCAATATTTCCAAGTCGTTGATGCAGGTCTGTAGGATGTACATTGACTCTTTATACCCTTCAGAATACGGATTGCCCTTTTTTGGAGTAGGAATACGATTTCCATATTATTGCCAGTTGCGAAGCCCCCATAATACAGTTATCTCATATTGGAGATGGCTCTCGAACAAGGAATGATAGGTACACCTGTTTTGCTGTTTGGGTGTCTATAAATCTTTGCGCTGTATTTACTGTGAAGAGGCCCTTCGATAATTTGTTTCACAGGAGTAGAATATGCTGTTCCTATTTGAGGTTTTCCTGAAATGTGACTCCAAGAAATTTGACTTCCTCGACTCTTTGTAGATCTCTGCCATTTACCTCAACAATAACGCTTCTGCAGTATGGTTTGCATTAAAATTGATCCCCTTGAATTTATTGGTGTTCAGAGGGCATAGGCGCCAGAATTTCAAAATTACTATGGGGGCTTGGGCTATATTCGAATATTCGACTTCGGCAGCACCATTGGAGTAGCCAGGATTTTGTCTTGAGGCAAGGGAGCTTTCTACGTAGAAATGCTTGAAGCTCCGCCTGGCGCGAAATTTTGGTCTCTTTACGGTATTTTTAGGACTCCTACTGGTGGGGGCAAGCGGGGATGCGGCCATTTTCACAAATTTTGATAGGAATTTATAGTAGAACGTTACTTTTATTATAATATATTATATCGAGGCAAAAACAAGTATTTTGAAAAAAAAAAAAAAAAAAATCGAAAAAACGAGAGAAAAAAATAAACTGAACCCATTTAGGAGATATTTGGGATCCCCTTTAGACCGTCATGACAAAAAAAATTCAAAACAGCCTTTATTTTTATTTTTTTAAATTTCATAGCATCCTAGCTAGAAAACAGAGAGCCTGGGAGAAAAACCTTAAATACAAAACCTGTAGATCTTATTGGAAACTACAAAAAAGCTTATTAGAGTTATCCTTCCACAGAGCATCGTTTTTGAGAAAATCGACTTCAAAACTTTCAATACATTTTCAGAGAAATTTCAACTTTGACGGCTTACATCTCGGAGACAGAAACAACCTGGAATATCAATAAAATACAGTTTTGTAGGTAATTTATTGCTCTTTCGAAGGAAACCTGATTCGAGACAATTGGTTCGAAATTACCGAAGTTATGGCGAAAAAGTGGCGCCGTGTCGGGTCCCCAAAATTTTCCAGGATCAAAATCTTTTTTATTTTTTTTCCGGGCTTACGAAGCGTTGGAGCGAAAAACACCAAGAAATATTTCCAACGTATTTTTGGCTCCTCTATCCGGCGGTATTTTTTATTTCTCAAAATTCGGAGAAGTAAATGCAGGGCGTGTATGCACCATTACACGCCCCTTTTCCAAAATAGGGTACTTGCATGGAAAATTAAATTGATTATTGTTTATTGCAAACTGTAGGAAATCGAAAAAAAATCGTTACTTTTTTTTTTATTTCGCCCAAATATGATTATTCCGGAAGTTATTCAAATATTAAGTTTTGTATATATAGATATACTGAGCATGTGCAACGTCACTTATTTATTAGATAAGTGACGTCATAGGCAGATTTCATAGTGTTATATCTCCGTCAATTTTTGACTAAGAAGCAAAAGAAAAAACACGTGTTGTGTTGACTTATTTTTCATGGACTATCGAAATTGCAATAAAAAAATCTGATGCAAGGAGCCTATTGGGGGTGTTAGGGCCTCTAACTGAGGTGTCAACATTTAATTTAGGGATAGATCACTGGATCATAAAGGGGATGGGAATGTCACTGCTAAATAATGCACTCACACTTCCAGTTTTATATCTCTCTATTGCTGCCAAAATAATCGTTTAATAAAGTAATAAATACTGTAACCGCATTCAAGTACTTTTAATTATTCACAGGTTAGTTAACAAGTCGCATTTGAGTTATTCGAGAACATTCACTAATCGGTATAAATTCACTAATTGTAAGTGCTCAATAGTCAATTTAACAATAATTGTCAGTATTAGCGGAACGCTAATATTTTAGTTGAGAGCACAAGATAAAGTTTATTCTTAATAGAAATCTTCGGGAGTTAAGAGTTTTTATATTTTTAGAGAGCCCTTAAAAAAGGGGAGTGTGATTAACTCAATGTTTTACGCGATATTATATCACTTGAGTTTTCAAGCCAGCAGCCAGAGAGATAAAAAAATAGGTCTTTTTATTTAGAGAGCGAGAGAGAGGGACTGCACAAGGGTGCAACTAGAGAGAATAATTAAATTTTAGAGAAAAGTGAGCAGGTTCAAACTTGTATATTGTCTGGCTAGCCAAACGGCGAACTCCAAAAGAATTTGCTGCTTTGCCAAACTTGACGGAAACAATAATAAACAAGTTGGTGACATATTTTTTTTTGCTATATGGGCAGGTATAATATTTTGAAATAGAAAAAAATCCGGCAACATAGCGAAACGATGGATGTGGAGAGGCGTGATTATTAACAGGCATAATTCTATTGGTTAGAGCCTGAACGACAGCACGCAGTGGCGTGGTTTTTGGCGAAACTAGAGTTTTTTTTTCTTATAATTTTATTGGTTTATTTCCTTAGTGTTTTCGGTGCCACTGAACTCAAAGACATGGCTGTCATCAGGCGGTGTCAGTTGAGGTGTCAGTGAATATTTTTAGGTCACGCCCCACTTTTCTTCCCCCTTTCGTCTCTACCAAGTTACCACTTGCCAGACTATAGAGCTAGACGTATTTACGCACTATTTACTGCTAGTGAAACCACACTACTAAAATCACAAATCACACTGCGAAGTGAAAAAGAGAGGGAATGCATTTTTTCCCCTAGCGACAAACAACCAGACTGGATCGATACGGTACAGCCTGGTACAGCGCCATTTCGCAAGTTTTTCACGGCGAGGGGCTTTTTTGCAACGTTGCCACTGTGATCATAGAAAATAAATATGATGGTTTGGCTGTTTCCACAACAGGGGGATAGGGGCTAAAACCCCTCCGGTAGGTCGGAGAGGTCTGAAACTTGGAATATCAACTTTTCTGGATCCCTTTTACCTATATTCGGAATTTCATTTGAATCAGCAGAAA
The DNA here is from genome assembly GCA_917834065.1 of Ceutorhynchus assimilis. Taxonomy (NCBI): domain Eukaryota; kingdom Metazoa; phylum Arthropoda; class Insecta; order Coleoptera; family Curculionidae; genus Ceutorhynchus; species Ceutorhynchus assimilis. The sequence continues at coordinate 2,955,284 of OU892285.1, read as the reverse complement.
AATATATATATTTAGGGGCCCCCGTATTTTTTCTTTTTTCGATAAAACTCGTACTCTACTAGATTCGTACAAAATTTCAGCTCGATAGGATCATCGATTCGCCCTCAGCGGATTTTTGAATTTTTTTCCATGATAAACTAGGTAAAAAAGCCAGGGTATTGGTAGGTACATCATGGTATATTCATGTGATGTAAACAGACCTATCATGAAAACAAACGGAAAGGAAATAATAATCCAATGACTTATTGAAAATACAGGTTTAATACTACACAACAAAATATTCAAACTGTTTGTTATTAATGTAGGTATAGCAAAAACAACGAAAACATAAAAAACATAAATTTGATATAAAAATTAACAGTTAGGAACTCAATATTTTTCTACCTACCCACTACTACAGCCCACTACATGTAATACCTAAATCGATATGGGGACTCCGCCCCCATAGAAAATTCACTATGAGGGCTGAAGCCCCCATTGCCCCCATGGTTTCGGCGCCTATGTCAGAGGGAGCCTATGGCTACGTTCACCAGAACCAAAACGGATTGTAAACAGTTTACAAATACCAACAGAATATGTTGGGTAAACTCTTGGTTCTGCTGAACGATTCAACTTTGCAATGATAGAACGTCACCTTCTGAATGACAGGTCACCACACAAAACACAGTGTTGAAATTTATAAACACTCTGGAATTATGCTTGCAAAAATGGCGACCGTTTGCAAAACATGTTTGGTTTCAACACAAATTCAACGTAGCGTTCAGCAGAACAATCGCAAACCGTTTACCAACGTTTGTATCTGGTGAACGCGGCCAATGTGTGCGGAATAGTTCTGTAGCAGTAGCATATCTCTGTTTATATTGTTCTGAGTCCGATTAGAACCAAGCCTTTGATATGCATTTCAGCCTCAAATTTCAACAAGCAACCGAACGGATGCTCTAGGTGCAGTTTTGCTCCAGGGGTAGGATCCTGATGATATGCCCATCGAATATACCAGCAGATTGTTGATCGACCTTGAACAAAACTACTCAACAACTAACGTGGAGCATAAGCTATTGTTTGCTTAGTTATTAACAGATTTAGACAGATTGCTGCATTTTTATTGGAAATGATCACCAGCTGATTGAATAAATGGGTCCATATATGACCTCCAAATTGAATATACTCCTAGCCGAACATACAATTGTAGCAGATGTCTACCCGGTTTTTGATCTACCCCGCGACACTGGTAGAAAAACAACATGAAATCCTGACACCGCCAAAAGCTAATGTTGATGACAGGGATCAGAAGAAATAAAGCGAGAGAGGATAACTGATAAATGAAAGTGTGGTTCAGCGAACTTTCGAAACTATTCAAAAAGTTAAAAACCTCAGAGAGGTTATAAAAAAAAGACATATGGCTTGCTCACCACACATACTGGTAGCCAGACACAAGGAGAAAAAAAACTCCGTCTTTTAAGGATCAATTACTGCCTCAAGACGTAGGAAAGCCAGATGAGAGATAAATTCAATAGTAAGGGAGGATATTTCTATTGGTGATGAAGCTCCTTGAAAAAAAAAAAACTAATGATGAAGAAAAGGGTCTTGCCTAGTGAATCGCTTGCTATAGAGAGCTCTTGTCTAGAGAATTATTTTCAGTTATTGAGCGGTTTCCCTTCTTTAAAGTACCTTTGGCCCAATCAAAAGCCAGTGCCAGTACTTTAGTCACTCACAAATCACGAAAAAAAAAAAAACGATTTGTCACCTGGAGTTAGAAGGTGCCTCATAGGCAATTGATCAATGGTCTAAGATGCTCTTGCATGTAGATACGCCACAGGAATTTTTATGTGATTAGTGTGTGTGTCAAGGTCAGATATTGGCTTAAAAACAACTATAGCTTCCCGTATGGGACCTCAGTAGCTGCTGGTGAAACTGGCTAACTAACAAAAACTCTTCAGTATTGAATATAGGTAGTATTAATTGAATGTTATGTGTGGAATTAAAATTTTAGCACAAAGATAAAGAATGGTACCTAATTTAAACTATTATTAACTTAAATTATTGAATTATTGACCCACAATTATCATAAAAATTACACAGTATGTTTTGATTTTTGAGGAATGTTAGATCGAGGGTTTCTCTGCCGTGCTCTTTTCCCTCGTTAGTTCCAGGATGAGAACGGTACGATTTACTTTAATAATAAAGTACAGTCTATCGATAGTCAGATGAGACAGTAAAAAAGATAAAATTCCTTTGGCGGTCGGCGTTTTATTTATGAAGCACGAGCGGAATAAGAAAAATTTATTTAAACAGTTTTATATAAAATAGAACAAGGTCCCACAGACTGCGTTTTTGTTTGACGGTTTTGTTCGACGAGCAAATCTGGTCGAGCAAAAACGACTGATCGCAGTTGCACACAGACCTCGGTTTAATTTGGCGAACATCAGTCATTATTATTTATTTTTTAATTTTATTAATGTAAAATTACGTAGCTACGCACCACACACCACACAAAACCGTCGTTTTTAAAATTCGTAGCCCACACACTTCAGATTTGTTGACATATCGAACATATCCGGCGGACGAAATCAGGCGAAGCCAGATATTTGCATCGGTTTTGCATGCCAGCAAAAACGAGAATTTTTCGCACACACACTTCGGTTTTGCGTCGTTTTTGCTCGACCAGAGCCAGGATTTGGAACCCACGATTCGATAGTATCGTCTATTTATTTTATATGGACAATACTATCGAATCGTAGGTTCGGAATTCGGGCCCAGATTTGCTCGTCGAACAAAACCGTCCAACAAAAACGCAGTCTGTGGGGCCCTTAAGGCACGATACAACTCAAATAAAAATCCAATTTATAAAAAATATCTACTGCACTTGTCTTTCCAGACGAAGCTGATTCCTGTGCGGCAGGCGCTTCAAAGAAATATGCCGCCAGAGACGTCGCTAAAAAATCTAACCAATAAGATATTCCTAGAGTCAACGTTGACTGTCATAACAACTCTAAAACAACCAATAAGGTGCATTGTTTACACATGTTCGCATCCAATGTATTCGGGCACGCTCAATATATTTTGCCTAATAATAGTATAATAATTTTAACCTGCAATACGATAATTTGGGGAGACCCCAATTTTGGCCCTATCTCATTTGAGAAACGATAGACTATAGACGTTTCACAAATTTTTCGTTTCTTTTACATATCACAGCTTCCCTTAAAATCCTTAAATTTCCCAAATATTTACTGTCAGGCGCATGTCAAGTAAGTAAAATTGAGTAAGTTTCCACAACGTAGATCCTATTTGTTTTTCACTCTAATTTGAGTCGAACTTCAGGTGGTATCTGAGCGAAACCTGGATTTTATCTGGAAGTTACAGTTACCTGGATGATACCCCGCAGTGTTACCAGGAGTGGAAAAGACGACCGGAGATTATAATATTATTATATTTTATTGAAAATATCCAAACTTACCGACGACAGAATTGCAATAGACCAATGGACTGTTGAAGCTAGTGACCATACTTATATTAAGTGAGTTTATCTCGAAAAACCGAACAGTGTTGATTCAAAATCAATGGTCGAGTCATATTGAATGGGACTGGAAATCATTACGGATCATTGTACGATTAATGCGTGAGAAATGTCAATGAGTCTAATGTCACAAAAATCAGGAACGGGTTGCAACGTGTAAGGCTAGGACAACAGAATAAACTATACATAAAATCAGCTTCGTCGAGAGAATTTGCAGTCAATGGTCAGCTGGATAGTGAACTTTGTGAAAGATACATTTACGGAGAAGCACATAGACAAAAATTTGGAATAAAAGAACGGGCAAATCAACCTGGTGAATTATGACATTCTGATGTTTGTGAAACATTTGGAGATCTGAATTCGGATACTATGTTCTGTTTCAAGATTGTTATAGCAGGTTTCGGTTTGTTTAGAAGTTAGAGATTGTTTTGCAAGAAACTAAGACTATAGTTAGAGAAGTTCCTGCTTAGCGATAACGTTCGAGAATTTGACAATCACTGATTACGAAAGATTCTCAACAGAAATGGAATACATCAAACGCTCATCAAGCATTACGCTCCGGAACAAAATATGACTATTCAGAACGTGAAAATTTGACTGTAGTAGAGGCAGTAAAAACCCTGTTCTATTCAGCAGTCTAAGATCTTCCTCAGAATCAGCCTGTGGGTTGAGATGGTGAACATAGCTGAGTACATCCTTAATAGATCAGGAAAATCAAGTGTCCCTGATAAAATTTCATATGAAATTTGGATTAGTGAGAGTATTTTTAAATCTACATGTCATGCTCAAATTCCAAAAGCAAGCAGACAAAAGAAGGAACAAAAAAGTACCTATCAAAAGGATTTTTGATTGGCTACGACAACTTTGATGGTTATCGTATTTGGTCAAAACAAACTAGAAGAGCCACCTAGAATTTCAAATTACGCATTCTCACAAAGCTTATCAGAAAAATTGGAGTTAAATAAACCTGAACCAACTAGACATGCATTCAATGCAAGGTGAATATGATTCAAGATAAAAATATGACATCAAAAGTGTTGCAGAACATGCAGCTTTGAAAGAAGGTGATGATATAAATAAGGAACAAATTCTCACAAGAAATCTAGATGAAATAAAAAACCAAAAAGACTAGAAGATTTTGTCATGAGCGCAGCAACCAAAATAGTACATATCCTTGATCTACAGTAAAGTTATCAAAAAACCTAGGAAAGTAAAGATTAGCGTCAATAACTACAAGCAATAAAAAACGAGATGCAGTCCATTCTTGAGAATAAAACGGTTGGTGACTAGAGTTTTTTTCATAAAAGAATGGAGAAGATTACAATCAGGCATTTAGCCCTGTTGCCAAAACTGGGACAATCAGAGCACTCCTGAGTATCTAGATTTAGCGCAATTTGACATTTGCAATAGCATTTTTGGATGGAGAACATGAAGAAGATTTCTTCATGAAACAGCCTGAAAGCTTTGATGATGGCATAGAAAGAGTTTGTCGTCACCAAAAACCAACCTAAACTCGGAGTTTTTCAACTAGCAATTATTTAAACCCTCTCAAAATTATAGTTTTTCCTTACCCGCAAATCTCCTAGCTTAAAACTTATATTCAGTTGGCTGTTTCCGAAAATGAAACATATAAATTGTGTTTGAAATCCCCAGACGTGCCGAAGAATGGAACAGTATGCTTAAGCGGTGATTTGTGATGTGTTCAAAAGGCTCGCTCTGACAAAATACATTCTCGTTAAATATGTATATTTCATTGTCTTTGTGGATCGGGAATGATAACAGAGCCTCTGTTCTCTGTATATTTATCGTTACTCACATTTATAGTTAAACTAGTTAGGTGTTTATTCTCTTTAATGTGGACCAAATATTTGATAAAGATCCTTAAATGTTTCAATTTCAAAATTGAAACCAAAAATGATAGTCGTTAAAACTGCACTATTGGCGGAATAGCTTATCGAAAAGCCGGGAACGTTTGTTTTGTTAATGCGAAATTGTTAAATGCGTCGTTATAGCATTATGTCCAATTTATGACGCCGTAAAATGTAATTTTCAAACTGTAATTAGTTTGTGCAACTTCCTGGAATGCTTTTTGGCCTTGTTGTATACCGGTTTAGTGGGAATTTGGGTTTAGATTCCAATAATAACAAACTCACCCAGGTACAGGTTCAAACTTTATTCATACCTTTATTTATTGAAATATTGAAAAAGTTGGGTTCAACGGGATAACCTACCTACTTAAAGAAAAATTCTACTTTATTCTTCTTGCCTTAATTGAAGCAGGTGTTCAGCTTCACTACAAAATTATGTACTCTTACTGCTAATATTGCATTACCTACTTAACAAATTAATATTGGAGAAATTACCTGAGATTGCGTCTTAACATAATCAACTATTATATCAAAGTATGATAATATTAGATAAGTTTCATCACCTCAGGCACATAGCTGATTGAACAGCCAGATAGTTGGAAGTTTCGAAATATAGATCCAATTTCAATTATAACATTCATAAGTTAATAAAGCACATGATAAATATATGGATAGATTTGGTTGAAACTAAAATATATGTAGGCAAATATACGATAATGTTGAACTGTTTGCAGCTGAATACTAAGAAATTAGCTATTCAATAAGCCCTAAGGATATAATTAGCTCAGTTTATACTGTTAAACAATTACCTTGTAAACGATTAGAAGGATTTGTAATTGAATTTTGAAATAAACCACAGTAGAAATTAATCGTTTCTATTGCTACGGCAATACAAAATGTTGATCAGAACGTATAGATAATTGAAAAAATTAGTGAATATACTCAATTGTGCCTTTCGCAGATTTTACCCCAGGGAAATTAGACTTCCTCTGCGGAATGAGGCCGAACAAGCTGAATTTTTGCAGAGACTTGATACTTTAATGAAGCACAAAAAAATCGAATATGCCTACCCTTGTGCGTCTTGAGATATCGAAGGTCAAAGGTCACGAAAATTGTTTTTTTGCGAAAATCTCGTTTCCAGTGCATCTGACGTCCAAGAACTTCGAACAAAACTTACGTAAAATAGTATTTTCTACAAAATTGTTCATATACATTTTTTTATATAACCAACCGTTTTCAAAATATAGCGTGATAAAGCGGGAGCGCAAATTTAAAATAGGTGATACTGTATTGTGACGATTCGCCAGGCTGTCAAGAATCTCTCGACATTTCCTCTTGAGTATCCTAGAATCTAGCGAGTTATTCTACTTAATTCGGGAAAATAAGATTATCGTGTGTATTCTATATTAAGGCGGCTATTGCTTTGTAGTTTTTAGTTTTCAGTTTGACTGTGATACGATTTAAATAGTGATTATTGCGAGTTGTAAGAGTTTAATTGTTGAGTTTGTTATTAGTGTCAGAGTGTATTGTTAGGTGGAATAAATTATTGCTGTGTTAATTGGACTTTGATTTTTGGAATAAACGAAACGAACAACGAACACAAGATAATTGTCAGCAGGCAACCCAAAGCCGTGACAGTATTATACAGGGTGTCCCCGTACTGGTCAAAAATGCTAGGGTATATAGAGGAACCATAGAGAAGTAATTTGACATAGGATACCGATGGTCGGAAGTGCGTCGTTTCTGAAATAGAGGTTGTTGAAATTTAAACAACCTCCTTTCATATCGTCTGGAGGGCTAATGCTAAGCTGTTCAAATTTTCAGGGATTATTAATGTAGGAATGATATTTAAAAATTCGTATAATGCACCCCCTTTTTCTACCTAGAACTAACCCAAAAAAAAAGAAAAAAATTGAAAAAATTGTTTTTTCTTCCAACACTATGAGAAAATTGAATTTTACTGCCTCCCTAGGGACGAGAAAGTAGGTGTTTCTAAGGCTAGCCCGGCAAAACACTCAAATATGGCTAGGCAAGAAAACTATTTTTTACTTTTTTTGATAGATGGCGCTACAATGATAAATTTGAAAAAATTGTTTGTATTTTTGCAATTTTGATTGAATTTCAATTAAAAAAAAGCTGTGATGGTTTTATATTACATCTACCTTATAAAATTCTAGTATTAGAGGTTATTTCTGAATTAAATTTTCAATTATAAAATTACCATTCAATATAGATTTCTGTAAAAAGTTGACAGAATGGCCATGATGTAGCGCCATCTAGGTATTGGTATCGGCATTTCGCGAATAATTGTCAAAAAACGCCCTATACAGCATTTCTTCTTTCAGCCTGGAAAAATTTCACTTTACCGCCTAGGTCTACAAAATACTATTTCTTCCAACACTATAAGAAAATTGAATTTTACTGCCTCCCTAGGGACGAGAAAGTAGGTGTTTCTAAGGCTAGCTCGGCAAAACACTCAAAAATGGCTAGGCAAGAAAATTATTTTTTACTTTTTCTAGTAGATGGCGCTACAATAATAAATTTTAAAAAATTGTTCGTATTTTCGCGATTTTGATTGAATTTTAATTCAAAAAAAGGTGTGATAGTTTTATATGTAGGCTTTTTCCTTGGTTCTTGGTTGTTTGTGGGATGAAATAAAAGGTCCAGGTGAAATTGGATTGGTTTTGATAGCGAATAGTCGAACAAATATGATGGGATGGGATAGAGTGTCTCGTCTTTTGGGATTAGGTTTTTGCAAAAAAAAATGGCAGCCACGTCTTTAGCCTTTTACTCACTTAATTAGTGCAAAGGGTGTCGGCTTTCGTCTTCGTCTTTATATAGGTAATTATAGGAGTGACACGGCTCTTCACTGCCAATAATTAAACAACTCAGAATTGCACTCGTCTTTCGTCTTTCTTCTTTTTGAATTAGGTACGCACGCTGCTTATTGCCCTGACCTGATCCCAGGCAAGAATCAAGAATGGCCGAATGGCCGTCCCCCCTCGCGTAGTACGCTCACACCGACTTTTTCCCATAATGCCCCATCAAACGTGCTTGTCATTGCTTTTTGTAGGTGTGTTCATTTAATTTAGATTAAATGCACCACTTGAACAAAACAGAACAGAACGGAACAAAACGGAACAGAACTAAATATGTACACCTACACTCGGCCATCCGACTAAGAGTCCGACTCGGACTCAGTATTGGACTGAATCCACGGCTTCATGAACTCAGAACACGTTGATGTTTTATTGGGTCCTTCATGAATCCCAACCTTCATTACATCATACCGCTCGTTTTCTTTTGCTTTCACTACCTCATATGGTCCAAGAAACTTTCGGTTCACCTTAAGTCCTGGGCCAAATTGAGTACGTTTGATTGCCACTAAATCTCCCTCTTTATACAATGTAGCTTTCTTTCTTCTCAGATTATATCCCTTCCTATTTTCCTCTTGAACTTTTACTAATTGTTCTTTACATTTCTTCCGTAAATCTTCTCTTTCTTCACAAAAGTGCTTCCTAGCTTCTTCTTCTATTAGATCACTTATGATAATATCTTCGAACTTCAAATGGTGTTGTATTAATACTTCGTTGGTATGTCGAATTCAAAGCCCTTTGTACTCTATCAAGGTGCTTGTACCATTTAGTTGGATCATCCAGACACAACTTGGTAAGGACTGGGATTACAATTCGGTGAATCCTCTCGATTTGTCCATTTCCTCTGGCAACCCCTGTGGTTATCGTTACATGAGCAATATTCTCCTCGACACAGTATTCGTTAAATTCAGCAGCTGTAAAGGCAGTTCCTTTATCTGTGACGATACGACTAGGGTTTCCAAAATTCTTTTGTTGCTTTATGAGACAACTAACCGTTTCCTTTGCGGTCGTAGATTTCGTAGCGTATAACCAAGTAAATTTCGTAAAGTCGTCTATTATGGCTAATATATGTTGATAATTCTTGTTTGTTGATGGAATTGGTCCTAAGTGATCGGCATGATATGTGTGTAGAGGACCTTCTTGTTTCGGGATAGGATGCAGGAATCCCTCCTGTTTGCCCTCCTTTCGGCTTCCTAAAATACAAGGTATACAGTTGGCAATTATAGTTCCAATTTTTTCTTTCAGCTAAGGGATATGGAATTCGCCTCTTATCAATTCTTCCGTCTTCTTATTTCCAAAATGTCCCTCATCATGTATTTTCCTAATTATTTCATTCTGCATTCCTTTTGGCACTACAACAAGTTCTTTCCCATCCTGATACTTATACAATATTTCATGCCTCAAAAAGTATCCTTCATGCTCTTTCTCCAATTCCAAAATTTTCCTGATAGCGACTAAATGTTCGTGATTTTCCTGTGCGGTTTTAATTCTTTGTATCACTCCATTTTCACCAACGATCATCATCAATTGAGGGTAGCGACTTAAGGCGTCTACATGTGCCATTCTGCTGCCCTTTCTATGCTCTATTTCGTAATCATATTCTTCAAGCAAGAGTGCCCACCTTGCTACTCTTGTTGTGAGGTCTTTTTTCTCCATCGTCTTTTGGAAAGCCAAACAGTCTGTCACAATCTTAAATTTCGAACCCAATAGATAAACCCTAAACTTCTTAACGGCGTTTATTATAGCCAGAACTTCCAACTCATAGGATGAATATTTTTCCTCTGCCGGGGTGGTCTTTTTACTTAAGAAATATACGGGGTGTAATTTAAAATCTTCTTTTGATTTCTGAAGTAAACAGGCTCCATACCCAAATTTGCTTGCATCTGTATGCAATTCAATGGGGCAATCTCTTTGGAAAATATGTAATACTGGATAACTGGTAAGTAACTCTTTCAACTTTTCAAATGCTTGTTTTTGTTCATCCCCCCATTTAAAAGGCACATCATTTTTAAGCAGGTCACTTAAAGGCTTTGCTATTATGGAATATGAAGGAATAAACTTTCTGAAGTATCCCGTCAATCCAAGATATGATTGAAGCTGTTTTCCTGTAGTCGGTTCGCTAAAACGTTTTATAGCTGAAGTTTTCTCATCTGACGGCTGTATTTTTCCAGCTTCTATTATGTATCCCAAAAAATTAACTCTCGTCTTCAAAAACTGACATTTCTTGAACTTTATGTCTAATCCATAGTCTCGTGCTAATTTTAACACCATCTGTAATCGTTCTATGCCTTCTTCAAATGTTTTGCTTAGAATAATAAGATCGTCCATATAATAAATTACAATATTTTTCACTGTTAATGGTCTAAAAATATGGCTTATAAAGCGCTGAAATACGGCTGGACTGTTACACAGGCCAAATGGACACTTTAAAAATTCATACTGCCCACTGGGCGTAATGAAAGAAGTATATTTCACACTGTCTTCTTCTACGCTTACGTGAAAGAACCCATTCTTCAAGTCAATTGTTGTAAAAATTCTTGCGTTTTCTAATTTATCCAATACATCTTCCATTAAGGGTAAAGGAAATCTATCCTTAATTATGTTTCGATTAATTTTTCTGTAATCACAGCAAATTCTCTTAGTACCATCCTTTTTACCTACTAGTACTATGGGACTAGTGAAATCCGAAGCACTTTCCCTTATTATTCCATCTTCTAGCCATTGTTCTATTTGTTTGTCTACCTCCAATTTTTCTACCATAGATAATCTCCGTGGTCTTTGATATATCGGCTCTTCATTTCTCAATATGATTTTCATTTGTATGTTTGTCGTCGTATTCTTTTCGGGTTTATAGTTTTCAACTAAATTCGTTATTGTTTCCTTATGTTTATTATTTTTTATGTGTGTCAAGTCCACTTCTTCCATGTTTTCATTTAAGGTAATCTTCATTAAATTGTTTCTTCCCTCTTTCTTGGAAACCATTATTCCATCTTCGTCAATATGAACCTCAGCTTGCTGTAATAAATTATTTCCCACAATCGCTTTAAAGTTTGCTGCATCAGTAGGTATCACGTGAAATAAGATTTCAAATTCATCACTATTTACTTCAACACTTTTCTTAAATGATCCTAACGTTGACACTCTGCTTTTGCCTATACCCCATACTATCATCTTGTCATTTGATAACACTTCATTCTTAAAATATTTATTATATACATCTTGCCGAACTGCACTCACGTCACTTCCCGTATCGAACAATGCAATAATTTTCATTTCTCCAAATGACAGTGTCACTGAGTTTTTTGGTATAACATCGATAACTGCAATATTGCCTGATGATGTCGTTCCATTGCGACATTGAGCAGCTAAGTGCCCAAAGCCATTACACTTAAAACACTTTGCACCCTTGTTCTTATCTGGACAGTTTTGTGATCGGTGTCCATGCATACCACAGTTGTAACAATTGAATGATTTGTTTTTGTTTCTATCTCTTTGCTGTTTATCATTTCTAAGAGCGTCTTTATTTCCATTTTTATTCTCAAATTTATTTTTGTCATAGTTTCTATTATGAAATTGGGGTTTATCAACCTTTGGAGTCCTTTTCGACTTTATCTCCACATATAATTTCAATTTTTCCTTGAACTCTGAAAAGTTTTTGGCCCCATATAGCACAATTTTATTCGAAGAATCGTCTGGTATTCCGTCGATTATGTACTGAATAATAACTTCGGCTTCCAAAGATGCTCGGCTATACCTATTTCACGCATCACAAGCGTATACTCCTGAACAGTCTCATTAAAATTTTTCTTTCTTGTCATCATCAACTTATGTATTTGGGCACTGCTGACTTTAACCTCAAATTCCTCCAGCAATTTTTTCTTTAAAACAGCCCAAGACGTGATTCCTTTCTCTGACTGAACAAACAGCTTGGCCAATCCAGTCAATGACTTTTTCGCAAATATCAGTTTTTGTAAGCTACTCGATCCTGTAATGTTTGCAATTTCCTCGAAATCAGAAATCCATTTGTTTATTGGGTAATCTTCTTTCCCACTAAAAGCTCTTATGCTATCTTCCACGTCTCTGAAAGTCAATGCGAAAGATCCACTTTTTGTTTTCTGATTTCTTATTTGTGCTAAAGGCACGTCGTCGTCTTCTTCCTCGTCTGCTTCTTCGTTTTCTTCTTCACTATTTTCTTCCTCTACTAATTCATCGTCTTGTTCTTCTTCAGCTTCATCGTCTTCAACTGTTAAATCATTCATAAAAGAACAAACACGATTGATCAGTTCATTCTGATCTCCACTATAATCTAAGTTTAATACATGACACACTGCAATCACATCATTAAAAGGCAAATCGTTTTTCACTTTATTCACTTTTTGGTCATATTCCACAGAACTTTTATCTAAACCAAACCCGGTAAACTTACGCACACTTCTTCTCACCACTTGCGGGCGACCTTCCCTACCGAAAGCAATGGCATGCAGCGCTTGAATCGTTTTTAATTTGGCGTTTGTTAAATTTTGCTCGATTTTATCAATACTCCCTAAATTAGCCATTATTCTCTTTTAGTCAAAACTTAAGTCACAATTACATAGCTTTTATTTTTAATAATTTAAAATTCAAAGAAGGAAGAAAAAAAACGATGCAATCCAGAAAAAGTTTCGGAATTTACGGTCTTGACACTTAAGCACCCTTTACTTACCTTTTTTTTTTAAATAATACTCAAAACCATTAAAACAATATACACCACAAAAGTCAAGACACCCCTTTACAAAACTAGAAAAATATAAAAATATCAAAAGATACCTAAAAACTATTTGTATACCTCAAGGTATACCTACTACTCGACCTACTATAAACAATTTACAAACGTCCTATATACTCAATATTTACAACTTTTTTTTTTAATTAACTTCAAAAGTAAACTAAAAAGCAAAAATATCTCCAAAAATATCTTCAAATATCAACAAAATTCAAATTCAATGATTGAAATAACTCCTCACTTCTATAAACAGATTAATTTTGCCTTGCTTTATAAAAAAAATACAAATTTTCTGGCAATTTTTCTTTTCAAGAAAAAATATTCAAAATAAACAAGCTAAACAACTAAATTAGTCAATATTTAGTTGCATAAAGCATAAAAATTGAACTAGAACAACTTAATTATTAATGTAGTTAATTAATTAACCTCAAAAACTTTCAAAATTTTAACAAGACTGAAAAACCAAATTTTTTTTTAATTTATATTACCCTATTTTGCCTTATGGCTGTGTAAACAACACAAAACAAGATAATTATTATTATTATTATTTACCACTCAGAAACAAACCAGCAGTTGTTTCTTTTTTTTTTTTTAAATTGAGCCAAAACAACAATAAAGTTTAACAATTTTTCATACATGAATCATGCATCCTACCTTAATTAGCTTCTTAATAAACATTCCAAAACAACAATACCAATTTGACACAAATCCAAACCATATGTACCACGTTTTGAATCACTGGAGCAGTAATTAATTTGACTTGTTGACCAAATCCTCCCTTCCATTCGAATTTCGCGCGTTCCTTGTTGACTGACAGCGACCATACGTTAACAACCGGCAACAACGCTTTGACTTGACTCCCGCCCCGCTCTTGCTGGTGTTAGCCTCGTAAGCAGAAACCACTTCCCATACAGGGCTGCGTTCGAAAACTGTCCCCTGGGGTACGGTGATGGAGGGGGAAGATGACAGTCGGGGACCGCCGAGGGCCTTCGAGTTTTCGAACCCTAGTTTGGTTTTAGTGAATGTCAGTTGTCACTTGATTTGTCAGCTGTTACCGGTCGGTTGTTGTTTATTTATTATAGCAACATAAACCTATTATTCTTTCAGGAAACTTCAAGTCTTTGCCAAAAACATATTATCTATGTTTGTTTATTATAAATCATGGATCAGAGGGAGCGGAATATTATATTGGCGATCGCTATTAGTGCTAGTCATCACCTCCTGGGGTGCGTTCAAAGACGGCAATGCTAATGCCAAAACCTACTTTTCCCCCTCCATCGGTAATGCCGAACCACGTAGGTTGGAGCCAAACTTGAACGCAAAATGCCAATTTTGGCTTGGCTGTAGCCATTCCTGAACGCAGCCCTGGGCTGCGTTCAAAAACGGCTGAAGCCGAGCCAAAATTGGCATATTGCGTTCAAGTTCGGCTCCAGCGTGCCAAAAACGGTTGGCTTTACACGTTCCAAATCGGCCGCGGTAAAGTAACTTTTGGAGGCTCTTTCAACTGAGTTTAGAAATGGTTATACGAATTTTGATTGGATGAGACCAAATTCAATATGGCGTGGCGACCAGCAAGTTATGTGTTTTCATTCATATTTCAATCATTTTGTTTGTTTGCAGCTTCGATTTTGATTATTCAATAAAATATTTGTTAACTAATTACGTAACCTATTAAGTCGGGCAGAGACTAGATATTTTTTGTGTTTTTTGGTCCATGTATGGTCGCCACGCCATATTGAATGTCACGTGGTTTGGATTGCTTATTGAGAAACGGTATTTGGCGTTCCAGCGAATTCACACCAGATTTGGCATCGCCGGTAGAAGGGGAATAGTAGGTTTTGGCATTAGCATTGCCGTCTTTGAACGCACTCCTGGACACCTTTATTTTTAGAACAGAATCCCAGCATCAAGTAGAAGGCGTCATAAATCTTCAGATGTATTATTTAAACCAGATCATGGTGAATTTGAGAGGAAGACGACAAAAACCTGTACGTATTGAAAGCTATTTATTAAGGACCATTCCAAATATGAATTCAAGTCAATTTCGCCAGCACTTCCGCATGAAGCCGGAGGTGTTTGAAAATTTAGAAAATATATTGGGACCTAAATTGGCGAAAGCAAACAACGTTGAACGTTCAATGATTCCTGTGCGCACTCAGCTCCTAATGACTTTGTGGTAGCTAGCCACTCCTGATTCTTATCGGTATGTATAATTTTCAAAATTTGTATGATAAATATTTTATTACTTTTATATTTAGCAGCTGTAAGTGGCAATGCCGATGAGACTGCAGCTGTATAAATCAATCTTTGGTTTGGTTTTAAAATCACAGAATATTATGAAATATTATAATACTCTTGTCAGAAAGGTCAATACATTTTTTTCAGATCCGTTGGGGACCGTTTTGACGCAGGAAAGTCATCAGCCAGTGATTCTTTTGTACGGGTTATAAAAAGTATGTGTAGTATCTCTGGAGGGTTTATCAGATGGCCAAATGCAGAAGAAACTAGGGAAATAAAAAGAAAGTTCTTTTCATGGGCAAGGCTGCCTGATGTAATGGGAGCAATTGATGGAACAGATGTAGAAATTAAAGCTCCAAAGGTATGATTTAAAGTACTGTTCATCAAGGTTCGAATATAGGAAGATTATTTTTTACATAACACTTCTCTTACCTTCAATACTTAAAGGGAAATTAGCAGCAAAAATGTTATTTAGCACATAGCTGAGCACGCACTTTATTTGTACTCTGCTTATGTTGGTTCGCACCTTGGCCTTGGACTACAGTACAGTATTTCTCATGCCAGAGGGACTCTAGGCTACTAATAAAGGTTGCTGTTTTTCGCTAATCTGTGAGACTGTGGCATTTTTTTTTTGTGAAACTTTTAATGCCACAAAGAGAAGTAATTTAGCCTGTTTCGCTTCTAAGATACAGAGTGTTAAATGAAATTTTTCACTTTTCGGATTGGGACATATCTCACATACCATGGGAAATAAAAAAAAGAAATAAGAAATGCTCCTGATAGACATTTTAGACCAGTGAGGTACCAAAAAAAATTAGATTTTTTGTTTACGGCTTTAAAAGTTTCTCAAAAAATTAACATAGCAAGTTTCTATCTTTAATAATAGTTGAGAAACCCTACCGTTGGAACCAAAATGGGACACACTATACTGTATGCTCTAAAAGCATAGAAAGTGTAGCAGTTACACGTTACACTTTGGTACATATTGAAATTGTTTTCTAGATTGAATCTCAGGCATACATCAACAGGAAAAGAAAGTATACAGTCATCTTGCAGGCCGTATGCCAGCCCAATCTAAGGTTTCTGGATTGTTTTGCTGGTTATCCTGGGAGTGTGGGTGACCTTCGTGTTCTAAAGAACTCCCCACTGTATTTAAAAGCTATGAGAGATACAGCTGCCATGTTTCCAGATAATGGGTACATCATTGGGGATAAAATATACCCCACCCTTTCCTGGCTGATTACTGCTTACAGGGATCATGGTGCATTGACTCAGGTTTATATAGATCTGCTTACTGCCTGTGCATGATTTCTAACTCAGTATACCTCTTTCAGGTGCAAAAAAATTTCAACAAAGCACTTGCTCGGACTCGACAAGTGATCGAAAGAGCATTTGCTTTACTGAAGGGAAGGTTCAGAAGACTGAAATACCTAGATATGAATAGGATATATATGGTATCCTATGTCATTTTGGCATGTTGTGTGTTGCACAACATTTGTTTGGATGGTGTCCATGATGACATCGAAGAGTTTGTAGAAGAGGGTCGTCAAAATATTAATCTGAGAGGGAACAATGAAGGGCGGGATGCCATAGGAGCTGCACCACAGGAGGAAGTCGGACAGGCAAAAAGGAATTATTTGGCAGCTATTGTACCAATAGTAGAATAATTTTTTGTAAAAATGTTTGTATTGACTGACACTTTTAACTTTACAAATTCATACCTGAAAATAATTTTGGAAAAAAATTGATTCTTCCTATGATTATATAAGCATGAATTACCTTAATAAAATAGAATTGTTTTTTTTTTTTCAAAACAAAACTTTATTTTCATACTTGTATATTATCCTTAATATTATCACTTTTTATTTGCACAGTAATGGGTACATTTAAATCACAAAAGAACAAAGGAAACAAATTTACTAAACCTAAACTTAAACTCTTTGGAATTCACATTGGTTCCCTTAAATAAACTAAAAATATCACATTAATACAAACTTAAAAATAATCTCGAAACTTTTACTACTACTTTCAACCTTTCAAGGCAATAATTAACACCTGACTTCAACGCAAGTCAACTTAATGTTAGGTATAGGATACAGTAAATAATTTAAAAACTAGAGTTGTTGCTTAGTTTAAAAAGCAAACTTAAAAACAATAATGGATTACAGTTTGTCAATCAAACGATTCATCACCTGCTGGTACGTGTCAATTGCAGTCTGTTGCATAGTGAGCACTTCTTTGTGACGGCGCTCCTGATTCCTCTCCTTCTCATCGTCTTTCTGCTTAATAGAAGCTAACAGAGAATCAACTTTATTCTCAAGTTTTGATTTTTTTTCTTTCCTCTCTGTTGCGTTGCTGCTCTCATCTTGGGATGAGAATGATGATTCAGCATCACCATGATTATTTAATATCTTGTCATCACCTGCTGTTAAATTGCTGGCTGTGGATAAAGGTTTCACTGAGACACTGTTCCTACTAACTTCTTCCATGTCGTCATAAAACTTGAACCTTATTGAAACAGCTCCACTACTAGTATCTTTCTGGTTATCTTTTGTTTTATTATATTTCTTTACCAGGTCTTTGAATTTGCCCTCACACTGTTTCCAAGTAAACGTCCAGAACTTGTTGCCTAATTTTGCAGCTGCAAGCTCAGTTGCTAACTTTTGCCACTTACGTTGGTTTGAAAGGGCAGTGCTATCAAATAGGGATTTTAGCTTTACTTTTCGTAGGTAAATGAGGTGTCTGATAGCATTATCATCGTGCCATTTAGCAGCATTTTTAGCTACCCTGTCATCTTCATCGTCTACAAAAATAGAACTATAAGGATGCTAGGCTTGTTACAATAATGAAATAAGATATTTGTTGTTGAAAAATAAATTAAAAGATTGAATGATTAATTAGACTGAGAACAATGAAAAACTTTAGTTAAAAGATCATAAGAAGTACCTAAATGCATACCAAATTCATCCTGAGTTGTGGCCATGACATCGGGGTTTGCAAGAGAGTCACCACTACCTAGGCCTATGGTCTCCTGGGTCTTCATCATAGAAGTCTCGATACTCTCCATTTCCACTTGGGTAGTCATCTTTTCCGGGAATGCCTCGGTTTCCAGAAGCATTACGACTGTCTGGGCTAAAATTATTAATTGGTAGTACCATCATCGGGCATCATGAAACGGTAACGTCGTAAAAAAGAATTGAGGATATAATTATTTTCTATACTTACATTTCGTGTTAAAATAAGCCACCAGATTAGGATTTTCTTCATCCCTAAGTGGCTTTTGTGCCTCATCTACGCACAAAACGTGGACGGTTGGATCAAACTTTTCCATTTTCCGAGGTTTGTGTCTATGGTTTGTGTTTCCGAGTGCTCACGGAAAAATATGGTTAAGGTTAGTTCCCACGGTTCACGGTTATTCGAATTCTTTTCCCGCGCTAAAATACCCAACCGTCCCTACCTAGTCGAGCAAGGTGTAAATCTCCCCGATCGGGTGCACCCGAGGACGTTTTCGAACGCCATTCCCGAGCGTCCCCGAGTGTACCCAATGAGTTTTCGGACGATATCGAGGTAGCCGGGGATACTCGGGGACTGTTTTCGAACGCAGCCCACAGAGACAGAACAATTATTTCAATGGCCGACTAGCCTCACATCCAGGACTCGGGGATGCTTTGGCAAAATTCAGCCATTTTGTAGCGCTGAAAAACTACTGAAAACGGCACTTTTCACTAATCACTGGTAGCTTTTCACTTTATTGCACTACACAACTTCTTTTCGTCGATGATCCCAATTTGCAATTTCTAATCCACAATCTCCAATCGTCAATCTTTAATCTCCAATCTTCAAACTCCAATCCCGATCCTTATCCTTAACTTTATCCCGGTTGAGCCCCCAAAATGTAGGCTTTTTCCTTGGTTTCTTGGTTGTTTGTGGGATGAAATAAAAGGTCCAGGTGAAATTGGATTGGTTTTAATAGCAAATAGTCGATCAAATATGATGGGATGGGATAGAGTGTCTCGTCTTTTGGGATTAGGTTTTTGCAAAAAAAAATGGCAGCCACGTCTTTAGCCTTTTACTCACTTAATTAGTGCAAAGGGTGTCGGCTTTCCTCTTCGTCTATCCGTGCGTTCGTTATTTTGGTCCGAGTTCTCCGAGCTTGACTTTACCGTTCGTTTATTTAAAAAGTGTACTCGGTGCAGCCTCATTCGCGTTCGTTTATTAAAATTTCTGGCACTTTTATACAGCGTTCAACTGCTCTGTTCGCTCACTGGTCACGTGATTATGGCTCCGCTCGGCACGCTCTGCTCTTTGAGCAAAATACCGAACGCAAGGTTTATATAGGTAATTATAGGAGTGACACGGCTCTTCACTGCCAATAATTAAACAACTCAGAATTGCACTCGTCTTTCGTCTTTCTTCTTTTTGAATTAGGTACGCACGCTGCTTATTGCCCTGACCTGATCCCAGGCAAGAATGGCCGAATGGCCGTCCCCCTTAGACAAGGAAAGAGAGGGGACTCGTAACACAGCAGGTGAAAATGAAGCAGTTTGCCACCAAAAAATGTCTGCTTTTTTTGATAACATAACCTAGAAAGCATATTGTTTTTTGCCTGTTAAATGTAATCCCATCGACTTTTTTTTCTCTGCGGGTTTTGCAGCCATACGCTAGCAATCCACCATGCTGAATATCACAAAAATGTTAGTCTGAAGTAAAATTTACATAGTGGCACCATGAAAAATTGTCGCCATTATTTGGTGGCAAACGGTCACAACCAGCTGCTAGTGCAGGTAAAGGATGTTACGCGTCCTCTCTCTTTCCTTGTCTAAGCCGTCCCCCCTCGCGTAGTACGCTCACACCGACTTTTTCCCATAATGCCCCATCAAACGTGCTTGTCATTGCTTTTTGTAGGTGTGTTCATTTAATTTAGATTAACTGCACCACTTGAACAAAACAGAACAGAACAGAACAAAACGGAACAGAACTAAATATGTACACCTACATATATTACATCTACCTTATAAAATTCTAGTATAAGAGGATATTTATGAATTAAATTTTCTAATCTATATATATAAAAATGAATGCCACTTTTCGTTGTAATTTTATAACTCAAGAACGGGCTCACCTAGCCAAACCAAATGTTTAGGCTTTGTTCGGACTATTTATTAGATGGTTTATGTGAAGTTTGCACAAAATCGGTCGAGCGGTTCTTCATTTATCACATTTTTTGTAATAAATTAATTATTCAATAAATGGAGGATCATTTTGCTGTCAAATTGAAACTTTTTTCAGCGTTGACAGTACCAGCATGTTGTTATGTCATTAATGTGGTCATTTCATTACTTATTTTATTTATTTATGAAAAAAATTTACTAAGCCCGCATACGGCGCCATGTCTTATAACCGATACCAAGTTTATTTTGTATTTTGTATTTTGTATACCGCGCCATCTCTGATACCTGGAACGAAGCTCGGCATAACAGATACAGTAGAACAATGCTGCACAGAACTATTCCACTATTCCGATCAGATAGAGTGGTGCAGAAAGAGTAGGTCAGATAGAGTAGTGCAGATAGAGTAGAACAGATGGAGTAGTGAAGTGCATGCAGTGCAGATAGAGTGAAATAGGGCTGCGCTAGAGATTTTTTTTTGTTTTCTTTACATTCTTTGAACATTCCTGTGCCTGAGATTATTTATTTGGTGGTACACTTTACAAGAATAATGCCCACAAGCTGCCTAAAAAAGGATGATGTAAAATTTTAATTTTAGGTGACTTCTGATCCAGAGAGTAAACATTAATTTTCTTCAACCAAAGCCAAATTCACCATCGAAAAAACTGAATTTAATTCAGCTAATAGATACGTTAACACAACATTTAATAGGTATATTTAATAATTCAGAGGCGGTACGAAGTTCGCCGGGTCAGCTAGTATTATTATAAGATTACCATTCAATATAAATTTCGGTAAAAAGTTGACAGAATGGCCATGATGTTGAGCCATCTAGGTAATGGTATCGGCATTTCGCGAATAATTGTCAAAAAACGCCCTATAAAAGGAAAATTTAAATTGGATTCGAATTTTAAATATTTAAATCAATTGAATCCATATAAATTAATCAATCAAGGAATTTGTGATGGACCCTAATGAAGAGAAAATGGAATCTTGGGTGATGGTTGAGATAAGGTAACTTCTCAAAAATGATTTTCTTTCAAAAATGTTGGTATTAATCGATTTTTTTTAAATTATCTTTCCAAAAAAGTGAGAATTATTTAAATTTTTCAATAAATATTACTTACATTAAAAAAAAAAGTCGCGTGCAGCACAATACTCGTAATAGAAGTGAATACTTATTTATCGATTCGTTGAGGGTGAGTGAGTGAGTGAGAGAGAGAGAGAGAGAGAGATACCTATATTGTACATATTACATTAATGCGTTAAGAACAATACTCTCTTTCATTCACCATCTCTTTCTCTCTCTCTCTCCCTTATATTCATCATATACTTAATCTCACTTGCGAGACGAAAATTTTATAAATCGTGTCATGACGCGACCTTGAAAATTCACTCTCATGCGGTCAAAGAAGTATTCACTTCAGAAAGTTTCGCATCAATCTCATTACTCTTTGTTATTTGGGATATTTTGCACAACCAATTCGATAGATAAATATTCACTTCTATCACGTGTACTGTGCTGCACGCGACTTAAAATGATTGATTGAAGTTAAAACTTTAAAACAGCTGCCGGATTCTATTTTACGCGTCGAGTCGAAATTCCAATCAAATTATCAAAATAGCGATTCTATTTTCCGATTTATCAATACCTATTACGCGGTAAGTCCAGAGCTATCGTATTCGATATCGAGACAATTCGACTCGACGCGTAAAAGAAAATTCGGGGGCAGAAAGAAATTATGGTATTGAATCGCCGCGGCGGAACAATATGGTCGTCGACCATTGGTCGAAGATTACCCAATGAGGAAGATCCCGTAGAAAATACATTTTAAATTCACGTTTATTTTGCTTCAGTACTGTACCGCTAGATGTCTCATTTTGTAAATGGGAACTTAGTAGGCTATGGAAAACCGAGTGGAAAACGAAAACACGATACTGGAGGGGGTTTATTTGAAATGTGCAATTCAAATTCGTCTCAAGTCGCAATTTTAAGCAGTGGAATACTGGCAAAAATTGCGACTTACTGAGACGAATTTAACTTGCACATTTCAAATCAACCCCCCGGCCCCAGATGCAAATCAAACAAAATATTGTGGCCAATTTAAAACCAATCTTTCGTTTACAATCTTTTCTTGTTTCATTTTACTGTCATTAGATGTCACAATTTCATTTATTTTAATTGGCATTTCAAATCAAGTCTGTCTGCTGTCATAATCAGGATCACAAAAGGCTATGGAACTGACATAGACCATTGACAAAAAGCAGTAAAAATCAATAAGAATATTGCGTCAAATTGTAGTATTATCCTATTATCTGATAATTGATTCAAGAACATTTTCAAAGTTAAATACGAGTGAAATTGTTAAATGGAGATTGAAAACAGCAAACAATTATACCGAATTCGACTAAACCAGTGGTTCCCAAACTCAGGGCCGGATTAAGGGGGGGCTTTGGGGGCTAAAGCCCCGGGTCCCAAAACACCACCTCACACAGGGAAGAAATGTATATAATTTTACAATTTCGATTTCGCCATCTATTATCTATCAATTATATCAAACACAACACTATCCTATAATATTATTATTGAGTAGCTAGTATAATTATTGATAGATGGCGCACTATCCGCATAAAAGCTATAGTGACTTTATTTTACAAGACAGTGGCGACAATAGCTGAGTTCGGAATGGTAGAAAGTGTCGACACTTTTGGCGTTCGTTAATTAGGCAATCCAACGATGTGTCAAATATGGCCGACTGTTGGCACCAATGAACTATAGCTAAAAACTGGAATGCGCACACATTGCCATTTCTGCCAAAAAAATGAAGCCATGAAAGACAGATGCCACAATAGTCTAAGAGCCAGCGCCGAAAAAATTCTCTGAATTTACTAAAGCTAGTTTTTGGACAGTTAATTACAGTATTTACGTACATAAACATACCGCGGTCAGTCAAGCGAAACTTGGAACAAGGACCCAGGGTGTCTTGTTAAAGGTGTCGAGATAACTTGGGTAATGCAACGAATTTACTAAAGCTGAAAATCGTTATACATATTATATATAACATATAAATAACAGTAGTGTTAGTCAGTCAGTTGAATAGCGGGACAGTGCTGGTCAGTCAGCCCCAATAAATGTAAAAATCTGCAAAAAATATTAATATTACTGAACAAACCTATTAATTTGAACTTCAACCTAAAATTTTGAATTGTCACTGTCACGCCGTCACTCTAAAAAAAAATAAACCTATTATTTTTTTTACATAAATTGGGGCTGAACTACCTCAATGGGGCTGAATGACCGGCCCAGTTCCGCTATTCAACTGACTGACAAACATCACTTTTATTTATGTGTTATATATAATATGTATAGCGATTTTCAGCCTTAGTAAATTCGTTGCATTACCTATAGCTATCTTGACAACTTTAACCAGACACCCTAGGTCCTTGTCCCAAGTTTCGCTTGACTGACCGAGGTATGTTTATGTACGTAAATACTGTAATCAACTGACCAAAAACTGGCTTTAGTAAGTTCAGAGAATTTTTTCGGCGCTGGCTCTCCGGCTACAAGGGGGAATGTTGTTTTTTTCTGTTGCTCGCTGACATGACGTTTTCGAAAGTTTTGTCATATTTCCCTACACAGGTTTCATCAATTGGAATACGTGTTGGAAGCAATTTTCGCCATTTAACATAATGAGTGCGACAAAAACAGGTATCCCCTCCGCAGCAGCCGCACTAGGCTTCAAGTTCGTCCTTATGTGTTAGCATTCCAGTTTTTGGTTATAGTTCATTGGTTGGCACCCATATGCCCATAACCCTAATAGCGTTTTCCATTTGTCGAACCAGTGCAAAAAACATGTATCCTTATCCTTAAATGTTACATGCTTTTAGAAAAAGTTGCGGATACACTCAGTCCGCACTGATCATCATTAATTTCTTGTGTCATCAGTCATCGTCCCTTGTGTTTACTTGTGAGTGAGTTGACATTATCATTAAATTTTGTAAGCAGCTAGACTCTTATAGGCCCTCATTTGTGCATTGGTGTAAAAGCTATGCGTTAGAACCTTAGAACAATATAGCTAATATTCATTGAACTTATTGGGGGAACACTAGCAAATCCAAGAGCGGCCTCAGGACAGCTTTTCCGCAACTCGCACAAATATGGACTTTCTCTGAAAGCTATATTTCAATAGAAATGAAAGTTTCAACTCGTGAAAATATTTTCAATGTCTTTAAAAATGTTTATATAGACTCAAATAAAATAATTTAGGTCTCAAAACTCACAAAATTAAGCAATGAGCAGCAAAATACGCATTCAACACAGAAAATGACACAATATTGAACCAATAAAATCTTTTGTGTGCCAACAGCCCGTCGAAAAAAGTCACGTGGTTTGGATTGCCTAATTGGTAGGAGTAAGGAGTAAGTTTGGTGTACACTTTATTTGCGTTTGGAAATGATTTGGTGTCCAAATGGTGTAAATATGGTGGGACACCGTTCACTCGTTACAAAGTAATGGTGTATTTGGTGTTACACCGCCGATTACACCTTCATCACGTGATACAACACTACACTACACGAACACCGCACTAGCACTGCACTAAAATCCTATTCCGAACTCAACTAATAGGAACCTTGATAGGGCCCACCCGCCATGTTTTGTCAAAACAAAATTGCATAAAACTCCATAGGATTAAATGATAAAAACAAATTCCTTTGGTCAAAACATGGCGGATGAACTACGTAATTCTGGGAACCAATCAAAAATGAGACAACCCACTGTAGCCACTGTCTTGTATAAAGTCACTGTGATAAATGCACCTGCAAGGTAAAGTTTTGTTTGAGTGACGTTTGAATTTATTTCAGGGACCTAGGGTCCCCTTTTGTGAAAATAGCCCCGGGCCCCAAAAGACCTTAATCCGACCCTGCCCAAACTTTTTTCTTTTGCGCCCCCTTTCTGAAATCAAGAAGTGGTCGCCCCCCCCCCTTCCTTTCCCCATTATACAAAAACATTTTTTTTTTTACTTACTGTAACTCGTCTGAACTGGACTTTGGAAGAGAAGGAATGGGCATGACACTGGGCAGCGAGCGTGCGCGGTATCAGTGATCGCATGGCAAAGCTGCTTTGGCTCAGGTATGCACTGTTGCCGGATTGTAGACATCTTTTTTAAAATTTTAACTGATTTTTTATTTTAAAGCTTAAAATTTGTATTGATTTTTTTAGAAGACTTGCCCCCCAGTTTGGGAAACACTGTACTAAACCGTAGCGATGAAGAATTCTATCAGTATTTGGTTGATAGGGTCCTTTTAAGATCAACGCTGAGGTGCAAAAATCGACGATGCAGGCGGGAATGTACCATAAGACGTAGAACGGACAAACCCTTCCAAAAAGTTTTTTATTGCAAAACTTGTAAAAAGCAATATTCGGTGTTGGCTGGATCTTTTTTCGAAAACTCCAAAATACCAATAAGAGATCAGTTAAGTCTTTTATTTCCTACTGAACTATTATAACCATATAATACCTTGGTCACGATAATCATAAACAGGGTCTTAACTCCCAAAGAAGTTAAGGATTTCATAACTCCCGCGCGGGAGTCAAGGATATCATAACGCCCAAGGGAGTTAAGAATTTCTATAACTACCGCTTTTACCTTGAATAGGTGAAATTTTGACAAAAAATAGAAATTTTGGTTTATGGTTTATTCCTTTATAAAAATGGACAAAATACAGTAAATTCAGTAGGAAATAAAATTATCTATGTACCACGGGAATTATCAGGTGTTAATGCCCACGGGCAATTGGTGTATTAACACCCTCATAATTCCCTTGATACATAAATAGCTATTTCGGGACTGGTCCTGTAAAATGAGCTCTGGACTAGCTTTTTGAAGGACATTTGCTCATGGTATTTGCTAAGAAGACCTGGGTTATTTGAACTTGGTAGGTATTGTAATTTTTTCAAAACAATTAACTCGCTCGCCAGCAAGCCGGATCCATTGGTTCAAATTCAAATATGCTGCCATTTTCGAATTAAATTTAAATTAAAAATCAAATTAAATTGTAAGGTGGCCAAGGATCAAGTAGTGCAAATTGATTAGAGTGTACTAACAAAAAGAAAGTACAATAGAGGTCGATTGGTAACCGAGAAATGGGTTCTGGGAATATACGATGTAATATCCCAGAAAAGTTACATTGCATAGGCGTATCCAGGATTTTAGTTTGGGGGGGGGGCTGTGTCAAGAAAAATTGTTGACAAAAAAAAACAACGCCGCAGGTGAGGAGTGAAAAAAAAGTTTGAAGCCACGCCCAATTTTTGTCAGAAATTCACCTGTAACATCCAAACGTTACGGGCCTTCCTTTTTTTGCGAGGCGACAAAAATATTCGCATTTGGCCGCGAGTTTAACATGTTGGCTATAGCCGAATTTATAAAGTTTTTGACTTTTGTTTGTTGTTGTGGATTTGATTGGCCCGCGTATTTGCACAAAAATCTTCCACAATTGGGAACTACATGCTAGAAACACAGACCAATACCTACCAAAATCAAATAAAAATGGCTTTAAATTAAGTAAATACGGATATAAATAAAATACTATATCACACACCGAGGTGGAAAGTGTTTCATTACTGTCGAGAGATTTCAATTAGACCGAGGCGCAGACGAGTGGAAAGTAAAAGTCAAAAAAGTGACATTTTCAAAATTTTTAAAAGTCAGAAAAGTCAACATTACATATATTGTAAATAAACATATTAAATAAACAAATTACCCTACCCAGGTAGGCCAGGTAAATAGACAGAAGAAATATTAAATTTGGTTGTTGGTTGTTACACATGCGTGTTCAAATGACCTGAGGCGGGATTCTGTAACGGATAGAGATTTTTATCTCTATCGCTATGGCACTTGCTGTCTTCTTCTCTCTTTTCAAAATCAATAGAGAAGGGACTCCAGTAGAGATAGCGAAAATATCTATTCGTTACAGAATTCCAATGCAGAAGATACTTGTTTTCATTGGATAGACGCTCCAATGCGAGCGCGAACCTCCCAGAGCGAACCTAAAAATTGCCCATCTCCCAACGCGAACTCGGCGGGAACTTGAACGCGAGCGCGTGCGTTTGAGTTTATAATAGGCAAGCCACTGTAGTCATAGAAAAACCTTATTATGGAGAGAAATAAATTCTATTTCCGTTTTTTTTTTCACAAAAATTGTACATAAGTTACATAAAATACGCTGGAAAAAAATAGTATAGACTTGTTTTGGGGGGGGGGGGGGGCTGCAGCCCGGCAGCCCCTGTTAGGGCAAGTAAATAAACTTATGTATATTTCTCCAATATATCGTTGCCGTTGACCAGCTCACAAGACCAGCTGAAAACAAGTGACGGAGAATTTTGTTCGTCGCCAAGGAAAGATTGTTTAATTATTGTCACATTGTCAAATTATTAATATATTTTGTAATTTTGTATTGAAAATTCAATTCAACGATCAGTTTCATTTATACAGTCCACTGTTGGAGCTAACATTTTGGTCCTATCGGCACGGATACGTTATTGTTTTCTCCAGTCAATTTTCGCAGTCAAGGCGGGGAAAGGCCAAGGCGGTCATTGTTCTATCTGTTCCTGTTGGCATTGGCTCAGTTAAATGGTTCAACCGGGTGACGTTGGTGTAGCAATGACCTTAGGCCAATACAGGGAGTTCCAGTCTGGAATATTAGTCGACAAAGTGTTGTAAGTCCGTTCTATTAATTATTACAGCATAGATAATTGGCAATTCATTTGGTTTTGTGTTGTGTTTGAGATCTGGTAAGTAAGTACTGGAATCATTTATTGCGCAGTTGTTGCCTTTTATATTTTTCAGCTTTGAATATTATGGTTATTATGGCGGATTTACGCAAATTGAAATTGAAAAGAGGTACTCTGAAAGGTAATTTAACTAGAATGAAAGGGTTTCTCGATAAACTTGATTTAGAAAAGCTATCCGAATTAGACTTGATTCAAATCGAAACTCGGCTAGAAAATATTGAACCTCTTTTATCTCAGTTTAATGATGTCCAGACGGATATAGAGTGTCAATTGTCTTTAGATACAACAGCTGAGGGTGTTGAGGTAGATATAGATGTCATTATTGAATCTGAAAATGTTGAAAGGTTTAATTTTGAAAAAGAATATTTTTCTATTCTCAGTAGAATTAAATCAATTTTGAACAATTCAGGTATTGACAATCAGTCAGGTAGCGCCGGTAGCGGTGGAGCATCTCGTGCTAGTAATGCTCCACAGCAAGTGAGTCAAAAACCGTCTATAAAGTTGCCTGATCTAAAATTACCTGTTTTTGATGGCTCTTATGGCAAGTGGCTCGAATTTAGAGATGCCTTTCGTGCTATTGTCCATGAGAATGTGCATTTATCGGACGTGGAGAAGTTCTTCTATTTGAAATCTTTTCTTAGTGAAGAACCATTGCATGCAATTGCTAATTTGCAGGTTACTAATGACAATTATCCCAATGCTTGGACTATCTTGACCGATAGGTATGAAAACAATTGTCTAATTATTTATAATTATATCAAGGATTTGTTTGATTGTCCAAAAGTCATGAAAGAGTCATATACTGAGCTTAGAAAAGTTTACGATATATTCAATAAAAATTTAAGATCTTTGAAAAGCCTTGGTCAGGAAGTTGAGCATTGGGACACACTCATTGTATTCATGCTCACAAATAAATTCGATCTCATAACTCTTCGAGAATGGGAATATTTTCAGGTAAAAAGTAACGAACTTCCTAGCTTGGAAGACGTTAACAAATTCTTGAAGGCAAGATGCGAGTTATTGGAAAAGTTGGAATCCTCAAAAATGGAAATTAAATCAGAAAAAATTAAATGTCATTTGGCAGCTACGCCACAAAATAAATTTTCTTGTTATTTTTGTAATAAGCCACACTCCATTTATAAATGTTTCGCATTCAGGAATTTGAATGTGCAAGCTCGACTCGCAGCTATAAGTGAATTAAAATTGTGTTTGAATTGTTTTAGTCCAGAACACACAAGCAACTGTTCAAAGTCGAGCTCTTGTCGTCATTGTGGCCAGAAACATAATTCACTATTGCATTCTGAGGAGTATCCGGTGCCCCCGTCAGCTGAACCTGAGAGTGCTGTTGTGTTGAGCGCCATGACTCCGTCCACTGAATCTGGGAAAAATTATAATACAACGTTATCACTGCTAGCCACTGCTAAAATTCGAGTTCTAGGTAGGGACGGAGTGATTTACATTGTTCGAGCCTTACTTGATCCAGGATCGCAGAGCAATTTCATGTCGGAAAGTTTGGTTAACAAACTGGGTCTCCAGAAACATTGCGTTAATTTCAAAATTATTGGAGTAGGTCAAGCGTTGTCAGCTACGGCGAGTTCCAGAGTAGATGTGACTGTCATGTCGAATGTAAATAATGATTTCGAAGAAACTATTCCTTGTTTGGTCATTTCCAAAATAACTCAGAATTTGCCATCGGTGTCCTTTGACATTTCCAAATGGAATATTCCCAAAAATGTAAGTTTAGCTGACGAAGCATTCAATTCACGAGGTAACATCGACATGTTGTTAGGTAATGACGTATTCTTCAGAATACTGCTTATGAAACAAATTCGTTCTACTGGTATGCCAGTTCTTCAAAAGACTAGATTGGGCTGGATTATTGGTGGTAACTTTAATCCGTTATGTGCTTTCAATTCTCAGGACAGGGTAATGGCATGTCTTTCGTTAGAGCAGAAAATAGATCGAGACTTGACAAAATTCTGGGAACTAGAGGAATGTGACTGGAATGTAAAGGTTATGTCTAAGGCCGAAGAATATTGCGAAAGTCATTTTGTCAACAACTTTTCTCGCGATTCTGAAGGTCGTTTTGTTGTCAAATTTCCATTCAAAGAAACTGTTGGTCAACTAGGTCTTTCCAGGCAAATGGCTTATAAGAGATTACTTTTTTTGAAAAAACGCTTACACAAGGACGCATGGTTAAAGAAAGAATATGTCTCGTTTATTAATGAATACAGCGATCTTGGTCATATGACGAAAATTACAGACTTTTCGATGGATTCGAGGGATTCAAATAAGTATTTTTATCTACCACATCATGCAGTTGTCAAACAAGCCAGTTTGACAACCAAGGTCCGAGTTGTCTTTGATGCTTCAGCACAAAGCGATACTGGGGTTTCTTTAAACGACGTGCAATATGTGGGCTCAACCATTCAAAATGATTTATTATCTATTCTTCTAAATTTTCGAATTTTTCGCTATGTGATCAATGCTGATATTGCGAAGATGTACCGACAAGTCTTGATTAATCCTTCTGAACGTGGATATCAAAGAATTTTATGGAGAAATCCTGACAATCAATTCGCCGACATTGAATGTTTTGAGCTTAACACCGTGACATACGGTTGTGCTTCTTCACCGTTTCTGGCGGTTCGAACTTTGTATCAATTGGGTCTAGAATTTAAAGATAAATATCCTGAAGCAAGCCAGGCTATAATGAAATGTTTTTATCTTGATGACTTATTGACTGGTGCGTTTTCGAAGTCCAAATTGTTGCAACTTCAACACGATATATTTTTGATTCTTAGTACCGCTGGGTTTAAGTTGCGAAAATGGCTTTCGAATCAGCCTGAGCTAATGAACCAATTTGAAGTGGATCAAGATCAATTTTCGAGTATTTTGCATCTAGGTGAGGGCCAACAGAATAAAACATTGGGTATATTTTGGAATGCTACTCAGGATTCAATTCACTATTCTATTAGGGCTTCTGATACGACGGATATAAAAATTTCGAAACGAATTATTTTGTCCATAACCAGTCAAATATTTGACCCACTGGGTTTACTGGGTCCAATTGTGGTAGTTGCAAAATTAATTCTACAATGTCTTTGGCGAGAACGGATAACGTGGGACGAACCAGTGTCACAATGTCTTAGAGAAAAATGGCTGATATTTTGTGAGGACTTGAAACTTCTCAATCAAGTAACTATTCCTCGTCATGTACTAGATAATAATTTTAAAATCTTACAAATTCATGCTTTTGCGGACGCATCGGAAAAAGCATACGGCGCTTGTGTTTACATGGTTTGTTTGACAGCTTCTGGTGAATATATTTCTTCCAATCTTGTCCTTTCCAAATCTCGTGTGGCCCCGATAAAAACGATAACTCTAGCGCGTTTAGAGCTTTGTGCAGCATATGTTGCTGCTAAATTGGTGAAAAAGGTCAAACAATCAATAGAAATTCAAGTTGACAAATATTTCTACTGGACAGATTCATCCATAGCATTATGTTGGATTCAAAG
The DNA here is from genome assembly GCA_917834065.1 of Ceutorhynchus assimilis. Lineage (NCBI taxonomy): Eukaryota > Metazoa > Arthropoda > Insecta > Coleoptera > Curculionidae > Ceutorhynchus > Ceutorhynchus assimilis. The sequence continues at coordinate 2,923,545 of OU892285.1, read as the reverse complement.
TTGCCCAAGTAGATGGAAAACTTTTGTAGCAAACCGCGTAACAAAAATTCAAAACTTGTCTAACTCTGAGGATTGGTATCATATTCGATCAGAAAACAACCCCGCGGATTGTTTATCCAGAGGAGCCTCTAGTACTTATTTACTAGAGTCAGACTTATGGTGGAAAGGACCCACATTAGTATTTTCCAGTCCCTTAAGAGAAACTCAAAAGGTTGTTGAATTAACCTCAGACATACCTGAACAGAAAGTTCTTAGTCATTCTATAGTTTTGATGGAGGTCTTTGATTTTGATTTTGTCCGATTCTCGTCTCTGCTAAAGTTACAACGAATTATTGCAATATGTTTTCGAGTTTATTTTCGTCTCAAATCTAAGACTGTCTCAGTTGGTATCATTCAATCCGAAGAACTAAATAATACTCTTATTTGCTTAATAATAATATCACAAATCCAATCGTTTCCAAAAGAATATGCTACATTACAAAGAGGCGAAACTTTATCCACTTCTAGTCAAATTTTGAGTTTAAATCCTTATTTGGATGAAGAAGGATTGATTAGAGTTGGTGGACGCATACAAAAGGCAAATATTTCAGTTGATCAAAAACATCCTATTATAGTGCATAATAAACATCCTCTTACTGTTTTGATTTTGAGACATGAACATATAGAGTTATTACATTGTGGGCCTCAACAGCTTCTATATTCAATCCGTCAAAGGTTTTGGCCAATTTCCGGTCGTCGAATTTCCCGATCAATCGTACGAAATTGTGTTGTGTGTTTTAGGGCTAAAGCAGTTGCACAGCACTATCAAATGGGAAATTTGCCTGAAAGTCGAGTTACAGCATTTCAACCTGTCTTTACACATACTGGTATTGATTATGCTGGACCAATAACTATAAGAGACAGAAAAACGAGAAATCCAAAAACCTTAAAGGCCTACGTGTGTGTGTTTGTTTGCATGAGTACGAAATGTATACATCTAGACGTCGTCACTGACATGACCACTCCTTCTTTCATTGCAGTATTAAAACGCTTCATAGCAAGACGGGGTAAACCTTTGCATATTTATTCAGACAATGGTTCTACATTCGTGGGGGCCAATGCGACGCTTTTTGACTTTATTAAGACTAATTCAAATGATATAGCCTCAACACTTTCAGCTGAAGGAATATCGTGGCACTTTAATCCGCCTAGAGCACCTAATTTTGGTGGCTTATGGGAAGCCGGTGTAAAAAGCTTTAAATTCCATTTGAAACGCGTTATAGGTGCTTCTAGTCTTACTTATGAGGATCTTTGTACAATATTAATTCAAATTGAAGGGGTGTTGAACTCCCGGCCATTATCACCGCTGTCTACGGACCCTCAGGATACAACACCACTTACTCCGGCCCATTTTCTGGTGGGAAAACCTTTAACCGCCCTTCCAGAACCAGATTACACGATCGTCGCGGAAAATCGACTGAGCAAATATCAGCGTTTACAAGCTATGGTTCATCATTTCTGGAAGCGATGGAATGTGGAATACATCTACAAATTGCAGTCTTGAATCAAATGGAAAAAGTCTTACACCAAACTATTAGCAGTTGGTAGTTTGGTAATCATCAAGGAGGATCAGGTTCCAGTCAACAAATGGAAAACTGGTAGAGTGCTCGAACTTCATTCTGGCCCAGACAGCATAGTTCGTGTAGTCAGTGTACGATGTGCTGATGGTTCGGTATTTAAACGTGCAATATCTAAAATTTGTGTTTTGCCAATTCAGTGAACCCTTTCTTTTTTCTTTTTTTTTAATATGATATAGTTCAATTGGTTTAATGTTGAAATTAGTTATTTCAAGGCTGGCGGCATGTTAGGGCAAGTAAATAAACTTATGTATATTTCTCCAATATATCGTTGCCGTTGACCAGCTGAAAACAAGTGACGGAGAATTTTGTTCGTCGCCAAGGAAAGATTGTTTAATTATTGTCACATTGTCAAATTATTAATATATTTTGTAATTTTGTATTGAAAATTCAATTCAACGATCAGTTTCATTTATACAGTCCACTGTTGGAGCTAACAGCCCCCCCCCCCTGGATACGCCTATGTTACATTGTATATACCCAATAGAAATAAAGACACATTAGAAAAGGAAATTATATCTCATGTTCTACCTGGAACTGAAATCTGGACAGATTGTTGGAGGGGGTTTAATTTTCTCACGCATTTAGGCAGAGTTTCACAGTACGTCCATAGGACTGTAAACCACAGTAGGAACTTTGTCAATCCAATAGACAGAACCTGTACTAATCAAGTTGAGGGCTACTGATCTCAATTAAAGGGATTCCTAAGACGTTTGGGAGTTATGCAATCACCATTTCTCCCAGAATACGTCGATATGTTCATGTGGTTCCAACACTATGGTCGTACGCCTTCTAAGGTTCTTTACAGTGTTACTGTTCATATAAGTAATAGATATGTATTTTTAAAAAAAATTGAACGCTTTAGCCAAGCATAAAAATTTTCCTATAAAAAAACTGCAATAAAATTTTCAAGAGAAAAAAAATAAAACGTTGAAAATAATTATTAATCAATAAGTAAGTTCATATTAATTTAATTATTTGTAAAACAACCTATTTTATCAGTATTCAAAGTTAATAAGCATTCTATATTTAAATATTGGTTTTTATTTTTATTGTTAGGTAATTTTCTATTTCAAATCTGGGTAATTAAAATACGAATTTGATTATTTTTTTGTAGGAAAGTACATTATATTTTTAGTCGCTCATCACAAATCTGAAATCCGTTTTTGGAACTCGCGTTTCGTTTCCCAGATATCCATCAGCAGGTCTATTATGTTCTATATCTTCTCTGAATACATACATTTTTTTGCACTAAGGTATATTTTTGGTCGCTGACCACGAATCTGAAGTGATTTTTCTTTGTCACTCGCGTTTTGTTTCTCAGATATCCAGATATCCATAATTATGTCCATTTTGATCAATTGTGTCGCAATTGGCTTTTGATGTAATACATATTTATTAGCCATGGAATCGGCAATAGCGATATTTAAGCTGGTAAGAATACACATTATTCATTGATCTGTGTCAGAGGTCAAGAAGAGGATGTTTATAAGAAGTAGTATTGTGTATAGCTACATTATAGTATTATCCAATAGGTTAATAGGTTCCTATTTATATTTTTCTTATCTGACGGATTGGAAACATTCGAATCTTCTTCTCAACCTTTGATACAGATCAATGCATAATATCTGTTCTTATCAGCCTAATATCGCTATTTATTTATTTTTCTGATGCACAAATTCAATTCAAAACCTATAATTATAATTAGGCAAATATATGAATTGAATAAAGAATGAAGGCTCTCATGGCCGGTCAAATCTAATAAAAAAGTTTTTTCTGGGCTATAATGCCATGATCCATTAGTATTTCTACCTACGTTTCGTCTACTGCTGCGGTAGACATCTTCAGAGGCGGTGTGATAGAGGACGAAGTGTTCTCTTCCGTGTTCCTCCGATGACTGGATTCGACGTTGTTAGACCTGCGTTAACGGCATTATAGCCCGAAAAAACTTTTTCACTAGAATATATCAATTATTTTCCATGAAGAAGTAAAAAATACGTCGCTCAAAACTGACTTCTGACTTCAGATTCGTGGATAACGAAATCAGAGAAAATAGAACACTCGATAGTACATAATAGACCCTTATGATGGATATCTCGGAAACGAAACGCCAGCGACAAAAACAGATTTTAGATTTCCTAATATATCTGATGCATAGAATTACATATTTATATACAAATTTTGGTACTATAAATTTAGATATATAATATAGAAATATTTATAGATTTAATATTGATAGCAATTAAATTAGAGGGAATAGAGTAGTGGACAAGGTGTAATTTCAATGAAATTTATGATCTATTGTTCATCTATGAAGTAAATGAAAAATATTCCTATTGAAAGAAATTTCAGAAAATTTTTTTAACTTTGTTTAAAACTATTATAAAAGTACAGTTTTGGGACGCACTATTCAAACGAAAATATTTCGCGCCTTGATTCTACGTCATAGCTACTATATTTGAGTATGAAATGAATCAAACCTTCGTCCTATATTCGACACACACTTACTCAATAGTGCAATAAAGAGAGATATATCAGCGTCTGTCGGGCGCACCTTCAACTTAACCCCACTTTTTGAGAGATTTCCATATGTCAGTCAATGCGCACTGAGCTTATCTGCATCTTTTTCTAGAAGCATGTGAAATATAAGGACGCACTGACCGCGCTCTCGCCCACTCTTATTAATGTCGGAATGCCTTGACGCTATAAGACATAACAGCTATGACGTAATTTCCGGGCGGTAAATTATAGCGTTTAAAATAAGTACAAATTTGTTTATTTTTTTTTAGGCATATTTTTGTTTTCTAAAATCAAAGAATCATCAACTACTATTTATTTTGTTATGGAGATTAATTAAAAAAATATTTCAAAAAATTGTCCACTACCCTATAACATACAGTGTGTCCACTTTGTGCGATATCGGACGATATCTCCTTACAGGATGATGCAAGAAAAAAAAAAAAAAACAAATTACAAAGTTGTTTGATAATGTAATATGCATAAGTTAAAAATATTTTTGTATATACAGGGTGCTCCTTAAATGGGATATGCGACAGAACTTTGTTTTTCTAAATGGAACATCCTATATCTGATTGCATTTTTGGATTCTACGTAAGATTCTGAATAGATTTCATGTAACCTACTCTATACCTAAGTTCAACTGTTTTGGGAATATTGACAGTTAAAAATCAACTTTTTGCAACTTTGGCAGACTATAAAACCTAAACGGTTAATTTTAGACGAAAACCGATTTTACATTCCTATCTTAGATTTTTGTAAACTATCATTTCACACCAACTCTGATTTTAATCCATGATTAAAAAAACCAGTTAAATTTAATCTCCAGTTAAATTCAAAGTTGGTGTCAAATAATAGTTTATGGAAATCGAAGATAGGAATGTAGAATCGGTTTTCCTCTAAAATTAACCGTTTAGGTTTTACAGCCTGTCAAAGTTGCAAAAAGGCAATTTTCAACTGGCAATATTTACGAAACAGTTGAACTTAAGTATAGGGTATATCACATAAAATCTGCTCAGAATTTTACGTAAAATCCAAATATGCAATCATATACAGGGTGTTTCATTTGAAATAGGAAAGTTCTGTCGTATACCCTATAATAAACAGAGCACCCTGTATATTCAAAAATATTTTTACCTAATGCTCATTAGAGTATCAAACAACTTTATAATTTAATTTTTTTTTCTTGCATCACCCTGTAAGGAGGTATCGTCCGATATCGCACTAAGTGGGACACCCTGTATACAGTGTGCGCCATAAAGTTGGGTACATATGGGAAAATTCTTAATTATTCCTTTTCTCAAAAAACTTTTTTTGGGGATTGTTAGGGCATGTTTGATAACCAAAAAATCGATTATGACACATGTCATGCGATTACAAGATGGCGGGCGACACAGCTGTTTGTGAAAAGTGCTCCGACAATTTTTTAGTGAATAACAAAGTAGTCAAGTGCAATTTATGTAATTCCAAGTTCCACACAATCTGTGTTAGGCGTGAAGGACTCCTGGCAGAAGTATTTTGCTGAAAGTCCCAATATTTTCTGGTTCTGCGACCGATGTAAGGATTTGTGGCATGTGCAACCGCCGGGTGACGACAGCACAGGGAAATCAAGGGATGGAGAGATACTGGTTTTGAATAAAGAAATAGAATGTGTAGCTCGAGAGCTAGAATTAAACAAAAGGTTAGTGGATGAGCTAAAATACACAACCGAACTACAGAAAATAATAATTAAAAATTACGAACAAATGGAAAAAGAGGAGAAAAAGCTCAGGGAATCCGACGTAAACAGCGTTTCGTATGTGCCCTTCACTAGATCTCAATCTCAATCTCAACAGAAAAAACAACAACACAACAAGCCAGGGGGCTCCAGGGCTTTGGCGGCACCGGCGATGCAATCTTTGCCAAGTGATGTTCCGATCGAATGCGAATCGAATCCTGCTCCGGCCGCAGCCCGGCGTGCTCCGATCAACAGCCAGAAGGATGTCAAACTCAAATCAGCTGCTGCTGAAATTGTGAGGTTGGGACCGTCCCAATCCTCCAAAAATAACAACAAAAACATTAACGATGATATTGCAAGAAATCAAAGCTCTAATATTTTGGCCGCAACTACCCAAAATATTAATACAAATATGGTCCGCTCCGCAGTAATGCAGGCACAGCAAGCCAATATTATGAACGAGCTTCAAGGACTTGACCAAGATAACCAGGATGACGGATGGAAAATAGCTAGAGCTAGGAACCATAGGAGTAGGAGGTTTGTGGTAGGAAATGGGGATGCAACATCATTGGCGACAGTACCGAAGGTTGCTGTGCTACATGTATCAAGGCTAAGCCCTGCCACCCGGCCAGAAGACCTAAGGCGCATATTAATCGATGAATTTCCTGAGGTGTTGTGCGAGGTGCACCAGTCAAAGCACCCACACTTATATACATCCATGAAGGTAACAATTAATCAGAATAATTTTAGGAAAGCTTGGCGCAGGGATGTGTGGCCCAATGGAGCGTTAGTTTCACGTTTTTTACAGAAAAAGAGGATACCTTCAGAGGCCCAGAAGGATCCTGCCCAGATAAACCATTAATAATTGGCCGCAATAAAATAAAAGATGGAATTGGCATAGTGCACATTAACCCTTGGTCAATATGCAATAAATTTAATGACATTGAAAATTTTGTTTATAATAACCCTTTTGAGGTAATAGCCATCTCTGAAACTTGGTTAAAAAATGATATACAGTCTGATTCTTATAAAATTAATAATTACTCAATATTTCGTAAAGATAGAGGAAAAAGAGGTGGAGGTGTTTTGCTGTATATACACAATAAGTTAAAACCCAATCTTATAAATACTAGCATTTTTGATAATAATATTGACCATTTGTTTGTTAATTTTAAATGTAACTGTTTATCTATTTGTGATGATCCAGAAATTTGACCCTATAATTACAAAGTCTTTACTGTAAAAATTTTAATTTTTATCAAATAATCAAAAACTTAATTCCGGTATTTTTAAATCTGTATCGATAAATTAAAAATAAAACCAACTAAACTATCGTATTACGACACCCGGAAGTCGTTCATCTAAATTAAATTCTTAAAAACTGATAAAACCGAGGTGGTGTCATCCTAAAATCCGATTCAATGATCTTTATTTAGCCAAGGCCTTTCCGTTTAACACACATTGAGTCGAATGAATTATGGATTCTTGAACCCAAAACGTCTTGACCTCAATAAATCAGATAATTGCGACATAATTAGTCGATTTTTGGGCTACAAAAATGATATAATATTCAAGGAAATTGCATCATTCTTTTAATAACAATGAGGCCGTCCAATGAAATTCGGATTCCTAAGTTAACGACCGCCTATATTGACGATTTGGGGGAAATTTAATAATAATTTTGTGGGGAGAGCGATTTGATATAAAACTCGCGGAAGATAGTTCCCAGTGATCTGAAGATAGTTCCCAGTAAACAGTTGCCAGAAAACAGTTGAGTCGTCCATTTGAGTTAAAGTCTGTCCAGGTTCGCGAAAAGTTTCTTTTATGGCTTGGCCTCGGGTATAAATTAACTTAGAAAATTTACGGAAAATCGAGAAAGTAATAACAGTTGAAATTTCGTTCAATCAATTATGTGCGTGAAGCTAAATATTTTGAGTAGTTAATTAAATAATTTTACGTGTGTTTTATGGACAAAATGTAAGTACTTTATAGTGACAAGATTTATTTTGATGAACATGACTTTGTGTGAAATTTTACTAGAAAACTTTTGATTTTTAATTTAACGGTGGAACTTTATTACAACGAAATTAATAACTTGAGTGTTTTATGAAGGAAACATTATCGCATAACTTTAATTACCTTCAGATATAATGACATTTAAATGTGCAACAAAAATATGAAGAGTACTTACAATGCATTTAACAATATTCAATTTTGTGTTGGAAATTATGAATTAAACAGTTGGATTTATTAGCTAGGCATAGGAATCCGAAAATAGAATTTGTTCTAAGAAACTATTAACTGCAATAGGAAATTTTAAAAAGAAATTTGATGACATAATAGAATTGTTTTCTTAAAATATTGGAAACTAGTTAAAAGGAAACTTATATTAGAATTTGTCTGATTAAATAAACTAATTAAAAGGAAATAGGATGTTTCGTAAATTAAACTTGTTCATGAAATAGAATTGTCTTAGAATATGGGAATGCCGTTAAAAGAATTTATTGTCCATGAAATGAATTTTGAATTAGGGAGTTTATTTTACAAGTAGAGGTTATTGTAAGATTTTATGAGAATAAATTAGTTGTTAAACAAATAGGTAATTATTTTGGGTTTTCATAAGTAAAGGACTTAGAGATTTTAAGGAATTATTTGACTAGGTAAAGGGTAGTTATTAGGAATGATTCGGATGTAGTGAAATAAATAGAAATATTATTTTGAGAAATAGTATGAAGTAGGCATATTTCAGTGGTCCGTATAATAACAATATAGAACGGATGTGAAGTATTAATTTTACAGAATTAAAGAAGGATGTAAAGTATTGGGAGATATTTGGCTAATTGATTTTGAGTTTTATGTGAAATAAAATATAATTTAGTACACCTCCTTAGTTTGTTTCTCTCTCTTGCAAATAGACCCTCTTCCACAGATTTTAGATAGCAAGCTCCAAGTATATAAACACCATCAATATACCGCTCGCCATTTACCATCTAACTATTTACATAGAGTACTTGGGGCATTTGCTACATATTGTAGTGGGTGTTATATATCGCCCTCCCAATGTTTCCGTTTTTGAATTACAATTTTTATATGTACTGGAGACTTCAATATTAATTGGCTGGCTAAGAATACTAGGGAATACAATTATCTGCATGATATTTTAGTATCGTTCAATCTCACCCAAATAATAACTAATCCTACACGTTTAACACCTAGCTCAGAGTCATTAATTGATTTAATATTAACAAACTATCCGGAGCTAATTTTTGAATCAGGTATAGTGCCTAGTGATCCTATCAAATCAGATCATGAAGCAATTTTCTGTAGAATTAACTGTGATAAAATTGAACCCATCAATCATTTTATACAATATAGGGATTTTAGAAATGTTGATAGTGATGAATTCAATGCTAGCCTGGCGCAGATTGACTGGCATGACATATACAAGAGTAATGATATAAATATCAAAGTTGATGTTTTCAACAATAATTTGTTAGCTGTTCTTGATCAACACTGTCCTATTAAAATTAAAAAAGTTGGTAAACAGAAACCACTTTGGCTTACTGCAACTATTAAAAAGATTATCAGTCTTAAACAGTCTGCTTATTATATATTTTTGAAGTTGAAGACTCCTGGTAGCAAACAGTATTATCTTGATTTGAAAAATTATTGTAGCACCGCAATTAAAGCTGAGAAGGCTGTCTATTACAATTTTGAATTAAACAATTACTCAGGTGAATCGAATAAAACTAAACATTTCTGGCAAAAAATGAGAAACTGGATTATCATAAAAACTAATATAAAAGATATTCCGGATGACCTGAAAGATCCTGATGTCATTAACGATTCTTTATTAGCAAATATTCCCCATCTCAGGGCTGATATTACTGATCTAAACTTAAACATAGAAAATTAATTATTTAATCAATTTCAACTTAAAAGTGTAGATGAGGCTGACGTTCTAGAATGTATTGCTGAAATTAAAAGTAACGCCACTGGGGTGGATGGAATCTCTGTAAGTATGTTAAAACTGTGCCTGCCATTCTGCTTGCATCCCTTAATTAATATAATAAATTATTCACTAGAAACAGGGACTGTGCCAAGTTTATGGAAAAAAGCTTTAATAATTCCTATACCTAAAGTAGACAACCCTAGCTTAACTGATTTACGACCAATAAGTATATTGCCCACTGCATCGAAAATCCTTGAAAAAATAGTAAAGAGGCAACTTAACGAATTTATCTTATCTCATAGTATTTTACCAAAATTTCAATCAGGCTTCAGAGCTGGTCATAGTTGCACTACAGCATTACTTCGTATAACTAGTGATATAACTAAAGGTCTAGACTCTAATCATTCTTGTCTCTCATTCTAATTGACATGACGAAAGCATTTGATTCCATTAATCTTGAACTATTACTGACTAAGTTAAATATTTTTAAAATAACTTGTAATGATTGGTTTAAAAACTATCTCACAGGAAGAGAACAAGCCGTAAAATTAAATAAGGATGGAGAAATCATTATTTCGCAGTGGAGGCCAGTTGTGTCTGGTGTATCTCAAGGGTCAATTTTGGGGCCCATACTTTTTGCTATCTTCACTTCAGATTTACCTAAAGTCTTAAGATTTTGTTCATACCATATGTATGCTGATGATTTACAGATATATATGGAAGTACCTAGTGATCGAATGGTAGAATGCAGCGCTGCAATAACTAGCGACCTAAACGCAATATCAAACTGGGCAAAAAAAACTCACTTGTGATAAACCCTAAAAAAACTCAAGGAATCCTTATCACAAAGGCAAATATTAATATTGAACCTCAAATCTATCTTGATAATACCAAAAATTGAGTTTAGGGATGAAGTTCAAAGTTTAGGTTTGTGTATTGACAAAAACTTTACTTTCAATAGTCATGTAAATAAAATCTCACACAAATGCTATTTACGTCTCAAAACCCTTTTTGAGTTTAGAGATTTGTTACCGGTAGCAACTAAAAAAAATCTAACAGAGTCTCTTGTTTTGTCAATTCCTGGATATCTTGATGTTGTGTATGGTCCTTTTTTAACTAACTTTAATAAATACCGTATTCAAAAAATACAAAATTCATGTGTGAGATTTGTGCACAAGTTGTCGCGCAGAGATGATGCCAGCCAATCTGTCACAGACAGCTTTCATAACAACATGGGAGAGAGAAGATTTTTGCATCTCTGCTACCTGATTTATAAAATTATAAGGATTCTATTCCTATGTATCTCCTCGAATTGATGGTTAAGCGAGGTGATATACATCAATTTAACACACGTAATAGACAAATATTATTAAATATTCCACAACATCGCTGTGAACTATTCAAGTCCTGTTTCACCTACTTGGTAGCACACACATATAACTTTTTTCCAGAGATGTTTTCATTGAATATAATAGGATTTGGGAATAGGGTAAAAAGTGAAATACGAGATAAGCATTTATGTCATTAATGTAAATAATTGTATCCCAATGGGGGTTTGCCACTGCCAGTATCATCATTTCAGGTTGTGTAATTATTGTTATTCAAGGTTTTATATTTTATACGTTTTATATTTCATGTTTTATATTTCATATTTTATACATTTTATATTTTATACATTTTATGTACTTATTGTGATGATTATTGTGATATTTTATTATATCTTTACTTGTTTTAGTTAATAAGTGATATTAAATTATTGAATTGGTGGTTATTAAAAAACGCTTTGCGGTCTAATCACCATTTGATGTGTACAGGGTTTTTCTCTTCTTTGTTCTCATCAATAAACCGATTTTTATTTTATTTTATTTTATTTATTATCGGTTAAGCGGGAATTTTGAAAAAAGTTGAAATTGATGTCGAAAAACGGGTAAATTTGGCTAGATATCAAAAAACTTTATAATAAGAAGTTGTTCAGAATCCAAAAAGAACTCCACATGCCAATTTTGAAGCAAATCAGGGGAAAAAATCTACCTATTTTACCCATACCATTAAATAGAAAATCGAAAATATTAATTTTATTTCAAAAATAGCTTTTTCCTACGAGCGTGCGCAAAGTAGTACTTTTCCGCACGCATTTCGGTTCTCAAAGTTGCACTTTTCCGCACTCAGTGCGGATACAGGCCTTATCCGCACTGAGTGCCGAAAAGTAAAAATAATTGTCAAGCAACAATAAGTACACTTGTCGACTTTGACACATGATGACAAATTTTTCCTCTGTTTCTGTACCAGCTAACATCTATACCTACAAACACCAAATTTAATTAACTTCAACACATTGTCAGATTTGTTTTCTATTTATATGCAAGAATCTACAAACTTTCTCATCAAATTTATAGCGTTTTCCATTTGTCGAAACAGGGCAAAAAAATGTATCCTTATCCTTACATGTTACATGCTTTTAGAAAAAGATGCGGATGCACTCAGTGCGGCACTGATGACAAATGGAAATCGCCATTAAACGCTTTAAGATGAAGAGCTCTGACGATGATTTTCTGTTATATTTTTTTTTTGTTATGTAATTTTTTGATAAATGCATAGGTTCCCTTCAAGTTAATTAAAAATAATTAAACAAATTATCGTTTTTTTTTTTGATTTTTGTTGTTACCTACCTGATATGAAGCTCGTAGGAAAAATTTTGTTCCTAACACGTGCGCAAAGTGTCTTTTCCGCACGCAAACACGTATCCGAACTCCGCTTCGCGTCGTTCGTATAACTGTGTTTGCGTGCGGAAAAGTAACACTTTGCGCACTTGTTAGGAAAATAACTATATTTAACTAAACTACATAAGTTTGATATCAAACGAATCGATTGTTTTGCGAAATACACACTTGAAGGTCATAAATTAGAAAATACCGTCCGGTCGTGTCGCTATAACTGTACCCATGTCCCTTTTTGCACATTTTCTGGTCATCAGAAAAATAACATGACATGTGTCATAATCGGTTTTTTGGTTATCGAACATGCCCTTACGATCCCCAAAGAAAGTTTTTTGAAAAAAGGAATAATTAAGAATTTTCCCATATGTACCCAACTTTATGGCGCACACTGTATATGTACAAGGCAACTCAAAGAAAAAACAGATAAGTATTTCTTAGCAAAAATATTCACTTTTGGTCATCACAATGTTACACCCTTTGTTGTTTTAAACCAAAACATCTCATTTGTCGAAATATTTTTCAATGTGTAGAATAGTTATTTGTGCAACCAGTTGGGAAAAGTACTATTTTTCGTAACGAACTGATTTCAAAAGGAAGCAAGTTACGAAAAATAGTGTTTCCCAACGTGTTTCACACAATATTTTTTCTAATTTTAACCTGATGTGATCCTTTTTAATTCAAGTTAAAAATATAAAGAACATTCTTCAAATAATTAGGTATGTCTAATTGTCAAGCGTCAGGTGAGTTCAGAGATGTTTATTTGTTATTTCGTTTTTCGTTGCTACAGAAGCAGTCAATGACAGCAATAGTGTCAAGCATAGAGGTGTCAAGTCTGCATCTCTAGTTTTCGAAAACCTGAAAAATAATAATTAATATTGTTCTTATATAAACCACTAACTTTATAGAGTAAAAGGATAATTATTATTAGATTCTAATGTCCAATTCAGGAAGCGACGTACCGAGTGACATTGAGGGATCCTAAGAAGTCAAAGAGCAAATATGATTATTTTGTTTCATGGTGTGAACAAATTAAATTTTCATATACAGGGCGCTTTCTTTTATTCAGCAATGGATCCATCAATGACCAGTCTAAGTATCTATGAAGAATGTCGTCCAGATGATTTGGGTGGATTCTGAAATTTTTTCAGGTATATTTGAGCTATTTCTCTTTTAAATGCCAATTGCGAGATTTCAGGACGTGAACTTTTATATACTATCCAAGCGTTCTGAATACATACATCTACAAGCCATGTGAAAATTGGCCACCACCATTTTTTTCCTCTAATGCCAATTCTGTAGACGTTAAGATTAGCGTCCATTTGATCGGTACCACCCATAAATTCGTTGTATTTGCTTATGCAATTGGGTCGCGGAATCGAAATTTTCTTTTTTTCGGTTGCAGAATACCGGTTAGCATTTGCAAGTGGATAAACTCCGTGAACTATGGAGGCTACGGTGACCACAGAATTGTCCATCCAACGCGTGACAACTATCTTTTTATCTGTCGTGGTAGCATACTCGAACGTGCCACGTTTATTTTTTTTCATAGATTTGACTGATTGAATGGGAAAATTTTTGGGCAAGCGGTTTTCTCGCACTGTTCCAGTTCCTTGGTAGCCTTTACTTTTCAGATAATATAATAAATTCATTGAAGTGAAAAGGTTATCAAAATAAAAATAAAAAGGTAAAGTTATCATATTGCCTGGAAAACTTTCCACTAGCTGAAGTAAAGGTGCAGTTGCTTTTCCAAAAAGTTTTTGATGTTCTGCATTAGAATTGGGAATGTTACCTTGATAGATTTCAAAATTTATTAGATACCCCTTTTTTGAATTTATGCTCCAAACTTTGTATCCAAACTGGATTGGTTTGCCACGGATGTACTGTTTGCATCCGTGGCGTCCAAAATATTCAATCATACTCTCATCGTAATCAATTTCTTTATCCGGTATATAATTCCCAAAAATATTTTTTTTTATTTCGTTTATTAGGGGTCGCAATTTGGTCATTTTGTCGGCTGGGTCAAGCTTTGAATTATCTGCACAATGCAAAAATTTCATAATTTCAATAAATCGGTCTCGCCTCATAGCATTATAAACTGCAGTATTTCTCAAATCTTCACCCGACTCCCAGTAGCTCTTTTTCGAAGGCTTTTTATCATAACCAGAAACAATAAGGATTGCTAAAAAGCACTTCATTTCTTCAAATGATATTTTTGGATCCGAACAATTTATAAAAAGAGCATATCGATTACTTTCCTCCACCAATAACTTTATGACTTCATAATTGACAAAAAGCTCAAAAACTTCTACAGCTGACAAGTTTCTATATTTGGAAAAATTTTTCTCAGGAAATACTTGAGGATTGCATTGCGGTAAATCATTGTCCTTTAGCCAAGTGAAGGTACTTGGTCTAAAGCTTACAAACGTACTGAGAGGAAGATCGTCTTCAGAATCAAAGTGATCTTCCGGAATTTTGAATACCTCATTATCTGGGGGTGTAGCCGCGGTCTCATCAAAGTGATCATCAGGAATTTTATTTTCATTATCTTCTGGCGTGGCCTCCGTTTCATCAAAATCATCACACCCAATTCGTTGACCTGATTGAAATACAACTTCTGCACCTGCCTGTAGTTGCCTACCGGATAAATTATCCAACAATCCCCCATCTTAATCTGCGGAATCCTCGTCAGAGTCTCCCTTTTGATTTTCAGGAGGTGCAATGTATACACGATCTACACTTTCATCATCAAAATCTTCCCAAAACTCACTTGATTCTAATAGGTCCGCAATTTCTCGCACAGATAGCCTGAAAAGTGAAAAAATATACTGGTTTCTATTTTACAACTTTTTGGTATCCTAAAGGAATAGAGTGCCATAAAAGGCACATCTACAAATATCTGTATTTGCCAAAAGAATTTTTGTTAAAATCGAATAAGACAGAAATAATAGTATTGAGGTATGCTAAAATAATAAAACAGTGCAAAAAAACTGGTAATATTGAGCAAAAAAAGTCAAAAACTCTACTTACTTTTTGTTACGCGCCATTTTCACCACACATAAAATAAACAATCTATTCAAAACAAAAACCTAGGTTATGTTCACAAGTGAATGACATTTCCGCCGCATCTGTTACAATCTACAGGTACTACTCGACCTAAAAACGTATACTGACACGGATTTTTAAATTTGTGAACATTTGTTTCGAGTCTCAATAGGTGGTGGTGCACGGTGTACCATATATGACACGCTAGGACATAATGGGTTAATTTCTGTATTTCTCGCAACTAATGGTCAAATTAACTTTTCATCATCAGTTGCGAAAAAATTTACTTTTCGCAACTGGTGATGAAAAGTAAGACATTTGATAACGTCAACGAGTTTTGAAAAGTGTCACTTTAAATGTCAAAATTAGAAAAACAATATTATTTAATTATTTTCATCCGTTTTCGTACCGGCTGGAATTCTGAGACAATTTTTTCCCTAGGCCAACTTATGGCAGCTCATGTAAATTCCCGACTCTTTCAATTTTAAACGTATTCAAATTCGAACTCCAAATATCATCATTTCTGCCAGTCAAGCATTAAGAAAAAAGCAACATTAAAGCGGCATGATTTATAATATAAATCGCGTATTTTCGGAGTTCAAGAAATATCACGTATAGGGTTAGCAAGAAAAAAAGAAATAGGGGAGACCGCCAACTGGTTTTACGCGAATTTGGCAGTAACAAATGAACATTGGGACGCATTTCAAATTATATACGAAAAAAATCGTGTTTTTAGAAGCCACCGACATTTTTTTTCCATAGCACGTTTCGTTCGAAGCTAGTGCCTTTTCGCGTTTGGTTGCTTCAACAAATCCCTATATGAGAATAAATATACCTATAGGAAATGTTAAGAAGTTTTTCTTGTTTTCTTTATATCTTTTAACACTTTAACAATTTGAATTCTGGCAACATACTATGGAAATTTGATAAAATCAAGCCAAATTGGAGATAGCTCGAGCATGAAAAAATCCTAAAATCAAAATTTACAGACAAAAGCCCTAACTGAAAAGTTACTAAACAAATAATAGAATGTGATATGCCGAGTCCCCAGCTCAACCATCAAAAACTGAGATTTTTCTAGATCACTGTTTTGGAAGCCTATATTGAATTGATTTTTCATATTGTCCGGATTTTTAATACCCTTCATAGATCCTGAAAAAATAAAAAAAAAAACGTCGAAAGGCCACAAAGAAAGGAAGGTAAAAAGAAGAAGAAGCAGGTAAGAGATGAATCCAGTTGAAACAAAACAGGGCCTGACGGCAACAAAACGTAGAGGCCTGTAAAACTGAAAGGCTATTAAAGAACAAGAGAAATAACTTCTAGGAATAAAAAGTCAATGTTGTAGCACAAAACTAAAAGTAATCATGAAATAACCCTATAGAAAATAGTTTTCAAATATATAGAATCTCTATTTTTTAAAAACAAAATCTCAATAGTGAATATCAAATAGCCTTGTGAAGAATTTATCCCTTACGTGAGAGACAGTGCGATATTCTAGATATGCAATGCGATTTAATTAAATTCCTAGACTGCTTGCTGATCGCAAACCGTGAATATTTGGAATATATCGGATATTTTATAGTGTGTGTTTGCGTAAGACGATTTCTATTGAAAATCCTCTAGTGTGAATAGGAATTCTGAAATTTGTCTGGATTTTTAAACGGAAAGATAAATTTCTCCTCCTCAAAACAGATGCCGGCAAAAGTTGGTACTTTATCATAACGTTTGTATGTTATATCAAAGTCTTTTTCCTCTAACTTTGCCTGAACTGCTCGACTCGGCTTTAAATTTTAAAATAAAGTCGACTGAGAGATTTAATATTTCTTTGCAAACGTAAGGCTATTTGTCTAGAGAGGAAATCTGATAGATATTTTAGTAAGTCGAGGGGGTCTTTAAAATTTGTATAAATAAAATTCTTCCAGAACTTTCAATCTTTCAACTATAAGCTATAATTTACTTTTTCATTCGCTTGTTCATGTTTTCGATAGAGGTAAGACAAATTTGGCCACTTTATATGTTACTTTCTTTGCTAGTACTTACATTAGGTAATTGTTAAGTATACATAGTTTTCTAAATATTTTCAATGAGATGGTAAAATGTTAACGAGAGTTGTACGGGTACGGATTCATGACAGTATATATAGTACCACAAAGTTATAGAAACAATAATTGGATTTTGCATTATTCACAAAAAAGCCAGTCGGAGCATATCTCCAACAACCTTATTTTAATGGGCAGATTGATGTTCCCTAATATCTACTAGATTTGGTAAATTAATAGTAAAATTATCTATTAAAAAGGTATAGGTAACTCAAGAATACTTTACCACTTAAATATCAGTTGTATACATATATGTTGCACCTGCGACCAAATTAAACTTGAAATAGTTGTGAGAACAACATTCGATTCAACTGATATATTTCCTCAGATACATGAATCCTGCTTTTCAAAGAGCTACGGAAATAGAATTTGAAACAATTTATTTATCAAAAATTTTTGCATAACATCTCCGGCTTTTCCTATTTAGTTTTGAATGGAGGCGCTCAAGAATCCACATTTCGAGTTTGCAATACTTTTCTATCCAAGTTCAGTTGACACCGAAACTATTTTTCGCCACCTATCCAGAATTTTTCAGAACCTTCGCACATTTCGCCCATTGTGAATTGTTACAAACTACAGAGTGCTAAAGCGAATTCAAGCATTTGAAATCAATAATTGTCAATCACACATTTTTTATAACAAGCTCTAAATCTTCATAAAATATTTTTGTGAACCTTAAGATTTTGAACTTGGAAGAGTGTGTTTAAAATTTAAAAGCGCTCTAATAAACTTTTTCTCGTTATTTCATTACCCTAAACTTGGTAATGGCTCAACTTTGAAGTCGCATTTTGTAATAAGTTTAATGACTGAAGTTTATTAGAACATTTTCTAAGCTTGACAAAATACGTATATTTTTCTAATATAATGAAGATTAATTTCACTAATAAGAATCTTTCCAAGTAAATCGCTGCTAGCAACGAAACTTGAGTCATATAAAGTAGGTATCTGCCTTCTGCAACTATCATAATCTAGACGTGTCTGCATAGGGCTTCGACAATAATCTATTGTTTGCCCAGCGGATCTGAGTCTACGGCAGGAATTCGGATGTAAATGCGCCATATTGCCACGTTTAATTATAAAAAAGCGAAAATACTAGACATGAAGTATAGTTCATTTGAAAATCCATTTTTTAATAACAAAATAGGGATGTTGATATCGAAAAAAAATATCGATATATCATATCGATAATTAAAATTATTATTGTATCGAGCATTTGATATATCGTTGAAAAATATCGATATTTCGATATATCGACAAAAACATTAAATACTCAATTAAGGGTCGGTTTTTCAATAGTGAGTCACTTTCGGATTGGTTTTAACTCCAAGGTAAGCGTATCCAGTTGCTATATTAACCCTGGAGTTATGCTTAACCAGGAGGTGACTTGCTATTGGGAAACCGGCCCTAAGTAAAAATATTATTGTCTGTACCTGTAGTCCTGTACCAGTTAAAGTGCGACAAGTGAGTGAACCTGTGTAGAAGGAATGCGGGCAGAACCCTCCTGATTGGCCCGAGATTAAATATACATATACGCGAGTCGTCGCGTCAGGGTAACCGCAATTTTCGCAATGCACCACGTCGAGGACCCGTCGCGTCGTATAGTATAGGTTTTCGTCTTCCCCTCTGCTACTTCATGCGTTACCAAAGTTCACTCACTTGTCGCACTTTACACCGTAAAAGGGTTTTTTTTACAAGCAAGTTATGAATAAACAAAATATTATTAATTATTACGAAAACGAATATTTTCCATTTTCATTTGTTCTGAATGTCTAATGTCATTGCTTGTCTACAACTGTCACTAGGCCACTATAGAAAGTTTTTTTTAAAAATTTCTATGATATCGCTCTACTTTTGCTCTTGATCGCTCGAGATGAAACCTCCTAATCGAAATTATTGCCTTGAAACGTTCTTAGAGCGTAGAGCAGTGATTTTTTTTTGGATCGTGCTCGATAAATATATCGAGTGCCGATAGTCAACTTTTAATATCGATATACCGATATATCGAAACAAAAAATATCGGTCGATATTATCGATATATCGGAAGAAAAATATCATCCATTTGATATATCGATATTTTTTCAACATCCCTATAACAAAATAATGATAACAATAATAAAACGCTAAATATTTTAACGTGGTTGTTAGATCTATTCTTATTTCTCCTGATTTCGTCAATTTGATCTATTGTAAAAAATAAACATTTTCTGAATATACCATCCGCTTTTGACAATTTGGCAAGCATCCGGCCTGGATGAACCTGATTGGTGGAGTTTTTGGCAGGATCGCCGTTGCCATGGAAAACCATAGGGTTGTCAATGAGCCAACGTCACCTTATGTCTCGCTATTGGCCAGGCCTGACGTCATTTTATCCTCCCATCTTGGAATAACAATTTATATTGAAATATCCAGTGGCGGAGGTTTGGTCATTGTCAATTTTCGTATACGAGTTGCAATACGATAACACTTCCAAAAAGTTCCGCACGAAGCTGGGTATTTTATGAATGAAATCAGCCATTTTTTTTTACACCTGCATTCCCCTCACCGTTGCCCCGTAGACACAGATTCGCTGGGCAGACATTAGTTTATACAGAATAATTAGTTAAACATTTATCACAGTCAAGAAGATACACTTCGTGTTTAAATTATTGAAATAAATAATGTGTAGTGGAAAGAAATATACCTATTATAAGTATAAATTGTCAAATTGGTAACACAACAATGTTACAAGAAATTTAAATATAATAGTTATTTACATTACAAGTGCGTTCATGAAGATGATTGCAATAACGAGTTTGAAAGATTTGGACGACGAGGTCGTAAACCGAGTCGTTCTAATCACACGAGTTTTGTAGTCATGTTTAAACGCACGTGTGATGTACAACGTTTTATCTACAAAGCGAAAAATAACAAAGTGTTTTTTTTTTTCAATTTTCGTTTATTAGTACATAGTTTCATTCATTTATTTCATTTTACCTTTACAGGTTTAACTATGAAATTTGTCAAATCACAAAAACTAGTAGTTGTGTTATAAGACACTTTTTCGCGACATAATTTTTCCAAAGATTATGTTCGATTATGTTGGGTAATGCAAACGTCATTGAGTAATCCTCAAATTACTCAACATAATCAAAAATAACCTTTGAAAAAATTTTATCACGAAAAATAGCCTAACCTAGTCTATAACACCACTAGCTGTGTTTTGAATTCATAACCTAGTCTATAACACCACTAGTTGTGTTATGAGTCTGATGATTTAACTCAAATACTAGAAAGATGGTTATGTGAAAACGTCATAACCTAACGTTTTTAGATGAAACATTAAGTGCGTTTTATATCCACTTGATATACTGGCTGTCTGATACAAATTTAAAAGTTACTTACCAGTGGCATAACACCAATAAATCTGGCAACCTTGATTGCAGAAGTTAGACTTAGAATCATTATATTATATTCAATATGAAATAGCCTCATATACTACATCTTGAATACGACGTGGCCATTTGCACAATTCACATTTTAACTTGAATTGAATACATTTTATTAATCACATTTACTTGCACCTGGCTTTACGGAATAATATCTTCAAAAGCAATCTTTACAAGAATTTTTCAGTACTTGAGGCTAATTTTTAATTAGATTTTCGAAGAAAGTGGATGGTTTTTGAATTCAGCTTTAGGAGAAATCTGAGATAGGATTAATTTTTTTCTGAAATACCGTAAAGTCCCCTAACTTTTACTGTTCCCCTAACATTGACCAAAAGATCATTAAATGATAATGCACCTTAAAAAACTGTGAATGTATATTGCTGGCGATTTCTACCTACAAACAGTTAGTCTAATGTCTAATAAGTGGCACTGTGTTGCAGAATGCATGTTCAGTTAAAAATCAGATGCACAATAAACTTTGACCGTTTGAACCAAAAGTTGGTTGAAAATTGTCACTTGCAAACTGTCCCTCGTGGAGAGCAAACAAAATACCTATAATCAGGAGTCATCATTACTCACGGTGAGTATCCTGTTATGTATGTTCGCTAATGCATGTTTTAGATTTGGCGTTAACACTTTATTTAGAGTTCAGGGAGTTTTTTCAAAATTTTCTTACCTATTTTTTTTTGGGTTCCTAACTTTGAACACCGGTCTTTGGGTCATTTCAAATGATTCGGAAGTTGATGTTTCATTTTTACGAAATAAAAAGTTAATTTTTTTTCTGGCCAAACGTAGGTAGTGCATGGATCAATCGATTATAGAACCAGAGCAGATAGTTATGAAACTAAAGAATTCTTCAAATAGAAAATAGGGGTTATTTTTTGGAGAACTTCTTCTCAATCCTCTAGAAATAGAGTGAAATTAACAAGTAGAAATTAGATAGGTTAGGTAGAGGTTTCTTTGTTAATGTATTCTGTTTCACGCCAAAGAATAAAAGTTTATTTTATTTGCAATATTAGATTTATGAATGATAATATGCAATTTCAGCGGATATAATAAGGATATAATGCAACTGACTGATTAGAAACAAAAAATTTATGTTATTTCCGTTAGAATTTTAGTTAAAGTTGAATAGATAATAACATTTTGTTAATATGTCTTTGACTTTTGGAGAAAGAATAAATAAATGAGTTAAAATGTCGTAGTTTTCTTATTCTCAACTCGATTTTTATTATTTTTATAGCCTTAGAAATTTTTTTAAAACATTTTTACTGGTCAATCTTACTCTGTGAGGCTGTAACATTAGTTTCAGTTTTTAGATCGGTGGTCAAAGCTACCTTCCCAGGTCGTAATTTTGACCACCAACATTTAAAAAAAAAACCGGTCTGTGTTGATGGAACCAAAAATATTATTTCATGTCTCTATAATATCAGGTACAGACCCAATATTGGCACTTTTGTTTGATTTTTTTCGCCTTCAAGTAATGCAATATTGCAGTGTAAAGTTGAAAACCGGTCAAAGTTATGTCACTTTACGGTAATTAAAATATTATCATACTGAATGAAAAGTTGGTGTTTGATAGCGTTGCGGTAGAGCCAAAGTGGACTCTCAAACGGATAATATTTGGATTTTCTAGCGGGGTACCGATCTGCAATTCGGCTTCTTGATCTCTACGTATTATGTCCCGTATATATGAAGGTCAATAAAGGGGCATGTTTTAGCTGATATACTCCTATTGCAATATCTCTTAGGTAATCTTAATTAAGATATGGAAAGTTTGGGGCGTGATTTTCTTCCAGTCTTTACCACCTAGCATTTCTAAGATGCAGATTATCCCGTTGGACGCAGTCTTGAAGGCGATTTACTTCACTAGACCTCTAATTAAAATAGAATCGTGGAAATTTTGGACGTAAGAAATCACCTCCAAGAAATCAAAAAGGTAACCAGCAGAAAGCTAAGGCAGATGGAAAGAAAAAAGGTGAAAAGAAGGTAAATTAGAACTAATCCGCGTATATAATTCAAACTAATAAAATTATCACCTAAAAGCCTGATGGAACAACTACTGCTGAAGAGGAAGACAAAAACGACTCCAAACGCGACTGGAAAGATGAGTCTTTATTGAGCATCCTCAACGGTTGCTCGTTCCATGATTACTGACTCTCGATATCTATTAAGTGCTCCACAGATCTTATAAAAATCCCTAAGTTTTTTACATGAGATAGATAGGTATAGATTCCGAAAATAAATTAAACATCGATTGGAAATGTCCGTCCATTACTAGCCTCGACAATCCATCATCTGGTTTTAGTGACTAATCCAGAGGCATTGGCTTCTTCCGTTGAGAGTTGATTCTGGCCTGCCCCTAATTGACTTGGTATTTTGAATTTAATTCCAAGCTCTTCTAGCAAAGGAATGAAATCTATCATAAACGCTATCATACACCAACTTTTTATTCAGTATGATAATATTTCAATCACTGGATACTACTATACATGGAAATCAGGTGCACCAAGCACCAAGCACTTAGAAAAAGGAATTGCCAGCATCAAGCAGCAAGCACTTTGGAAATTCTTAGTGCTTGCAATTACCAATAACCAAGAAAAGTAATTGCACAATTCAATTACCAAGCACCAATTACTTAAAAAGTTCTTGAAATTATTGTTGATTACTTGCAGGTGCTTGCAAACACTTTTTTCTGAAACAAATTACCATGCACTACTTTGCCAATTGCTTCCAATTTATTTTTAAAATAAAGTTGTTGGTGGATTGGGATCTGGGGAGAAAGCAATTTGAAACGTAATAAGTTTCAACGTTTTTGGTTGATGTTGATATGATGAAAGTTATAATGAAATGATCAAACCAAAGTTTTTTGTTCTTAGTTTCTTACTAGTCCTCGTCTCTTTACTCAAAATACCACTGTATCATCGAATATTAACATTATTATAACTAAAGATAAAAACTTTAATAAACTGTGGTAGTATAATGTATAAGTGTTAGTGAATAGTGTTGCATATTGCATATTGCCTTTGCCAGCAAGGTGCGAGAATAACTCAACTATAAAGCTGGCTTGCCACGGCCCGTGATATCGCAAGCCGCGCCGCGCCGCCCTTTCCATGGAGCGTTGGCGCGTGTAAGCGTGGCCCGGCTTGCGATATCACGGAACGTGGGAAGCCAGCTTTATAGTTGAGTTATTCTCGCACCTCGCTAGCAAAAGCAATATGCAATATGTAACACTATATACTATACTACCGCACAGTTTATTAAAGTCTTTATCTTGAGTCATAATAAATAAACCTTAACACAACACACAACATAAATGTTTCCCTATTGCCGACACTGAGTCCTGAGACGGCCTTCAACCAGCCAATCACATTAAAGCTTATGCTGCCTTAAGTTGTTACCAAAGACTTGATTCTTAGTGCTTGCAAGCTTTTTTGAGTTCTTGCAAGTCTTATAAGTGCTTGCAAACACTTCAAATGCTAAATGGCTTGAAATGCGAAAATCAATTACCAATTACCAAGTACTTTTTATAGAGGGCTTCGATTACCAATTGCCGAGCACTGTATTTTAATCTTGCTTGCAAGCACTGTGCTCGGAACACTATTGTGCTTAAAGCACTTTTTCAAGCGTTTTCAAGGCAATTACTGCCCAGCTCTGGTGTATTCCAGGCATGAGATAAATGTTAAATATCCTCACACAGAACTTCTTAAGAGAGTTTTTGATGCTAATTGGTGAAACAAAAATAAAAAGATCCAAGTTTTAATGTATTTAATAGTTATTTATGTATCAAGGGTACTAAGTAGATGATTATGCCCTGAGGGCGACAGTCTTACAAAGCCGAGGGCCTCTGGCCCGAGGGTTCGTAAGTCGCCCGAGGGTATATATATATCTATTAGTACCCGTGGTGCATACAAACTTTTATGTCATACCAGTTGGTTGTGAATAATAAATACCTAGGAAAAAAGTGTCACTTCGCAAATTGTCATCATTGTGCTAACATCATCATTTTTTGACAAAAATAATATGTTTATAAGCGTAAATTCATATTTTGTTAATAAAGAATAAGTTAATTGAAAACTGTTTTTTGCGTCTTTATGCCCGCGCGGGCCATAATGTGTACTTTATGCCCGCATGGGCATAAAGTAATTAATTATGTAGATGGTATCTAAGGTATAAAAACACAATAATGTATTGGTATGACATAATAGTTATTTATGTATCAAGGGTACTAAGTAGATGATTATGCTCTGAGGGCGACAGTCTTACAAAGCCGAGGGCCTCTGGCCCGAGGGTTCGTAAGTCGCCCGAGGGTATATATATCTATTATTACCCGTGGTGCATACAAACTTTTATGTCATACCAGTTGGTTGTGAATAATAAATACCTAGGAAAAAAGTGTCACTTCGCAAATTGTCATCATTTTGCAAACATCATCATTTTTTGACAAAAATAATATGTTTATAAGCGTAAATTCATATTTTGTTAATAAAGAATAAGTTAATTGAAAACTGTTTTTTGCGTCTTTATGCCCGCGCGGGCCATAATGTGTACTTTATGCCCGCACGGGCATAAAGTAATGAATTATGTAGATGGTATCTAAGGTATAAAAACACAATAATGTATTGGTATGACATAAAAAAATATTATTCTACCTTTACAAAACTTTTTTTTATAAAGGGTGTTTCGTACATCGATGGGAAGATCATAATGAGTGATAGTTAGGGTCATTTGGAAGCTGTCTGGCTTTATTTACCCTGGCTACATTTTTTTTGTATCAATCATTCGGTGTCCCTATCCGCATTGTTTCGAAAGAGTGTATATATTAGGAATATCGGAAAAAAAAAATTTAAAAGGTTGAAATGTTTACTACCAAAAAAAAATAATATGTTTTAGGAACAATGCAAATATTTCCAAAGAATATCTAAAAATGCTGATATCTTAAAAACGACGTAACTTTGCATAAGGGTAAATATGGTCAAACAGCTTCTAAATGAACCCAACTATCACACATCGAAAACTTCCTATCAATGTACCAAACACCCTGTATATAAGGATTCGAATTTCGACACCCAATATACTCATCTCAGTATAGTATTGAGTTATTTCACAAAAAAAAAAACAAGTACAAAATATCAGATTATGTCAAAGTTGTATTTTGCAAGACGTGTAGGTATATGGAGCATTTTGTCTATCTGTTAGTCGAAAATGGATATAATAATATAACACTGTTTAATATTGGACAAACTGTAGCACCATTTATGTTGATTATAATAATTATAAACTATTTCTATGATATTTTATCGATTATCATAAAATATCAATGAAATGTGAAAATTTATTTTTTCTACGAGCGTGCATTTTTTATCACTTTCCCGCACGCATTTTAGTTCCGAAAATGTCACTTTCCCGCACTAGTGCGGGAAAGTGGCGTTCAGAAGTGTCAGTTTTGTTAATTAATCAAACATTTTATCAATTTTGTCTGCATACATTTTTGCTATTTTAATCCATATTAATCTAATTTGTGGATCTTTCAAAAATTTTATATTTTTTTTTGACATTTTATACAGGTATAGTTTTTTTAACGTTCCCATGACGCCGTGCGCGAAATGCTACTTTATATATATATGGTACTTGTATATATACTTGTATATATGCTTGTATATATACTTGTATATATGCTTCTATATATAATTGTATATACCTGGTGATTCTCAAATGACGCTCGTCCCTGTATTTTTTTTATTTTTTAAGATTTTCATCCCATATTTTGGTAGAAGGTATAAGTCATTGGTGTGCATTGTTTCACATATTAAGTACCTTTCTGATACTTCCAGTTTCATCGGAAACGACCGCAACTTTGAAATTTTAAATGGAACACCCAGTATATTTTTAGATATTTGAATTCGCCATTTGATTCTAAATATGAAAATGTATATCGATATAATTTTCTGAAATTTCTGAAACAGAAATTACCAATTCGCACTTTTCATCTAGCGTGCCATGAGTGACATTAATTGGTAGGTTTTGTACCCAATTAACTGTTAAAATTATTATTTATTTTTATTATTGGAAAATGCAACTTCTACAGCCATTTGAAATTTTCAAATGCGTAAAAGTTGATTTTTTCTTATGGAAAGGGTAGTGGCTCACGGAATCAACTAAACAACTTTTTTCCGACTAAAAGATTGATACTACACAATAATATTTCCTTTCATTTTAAACTTCTGCTAGATTGCTTAACTTTGAAAATACCCTCGTAAAACAAGTTATTCACCTAAAATGTTGAATGATAACCACCTTTTATTAGAAATTTGACATATCCAATTTGACACAAAAAATAAGGCAAAAATACACTAAAACGTTGTTTACACTAGATGCAATGCAATTTTAAAAATGGCAGGCTGTCGGCTGCACATGCAATTTTATGCCTTCTAAAGGCCGTTTTACAGCTTGCAATTCTATCTGCAATATGCAAGAAACTTGAACGAGGGCATGCGCAGAAGTGAGTCAGCTGATTGGTTTCTGCAAGATTTTTGAAACTTGAATGGCATTGCATGCAATCGGTTTGGTGCCATTTTTCTTGAAGGTTTTCGTTCAAACGGGAATTTTTAGCAATTATGATGCTTGAAGTTGCTGCTATTGCTTTCTTCTTTTTATATCAACTTATAAACACTTTTTTTTATTTTTGGAAAATGCAAACATCTACAACACAACATTGAAAACAAAAAAGTATGGTTAAGGTTAGAGAAAGAAACAAGTCAAATTGCAAGGTGTAAAACGATGTGCAAGAAATCTTGAATGAAATTTTTTTTGCATGCAACAAATTGCATTCAAGTTTTCTTGCAAGCTGTAAAACGGCCTTTAGAGAAAGAAACAAGTGCAAGAAATCTTGAATGCAATTTTTTTTCACGCAAAAAATTGCATTCAAGTTTCTTTGCATGCAAAAAATTGCATTCAAGTTTCTTTGCAAGCTGTAAAACGGCCTTACCGTTTACATAGGATGCAATTAAATTGCATGCAGTCATTTGTATAGCGGGTTGTGCCAACTTAAAGAAAATGACATATAACAGCTGATTTGCTTTATATTTTTATATTGTGTTTTCATTTTTGGATTTTGCAAATTAATATTAATTTTTGCAACAAACCAAACCAAACCAACCCGCAGGTGGGGGAAGTAAACACAAATTTGACGAAAATGGCACGCAACGTGCAATAAAATTAGCGCAAGTTCTAATTTCATGCAATGCAATGAAATAGCATCAGCTTATCGAAAAAGAACAAAGTGCGCATGCCTTCAGGCAAGAAATTATTGCATTGCACGAGATTGCATGTAGTGTAAACAGGCTTTAATACACATTGAAAATTGTAAAACGACTCTCATCAGAGTACAATATTTGGGATGGAAATCTGTTATTTTCACCGTACTTTTGTAAATACCAGTTGCAATATTTAAGGCGTCGATCATAATCAGTTGGATACAAGTGCTGATGTAGCGGGTATTTGAATAACTCGAATTTTTGTTTATTGAGAATTCTCAATACTGAAGCCTGACTTATGTCACACTCTGCAGCGATTTCCCTCGTTGAAGCTACCCTATTTACAGCAACCATATCCAACACATCAACTTCCTTTTCCTCATTTGAAACGAATGGTCCGTTAACGTTATTTGATTCAGTCCTCATGATTTCTATCAATCTGGGAAAATAATGTCGATTTGGGTGGCGACGATTTGGATATTTCGCAGCGTATGCGCGAGCTGCGTGTGTCGCAATCTGCCTGCACCCACCCAATACTAAAATCATATCTCATCATATTTCTCTTTCACAGAAAAAAAAATGCTTGAATACGAAATTAGTCTGACAACTTGTGTCAAATTTCTAATAAAAGAAGGTGCTTAACGTCATTTAAGGTAATCAACTTGTATTACGAGGGTGATTTCAAAGATTTTATTCCAAAAAATTAAAGTTAAGAATCTAGCAGAAGTTTAACATGAAAGGAGACATTATTGTATAGTATCAATCTATTAGTCGGAAAAAAGTTGTTTAGTTGATTCCGTGAGCCACTACCCTTTCCATAAGAAAAAATCAACTTTTACGCATTCGAAAATTTCAAATGGCTGTAGAAGTTGCATTTTCCAATAATAAAAATAAATAATAATTTTAACAGTTATTTGGGTACAAAACCTACCAATTAATGTCACTCATGGCACGCTAGATGAAAAGTGCGAATTGGTAATTTCAGTTTCAGAAATGTCAAAAAATTATATTAATATACATTTTCATATTTAGAATACAGAGGCGAATTTAAATATCTAAAAATAAACTGGGTGTTCCATTTAAAATTTGAAAGTTAGGGTCGTTTCCAGAGAAACCGGAAGTATCAGAAAAGTACTTATTATGTGAAACAATGCACACCAATGACTTATACCTTCTACCAAAATATAAGATGAAAATCTTAAAAAATAAAAAAGTTACAGGGACGAGCGTCATCTGAGAATCACCCGGTATACTTGTATATACATGTATATATACTTGTATATATACTTGTATATAAACTTCTATATATACTTGTATATATACTTGTATATAAACTTATATATATATACTTTGTATATATATGTATTTTTCTTTGGAAGGCTTCCTATATATATTTATTATTCACAACCAACTGGTATGACATAAAAGTTTGTATGCACCACGGGTACTAATAGATATATAAACCCTCGGGCCAGAGGCACTTGGCTTTGTAAGACTGTCGCCTTCAGGGCATAATCATCTACTTAGTACCCTTGATACATAAATAACTATTGTAATTGAACGATTTCTTCAATAATATATCGCTTTGAATTTACTTAATTTTTATTTTTATATTCGAACGCGTTCGTAGAAAAAATAATGTTCCTTACTCATGCGGAAAGGGTCTTTCCCGCACTCAACTGCTTGCCCGAACTCCGCTTCGCGTCGTTTGGGTCAACGGCAGTCGCGTGCGGGAAAGTATCACTTTCCGCACTTGTTAGGAAAATAACTATTTCCTACAGCCGTGCGGAAAAATCGATTTTCCGCACTGATATGCGTGCGGAAAATGAGATTTCCCGCACGGTGCGGTAAAACTTTTACCGCACGCATATCAGTGCGCTACGCGTCGTTCGGTGAACGGCAGCCGTGTGCGGAAAAATTAATTTTCCGCACTTGTTAGGTAAATAGCTATTGTTCTTGTTCAGCCATCTTGAAAAGGCTATAACTCGAAAACGGCTCGAACGATTTTTTTGTGGCAATGACAAAATTTGATCAGGAGGTCATGAACTATATCATACTAAAATTTTATTGGATTTGACCGGAACCACTTTTCCATAAGTTTTGTGCGTGGTCCTTTGTATTTCCGCCATTCCAGAATCAGCAAAATGATAATTCCTCAGAGTAACACTACATAAATAGAGAGGGCAAGTCATTCATAAAATCGTTTGGTTTCTGCGGCCAACAATCCTAAACGACAATAGTGGATTAATGAATGAACTACATGAAGTGGGGATAAGATTGCGGACAATGCAAGCCAATTACAAACAAAACCCGTTTGACATTTTTCACTATGAATACTAGAGCGCATTCGCGATTATGGTCGGGCGTGCTCTGGAAACATTTGCATCCTTCTTTATCTGGTTATCTTAACAAAGATAAAATGATTCAGGTAGGCGTTCCTAGACGAATACAACCAAGTTCCGAGATTTTAGGCAGTGTTGCCATTTTCAGCTAGCAAAAATTCTTATTCAAATTTTATTGTGATAATAGATTATTATTTTATATAATAATTATTCTTATTCAATTTTGGAAAGCACCGCGATATTTTATGTTATAATTTTATATACATCAGTGGCGCACCCAGGGGGGGGGGGGGAACGGGCGAGGGCCCCC
The DNA here is from genome assembly GCA_917834065.1 of Ceutorhynchus assimilis. Classification (NCBI taxonomy): domain Eukaryota; kingdom Metazoa; phylum Arthropoda; class Insecta; order Coleoptera; family Curculionidae; genus Ceutorhynchus; species Ceutorhynchus assimilis. Next base: position 2,892,552 of record OU892285.1, on the reverse strand, counting down.
CCAGGCCGCCTCTCCTGACCGGGGCAAAAATTATTTGAAACTACACACATTATTATATGCATCTACGAATCTACGGTATCTACTCATCGACAGCGAAAAAGATCGAATTTGTGTTTTTTTTTACTGAATCCAGGCCCAGGAGGGCCGGAAGGCGGACACAGTTCGATCGTATCGACCGCATCTCATCACAATTGGTCATGATATGGCGCCGGATGGCGGCGCCGGCGCGGCGCGCTGTCGTGTACGGACAACCTCGTCATATTTATTGTGGATTTGCAATATTCGCATCGGATTATCTTTTGTCTTATGCCGTTTAAATAATCTTTCTCTACTGGTGCATAGAACAAACGCAAAAGTTGAAGAATTGTTGTTTTGTTAGCTTTACGACTACATCAGTAATCGCAACTGCTTGGTTTTTTTTTTAATATTAATATTATTATCGAATTCGCATACCAGACCTACCTATTATTTATTATTCCTGTAACCTGCAACAACAGAAATACGCAAGAAAATTCTACATAATCAGCAAGGTAAGGTTAATTTGTTGGAGAGTTGGCAAACCTAGTACTCTAGTATCGAGATGATTTCAAGTTACGGGGCTGGTTTTCCAGTACTTAGTTGTTATTTTTGCTTACAGGCAACATGGAAAATCGAAAAATTAAGAAAAATAAGGGAAGTTCGAATATCTTACTAAATTTCTTGAATAATTTCACAGGAGAAATCGTACAGAAAACATCGAACGTCAGTGAACCCAATGATATAGCAAATTTCGTTTTCGAGTTTATAGAAAGCGATGAAAGGAAACTTGACATAATTTGTAACATTTGGATCCCTAACGAAAATTTTGCATTTCCTCTTGATCAGCATCCAACACATAAACGCAAATTTAACCATATTTGGCTAAGCAAATTTTCATGGCTTGCTTATTCAGGAAAGTTAGATGGTGCATTTTGCAAGTATTGTGTCTTTTTTGCAAGTCAGTTTGTTGGACAAACTAGCAGCCAAAGCTTGGGAAATTTGTGCAGAGACCCATATAGAAATTGGAAAAGGGCAATAGAAAAATTTGAATACCATCAATCAACAAACTATCACAAATTTTCTATTTTAAGGGCAGATAAGCTTCGAGAAAATTTGAATAAGCAGTCGTCCATCAATCAGATTCTGGACTCTTCTTCAGTGGAAATCATTCGAAAGAATCGCCAAAAATTAGTGCCAATAATAAAATCAGTGATATTTTGTGGAAGAACGGGGCTTTCTTTAAGAGGCCACAGGGACTCAGGGACTGACGTAGGCTTATTTGCTGAACCAAATGACAGCTTCGGTCGGAATGAAGGAAACTTCAGAAATTTGCTCAAGTTCAGGATAGATGCAGGTGACCAAACTTTACTAGAGCATTTGCAAACTGCTTCAGCTAACGCAACTTATATAAGCTGGAATATACAAAACCAGATTATAGATGCCTGTAACGATATTATCACAAAGAAACTTATAGCTGATGTGAACGAAGCAAAAGCTTTCGTTGTTTTGGCGGACGAAACCACTGATATCTCAAATAAAGAACAGCTAACTCTGTGTGTGAGATATGTAAAGAATGATAATATTTGTGAAAACTTTTTGAGATTTGTACATATAACAAGTACGACAGGCGCTGCTTTAGCTGAAAGCATATTGAAATCATTACAGTCACTTGGGTTAAATCCCAAGTACCTCTGTGGGCAAGGGTACGATGGCGCAGCGGCTATGTCGGGTCATATTAAAGGCGTGCAAACCTTAATATCTAATAAATTTACGGCGGCTAAATATGTACACTGTGCATCTCACAATTTGAACCTATGTTTATCTAGTTCATCTGACGTTCCAGAAATTCGCAATTGCTTGGGAATAGTCGAAAAATGCTACACATTTTTTAACACACCAAAAAGAGAACATATCTTCCTTGAAAAAATAGACCAAACTTTACCTGAGAGTAAGCGACATGGACTTAAAAAGCTATGTCCAACTCGCTGGGTAGAGAGACATGATTCAGTTTTAATAATGGAAGAACTTTACAAGCCTCTCTGCTCAGCTCTGGAAGAAATTGAAATGTGGACTGACCGAAATACATCCTCTGAAGCTAGCACTTTGCTAACCAGTTTAAAAACACCTAAATTTTTATTATCGTTACTCTGCCTCAAAACAATATATGCTTTTACATTACCTCTTAGCAAAATTCTACAGACGAAGAACTTAGATCTTTTTAGTGCTATTGAATTAGCCGATACTGTTACAAACCAGTTAAAAGCAGTAAGGTCCGATGTTGACGGCCATTTTTCAAATATTTTTAAACAAGCTGATGATTTACTCAAAGAGTACGATGTTGAAATCAAAATACCGAGATTACCTGCACGTCAAACTCATAGGCTAACTGTGCCGTCAAATTCAGCAGAGGATTATTTCAGAGCATCAATTTTCATACCATTTTTAGACTGTTTAATTTCAAATTTGGATGAGAGGTTTTTAAAACATAGAGATATGATTGGCCAATTCAAAATATTGTTTCCATCGCCAGTTAATGTAGATACAAATATAGATGATTTTCTTAAACTGCACGAATTTTATGCAAATAATGGATTTTTTGAGTCTTTTAGCAATGAAGAGATTTTAAAAGCAGAATTCACTTTATGGAACAAAAAATTTTCCGAAGTTTCTGAGACACTGAATTCTGTTCAACTTTATTCAAAATGCAATGGAGATATATTCCCAAATGTAAAGAAACTTCTCCAGATTTTTATAACTTTGCCAGTCACAACAAGTACCGCGGAAAGATCCTTTTCAAATTTAAAATTTCTAAAATCCTATCTTAGAAGTACAACTGGGCAAGACAGGCTTAATGGCTTAGCTCTATTGTATATTTATCAAGAAATTGAGGTATCTCCCGAAGATGTTTTGAATGAACTGGCAAAGAAAAAAAGGAAATTAAATATCCTAATTTAGTTTTTACGTTAAATGAGAAGAAACATCTTCATTATTTTAGATTTCGATTCTTTGTTCGTTCACATTATTATACTTTACTTTTTCTTATACATAATGTATGTATGTGTATAAATATATACAAAAAAAAATTAATTTTATTTTTTATTTTTACAATTTCAATTCCATTTTTGTATAAAAAAATGTGGCAACATAAGGGCGTGGCACTTTGACACCTCATTTTTTTAAAAGATTTTTAGTCTCAAGCCATAACCTATGTAGGCCCCCCCCCCAAACAAATTTTCTGGGTGCGCCACTGATATACATATACCTATCTAGGTTTTTATATTTTCGATATATTTTTTTCAATTTCCAATTCCACTTTCCCTGTAACTTCGGACAATTTATAAATATGGCACATCTGCAGTAAGTGTCCGCAAGTGATCTTAGAATGGGAGTCAATGTTTGGGGCATTTTTTAATCATAATAAACATATCTATTTCATGTGTTAATCTGAGGATAATTCTTACTTGAGTAATTTGAAAAGTATCCACAAAATTTAATTAGTTCGATATAATATCAGTATTGCCATCTATCCATAAACAAAATTAGCGTATAAATGCAAATATCTGTTCTGATACAAGTACTAACGTACCGTCATCTAGTACCTAAGTAATAAATTTATTTTAAAATTGTGGTAGGTTTCTTCTATTTTTCACTGATATTTTTATCTAGAGATATTATGTTTATGTTTATTATATTTATTATTTCGGCAAATAAATGTATTTTTGTCTTTCTCTAACTTTTGATTCTGAAATGATTATTTTTAACTTGATGACATAATTAATTAGTGGTTTTGTGTTTCAAACATAACCTTAATTTAAATAATTATAATTTTTTAACAATTAAAATAATTCTTGTGTGTTTTTATCTATTTACTTGTCTATTTCCATTTAATCAGCGTAGTGTTTCATTAATGAAGTGAACCGGTATTATGTGTATGTTTGAGTGATGTGTGTCTTCTAATTGGTTCGATGGTTACTAAGCAGTTAAGTATAAAAAAACACGATACTGGTTTTCTTCGAGGGATTTGGTTCTTAAAAGGCCTCCTCTTTTGCAGACCGTTAATCACGCAAGTCGATTTACACTTTGTAATTTTTTTTCCTCTTCAGATTCCTAGATTTTGCCTTAATATTTTTCGTTTTATTTCACCATCAGTGTCTAGTATCACTGTTGGGTTTTTATTACCTGATAGATCTTATCTCATCTACCTCCAAAATATAAATATTATATTTTAATTTTTTTTTATCTATTGTGAACCTCCGTTTTGTCTGGTACCACATTTTTCTGAGAAGAGTCAATTCAGAGTTTTGGCTTATAAATAGGTATTGCTGCTTTGGTATTTAGATTTAATTGTTAGTGTGGGATTATTGGACCATTTTCTCTTAATAAAGTGGGTGTAAACCGAATTTGTGTGTCCATCCCTATCAACACGTTACTGAATCCTGGCAGAAATCTATCTTGCCATTTATTGTTTGACTCCCTCATTATTTTCTCAGGAAGGAGAGTGCTGAAAGGGTGAAATTTTAAGATAGTTATCTTGTTCAATTTTTCCTACATTGTTTTAAATTTTTGCCTGTTTAGCGCGACTGCACGATAAGCAGCAGTTTACTCAATGTTAATGAGCATCTATTTTAAATCTTGCTGCACTTACTTACCTACTTAATTATTGCTACCTATTTTATTTTTCATATTTTATTTTTATTTATTTTTTTGAATTATTTAATTGTTTTTTTATAAAAATGTTTTTCTAATTTGCAATAGTTGCTCATATTTGATTCTGTTGGAAAGGAGTGTCTGCTTAACAATAATTTTATAATAAACTTATCTCATATTGATTTTAAAAAGTAACTGTTGAAAAATACGAAATAAAATTATTGTTTGTTGGAATTTTAGTGGTTTAATTTGCACATAAAAGGGCTACACGTTTTATTATTTATTTCTGAATTCCACGACCCTATAGGTTCTCTTGCTCTAAATTACAAATAAGAAATTTATTTGTAAAGACCAATGCTAGGAACCACCTCAATAGACCTCAACCTTATTCGCAACATTTGAAAAACATGTGTGTATAGAATATGTGGGTGTGCGTGGAAATTGTGGAGAAAAAAAACCAAAGAACAGAAAACAAACTAAAACAGAACATTGACTAGGAAATCCAAGAACTCTGTAAAATAATTTGGAAGATGTAAAATCAACGAAGCAGAGAGAAACGGAACTCTATTTAATCCATTTTGAACCGTATTGTAGTGGCGAAATGTATCCACGAGAACCACAGAGCAGATATGCTAATCGTAATAGTTCGGATGTTGTCTCGAACGATATAGTTTGTTTAGCTAGTATAATCTTGTCTTTGTTTATATCTCTGGTTAGAAAGAGAGATTTATCGAAGACCCAACCCAAGTGTTACATAGAAACCAAGAAACCTGAAGCAATTGAAACAAGACTGAGACATCAAAATATTTGTGAATTGATTACTCAGTTTTCCGAAGGTATGTGTCAAATATGTGGATTGTAAAATAAAATTTCATAGCTTGTTACAATATACCATTAAAACTTGTTACGATAAATTTATCATTTACGTAACATGTTCCATCTCTTCTTATTTTCATTATAAAGTCGTATTTTTTCCATTTTAGAATCAGCCAAATAATATACACAAAATTCAAATTCAAATTCAAATGTGGCGTCATTGTTCCGCGAGTCCGTTGTGTTCAACCCTGGATGGCTCAACTATTGTGTACAACCCTGGCGGCCTGACGTGACGTGACAGAAGACAGCTGTCCCAGGTTGTTGTTTACTTCTAGTCAGCTTGTTGCCGCGCAATTATGATATCGTGTTGTTGTTGTTAACAAAATAAAGTATTTCGATTTATTTGTATGTTCAGTGCCCAGAATTAAACCGAGTTATTAGTAAAACAGTGTTTTCATTCGCTGGTGATATATCAAGCAAACACATAGCAGTAGTAGCTATAACTGGTGACCCCGACGTGATATATCTCCGCGTACCACTCGGCCTCTAACCTAAAAGACGTGTCTGACTACTAAAAAAATCAAGATGCAAAGCAATTTCGACTCCTCAGTAGATCCTGATCAGCAATTGGCTGCAAACAGCTCTTTTACCAACCAGCAACCAGACAGGAGTTCGTCAGTGAGTATTTCTATGCCTCAACCTTCTGGCCCTCACGGCAGTACAGCATTTGATCCCGCGGTGCATTTTAATCCAACAAATCACCCGGTGAGCTATCAGCAAGCATATGCCCAACCAGTAGTAAATTCGTTGCCAGCCCCCATGATGCTCAACCAGCAGCAGAGTTATGCCATTGACGCAGTTTACAACTGCAATCTGCCACCCTTTTGGCGTTCTCATCCAGACCTATGGTTCCTGCAGATTGAATCAGTCTTTCAAGCCCACCGTATACAGTCCGATAGCACCAAGTACTATCAATTGGTAAAATCACTGGACCCGGACACAATCACGGAAGTTGCAGACATCTTGAAGGCTCCACCACCTCAAGATAAGTACCAAAATCTCAAGTCTAACCTAATAAGTAGACTAACAGCCTCCGAAGACTCTCAGATGCACAAACTGCTCACTGATCTAGAACTAGGTGACCGAAAACCCTCACAGTTGCTTCGTGAAATGCGAGGCCTTGCCGGCAATCGTGCTACAGAAGACGTGCTCCGCATACGATGGCTGGCCCTTCTGCCTGTCAGCATTCAGCACTTGCTAAAAATTTTCAAGGCCAATTCACTTAACGAACTAGCTGCTGCAGCTGATGAGCTCATGACAAACATCCCTGGTGGCAGTGTCATGGCCGTCAACCAGAGCTCTCGCCAGCATGGACATGGTTCTTCAGTAGCCTCCGAGCTGAACGAACTCAGACAAGCCATCACAGAACTAACCATTGCTCAGAAGGACCTCACTTCTGCCATCAGACAGAGTCTCACCTCTACCAGTCGACAACCACGTGAGCGTTCTGTCACTTCTGGAGAATGCCGATATCATCGAAAATTCGGTGTCCGGGCCCAAAAATGTGTCTCAGCTGCCACTAGCATCTCCGCGCCAGGAAAACTAAATATGCTGTCGCCTGTTCAGGTGGTAAGCGACAGCAATGTCAACAGCACCTGCCTCCCATCTAAAGAAAGTCGCCTGCACGTCATAGACAAGGTCACTGGCATGAAGTTTCTTATCGACAGTGGTTCCGTTGTAGTCTTGATTCCAAGAAGCTTCTTTCAACGAAAACTTCTGCCTGCTGACCTCATGCTATATGCAGCCAATGCAACAGTTATCAAAACGTATGGTCAACACTTTCTTAACCTCAATTTTGGACTCCGCAGATCCTTCAAGTGGGCATTTATCATTGCAGACGTCAAATCAGCAATCATAGGTGCCGACCTGCTTTCACATCATGGCCTCCTTCCTGATTTAAAGCACAAGCGCCTTCTGGACTCTCTCACCTCACTGTCTTCTCCTGCTGAAATGCATGAAACCGAACTTCATACTGTTTCCACTGTCAATAATGCAGAATATGCACCTCCTACACTCAGTCAACCCTATAGCAAGTTGCTGGAAGAGTTTATTGACATCACCCGTCCAAGGTCAGCCCCATCAGTGGACGCCCCTACAGGAACTCATCACCACATAGTCACCACTGGACCGCCAGTCAATGACCGTCCACGTCGGCTAAACTCAGAGAAACTAAAGATTGCTAAAGAGGATTTCGACCTCCTGTTGCATCATGCTGTTATCCGTCCCTCCAGCAGTCCATGGGCCAGTCCTCTACACATGGTCCAGAAAAAGCAAGGTGGATGGCGTTCCACAGGTGATTTTAGGAGGCTCAATTCCCAGACTGTGCCAGATCGGTACCCCATACCACTACCAGAAGACATCTTTCAGCGGCTGCATGGGAAAAGTGTCTTCACTGTCATTGACCTGGTTCGAGCTTACCACCAAATTCCTGTAGCACCAGAGGACATACCCAAAACAGCGATAACTACTCCTTTTGGGCTTTTTGAGTTTCTGGGTATGCCTCCAGGCCTGCGCAATGCCACTGAGACATTTCAACGTCATATGGACAACCTTCTCCGTGACTTCGCAGCATGCTACATTGATGACTTGATAGTGTTCTCGGATTCCCATGAGGAACATCTGCAACATCTACGCAAAATCTTTAATGTACTGCGTGAGAACAAACTCACTATCAACCTCAGCAAGTGCCAAATCAACAAGTCAGAAGTTATGTACCTCGGCTACTCCATCAACAAGCTCGGATACAAACCACCTGATTCCAAGATCCAAGCCATCGCTTCTTACCCCAAGCCAGAGACCATCTCTGACCTTCGTAAGTTTTTGGGAATGCTCAATTATTACCGTCGCTGTATTCCAAAGGCCGCTGAACTTCAAGCCCCTCTCAATGCATTTATGAAGGGTGCCAAGAAAAAAGACAAACGGCCCATCCCTTGGACACCCAGCTCAGAGAAGGCCTACCAAGACTGTGTAGAAAGCATTGTCAAAGCGACTTGTACCAGCTTCATCTCACCCTCTGCAAGTCTCGCACTCGTCACTGATGCCTCGGACTTCGCCATTGGAGCTGCACTTGAACAGCTGATCGACGACTGCTGGAAGCCCATAGGTTTTTTTTCCCGCAAGTTGAGTCCCACCGAAACGCGATACAGCACCTACGATCGCGAGCTGCTAGCGATTTTCGCTGCAATAAAGTTCTTTCGTCACCAGCTGGAAGGACGCCAGTTCATCATCAAAACTGATCATCGCCCACTGGTATACGCCTTTGCTCAGCGCGCTGAAAAAGCATCCCCCAGACAGCTCCATCAACTGGACTTTATTTCACAATTCAGCACAGAAATCGTCTATGTCAAGGGAGAACACAACGCCGTTGCTGACGCCCTGTCTCGTATTAACGCTATCTCCATGCCAACGTCACTGTCTCCTAAAGCCATCGAAGCCGCACAGCTTGAAGACCAAGATACGCCACTAGAATCATCGCTCAATCTGCAACAGCTTGTTATTGAAAACGCCAACGTCCTTTGTGATATCTCTTCAGATCGCATCAGACCCTACATTCCGACAAGTCTCCGACGCAAAGCTTTTGATGTTGTGCATGGTTTGGCACACCCCAGCGGCCGAGTCACTGCTCGAAGCCTCAAAGAAAAATTTGTTTGGCCTGGAATCAAGAAGGACGCCCTCCAGTGGTCCCGCCAATGCATTCAGTGTCAAAAATCCAAAATTCAACGACACAATCGTCTCGCACCACAGCACATCACCGTACCTGACAACAGATTCGAGCATATTCACCTAGACCTCATCATTTTACCACCAGTCAACAAATTTCGTTACTGCTTAACCATAATTGATCGATTTTCTAGATGGCCTGTTGCAGTACCCCTCCAGAACATGGAAGCTGACACCGTCTCGTCTGCTCTCTATGTCAATTGGATTTGCAACTACGGAACGCCACTATCCATCACAACTGACCAGGGCACGCAATTTGAATCTTCACTATTTTCGGCTCTTGCACGCCTTGTAGGAGCGCGGGTAATCCACACCACGCCCTATCACCCGCAATCCAATGGCATCGTAGAGCGCTTCCATAGGACTTTGAAGGCAGCCCTTATGTGTCAAGCACCCACGCCCTGGACGGAAGTGCTTCCGACCGTTCTTCTGGGTCTGCGTACGTGCCTGAAAGAAGACCTGAATGCCTCACCAGCGGAGCTCCTTTATGGGACACCCCTGCGTATACCTGGTGAATTCTTCACCTCTGAGTCACCCCCAGCTGATCCCCAAGTCTTCCTCGAAAAATACCGGGACCACATCAGGAAAGTCCGCCCAACACCTACGGCTCACCATATCAAATCTCGCTGCTTCATCCTCAAGGACCTCGCAACTTGCAGTCATGTCTTCCGCCGAGTGGACTCTGTTCGTCGCCCGCTCGAACCGCCCTACACTGGCCCGCATGAAGTCGTCAAGAGAATAAATGACCGAGTGTACAGCATTCGAATCAATGGCGTTGAGAAGACTGTGTCTGTGGACGCCCTGAAGCCAGCCTACACCCTTAAACCCGATACCGTTTCATCCACCCTGGAGAATCACCCAGCGTCATCCTTCACCATGGACCGCCCTCTTCGCACTTACTCAAAAAAGAAGGTTTCGTTCCTCCCACAAGTGGCTTCGTCACTGGGAGGGGAGTAGATGTGGCGTCATTGTTCCGCGAGTCCGTTGTGTTCAACCCTGGATGGTTCAACTATTGTGTACAACCCTGGCGGCCTGACGTGACGTGACAGAAGACAGCTGTCCCAGGTTGTTGTTTACTTCTAGTCAGCTTGTTGCCGCGCAATTATGATATCGTGTTGTTGTTGTTAACAAAATAAAGTATTTCGATTTATTTGTATGTTCAGTGCCCAGAATTAAACCGAGTTATTAGTAAAACAGTGTTTTCATTCGCTGGTGATATATCAAGCAAACACATAGCAGTAGTAGCTATACAAATAATACAAGTGCTGCCATCTATCCACATTTGCGTAAAATGCAAGTATCGAGAATTCATTTTTCAGTACTACCATCTAGTGCCCGATGATCTATATTTCAAAGTATGATTTTTAAATTCGCATTTGTATTTTCATTGAAAGAAATTATAATTATGTCACTTTTAGCAAATGGATATATTTCTGTCCTTTTCTAACTTCTGATTCTGAAATAATCATTTTTTGGCTTAATCATCTAATTAATTAACAGTTTTTTATTTTTGACATAACCTTAATTTAAATTATTATAATTTGTAAACAATTGAAATAATTTTAGTGGATTTTTATTCATTCTCTTTTATTCCATGCGGTCTTTCATTGTGTTTTCATTTTGAAGCGAATATGGTCTTTTGGGTGTACTCGTCTGATTGGTTGAAGCTGGTTGGAATGCAGTAAGTATAAAAAACAGGGGATCGTTTTCCTGCTGGCTGTGGTTTCTAAAACTAACTCTTATTGAAAAGCGACTCTGGCAGGCAAGTCCTCTTTAGTTTTATTTAATTTTGTGCTTTGAATTTCTGGATCCTCCCTTATAGATTTTTCAATATTCAAATTGTCATATCTTTATGAAGTTTTTACCTGATAAATCTTATCTAATCTGTTTTTGAAATATAAATATTGTATTTTAAGTTTTTTTATCTAATTGTTGGCTTCCATTTTTGTGTCAATTGCTTATTGGAGTGCCACGTTTTTAAGAGGTGAGTCAAGACAGATTTTTGGATTTTAGATAGGTATTGTTGCTCTGGCTTTCAGAATCAATTTTTAGTGTGGGAAAATTGGACCATTTGCTCTAAATAGAGTAGGTGAGAACCAAATTTGTGAGTCCATCCCCATTAACTCTTTATTGAATCCAGGCAGAGGCCTGAACAGTCATTTTCTGTTTGACTACCCTAATTATTATCTCAAGTGAAGGGTGTAATTTTTTAATAGAAATTCAGACAGGTCAAAAATTCAGTTAAAAAAAGTTTCAGTTAAAACATCTCAAGAATTTTGACACATTCTGGATTTGATTAATTTCAACCCTAGGTTTATCTAGTATCTGTGGTAGCTAACTTAATTCGAGAGGAAGATTTTGTCTATTTGGGGAGGAATCCAGAGATTTCATTTCTTATTTTTCTTACCTACCTCATTTTTGCTCATATTTTTGCGTGCCAGAATTGTTATCAAGAAAGCAGCATTCTGCTCAATTATAACGAGCATTTTAATAATCTTGTTATCATTCTAATTTTTTTATTATCTTACCATTGATATTAATTATTTGATTGTTTTTTTTTTATATATTGGAATATATATTTTTTTCAACTTGCAATAACTGTTCATACCTGATTCTATTGGAAGGGAGTGCCTGTACAACAATCATTTTATATTAAATTTCAATTCAAATTTTCTCTACAAGACACTCACTTTTTTGACAGAATTCAGGGATTTAATATTCTAAATATTGGTGAACCTGATACTGCCTTATTCTTTTCTGGGTACCTACTCTATATAAAGATCACTGTTTGGAGTCTGGATCAGCTGGAGTGACGTCACCCCAGCAATCTATCCTCTTTTTGGATATAGGAAACAACACGAAAATCTCCAGTTCACGAAAGTGAAACCCCAATACCCATTGAAGAGTTCCGGATTGGAAAGCAGGTACTTGGTATCAGATTCACCAAGAAAAATCAAGCTGTTAGCACTGAAATTTTACAGAACATTGTAAACTAAATAAAATTATTGTTTGTTGAATTTTGAGTGGTGTGATTTGCACATAAAGGGACTACACGTTATCTTAATTTTTCTTTGAATTCACGATCCTAGGTTATCTTTTTCTTAAAGTATACAAATTCCTCAAATTTATTTATAACAAACTGTATATACAAGAGGATATTTTTCTCAATGACTTGGGGCCCTCTATTACATTTCACACCTGTCTTCAGGGAGTTCAGTGACAGTAATACCACATATCAAAAAAAAAAATTTGGCATGTCGGTGGCATGTTTTTATAAAAAGGATATAATGTCCATATGACATGGCAAGTACAGAGAAGCTATAACTTTGAATCACGGTCAAACCGGATATATCTTCTCAAATTATGGATAATTGGGAGTTACAACTTTTTTTCGTTTCATATTTCGAGACCAATAAACATTGAACTGCTAATTGACAAAACTGCTTGACACAGCTTGATCGGAAGCTTTTTCGATTACCTAACGCTATATTTGCACTAAAGCTATTGTAAAACGTGCGCTCTTTTTTCTTTGTTCGATAAACGCTATTGTGTTACAGCGCTTTTTTTAAATACATTTTCCTCTAAAAAAATTGGAAATTATAATAGTGCCGATATTGCTTTTTAGGTCGGAAAAATAAAAAAGCCCAAAACTGACGTTGCATTTTAATTTCATGGAACTGATCGACCGTGAATATTAAAAAACCAATATTGATAGTTTTTTTTTTTGCCGATGGCGTATTTTATTATTCGAAGTAGAATTAGAGTATCGTATAACAAAAACCCCTATTTATACACTAAGAAAGTTCCTACATAGTCATAGAAAAATTAAAATCTGTTTTTTATTTAAAGATAAAAGTCAAAATGACATTATGTTGGCAATACAATGTAAAATTGTCAATGTTTTCAAGTTTTTTGTGTAGAAAAGGCTTGTGTTGCCAACAAAGTTACTAAATTTTTGACTTGGGGAATTATCTTTAAAAAAAAAACAGACTTTACATTTCGATATGTTTAGTTAGCTACGCAGAGGATTGATACGTCCTCGAATACTTACAAATAAGTATACATTCTGTTGTGGGATATGATACAGTTCGCAATTTTTAAAAAATAAATTGATAAGCTGTGAGAAAAAAAATAATCAGTTACCTGTTGTCCATGTGTATACTCAACACCAGCCACTAAGCAAGTGGCAGCCGAACTTAACCTAGCCAATCCCCTTGTGGTAATATCGTCTTCCAACGCTTGCGAATTGTCTTCTTCCTCTGAACTTTCCGAAATGTCGTTGTTAATTACTGCCATTGGAACTGAAAGAAATTAAAACAGTTTTGTTTTTAATGATATTGAGTTTTTCTATAGAAAATTATTTGTTTTCAAGTGAAACAATTTGCTCAGTTTCGAAACTATTTATTTCGAAAGTTTTACAAAGTTACAGAAAGACAATTGGTGCCTAGCTGCATAAATGAAAAATTAGGAAGCATGGAAACCAATAAAACGGCCAAGTGAAAGGAAGAAGTTGGACTATTCGAACTAGAAAATAGCGACTTCTATTTAATGTCAGAAAATAAGTGTTTTGTTGTATAATTATTATTGGAAATTTCTTCTTCTTCTCTATTAAAATTGCAAATAATTGAAACAACTTGCTATTTTGAGCATCTTGGTGGAGCAAACCAGATTTAAATTGCATCAATTAATCATTGTTATTAATATTTGTCAATTTCACTTTTATGTCCACATTTAATAAATCTTTCTGATGAAGCTAAATTTTAGCGAAACATTATGTTAAAAGTTTAACAAAAAATAGTGGAAATATAAGTATTGAAATTTACTTAAAAAATCTTTTTTCTACAAACGTGTTAAAAATGCAATTTTTAACACCGCCCCGTAGCATTAAAAATGTTACTTTATCGCACTAGTGCCATACAGTCTTTATAGCACTAGTGTTAAAAATGAAACATCAAATTTTGAGAGCGAAAGTCAAAAAAAGTTTGTATTTTTAGTTATTTACATTGATATTAATGGTGAAATTTGAACAACTGTGGTCGCCCGATTGGCCGCCTCATCTATATTTTTCAAGGGATCGATGCACCCCTCTTTTTCTTCTGAATTTTGTTGCATTTTTAGCAAAAAGGTATGAGCATTACTGACCACGACAGACTTTCAAGAAACTGACAAGACATTTCATTACCTGTAAAACAAGGTGCTGGATGTTTGGATTTTTTGACAAATGTCAAATTTAATAATTTTATGTAGGAAAGATGTCCAATTTATTATTCATTCAAAAATCTAACTTGTTACTGGTTATTGCTTTTTATTGCCGTTTGTAGAAAAAATATTGTATGATATTTGTGTTAAAAGTATTTTTAAGGCACTTATGTGAATTGCAGAATGAGCGAAGCGAAACTTTCACATGCGTGCCTTAAAAATGTACTTTTAACACTCACATTATAAATAACTATTATTAAATAATGGATTTCGACCAAGTAAAAGCCGATTCAATAAAAACATTAATTAATCGTCTAAATCCGATTTAAATATTGGAAATTGTATTTCCAGAGAAAACATTCTATTATGAGGACTTATTGCACCTTCCGGCTTAAAGGACATGGCATGGATTAAATGGAAACTAAAGGCCAGTCAATTTTTTAAAAATTTTAATATGTTGTAGAGTGGGGGAAAAGAAACAAAAGTTACCATGGGCCAGAGCTGGGCTGTAGCTAGCTACCAAGTAGTTAAGCTACTAACTTAGCTACTTTTTTGGTAGCTAATAGCTTATTCAAGCTACTTTAAAAAAAAAGTAGCTTGTAGCTGTAGCTTTTGGTAATGTGTTCCATGTATTCATAAGCTACTGTGAAAAGTAGCTAGCTACTAAAACAAGCTACTTAAGCGACTTAAGCTACTTTTGGTAGATAGTTAATAGGTATTTAGGTATGAATGGCGGAAAGTGTCATTTACCGCCCGAGAGTGTGGTTAACGACACTTAACGCCCAAAGTACTTATTACGTTTTATGCACAGCGGACTCTTGTAGTTCAAAAATGAAATAACTATACCTATAATATAATGGCATCCATTCGACATTGTTTTCAAAAATAAACAGTCTTCCCCTAAAAAATTAGCAGCTTTTGTATTTGTAAATCTTCCAAAGATCAACAACTCTTATATTTTCCATGATTATCTATCCACACCGATTTTGGTAATAATATGTGTACGTATAGTTCTTGGGTGATTATAATAAATTATTCTAGGTGATTTATCTTCTAAAAGAGACGGTAAGATCAACTTATCGCCCGCAAACGCGGGCGGTAAGTTGAATTTACCGCTCAATAAAAGTAACTTTATACTTTGATTGCTCAAGCTACAATTATCATTTTCCGGAAAAATCTTATCCTGCCTTGCTTAGACTAGTTTCTACTTATCTCTGTACTCTCTAGGTACCTACCTATATTTTATGTGTCCTGTTTCATTCTCGCATTCGCAGATCAATGCGATCAAAGTGAACCTAATAAATTAATGTCCAGTGGTTTTTGACAAAAATATGAATACTACTTCTTAGAGAAAGTTAAAATGTTATTTTCGTATGATGATATTATGAAATTAAATTAGATAAGGTATGTACATTGATGGTGGCGATTGTGCACGTTTTTTTGTTTTTATTAATTTAACTTTCAAAAAAGTAGCTTAAATAGTAGCTTTTACTAATTCAATATGTAGTTAAGTTACCAATAGCTTAGCTACTTTTTTAAAGAGGTAGTTGAGCTACTGAGTAACTTAGCTACTTACAATATAAAGTAGCTTGTAACTTGTAGCTAGCTACTTTTTTCAAGTAGCTTGTCCAGCTCTGCCATGGGCCCATTGTGCCCCGACCAATAGGAGACCCACTAAATGAGTTTAAAGAACACTTTAAGAACATAAAACATATAAATAAAACATAAAAACACACCATCTACACTTTATTCACACTATTATAACTATGCCTTAGAATTCTATTATGTTATGGATACATCCTTTTCGCGAAAAAAAGACAATTGAAAATCGCGAATTTGTCTGGGGATGGCGACAGGGAAGTGATACCTGTCGATATAATTTTTTGAAATATATTTTCTATCTCTTGAGGGGGCCCTTCCTTCTTCTTGCGAGGGGGGGAGGCGTTAAAATCTTGGGTATTTTTATCAAAACGAACTTTTTAGTTAAAAAGACAATATAAAACATGAAAACCTTAGTAATTTGCCATTTTCGGTCATTTCCAAGCTTGCTTTAAACTCATTTAGTGGGTCTCCTATTGGTCGGGGCACAATGGGCCCATGGTAACTTTTGTTTCTTTTCCCTCACTCTACAACATATTAATTTTTTAAAGAAATCGACTGGCCTTTCTTTTCCATATAATCCGTGCCATGTCCTTTGGGTCATAATTGATTATAGGCAATAGTAGGTATCGATAATCGAAGAGGTATTTTAATTTACCTACTATGATGCTTTTAGGGTTGCCAGATTGAGATATCTACAAATCGGGTATACCAATCAGAAAGTTGTTAAAAAATCGGGACTTTGAGTAAAAATCGGGACACTTTTTTTTTTAAAGAAATAATTTGATATAAAAATAAAATAACAATAAAATTTCTGATAAAATTTAAAAATGAAAAATAACACAAAATAATAAAATGCATTAGTTTTTACTTTATCGTCGAAACGTCGAAACCAAAAAAAATCTTGATAATAATAAAATTATGATGATAGTAGGTAACTAACAAGTAGGTACGGTGCAATGCAAAAATAAGTGACTTACACTGATAGAAATATTTATTAGTTATTAATGAACTTGCATAACTATTAACCCATGGCTGATTGAAATATGGCGCAATAAACGTATACGTGTATAATAAACACACTATTGATTAAAACCAAATTTATTAACTATAAAGCTTTTCTTTGATTATTAATTAGCTAACCTGAGTTTTCTCTGAAACCAATTGAGGTTAATAATAAATATATATTTTTTTGTTTGAAAATATTATTTGTTTAGAATAAACATGGATGGGGTAATTATAAATCTGCTATTGTATAAATATTAATATATAAATTATTATTTATTACTCATCGTTTACTTAAAATTATTCCTAAAATATTATTGGACACTTTCAAATGTATTTATGATTATGCAACATCGCATTTAGAGGATTCATCATAGCTTACTTAATAATATTTGTCAATTATCTGTTATAAAATGTGAATTTAAAATAAATATTTAAATATTTAATATAATAATGTTAGTGTGTTATAGGTATTTTCTGTTGTGTACATATAAATATATAAATTATTATGGTTTATTTGAAATTATTCTTGAAATATTTTTAAACACATTCAAATTTATTTATAATTATCCAATATTGCATTTAGAGGATTCTGCATAGCATATTTAGTAATATTTCTTACTTCTCTGTGATACAATGTGGATTTAAAATAAATATTTACATAATTAAAATGAATAATTGCTATACTATATGTATTTGTAATTAAACCCTTATTTTTTAGTAAAAAAATACGAGATAAATAATTTTAGTTTTTCCTATTAAACAATAAATAAAGACACGTTTACCTTATTTACTGTTTTATAGAAAAAACTAAAAGTATCTATCTTTGGTATTTTTTTTACTAAAAAATAAAGGTTTGATAACAAATACCTGCACCAAATATTTATTTTACATCCAAATTATATTGGAACTCAATAAAGACCCTTTTGTTCTCCCGAAACAATAATATGTAACTTGCTTATGCTAGCATTTATTTTATTATAAAATACGCTTGCAGCTACTGTTTTCCATTCATTTACTCTCGAGATTTCCTCACAGTAATTTGTCTCATTTAGATTAAGTTTAAAGTTTTCATTTGTAATACTTAGTTTTGAAAATAAATGTTTTTTAAAAACAAAGTTTACTGAAGTGGAAACTTAATTGGCGCAGTCGGTAGGATCCTCAGAGTGCAAGGCTTTGGAGAACCGAAAAACGGCGTTCGTGATTTTTCGAAAAAAAAAAGTAGTTCGCGAATGTATCGAAAAAGTGTTCGTTCGTGGATTACGTTTTTGGAAAAGAACTCTTAGAACGTCCAGCCCATCCACTTTCATATTTATGTGATTAACTGAGGATAAGAAGGATTAAAACGAACGTGCTAAGGAAGTGCTACTGTTACAAAGAAATTATCTGTCTGTAAGTAAACCTTCCTAACATTTTGTAATTTTGGTGCTTCATAATTAAGTCCTTTTGCTATTTTTGCTGTTGATTCGCTGAGGTATTTAATACTGTGATTTTAACACAAATTAGCTAAAAAACAAAATAAAACAAACAATTTAAAGAAAACTCTCTTTAATTCAGAAGTTTTACTTCGAATTTTGATTTTTTATTTTAGAGTTTTCACTCAAACTTAGAATTTTGAGAATTTTGAGTTTTACTTTACTTTAATTTGAAGTTTTACTCAAATTAAGAATTTTAATTTTTACCTTTTTAGAATTTTAGTTTGATTTTATTTTTGAATTTTATTTTCATTTCATTTTTGGAAACTTAATTGGCGTTCCAAAAATAACAAATAATTTTTGAAAAAAAATTATAAATAGGTATTTTTATTTTTGATTTTTATACATGAATCCTCCAACGAGTGTTGCTGGAGCCTCTAATTTAGCTCAAGCGCAAACTTTACCACAAATTATCAATCAAAACAGAATCATGGGTGAAAATTTAAAATCCATTGTTCAGCTACTCAAACCATTTAAGGGCGAAAGCTCATATTTAGAATATTTTATAAATAATATTGACGAATTTTTCCACACTTACTATACAGGTGAAAATGCCCAAAAAGAATTTGTAATCACAGCAATAAAGTCAAAATTAATTGACGATGCTGGCAATTTTCTTATGTCCAGACCAGACTTGAAAACTTGGCCAGACATAAGAGATGCTTTACGAATTATATACGGAGATCCTTACTCCAGACAAAATCTTATTCAAGAGTTAATGTACACGAGCAAAAATTCAAAAGAAAATATTTTTGATTATCGTGAGAAACTTAAACTTCTTGTGCATAGAATTACATCAAAAATAATGAGTGATCCAGATCTAGCAACGGTTTCACAGGTCCTAGTCGCACAAAATGAGATTACTGCAGTTCAGAATTTAATAACAAATTCACCAGTAGAATTGCGTACCATATTAATGATTCGCAATCCAGAAACACTGGATGCAGCAACTACATTTGTTTTAAATTATCATTTGGCAGAAAATCATATGAAGTTTAACACAAATATGAACAAGTCACATCACCAAACTCATAATCAATCTAATCAAAAATTTTCATACACACCAAATACACAGACTTCTCATCAAACTAATAAACCCAATTACCAACAAACATTTTTCAATAACAAACCTCAATTTCCATCTCAACCCATTAACATTCAGACAAAACCAAACTACCAACAAAAATTTCCAAGTAGCTCTGGTACTTTTGGAAAGAACTTTTCCAAACAACAAAATGTGTTTGCTAAAAACAAACCCAATCAACAATTTTCCAAACCAACACCGATGTCTGGTGTATCCATTCAACCTCGTAGACAAACGTCCCAAGTGTATAGACCACAACAAAATCAAGCAGGTCCGTCTAACTATTTTAGACCAAACCCAAATGCTGGTCCACCCAGATACACGATCGAAGAAATCAATAACATTCTTGAGCAAAGTTCAGAACAAAATCCTGAACAATATTTTGAAAGTGAAGAAAATGACTACACTGATTATTCTGTTATTCAAGACGAACAATCCAATAATGACTATTACCCTGATTACGACCAACAAGAAAATTATTCGGAAGAAAATTTTCAACAAACAGCCTCAGAACAAGACAATCAGCCTTAACTTTAAACAGTTACCAAATCAATCAATTACCCTTCATCGAAATACAAAATCCACCCTGTAAACTCCTAATTGATACTGGAAGTCATGCTTCTCTTATAAGACCTTCCATTGCTGAAATATATTTCCCAAATAACATAATAAACTCACATAATAAACTTACTACTTGCATGGGAACTAGAAAAACGCAAGGAAAAGTTATTGTACCCATCTTACAAGAATTCAATATCGATGAAAATGTCGAATTGATAATGTACAACTTCCACGATTATTTTGATGGAATCTTTGGAATAAAAACCTTACAAGAAAATCATCTAAACATCGATTTTTCCAATATGTGTCTTTCCAATAATGAAGTTACAATTCCATTTCAATTCCGATCCGATTTCGATAACCAACTTTTAGAAATCCCTGCCAGAACAATGCAAATCTGTTACTTTAATACTAATATAACAGAGGGAACAGAAATTCTAACTGCATTCATAAATTCCGAAACTCACGTTATCTTACCAACAATTGTTAAAGTCAAAAATGGCACGATTCCATTAGAAGTACATAACCGTACAGACGAATCCCTTACCTTGAACTATCATATCGATCAACTCGAAGATAATTGTGATATTTACGAAGAAGATAATTTTGAAATCTTCAACAAGGAGCAAATGCTACCTCAATATTCTAACCACTATGTAAATAATCCCTTAAATCTTCTACGAACTGATCACTTAAATAAAGAAGAACTGAATGCTTTACAGCAATTAGTTATGTCCTTCCCCACAATATTTCATAAACCAGACGAAAAACTCTCATTTACCAACCAAGTAAAACACGAAATAAAGACAACAGACGAGATCCCTGTTCATGTAAAAACTTATCGTTACCCCCACGTTCATAAACAAGAGGTTAATGAACAAATTAAGAAAATGATAAATGAAAATATTATCAGACCATCCTCAAGCCCTTGGTCATTCCCCGTGTGGATAGTCCCCAAGAAATTAGATGCTTCAGGCAAACAAAAATGGCGAATGGTCATTGACTATCGCAAATTAAATGAAAAGACCATTGACGATAGGTATCCTTTGCCAAATATCTATGACATTTTGGACAAGCTTGGCAGAAGCAACTATTTCACAACCTTGGATCTAGCTTCTGGTTTCCACCAAGTGGAAATGCACCCGAGTTCAATTCCTAAAACTGCTTTCAACGTAGAAAACGGGCACTACGAATACACTCGCATGCCCTTTGGCTTAAAAAATGCCCCCGCCACTTTTCAAAGAGTGATGGACAATGTTTTATCCGGACTACAAAACAAAATTTGTTTAGTCTATATGGATGACATCATTGTTTACTCCACTTCTCTCCAAGAACACATCAGAGATTGGAGCAGTTCAATCTGAAAATTCAACTAGACAAGTCAGAATTTCTGAAGAAAACAGTCGAATTTTTAGGTCATGTCATAACCCCCGAAGCAATTAAACCAAACCCGAAAAAAATTGACGCCATCAAGAAATTTTCAATTCCCAAGACCACCAAAGAGATCAAATCATTCTTAGGATTGATTGGCTACTATCGTAAATTCATCAAAAACTTTTCCAAAATCACCAAGCCTATGACGATATGTTTAAAAAAGGATAAGAAAATAGTTCACGACTCTGAATTTATTCATAGTTTTGAAACTTGCAAAAATCTTCTCATGAATGACCCTATTTTACAACATCCAGATTTTACCAAACCTTTCCTATTGACTACAGACGCATCTAACTATGCTATTGGCGCTGTACTATCACAAGGACCAATAGGTTCCGACCTTCCTATTGCGTATGCAAGTCGCACACTAAATCCCGCTGAATGCAATTATTCATCGATAGAGAAAGAATTGTTAGCAATAGTATGGGCAACCAAGTATTTTAGACCCTACTTGTTTGGACAAAAATTCACGATACTATCAGACCATAAACCACTCGAATGGTTATTTTCCGTGAAAGACCCTGGCTCTAAGTTAGTCAGATGGAGACTCAAACTAGACGAATTTGATTATACAATCAAGTATAAAAAAGGATCCTTGAACATGAATGCTGATGCATTATCTAGACCCCCTTTACAGATCAATGCCATCTCTCATACGTCAAGCTCACACACCGAATCAGACTCTGACGAAAAATTCCACAAAACTCTAGGAGGAATCCTAAAAGATACCCCTTTAAATAACGACGAAATATTACGAAAATATTTCGAAGGTACTAATCTTTTTATGCCCCAAAAACCGAAATTACCTATCGGAAAAGGCAAAGAAATAAGAATAAATGATGAACACGAAAACAAGTCACTTTCAGAATCTACTATATCAGCTGATTCTTCTCGTAACTCACCTCGTGATTCACCTCGTGAAATCACTGTACCACAAAAACCACCTCCGAAATTTAGAATACTGTCCCAAATCATCTTACCACCAAGACAAGCGCAAGCAAATCTTCTACAAGATGTACAAAGAATTCCTACGTCACTTGAAAATCCTATTTCACCAAGACGACCTCAGGGAAATTCTCCAGAAGACGCACAAACTATTCATACGTCACTAGAGAATCCTATTTTAGGAGCTCCCTATACCAAAAAACATATCAACCTATTTCCTAATCAAGTAATTTTTAGGTATTCGAATAACAATACCATTCGAAAAGAAATAATCACACCTTTCTCAAACAAAAAGAGATTAACATTCTTCTTGCCAAACGACCCTTCACACCTACAAATCATCACACTAATAAAAGAATATATGTCACCTAATACATATTGTATGTTTTTCTACAATAAAACTCTAGAGCCCATAGTCTTACGAGTTTTACAAACATCGTTTAATTCTAATTCCTTCAAACTGTTAATTTCCAATTCTTTCGTAGAGGACATTACAGACCCTGAAGAACAGAAAGAAAAGATTCAAATGTTTCATGAAACTAAAACTTCCCACCGTGGAATGAGTGAAAACGTTTCATCTTTGAAAAAACGATACTACTGGCCCAACCTTGAAAAAGACGTTCAAGCATACATAAAAGCATGTGAGATATGCAACAAAACAAAGTAACGAAGACCTTTCATGACATAGAGAACAATCAAGTTATTATTTCTCAGAGAATTAAAAATATTTCTGCGAATAATCAGAACCTCCAGACGATTATAACTTTGAACCTGATACTTGATAACATTAATATGCATAGTAGCAAGATACGAGATCTGATAAATCATATACAACTCGCTATCAACTTTGCACAATCAGGCATTATGCATTATACTATATTGCAGCACAATGAACTCAACCAGATTCTTAAAAACATACCCAAGAATCAGCAAATCCCATTTGACAACGTAATAAAGTATTACGAAACAATGTCGACAGTATTACGAAACAATGTCGACAACAGTAAGCATTCAAAAGGAATTGATTATTTTTACAATCTATACACCAAAAATAAATCCAAAACCTTTTTTGATGTATAAACTCTATCCTATTCCTATCCAGAATTATACCATTAATATTAAGCATCCCTATTTGTTACTTACAACAGACACGTACTTTAATGCTTTAAATGAATGCCCTAATGTCGAAGGTGTATACTTGAGTAATTTTGAGACATTAACCCAAAACGAGCCCTGTGTTCACAGTATTATTAATAGTGAACAACAAACATGTCCTTTCTTGAAAATCGACTATGAAGAACCGACAATTCAAGAACTACCTAACAATCAGTTATTGTTAATTCCCAAAAGAAGTTTTACAGCAGTTATGGAGTGCAATCAAAAGAAGTACATCGAGATAATTGCCAGTCCTACTCTAATCTCCAGAAGAAAATGTTCAGTGACTCTCAATAATCACACATTTTCCGAAGACATTAAAGAAAACTTCAATTTGGAACTCAAGATACCGAAAATAGACATTCCTATTTTTCCCGAAAACATCACGACGGTCAAACTGAAGACAGTAGACCATGAAGCCCTTCAAGAAGCTCTACAAGAAGCTTCGCAACTTGAAGTTCGACCCTTAAAAGAGTTAACCTTTGTAAATAACCATATATCCACTTATGTTATGATTATTTTAATCGTTATTTTCATAATTATTATAACCATTTTTTATTGTAAACATAAATTTAGGAAAAATGTGAAAACTGAGGTTCAAATTGAGTTGCCTAACTTGGTACATCAACCCCAATTTGCAACCACCTAAGGAGGGAGGAATTATATTGGAACTCAATAAAGACCCTTTTGTTCTCCCGAAACAATAATATGTAACTTGCTTATGCTAGCATTTATTTTATTATAAAATACGCTTGCAGCTATTGTTTTCCATTCATTTACTCTCGAGATTTCCTCGCAGTAATTTGTCTCATTTAGATTAAGTTTAAAGTTTTCATTTGTAATACTTAGTTTTGAAAATAAATGTTTTTTAAAAACAAAGTTTACTGAAGTGGAAACTTAATTTCCATATTTTATGACAGAGAAATAACAAATATTATTAAATATTCAGCGAATGTAGAATCCTCTGAAATGAAATTAATTATATTAAATGGGTAATAGGAAAACAAATAAAAACGACATAATTTTTAGATGAAGCAAAAAACATTTATTTACTTAACAACAGTTAATTCGAGATAATATAAATGCTAAATCTTGTACTCTGAGTATCAGGTACCTAATCCAAACTTAGATTAAGGTATATAGTTACTTAATCCGGAAGGAATGTTTATATATTTTGCAAATAACAAAAAAAAATATCATTTGTATCTTGTATGTACATTTAACAAAAGCAAAATTTTTAAACTTTTTTGGTTTAATACAGCCAATTTATCCACTTGAATAAAATTTGAAATAATAGAAAATTTCTTATACCTATACTTACTGTAGGTACCCGCGCAAAAAGGAATTTACTTATTCGAGAAAGAATGTTTATATTTTGCAAAAAACAGAAATTAATATCATTTGTAACCTGTACATTTAAAATTGCAAAATATTTAAACTTTTTTCGTTTATTAGAGTCTTCAATATAATTTGAAATAATAGAAAAAATCTTGTACCTACTTACTTTAAGTACCCGCAAAAAAAGAAACATACTTATTCTAGAAATAATGTTGATATTTTGCAAATAACAGAAAATAATATTGTCGCGGCTTTGGGTTGCCTGCTGACAAAAATCTTGGGTTCGTTGTTCGTTTCGTTTATTCCAAAAATCAAAGTCCAATTAACACAGCAATAATTTATTCCACTTAACAAAACACTCTGACACTAATTACTTTATTAACAAACTCAACAATTAAACTCTTTACAATCACTATTTAAATCGTATCACAATCGAACTGAAAACTAACTTACAAACCAATTCCGGCCTTCTTATATATCCCTAAATCTATTCCTGTGAAATCTAGAATACTCACGATAATCTAATTTTCCAGATTAAAGTAGAATAATTTGCTAGATTCTAGTATTTCCGCGATCGATTCTTGACAGCCTGGCGGACGTTTAGCTTATTGTGACACTGCCCTCCTCTTAAGGTTGATCGTCCCGATCAACTTCACGCCCATGATATTTCGCCAACCTGTCCAGATGTACAATTTTCATCTTACTCCTGGTGTTGCGCTGGACTCGATAAACCAAATCATTGATCCTCTTGATTACTCTATAGGGTCCTTCCCATGCTGAAGACAATTTCGGTGATACTCCTTTCTTCCTTACTGGGTTATACAACCACACTAAATCACCTTCTTGAAATCTGACCGAATTGGCCTTCAAGTCGTATCTGGTCTTCATTCGGTCACTGGCTAGTTGAATATGCTCCCGAGCAAAATCATGGATACCCAGAAGTCGTGCCCTTACTTCGTCGGCATTATCTCGGATTTCTCTTCGTTCTTCTTCGGGTACTCCAAACATCAGATCGCAAGGTAACCTGAGTTCCCTTCCAAAAACAATTCTAGCCGGACTTTCACCTGTTGAATCGTGAACAGCCGCTCTGTAAGCCATTAAAAAGAGAGGCAAATGCTTGTCCCAATCTCGTTGGTTCTTTGCGACCACTTTTGTCAGGTGTTCCTCTATGGTCTTATTGAATCGTTCCACCATGCCATCAGACTGAGGGTGTAAAGGTGTTGTCCTTGTCTTACGAATGCCCATGATCTCACAAACTTTCTTAAAGATGGCAGATTCGAAGTTTCGTCCCTGGTCTGAATGTAACTCTAGTGGTACACCATGACGACTAAAAACTTCGTCCACTAGCACCCGGGCAACAGTGATGGCTTCTTGATTGGGAATAGCGAAAACTTCTGGCCATTTACTGAAGTAATCCATGATAACTAAGATGTATTTGTTACCACGCTCTGACTCTGGGAACGGTCCTGCTACATCTATCGCTATTCTCTCAAATGGAAGACCAACGTTGTACTGTTTCATGGGCCCCCGAGATCTTAGTTTAGGGCCTTTACTGGTAGCACAGATGTCGCATTTTCGGCACCAGCTTTTAACGTCTTCATGGTAGTGAACCCAGTAAAAACGTTCCCAAATTTTGTCCAAAGTCTTGTTAACTCCGAAATGTGCCCCTGAGGTTCCGTCGTGTATTTCTTTTAATACATCTTCCACTCGGTCTTTTGGGATAACCAGTTGGCCCTTAGTGGATTTCCCATCGGCACTTTCCCAAACTCTTTTGAGCAAACCATTTTCTACGGCCAGAGAGTTCCACTGGGCCCACAACGCCTTGTAAATCAAGCTTTTGTTTGACACTTCCCCCCATTCTGGCCTACATTCACCATTTTCTTTAAGATGTAGAATTTGCCCGATGTCCTGGTCTGCCTCCTGATCTTCTCTCATTTGCTTGGTAGTCCATTTGTCATCGACGATCAGGCCCGTTCTTCTTACAGCTGGACTAGTGTTTTTCTCATGTGTATCGATTCTTTGACAATGTTTGCAATCTTCTTTACATGGCCGTCTAGACAGAGCGTCAGCATTTTTATGCAGGATTCCAGGTCGATGTTTAATTTGGAAATCGTATTGCTGCAATTTCTCAATCCATCTAGCAAGCTGTCCTTCAGGAGTTTTCATTTCTAAAAGCCATTTTAGAGCTGCGTGATCTGTTCGAATTAGAAACTTGCGTCCGTAGAGATACTTATGAAAATGGTCGACTGCTTTTACTATGGCAAGCAACTCTCTTCTGGTGACACAATAATTTCGTTCCGGCTTTGATAATGTTCTGCTGTAGTACTCCACGACATGTTCTTGTGAACTTTGGATTTGTGAAAGGACAGCTCCAACACTGGTGTTACTTTCATCTGTTCCCAAAATCAACATGCCTTTGTGATCAGGATAGGACAACACTGGGCTCGTACATAATGCTCCTTTCAATTTTCTAAATGCGGAATCGCATTCTTGGGTCCAATTGAATGTTGATTTTTCTTCTGTTAATCGATGAAGTGGAGCAGCTATATTGGCGAATCCTTCCACAAATCTTCGATAATAAGAACATAATCCTAGAAAACTCCTTAGTTCATGTTTGTCGCGTGGTTTTGGCCAGTCCCTGACAGCATCTATTTTTCCTTCCATAACTTGTATGCCCTCCTCAGATACCACGTGACCTAAGAATTCCACTTTCTTTTGAAATAGGAAACACTTATTTGGATTGAGTTTTAAGTTGGCATTCCGGAAGCGGTCAAAAACTTCTTTCAGGTTATTGAGATGTTCTTGGAACGAATTTCCCATAATCATGACATCATCCAAATATACCAGGAAAGTTCTCCATGTAAGACCTCGCAAAACAAGATGCATCAGTCGCTCAAACGTAGCTGGAGCATTACACAATCCGAAAGGCATTACATTAAACTGGTATAGCCCGCTTCCGGTACTGAAGGCAGTTTTCTCTTTGTCATCGTCATGTATTGCCACTTGCCAGTATCCACTTTTGAGATCCAAGGTGGAAAACCATTTGGAGCCCGATAGAGTTGTTAGTGTATCGTCTATTCTTGGGAGAGGGAAGCTGTCCTTCTTGGTGACGTCATTGAGCTTTCGGTAGTCCACACAAAATCTAAGACTCCCATCTTTCTTCGTAACCAGTACTACTGGCGCGGACCATGGACTATTTGACTCTTCAATGACTCCCTCTTGAAGCATTTTATCAATTTGGTTTTCCACTTCCTGTTGCTTAGCTACTGGCATACGTCGTGGTGGTTGTCTAATTGGGTGTGCCAATCCAGTATCAATTTTGTGTTGAATTAAACTGGTTCGTCCGGTTTGATTGTCCATCACAAATACGTCTGCTTCTTTCAAAATGAAATCTGTGGCTTCTTGAAGTCTATCTGGATCAAGATGTTTCCATGATTTCGCCAAAGTCTGCATCAAGGTGTCTGTATCCAATTTGGATTTCACAAAGTGTCGCTTATCTGGTAGGTCACAGTTCGATATTTGCTTCACTGGTTCGAGAGCTCCAATAATGTCTCCTTCTTTTATTCGTACTGTTTCGGAAGAAACATTGGCAATTCTTATCATAATGTCTCCATTTGTTCTTACTAGAGTCTTTCCAACAAGAAACCTTTCTGGTTTATCTCCAATGAAATTACGCGTTAGCCCAACGCAGCACCCAGGGTTTGTTTCTAATCTTCCGCAAATGATCTTCTCAGTACTTCCAGGAATCCTCACTGGGGTTGTGGCCAAGATCTTAACGTCATCGGATTCTTCTTGTGTTGTTAGGACAATTTCTTCATTACCAAATTTAAGGATGTTCATGGAAGGGTCAAAAGAGAACCCATGTTCGCCGATCAAATCCATTCCCAAAATAAAATCATCTTCTATATCGGCGACTAATGTTTTGTGCCTGAAGGTGGTAGATCCAAAAGTGAGCTCAACTATAGCTTCTCCTTGAACTGGTGCAGATTCGCCGGTGACTGTTCGTAGTGACAGGTTTCTAGTGAGCGGTTGGATTGCCCGAGACTTGACTAATGTTCTTTTAATTATGGAAACTTCAGCACCCGTATCAAAAGTGATAGTTTTCAATTCTCCATTAATTTGTCCTTCGAATGTTAATCCTCTATAATGACTGCCCAATGATTTTATGTTAACAACCCTGGGGGCTTCGTCATTACTAACCAGCATTCGCCCCTCCATACTGGTTAGTTCTCGTTTCCCTGTCTGTTATTAGGGCTGGCGTCTCTTGATCTCGAAAAGCGTTGGAAACGATCCCTTGATGGAGAGGGCATTCTTACTCTACAATCTCGTTGAATGTGTCCAACCTTATGGCAGCGATAACATTCTAATCGATTTCTTTGTGTTGGTGTTTGTCTGGAGTCGTTTCCCGTTTTTCTGTCTTCTCGTAATATTTTCTTTATTTCCTCCATGAAATTACTCATAAGGTTCTCGAAACTGCCATCCTCTTTTGATGATTGTTTTTCCTTTGGGTCCTCAATGGACACTGCTCGTATTCTGGGTCGTGAGGCACCAAATATTGCTTCCAGTTCTAATGCTCGGACAAGGGCTTCGCTACTTTGTCTGAACTTGGACATTCTTAGGTTTTCCTGGATCTTCGAATCTCTGAGACCATCAATAAACGCAGATACTGCCATCCATTCTTGCATGTCTTCCCCAGCTGCAGGAAACGCCAAACTCACTAGCCTTTTAACTTCCGATTCGAATTCTTGTAGACTCTCGCCGGGTTTTTGAACTCTTGATTTAACTTGAGTTCTGAATACTTCTTGTCTGTAATGGTCTCCGAAGCGCAGTTCTAAAGTTTGACTAAGATGCTGGTAATTCTGCTGGTAGACTGAAGGAATGGACTGAAAAAGGTCTAAGGCAGGTCCTCGTAGCGCCACTATTAGTGCTGTAGCTTTTTCTTGGTCGTTCCATCCGTTGGTATTTGCAGCAGCTTCAAATTGTCGAATATACATGGTCCAGGACGTAGAACCGTCGAAAGTTGGTGGTTTTATCTTCATACTGGAGAATGCTCCAACACTAGCTGGATTGATGGACTGTATTTCTAATCTACGCATCTTATCTTCGAGTGCTTGAACTTGGTCCTCAACTTCTTGTCTTAATTGCTGAACATCGGCTTTGACCTCAGCTTTAACTCCCTGAACGTCGTTTTTAACTTCTTGAACATCGATTTTGACTTCAGTTTTTACTTCCTGAACGTCGTGTTTAACTTCTTCCACATCGTCTTTAACTTTTTCAATCTTCTGGTCTAGGTTAGCGACAGTTCCTTGTATGGTTTGGAATATCTTCTGTAGTTTTCCAAGGTCTTCTTGCCGTTCTTGTTGTCGCCTAGCTTCTTCTTCTTGTTTTTCTTTTTGTCGTCTGGCCTCTTCTTGTTGTCGTCTAGCTTCTTCGTCTTGTTTTTCTTGTTGTCGTCTGGCTTCTTCGTCTTGTTTTTCTTGTTGTCTTCTAGCTTCTTCTTGTTGTCGTCTAGCTTCTTCGTCTTGTTTTTCTTGTAGTCGTCTGGCTTCTTCGTCTTGTTTTTCTTGTAGTCGTCTAGCTTCTTCGTCCTGTTTTTCTTGTTGTCTTCTAGCTTCTTCGTCTTGTTTTTCTTGTTGTCGTTTGGTCTCTTGAAGTTCCAACATTTTGCGCAGGAGTTCTTCAACTTTTTGTTCGTCCATTTTGGCTTGTTGTCTTGTGATAGGCATATACAGAATGTTCTAGAATTTCCCTCGAACTTTCTTCAAATATCTTTTCTGGTCTTTGCTCGAAGTTCCAAACACGCCGGTGAAGTCACAAATTGGATAACTTGCCTTATTCTAGAATAGAATGTTCTGGAATTTTCTTGAAACTTCTTTTCTAGATGTCGATTGATACAGCAAACACGTTGGTGAAGTCACAATTTCGATATCTCCCTTGGTTTCCAAATAGAATATTCTAGAATTTTCCCGAAACTCCTCGAAAAACTTCTTCTGAATGACGATTGATGTTCCGAATGCGTCGGCGAAGTCACAAATTCGATATCTCCCTTAGTTTCCAAATAGAATTTTCTAGAACTCACTCGAAGATTCACTATCACAGTCTAAATCGGGGATAGAGTCACTTCCGGGGTAATTCACACGATCGGTTGAGTCTCTTTTTGTGATTGTCACTGTTTGCACTGCACTAACTGTCCCAGTGTTCACTTAGTGTTCAGTTTTTACACTACACTAGTGTCCCCACACTTCCGCAATTGGATTTCACTCTGCAGTCCTTTATATCCCACTTCTTGGCACCAATGTCGCGGCTTTGGGTTGCCTGCTGACAAAAATCTTGGGTTCGTTGTTCGTTTCGTTTATTCCAAAAATCAAAGTCCAATTAACACAGCAATAATTTATTCCACTTAACAAAACACTCTGACACTAATTACTTTATTAACAAACTCAACAATTAAACTCTTTACAATCACTATTTAAATCGTATCACAGTCGAACTGAAAACTAACTTACAAACTAATGCCGGCCTTCTTATATATCCCTAAATCTATTCCTGTGAAATCTAGAATACACACGATAATCTAATTTTCCAGATTAAAGTAGAATAATTCGCTAGATTCTAGTATTTCCGCGATCGATTCTTGACAGCCTAACGGACGTTTAGCTTATTGTGACAATATTATTATTTGTATCTTGTACCTACATTCAATATTGCAAAATTTTTTTAGTTTAGTACCTACAGTCAAATCATTCACTTAAATATAATTCAAAATAACAGAAAAACTCTTTCAATTTAATAACCGCAATCAAAACTTAGGAATATATTTACTTATTCTAGAAGATATGTTCATATTTTGCAAATAAAAACAATATCTTTTGTACCATGTACGGTAACATATATACAGGGTGTCCCAAATTCTAGGGTGACCATAATTGAGATCTCGGAAACTATAAGAGATACGAAGTGGGTTAAACTATAAGGCAGTTCGAATCAGCTGATAATTTAAGATGGCGATGCGGCACAAATGTAAACAAACCATTGAGGTTAGACATGCCTCCATATAAACACAGATATAAATTTGTGTTATTTCACTTATTTCTACCTGTTTCAGAGTTTAATT
The DNA here is from genome assembly GCA_917834065.1 of Ceutorhynchus assimilis. Classification (NCBI taxonomy): domain Eukaryota; kingdom Metazoa; phylum Arthropoda; class Insecta; order Coleoptera; family Curculionidae; genus Ceutorhynchus; species Ceutorhynchus assimilis. The sequence goes on along the minus strand of OU892285.1, from coordinate 2,860,382 downwards.
TGATGAATTTTAATTTATTTCAATTTTCTTTAATGTTCGTAGTTACTTGGAATATTTATCTATTAATAAAATACCTGGACATCAGGTACAAAACGAACCCCAAGAAGCTGTGCCCCAAGTAGGTAGAAAGGCCTAAATATAAGTTACATCAAGGTGATTTTCTGCACCTCCGATCAGCTGTTCATGTGCTCCAGAACTGTAAGCAGTCTGAAACATATAGTTCATAAATATTTTTTGATTTTTGATAAAATGCAGAATGCTTATCTACAAAAGTTATTGCTGGAATCTCCTGATATTGGAAAGAGGTAAAAGTTTGTAGTTCACTTGTATTAAAAGATAATGAGCATATGAAACATGCCTTGCCAATCTTGGCATTTTTGACAAATATTAATTGTGCCAGAGGCAAATGAATGTCAAAAACATAAATTACATGAACCACAACAACGCTAAAAATAAAAATTTCTATCAAAAAACGTTCTCGTTCCCAAACTGCTAAAAACACTTTAAAAAAATGAAAATAAACAAGGTTGAGGTGAGGTTAAGCTGTGTAAACAGCCTCTTATGGACGTCAAGGTTAAGTTTGTTATGCTGCAACGCCATCTTGAACGTCAAACATCAAACTGCCCTATGGCAAAGTTGCGCAATTTTATGACCAATAAAATGCAATAACTGCAATAATGCACAATTTATGCTGCAATCTACACAATACACACACAGAAAAGATAGCCACACGGCACGACCACGCGTGAACCTTGCGCTCCGCAACCGCCAACACGAACGCGCCAACCCAATCAAGCCAACTAAACTGTCTAAACAAACTTTGTCTAAACTAAACTGGAACCGGTTTAACTAGTAATACCTGGTACGAGACGTCTGCATCAAACGATGAGTTGATGTATAAACATGAATCGATTCAAAGAACGCACAAAACTGTGATGCGAAATACATTGCTGTATTATTGTCTCCCAATAAACATAGGATTGTAACTTTTAATAAATCATGATTAATTATTAATACAGCCATATTATCTAACATCCAATATGATTTATAATTAAACAAGCCTTTTTTATCACAATTACTTATGATTTTAGACATAATATACTATACATAAATTAATATGCAAAAATGTTTCTTTATTTTTAATTTTAATATTTCATATGCTAATATAATTGTTTCATAGTTAAATATTATGAAATAGTTTTCGCAGTGCTTTTGTAGGAAATCAGCTGTGTTAATAGTAAATAATTCAGCAATAAATAAGGGAAGTATTAATAGATACCTAATACATATTTTTTGGGCGTTTACTGTAAAGAAGCACGTGTTATTAATAAATGATCAAGTATTTTTATGAGTAATAAATAGACCTATCTATTTTACCAGACAAAGAGGTAATAATACGAAAACTTCATTAAATAAAAAAAGACACAGAACGCTCATTGCGCAAGACGAGGCAAAACGTACCAAATTATGTTAGACTTACGTATAGCAATCCGTCCTTCTTATTTGCATAGGATAAAAAGGAAAGGAGAAAAACAGCGTGTTGTGCAACGTATTTGTCAATGAAAATGTCAAACATTTTTTGAATGACACTTGTCAATTTGAATATCAACTTTAGATTTATTCTTGTCAGACCACGTGCAATGAACAAGGATAAAGAGATGCCCAGCGTGCAAAACGATGACCTCACACCTGTATTAGCTAGCCAATAAAAAGAAATTGCCTCGTGTTGCGCGCGCATACCAGGTGAAAATAGATAGGTCTATTACATTGGAATCAACGGTGGAATAATATTGAAAATCATATTTCTATCAGTGTATAAGTACTTTTAGTTTTTTCCAACTTTTAATAGTTGAACTATGAATTGGCTACAAATTTCTTAATTCTTAATTCAATATTTTTGTTAGGTTAATTTTTTTTTTTTTTAAATCTGAACTATGAATTGGGAGTGATAAAAAAGCAACACAATTTATTTGATGACTCATCTCTTTCTAGCTCATTGTTTCTTATGGAGAAAAGGAATTTATTTTTTTTCTCGAAAACTATTGAAGATAAAGCTATAAAACCTTATATCATTAAAATCTGCTCGAAAAGAGCTATGCAATGAAAAACTAATATAGGGGGTGTCCTATTTAAAAAAACAAAACTTAGGTTAATATTCCAAAATCGGTGGCATCTGGAAAAAAATTGGTCATGCCACTGGATTCTACTTGAAAAACTGCCTCTGGAAAGTATTTCCAGTTTTTGGATATCCTGATTAATAAAGAAATTAGAAGGTATTTTGAAATTGGACAAAATTTGAAAAGTGCCCTTTATTCCCTAAACGCATGAAGTTAGTCGTGATTTGTCTTAGCCATTGTTATTTTCTCAAAAAAAGAGCTCGAGAATGTAGTCCCAGATTTTTGACATCTCTGCTGGTTGTCGATATAGCCCATTAAAACATCGAAAATGGGCCACCCTGTACAGGTATTGGAATATCCTTTTATAATAATTCAAGTGGCAATCGCAATGTGATAATCAGGAAGAAAAAACACCTTTATTCAGTACCAAAAATTGAAAACTCTGATGACTTCACTTGATAAGAAGAATGCCCCTACCTTATCCAAGGCAAATTAGATTTTGCGTTTCTATGTACTATCTTGTTTATTCTGGAGGGTGAGTACGTAATCGCTTTTAATTGGATTCTTGTGGAATACTGTGTGATGGATATGGACTTTCCTGACTTTTGAGGCGCTATGATGTCGCTTTAAATATTCTCCTGGATTTTGATTCTTCTGAGGCGCTCTAGAGTTGCTTAAAAGTAATTTTGATGGAATGCTTCGTTTAATTTTCCTGCCTACTAGAGCGCTGTGGAGGTACTCTCCTGACTTCTAGAACGCTGTCGAGTTGCTTCAGGCTAATTCTCCTGGCTTCTGGAGCGCCCTGGAAAAGATGTGGACAGTCTTTGATGTCGCTCTAAATTTTGGCTTCTGACGAAAGGATATTAATTCTCCTGGCCTGGTTTAAGGTACCAATTTGTATCTAAGGTGCCATCAGAATTTCTTACCACCAACATGTCTAATTATGATATCGAATTGTTTCTTTCCTGTTCGATTGTGAATTGTAGCTTATTATAATACCCGTTAAAAATGTTAGCAATTGGTCTATCTCATTTTTTGGACAAGCTAAAATTGTATCGGCCACGTATAATTTTGAAAAAGGCAATGAAAAGGGTAACTTATTTACAATATCTGTTATTAGGTAATTCATTATTAAATTATCAAGGACCGGACTAACGGGATTTCCGATGGTAGAACCGTCAAGTTGCTGATAAAACTTATTTTCAAATACAAAATAGCTACTTTCAAACAAAAATTCCACGATCTCACACAACATTTCTCTGGACAAACTGGTATAGGCATTAATAGACCCCCAATTTTTCTTAATAGATTTATAACTACCTGCTCTTTCGAAATATTTGTAGTTAATAAGGATGTTACGTCAAGTGAGACGAGGAACCATATCTTTAATACATTCAACGAATTCGAAAGAGTTCTTGATATTATAGTGAAAAGTCGTAGTGAAGGGTGGAAGTATTTCATGCACAAAAACAGCCAAATTATACGAAGGTGACTCAATACAACTGACCACAGGTCTGAGACTCAAAGTAGATTTGTGAGTTAGTTTTTCTTAGGCCATACAATTTAGGATAAACGTTGTTAGTTCTATTTAATCGCCTATACTGGTGTTCATTAATAAAATTCTGACAGTAATTTTTGGCATAAATTGTTGGCTTTGTTTTGGAACTTTGTTGTAGGGTCACTCATCAATATGTTATAAGTGGTGTGATCTACCAACAATTTATACATGTCGTCTATATATTCAGTTCTATCCATAATTACCGTTGTGTTACCTTTATCACTCCACATAACAATTAGTTCAGGATGGGCCTTAAGGAACAATTTGTAGGCTTTAAAATCTTTTGAAACTTGGTTTGAATTATTCTTACTTTTATGAACATAATTTGTAATGCTGTTCATACATTGTGCTCTCAAACTATTTCGTTCATCGTTCATCTTCATTATGTAAACATGTATGGATGCAATATTCTAGATCCTTAATTATAGTCGGGATTAGTATATCAGAATTACAAAGGAGCAAAGCAAATTTTGGACTCATACAAAGAATGTTACTTACTTCTTTAGGTAGGACAGTATCAGACAATATTTAAAAAAACGTATTTATCATCACCAATACGACTGTAGACCTGTCAATGCAAATAAGAAAGAAAGCACTGCTCTTGCTAATCAGTAAGTTGTAAATCTAAGAAATAAAATTCTCGTGTCAGAGTTTTTGTATAGTATTTACAAAGTCAGTTGAAACAAGGTAAAGGTAATTTGCAACTGGTGGCTGACTAGTGGCAGTGCATTTCTTATGAAAATATTCAGTCACCAGTTGTGATTTACCTTCACCTTGTTTCAACTGACTTTGTAAATACTATAACACTACTCCTCCGAAACGGCTTTACCGATTTTTATGAAATTTTATATGTATATTCGGTAGGTCTGAGAATCAGTCGTAATCTGTTTTTCATACCTCTAAAAAGAGTGGTCCACATCATTTTTTTTTTTTTTTTTGAACAACATTTTTTATTTTTATCTTTTTATGATGTGGCATTGAAGAATACATACAACCCTAAATTTTCAATCTTCTACCACCAACCCCTATTTTTTAATAGCGATATATAAGTAATTTAATAGATATTAACCCCGGTCGATAACTGATCAGTTATCCCCGTCCAGGCCCCAGAGCGTCTATCGATGTCACTTTCACTTCTCACACATTGGGAACATTCTCAGGCGGTGCCAGCGGCTAAGCTCAGCCACTCAGCAGGGACTTTATTCTCGAAACCGAGGAACAGCGTTCTCATGGGAACGATTGCTCGCTGAAGCTCCCTCCTACTTGGACAGGGAGCTTCAGCCTATGTCCTTCTGACGAGTCCTAACAAGGACGAAACGCGTCAAGGGCTGGCACGTGAAGGCTGAGTCCACTACTCAGTGGGTGGATTCCCAAATAGAGACTCTTGTGTCCCTGATTTCACGTTGGTCACGTTACCTGAAAAAACTTTCTAATCTAACAAAGGGGTGATTGCTGTCGTTGTCAGCAGAGACACAAACGTGTGTTCAGCGCTTTTCTTGAAGATGTCGCTGAGTTCGGGAAGCCTAGTAACTTTTTTTAAACGCCAGTAAAAACTGTTTAACCTAGCTTATAATGTGAAATACGATTAATTCATTTGCATCTGAATAAAATTATTTAGTCCACTGTATATTATTATTATGTAAACGAATTGATGTTGAAGATGTCGCCATCTACTTGTAAATCAATCACTTACTTAAAAAATATTTAATGTATGGCATAAAGCCCAAAAGATAACGCGCTGGCTCTTATCTGACGCCGCTCTTAAAATAATTCTCTCGAGGACCGCCAGATAAGAGATATAATCGTGGTATTAAATTATTCTTTCAAAGATTTCTTTCGGTCAGTGTTTCTGACTCTAGGTGTTCAAGAAAAGGCAGATTTTGTGTAAAGGTGTAAAATTTGAAGGGCCATCCTCAGGGTCGGTCCTGAAAACATTTTGGTCTTAAATATACATACGTTAGTTCTACTTATTCTAGACTTACTCGTCAGGGTTCGTATAGTCGAGATAAAGTAACAGAAAAGGGGCATGATTTTGGTTTAAAATGCCAAATGAATCAAATAAAATACACACAACACAGGTAAAAGGTGACAAACTAACAAACAAGAGCGCTCAACAAGAACCAACGACAAAATACATTTAGGCTTTTTCCAATATTCTTAGATGTCTTTTCGTACTAATTTTTTCGTGTTTTTCCTATGATTTTTTTGATTTTCTTTTAATTTTTAAAAAAATTTTGCCTTGTCAAGAAAACAATATAAGTTGACATAAAGTAGAACATAGAATAAGGTTTATAGTGGGTATAGAATGGACAGTCCCGTTATACGGATCGGACAACCATTTGTGGCGCCATCTGTTTTCTATGAAATGAGCTCATCCCATTGTAGCAGCTTGTAGAGCAGTTTGCTTCTTATTTTTTTTAGATTTGCTTTTTATTTATTTTATAATAAAGACACAATTTGATGCCAATTTAAAAAATAACGGTTTATTACAAAGAGAGAAGAAAAAAATGTTGGCTTTTCGAAACTTGTCAACAAAAGCCGCTTTCCAGCCGCCCATTTTGAGCACGCAATCGAGCTTTTGCGCGCGCAAATGCTTCAAGCGCGTGTTTGTGTTCCAACCGTACTGCGCTCCGAGATCTGCTAACTTTTGCGTTTCAAACACAGAACACTGTGCTGCACCGTGCTTGAAGCACACAGCTGGAAAGCGGCTAATGTCAACACTTAACAACACAGAATTAAATAACAATAATAGTTTTTACACTAAACATAACACTGTGAAAGTCCACAAATACACACAGATAACGCTCTATCACTACGAAACACTTTTTCAACGAACAGAAATATTAAAGCAACAATAAGAAGCACAACGTTTTCCAGTTCATCGTTTTGTCATCATTTGTCATTTCATGAATTTATGTCGGTTCATGTCATAATTTAATTGACCTTTTGCTTGGACGCCATATTGCGGTGCGCGAACAGAGCTGCCAAAAGAAGAAAACAGAAATTACTAACGGGTTGTCAACATTAAAAACAAAAGTAACTAAATGATTGATCCTCGCTATCCTTTCTGTTTATTTACTTCCCTTTTTGATTCTATAAACAATAAAGCCTATAGTACTCGTAACAGTCGTAACCGCGAAATTCGCTCATTTTTGACATTGCTTCGAAAATTTGACGTTTGATTCACGCACAAAACGTCAAATTGTCGAAGCAATGTCAAAAAAAAGCGAATTTCGCGGTTATGAGTACGAGGCTTGAGAAAGGAAACCGAAATTTGGTAAAGTGAATAGGTAGATATTTTATTATTTCCATTCTGTACAATACAAGTTAAAATTGATGGCTTTTCTTTTCAAAAACATTCGTAATAGGCGGCAAATTTAAATTTTAAATGTAATTTATTCAGTAACTTTTGTTTTTAATGTTGACAGTACTCTAGTGTTTTTTTTTCTACTTTTGGCAACTATGTTCGCGCACCGGAATATGGCGTCCAAACAAAAGGTCAATTAGTAATCACGTCACCCTTCTTCAGTAAAGGGCTGCCATTTTATGTGAGGAGCAGTGGTTTGAGGAGTTGGGGATCCTGTGGTCGGTTTGAGTGGGTTTCCTATATATCGCGTACTCTAGTCTATTGGAGAGGTTGATGAGGATAGAGGTTTTTTCTACTGACGTGGATGCTGTGATTGAAAGTCTGTTGAGTGACTCCGAACAGAAGTCTATTCTGAAGGTTCTTTGCTACCAATCCCTTAAGGATGAACTTTCAAAAAAAAAAAACCTGCTGGAAACCTTGTGGACACCCTCAAGAGCAAACAATTTCGAAATACTGCCAAACAACCCTCTAAATAGCTTCATTAACAAGATCAAAAAACTGCTCAAAAAACACTCTGATTTCATAAAGGCTCATATTAACAATAGAATTCCTTTCCCAAGCAACCCGACAATGCCGACTTTACGGACTACCCAAGATCCACAAGATCAACACACAAATCAGACCCGTGGTTAGCTTTTGTAACACCCCAGTTTCTTTCTTGTCTACCTTCTTGAATACCCTTCTAGCCAGCTTAATCAGCATTAAACCCACCTTTACGATGAGAAACTCAGTCGATTTGGTTAACAAATTGAGCTCAGTGGGGTTACAAGATTCCCACATAATGGTATCCTTCGACGTAACCAATGTATACACCTCAATCCCCAAATTGGAGTCGATTCCCATTATGACAAACTTGCTACGAACTGAGGACACAGAGGATGAATTGGTAGCGTCTATTGAGGAATTACTCTCCACTTGCCTTAGTCAAGATTTCTTTATGTTCAATAATAAAACCTATGAACAGTCACATGGCTTAGCCATGGGCAACCCCTTAAGTTGCATGTTGGCCGACTATTTCCTGGACTTTTTCGAAAAAGAATTGATTCCAGTCCTATACACAGACGGCTTGGTATTCTGGGCTAGGTACGTAGACGATTGCTTCGCCATTATTGACCTGAATTTAAATTCAGTGGACTCCATACTCCAGAGTCTCAATAACCTACACCCCTCACTCGTTTTCACTGTTAAAACTGAAATTGGAAAAACCATAAATTTCCTGGACCTTTCTATCAAAAACATCTCCAATAGACTAGAGTGTACGCGATATAGGTACAGGAAACCCACTCAAACCGACCACATGAACCCCAACTCCTCAAACCACTGCTCCTCACATAAAATGGCAGCCCTTTACTGTTACCTTAATCGACTGCTCAATGTTCCCATGACTCCGGCTAATTTCAATTTAGAGCTAGGCACTATAAAACTAATAGTTGTAAACAACGGTTATAATCACACTCTAGTCGACAGAACATTGAACAAGAATAGGAACAAACGTGAAACTGAACTAGCTTATAGAACACAAAGTACTCCCAGCCACAGATATTTCTCAATTCTTTACATTGGCAACGTCTTGAACAAAGTTGCTAAAACCCTTAATGATAATATCGAGAACCTAAAAGTCTCTTTTAAGTCTTCAAATTCTCTGGGCTCTCACCACCTAGTCAACTATAAGCCATCTTCACATCACACTACAAAAAGTGGAGTATACAAGCTCAATTGTAATGACTGCAATTGCACTTACATTGGCAAAACTACCCGAGCCCTGAATCAAGGAACACATAAACATACCAAGTAAATCAGTCTTCGGACACCACTTACAATTCTCCAAACACAACTTCTCACCAAATTCTAATAGCAAGATAGTCCATGAAATGAGAAATGGTAACGTCCGTAGAATAGATTTCTTGGAGGACTTGGAAATCAACGGGAATCCGCAGGAAACCCAGACTGTCTGAATCTGAAGATGAACATCAATAACGACAAAATCTCTATTTTCAACCTCTTCACTTAGAGTAATGAAATTTGGTGGCCTATTGCACCGGCTTTTCTGGTTGAGACTCTGAGGTTGGGTATTTCCCTCGAGTGAAACTTTCTCCCTCCCCCTCTCCCTCTCCCTCTCCCTCTCCCTCTCCCTCTCCCTCTCCCTCTCCCTCTCCCTCTCCCTCTCCCTCTCCCTCTCCCTCTCCCAACAAATTTTTTCGAGTAGGTATAATAATAATGAATAAATAAATTCTACCCGCTACAAAAATTGGAGTTGAAAGAGATACACTCAACGATTTTACTTTTGCTTCGTAAATTATAACTACTAAAAGCTCGGTGCATTCAGCATATTACTCATGCTCAACGCAGCCTATAAAGACATCATATCATAAAGGCCGCGGCATACGAGATCAGAATTTTGAAATGCGTGGAGCCGTAAAGGCAGGTATATAGGATGAGATTCATAAAAGTATGAAAATAACCTAATAATGGCTTTTAGAATATTCTTTGCTGCAATAAAGGGGAGTGTATTTTAGCCTCCGAGATTAGGGCACAGACAACGAGGAGAATATGAAATTTCCAGTTGAAGTTTTATTTTACTCGCGGGGTCTTTTTAAAAAGTTATGCCATTAAAAACATTTTTCAGCAATTGAAGTAAAAAAAAATCCTATAAAGTCTAGTAATTCAATACCTACTGCATTTTCTCTCTTATAAGGGACTATTACGGCAAATAGCATGAAACATGTCGGAAATTTTATTAGAAATATTCTGGAACGGAACTGGAATGGCAAAAAGTGCAGATGCAGAAAAATGACTCTTTACATTAATTTGCTACATAATGTTGCTCAAAGCCATGTTGCAATTTTGTTGGTAAACTGTTCTTGATGATCTTGAACAATATCACTCAAAACACCCAGGTATGTTTAACTAATAAATTATTAATAACCAATTCTCATCTATTGAGAAGCTTTTATGTTTTTAAAAAGTTCATTATTTTGAGCAAGCAATTGAGAATAAATGGATCAGATTTCATTATTATCAGGTGTCTATACTTAAATCGTCTAAATTATTAACCAACTAATTCCAATCGAGTTTGAGATCAAATCAAACAATTAGCACCCCATCAAAATCTCTACCACTGTTTATTCTATTATACGCTGCGCACTGATTAATAATGTCCGAGGTCCAGTTTCCCATTCAATAGCCTCCATTCGTTGAAAGGCCGCCACTTAATTGATGCGATTAACGCAAATATTTACCCACGTATTACAGCGGATCAAACATAAATAATTCGTTTTACTTGACCTCGTATCGTCAAATTCTATACAGTTGAATTTTGAATGAATTGCGTTTGCTAGAGAGGTGAAAACCTAGTTTTTTCTTGAGTAAGCAAGCTATTTTTATAAATGCTGCTTACTTAAATTTCCTCACCTCTGATTAAACCTAACCAAACAAATTCCCGATAGATTTGCATTTTCAAATACTCGATGCCCACACATACAGCCAGTAGTTTACCTAGTTTTCCTCTTAAAACGTTTAAGCTATTAAGTGGGGCCGAATTATCGCTAGGGCTTTTAGTGTAATCAACATTGTACTTGTTAAATAAATGTAGGGTGAGTTTATTTTATTTGCTTTCCGAGTGCATTTCTCTGCACCTGTACAGGGGTTGAACGGAAGGGTAAGAACTCGATATCCTTCGAAGCCAAGTCTTAGTCGCAACGTGCTAAAATAATTGGAGATTTTTAGTAAAAATTTGACCTTATTTATCTTCTTTTTAATTAAATTTTTATTGTAATAAAACATTTTGATCTTTCTCATTTTTGAGATTCTTCTATTCAGTATAAACGTAGACGCACAATAATAGATGATATTATCAAAACGATACAACATTTGGGTCCGTATTCTTGAAATAGGAGAGCAGTGTTCACAGGAGAACGATTGTTCCGTCTTTCTTACGTATATTATCATTTCCATATCATTGAGAAAGACAGAACACTCGCTCTCCTGGGAACGCTGCTCCCCTGTTTCAAGAATAAGGGCCTTGGTTTGGTGTACGGGTCACGTGAGGAGAAGTGGACTGTATCAGTGGCGGCTGGTTAGAGTACAAGTTGGTGGTGCACACCCAGAGGGGGGGGAGCCAACCGCAGGTGCCCCGCGATTTTTTTTTGATGCCACCCTCAAATTTTGATCTAAAAGTCGTTAAAAAAACACGCCTGGGGTATTTTTTTAGAATTTATTTTAATTCAAACGTGCGCGTTCACCATTATTACAAAATAGTAAATAAGGTGAAAGCTTTCTATGTGTAAACGATCGTGAAAATATCGTCTTCTTTGCCAAAAATGAAACTCGAAAGATATAACCACAAGAAACGTTTATTTCATACTAAACAAAAAAATCTCCCTTCGATGCCATCTCGGGTACCCTTTTATTGCCCGTCCCCAAGAAGGGCCCCCGTCTGTTGGCCTGTGGAAAATTACCAGCGGGTTCTGAATCCGGAGACGCATTGTTCGGTCACGTAGGCGCTTCTTTGTATAGGGTGAAGATTCTTGTGACTCATGGTTTTCTGGTTTTCGTAATTATTTACAGTCGGCCGTACCTGACCCCCTTCGCGCCCCCGTGAAGGTTCTCCTTTTGAGCATTACCGTATCCTATGAAAATTTAAAAAAAAATGTTAATAATGATAATTCATTACGGTTGTTCGTTCTTCACCGTCACCGTCGGACTCGCTAGAACTAACAACCGTCGAAAATAGTTTTAATTTATCTGAGGGACATATCCCCTTATACGCGGTTCTGCAGCGTTCTGCACCCGCCAGATCCTCGAACACATATCTATCTTTATCTAACACTGCCGTTACAGTGTAGGGCCCTTGATATGGTGGCTCGAGTTTCCTACTTTGTCCATCGTTCGAACACTTTGTTCGTTGGACTAGGACTTGTTGTCCTACCGTAAATTTCTTAACGTTGGCATGCAGTTTGTTGTACAACTCTTTTTGCGTTTGCTGACGTTCAGCGATTCGTTTTGACGCATCCGCTCTCACAGTCGGAAGGTCAATGGGTTCTTCGTCACAAACCTCAGCTGTGAGATAAAAGTCATTTACACCACGGGGCTGATAACCAAGAAATAGCTCATAAGGCGATTTCCCGGTTACCGAACTCACCGCGGTGTTTAAGCCCCATCTCACAGTTGCAAGGGACTTATCCCAGTTCACTTCGTCGTCTACACTAGCGTTCAGAGACGCGAGGATAGTTCTGTTGAACCTTTCAACTTGCTCGTTGGCTCGAGAGGTAGCTGTAGCACACAGCACTCTTTTAATACCCATTCCAGAACAGAAATTCGTAAATTCCTGGCTAGTGAATGCAGTGCCCCGGTCACAAATAAATCTTCGTGGAACACCGAACGTTTCGATTATTCCATTCAAAAACTTCACTACTGGTGCTGTTTTTGTATTTGGTACTGCTTTAAGAAAAACAAATTTGGTGAATGCGTCCACCGCTACAATCAAATAGGTATTTTTCTGCCTACTCTTCACGAAAGGTCCCAAGCGATCCAGATGGATGGTATCCATCGGTATTTCTATCTTCTCGATGCATTGTAAACTCCCTGGAGTTTTGGCTGAAGGTTTCCTATTATATAAGCATCCCAAACATGATCTTATATAATTTTTAACATAGTTTCGCATCGCTGGGAATCAGTAACGTTTTGACAGCCCTTCCAATGTTTTATCCACTGCAAAATGACCTGCGTCATCGTGATAATACATAAGTACTCTTCTTCGCGCTGATTTAGGTATCACCCAACGGTGTCCAGAGGTTGTCTTTTTAAACACTCGATTTTTCTTCAGCACATATTCCTTGTGTATCTGTCTATCTTCGGAATCAATGGGCGGTCTGGACAGTATTTCATGTATACGCTTGAAGTGTTCGTCCTGTAACTGTGCTGCTAAAACCCAGTCATCTTCAGTGACGTTCACAGATAAAATTTCAACCTCGGCGGATTCTTCATTCATTGGTACTGGATTGCGGCTAAGGGCGTCTACGTGACTCATTTTTGTACCTGATCGGTACTCGATGCTAAAATCGAATTCTTGAGTACTCAGCCACCATCTGCCTATGCGAGGAATCAGATCTCTCTTAACTAGCGTTGCCCTCAGTGCATTGCAGTCGGTGACCACTTTGAAGTTTATACCAACAAGGTATACTCTGAACACCCTCGATATTTATTAATTAATTCCAAAAGTTTAAGTTGAGTTTCCTGCTGGATATCACTATCTGTGCAACTATAAACATCGTGCATTGTAAAATTGGAAACAGATTCTTGATTAATTGCGAGACATTCTAGTTCATTTTCATCACCTGCAGGCAGCATTAGCCTCTAGCTGCGACACGGCCTTTTTCATAAATAATTTCAGTGTCTGAAATATTAAGAACGGGCAAAATTCCGCATTTTTTTACGTTTGTTATGCAACGAGGGATCATGTGATATTTATTTGGCCATGTTCGATGTTGTAAATCAACAAATATGTCATCGCACTCTTCCGAAGCGTAAATGGGTATGTGACCTATGTGATTTGGAGGTATGACCGTAGCTTCTTTAGCCCAAAGGGTGATTTTGCGGGGTGGCAAAGAATCAATTTCTTGAAGTGGTTCCCTATCGAAATTAAATAAGCGGACTTGACCGCGCCGGACGACCATTGTAACATTGGGGTGGTTAATAAAAGGCTGCCCAACAATAATAGATACCTGCTGAGCTATATCAGGTACAATAAGTGCTTCAACGAATGCAATAGCTAAATCTACATTGAGAGTAATAAAAGTTTTGTGGCGGCTTATTATCGAGCCGCCGGCAAAACCGCTCAACTTTACCTGGACAGGGTAAAGGTTTAAGCCTAGCTGCGAAACGTCCGATTCACGTAAGGTGATGGCATTACTATATACCTGAATCGACATAGCTTCGGAGAACAAACTCATTTATGCAACAATCAATAAAATAACAGGTATTTTTAAAACAGTTATTCTTCACGTTTAAAGGTAATAAATGTTTTGACTTACCACCTGATTTTTCTTGACGGTTTTTGGGACAGTCGCTCTCCCCATGTCCCAACATTTTGCAAATTTTGCATTCCATTCGGGGCTTGAAACATTTTGAAGCTAAGTGGCCACGTTGACCACAATTGAAGCACTTTGGCTGAAAGCTGTTGTTCATTTGTCTCTTTTTTATTACTCCTCGAAGGTCTGAACCACTTTGACGGTTTGGTGATTTTCTGGATGTTGCGGCCGTTGAGGGTTGTTCATTTTGGTGAACTGGAAGGTACTCTTCGTATAGTGCCTCTGGTGTCTGATAGCGCCCGGCTCTTGCTCCATTTTGAGCTACGGGGTCACACAATCCATGAATAAGACACGACACTGCACGTTTTTTTATCAATTGCACATGTTCGCAGAAGTTCCATTTTTTCGAAATAATACGTGGTCATAGATTCCGAAGGGCCTTTTTTTCTGTCTAACATGGTTTGTAGGCTGATGGCATAATCGGTATGGTCGGGAAAACTTTTCTTTACCAACGCTTTCCATTCGTCCCAAGTCAAATTATAATTTTGTAGGCTGTGGTACCAGCTTTTCGCCATGCCAACCAGTCTAGATTGCATGTGGTAAATGGTGGTGATTTCATCCCATTGATTCAATGCTTTCAACTGATCAATTTTTATCAGCCATTGTTGTGCTGTCAAGTTTTTGTTTTCCGGGGAAAACTCGGGGATACAGTCGCCTTTCACGTTCGCCCTTGGTGCGTTCACGTTTCCATCTGATGATTTTTGGCGAGCTAGTTGCTCAATCATCTTTTCCAACCTTCTGAAGCGTTCTTCAGTAGATTGAGGTTCCGGTGTTCTTGATGGTGACCCTGAGTTGCTCATTTGTCGAGGATCTACAACCGTTGATTCAGGACGTTTCCTGGAATCAGAGTCTCCTCTTGGTGATTTCGATGGTGAACGTCTTCTGGAATCATTGCGGTTTCTCTTTCTCGAACGGAAACGTCCAGCATCACTGTCTGAACTAGAATCAGAACTGTCAGAGCTACGAGATCTTTTTCCCATTGTTTTTTTTTTTTGAATTATATGTACAACTTAAATTTAATATATGTACAAAACTAATACGCACTAATTAGGATTTACGAACAACATAATCTCAACTCTTCACACACTATCAATATAATATATACAAGTCACAAAAATTAATAGTCTCAGAAATAACTTTAGTGAACGGCTCGCGGCACGCGAATTACGCCACACCTGAACTGTAAACGATCGTGAAAATATCGTCTTCTTTGCCAAAAATGAAACTCGAAAGATATAACCACAAGAAACGTTTATTTCATACTAAACAAAAAAAATCTCCCTTCGATGCCATCTCGGGTACCCTTTTATTGCCCGTCCCCAAGAAGGGCCCCCGTCTGTTGGCCTGTGGAAAATTACCAGCGGGTTCTGAATCCGGAGACGCATTGTTCGGTCACGTAGGCGCTTCTTTGTATAGGGTGAAGATTCTTGTGACTCATGGTTTTCTGGTTTTCGTAATTATTTACAGTCGGCCGTACCTGACCCCCTTCGCGCCCCCGTGAAGGTTCTCCTTTTGAGCATTACCGTATCCTATGAAAATTTAAAAAAAAATGTTAATAATGATAATTCATTACGGTTGTTCGTTCTTCGCCGTCACCGTCGGACTCGCTAGAACTAACAACCGTCGAAAATAGTTTTAATTTATCTGAGGGACATATCCCCTTATACGCGGTTCTGCAGCGTTCTGCACCCGCCAGATCCTCGAACACATATCTATCTTTATCTAACACTGCCGTTACAGTGTAGGGCCCTTGATATGGTGGCTCGAGTTTCCTACTTTGTCCATCGTTCGAACACTTTGTTCGTTGGACTAGGACTTGTTGTCCTACCGTAAATTTCTTAACGTTGGCATGCCGTTTGTTGTACAACTCTTTTTGCGTTTGCTGACGTTCAGCGATTCGTTTTGACGCATCCGCTCTCACAGTCGGAAGGTCAATGGGTTCTTCGTCACAAACCTCAGCTGTGAGATAAAAGTCATTTACACCACGGGGCTGATAACCAAGAAATAGCTCATAAGGCGATTTCCCGGTTACCGAACTCACCGCGGTGTTTAAGCCCCATCTCACAGTTGCAAGGGACTTATCCCAGTTCACTTCGTCGTCTACACTAGCGTTCAGAGACGCGAGGATAGTTCTGTTGAACCTTTCAACTTGCTCGTTGGCTCGAGAGGTAGCTGTAGCACACAGCACTCTTTTAATACCCATTCCAGAACAGAAATTCGTAAATTCCTGGCTAGTGAATGCAGTGCCCCGGTCACAAATAAATCTTCGTGGAACACCGAACGTTTCGATTATTCCATTCAAAAACTTCACTACTGGTGCTGTTTTTGTATTTGGTACTGCTTTAAGAAAAACAAATTTGGTGAATGCGTCCACCGCTACAATCAAATAGGTATTTTTCTGCCTACTCTTCACGAAAGGTCCCAAGCGATCCAGATGGATGGTATCCATCGGTATTTCTTTCTTCTCGATGCATTGTAAACTCCCTGGAGTTTTGGCTGAAGGTTTCTTATTATATAAGCATCCCAAACATGATCTTATATAATTTTTAACATATTTTCGCATCGCTGGGAATCAGTAACGTTTTGACAGCCCTTCCAATGTTTTATCCACTGCAAAATGACCTGCGTCATCGTGATAATACATAAGTACTCTTCTTCGCGCTGATTTAGGTATCACCCAACGTTGTCCAGAGGTTGTCTTTTTAAACACTCGATTTTTCTTCAGCACATATTCCTTGTGTATCTGTCTATCTTCGGAATCAATGGGCGGTCTGGACAGTATTTCATGTAAACGCTTGCAGTGTTCGTCCTGTAACTGTGCTGCTAAAACCCAGTCATCTTCAGTGACGTTCACAGATAAAATTTCAACCTCGGCGGATTCTTCATTCATTGGTACTGGATTGCGGCTAAGAGCGTCTACGTGACTCATTTTTGTACCTGATCGGTACTCGATGCTAAAATCGAATTCTTGAGTACTCAGCCATCATCTGCCCATGCGAGGAATCAGATCTCTCTTAACTAGCGTTGCCCTCAGTGCATTGCAGTCGGTGACCACTTTGAAGTTTATACCAACAAGGTATACTCTGAACTTTTTGAGAGAACACACTACAGCCAGCGTTTCTAGCTCATACGAAGGATAAACTTGTTCTTATCTTGTTGTCGCTCTACTAAAATAGTGTATCGGCTTTAGCTCTCCATTTGTCTGCCTCTGAAGAAGGATTCCTCCTATTTCCCATTTACTGGCGTCGGTATGTAACTCCGTGGACGCATTTCTATCGTAAACGGCTAAAGTTGGTCGTGTAATTAACTTTTTTTTCAGGTTGTCAAAAGCGCATTGTTGTTCCTCACCCCAGGTGAAAACAGCATTTTTCTTGGTGAGATTTGTTAGAGGTTTGGCGATCAGAGCAGAACCATTTACATATTTTCGGAAATAGCTGGCTAGCCCCAAAAATTGCCGAACATTGTGTACATCTTTTGGAGTTGGAAAATCCGAAACAGCTTTGATCTTTTCTTCACCAGGTTTGACACCTTCCTGCGTTATTTCGTGACCTAAATAGCTGATTTTCGACTTCAAAAACTTACATTTATCAAATCTTAGTGTCACACCTGCGTCTTGCATCAATTTCAGAACGTTTTCTAATTGTGCAAGCCCGCTAGGCACGTCCTGAGATGGTATCAGAACGTCATCGAGATAGGCCATAGCTGTGGTATACCTAAACGATCCTAAGATTTGGTGAATTGCTCTCTGAAATACAGCAGGAGCGTTAACGAGTCCAAACGGCATCGTTAAATACTCGTAATGCCCATCTGGTGTTACAAATGCCGTTTTGTGGATCGAATCGTCGGCCACAGGTATTTGGTGATAACCAGACGCTAAATCTAGACTCGTGAAATATTTACACCCCTTCAACCTATCTAACAAGTCATCGATTCGAGGCAGCGGATATTTGTCCTTAATGGTTTTTCTGTTCAAAGCTCTATAGTCCACGCACATGCGAGTTTCGCCGTTCTTTTTACGTACTAGTAATATAGGACTCGCATATGGAGAGGAAGATTCGCGAATTATATTATTATCTAATAAATCTTTTATTATTTCCCGAGCTGTGTCTCTTTCAGAAAATGACAGTCGATAAGGCTTATAGGTGACAAGCACGTCGTCAGTTAAATTTATAGATATCTTCGCGATATTTGTACGTCCTACTTCATTTAAATTTGTGGCAAAACACCCTCGATATTTATTAATTAATTCCAAAAGTTTAAGTTGAGTTTCCTGCTGGATATCACTATCTGTGCAACTATAAACATCGTGCATTGTAAAATTGGAAACAGATTCTTGATTAATTGCGAGACATTCTAGTTCATTTTCATCACCTGCAGGCAGCATTAGCCTCTAGCTGCGACACGGCCTTTTTCATAAATAATTTCAGTGTCTGAAATATTAAGAACGGGCAAAATTCCGCATTTTTTTACGTTTGTTATGCAACGAGGGATCATGTGATATTTATTTGGCCATGTTCGATGTTGTAAATCAACAAATATGTCATCGCACTCTTCCGAAGCGTAAATGGGTATGTGACCTATGTGATTTGGAGGTATGACCGTAGCTTCTTTAGCCCAAAGGGTGATTTTGCGGGGTGGCAAAGAATCAATTTCTTGAAGTGGTTCCCTATCGAAATTAAATAAGCGGACTTGACCGCGCCGGACGACCATTGTAACATTGGGGTGGTTAATAAAAGGCTGCCCAACAATAATAGATACCTGCTGAGCTATATCAGGTACAATAAGTGCTTCAACGAATGCAATAGCTAAATCTACATTGAGAGTAATAAAAGTTTTGTGGCGGCTTATTATCGAGCCGCCGGCAAAACCGCTCAACTTTACCTGGACAGGGTAAAGGTTTAAGCCTAGCTGCGAAACGTCCGATTCACGTAAGGTGATGGCATTACTATATACCTGAATCGACATAGCTTCGGAGAACAAACTCATTTATGCAACAATCAATAAAATAACAGGTATTTTTAAAACAGTTATTCTTCACGTTTAAAGGTAATAAATGTTTTGACTTACCACCTGATTTTTCTTGACGGTTTTTGGGACAGTCGCTCTCCCCATGTCCCAACATTTTGCAAATTTTGCATTCCATTCGGGGCTTGAAACATTTTGAAGCTAAGTGGCCACGTTGACCACAATTGAAGCACTTTGGCTGAAAGCTGTTGTTCATTTGTCTCTTTTTTATTACTCCTCGAAGGTCTGAACCACTTTGACGGTTTGGTGATTTTCTGGATGTTGCGGCCGTTGAGGGTTGTTCATTTTGGTGAACTGGAAGGTACTCTTCGTATAGTGCCTCTGGTGTCTGATAGCGCCCGACTCTTGCTCCGTTTTGAGCTACGGGGTCACACAATCCATGAATAAGACACGACACTGCACGTTTTTTTATCAATTACACATGTTCGCAGAAGTTCCATTTTTTCGAAATAATACGTGGTCATAGATTCCGAAGGGCCTTTTTTTCTGTCTAACATGGTTTGTAGGCTGATGGCATAATCGGTATGGTCGGGAAAACTTTTCTTTACCAACGCTTTCCATTCGTCCCAAGTCAAATTATAATTTTGTAGGCTGTGGTACCAGCTTTTCGCCATGCCAACCAGTCTAGATTGCATGTGGTAAATGGTGGTGATTTCATCCCATTAATTCAATGCTTTCAACTGATCAATTTTTATCAGCCATTGTTGTGCTGTCAAGTTTTTGTTTTCCGGGGAAAACTCGGGGATACAGTCGCCTTTCACGTTCGCCCTTGGTGCGTTCACGTTTCCATCTGATGATTTTTGGCGAGCTAGTTGCTCAATCATCTTTTCCAACCTTCTGAAGCGTTCTTCAGTAGATTGAGGTTCCGGTGTTCTTGATGGTGACCCTGAGTTGCTCATTTGTCGAGGATCTACAACCGTTGATTCAGGACGTTTCCTGGAATCAGAGTCTCCTCTTGGTGATTTCGATGGTGAACGTCTTCTGGAATCATTGCGGTTTCTCTTTCTCGAACGGAAACGTCCAGCATCACTGTCTGAACTAGAATCAGAACTGTCAGAGCTACGAGATCTTTTTCCCATTGTTTTTTTTTTTTTTGAATTATATGTACAACTTAAATTTAATATATGTACAAAACTAATACGCACTAATTAGGATTTACGAACAACACTTAACAATAATCTCAACTCTTCACACACTATCAATATAATATATACAAGTCACAAAAATTAATAGTCTCAGAAATAACTTTAGTGAACGGCTCGCGGCACGCGAATTACGCCACACCTGAACTGTAAACGATCGTGAAAATATCGTCTTCTTTGCCAAAAATGAAACTCGAAAGATATAACCACAAGAAACGTTTATTTCATACTAAACAAAAAAAATCTCCCTTCGATGCCATCTCGGGTACCCTTTTATTGCCCGTCCCCAAGAAGGGCCCCCGTCTGTTGGCCTGTGGAAAATTACCAGCGGGTTCTGAATCCGGAGACGCATTGTTCGGTCACGTAGGCGCTTCTTTGTATAGGGTGAAGATTCTTGTGACTCATGGTTTTCTGGTTTTCGTAATTATTTACAGTCGGCCGTACCTGACCCCCTTCGCGCCCCCGTGAAGGTTCTCCTTTTGAGCATTACCGTATCCTATGAAAATTTAAAAAAAAATGTTAATAATGATAATTCATTACGGTTGTTCGTTCTTCGCCGTCACCGTCGGACTCGCTAGAACTAACAACCGTCGAAAATAGTTTTAATTTATCTGAGGGACATATCCCCTTATACGCGGTTCTGCAGCGTTCTGCACCCGCCAGATCCTCGAACACATATCTATCTTTATCTAACACTGCCGTTACAGTGTAGGGCCCTTGATATGGTGGCTCGAGTTTCCTACTTTGTCCATCGTTCGAACACTTTGTTCGTTGGACTAGGACTTGTTGTCCTACCGTAAATTTCTTAACGTTGGCATGCCGTTTGTTGTACAACTCTTTTTGCGTTTGCTGACGTTCAGCGATTCGTTTTGACGCATCCGCTCTCACAGTCGGAAGGTCAATGGGTTCTTCGTCACAAACCTCAGCTGTGAGATAAAAGTCATTTACACCACGGGGCTGATAACCAAGAAATAGCTCATAAGGCGATTTCCCGGTTACCGAACTCACCGCGGTGTTTAAGCCCCATCTCACAGTTGCAAGGGACTTATCCCAGTTCACTTCGTCGTCTACACTAGCGTTCAGAGACGCGAGGATAGTTCTGTTGAACCTTTCAACTTGCTCGTTGGCTCGAGAGGTAGCTGTAGCACACAGCACTCTTTTAATACCCATTCCAGAACAGAAATTCGTAAATTCCTGGCTAGTGAATGCAGTGCCCCGGTCACAAATAAATCTTCGTGGAACACCGAACGTTTCGATTATTCCATTCAAAAACTTCACTACTGGTGCTGTTTTTGTATTTGGTACTGCTTTAAGAAAAACAAATTTGGTGAATGCGTCCACCGCTACAATCAAATAGGTATTTTTCTGCCTACTCTTCACGAAAGGTCCCAAGCGATCCAGATGGATGGTATCCATCGGTATTTCTTTCTTCTCGATGCATTGTAAACTCCCTGGAGTTTTGGCTGAAGGTTTCTTATTATATAAGCATCCCAAACATGATCTTATATAATTTTTAACATATTTTCGCATCGCTGGGAATCAGTAACGTTTTGACAGCCCTTCCAATGTTTTATCCACTGCAAAATGACCTGCGTCATCGTGATAATACATAAGTACTCTTCTTCGCGCTGATTTAGGTATCACCCAACGTTGTCCAGAGGTTGTCTTTTTAAACACTCGATTTTTCTTCAGCACATATTCCTTGTGTATCTGTCTATCTTCGGAATCAATGGGCGGTCTGGACAGTATTTCATGTAAACGCTTGCAGTGTTCGTCCTGTAACTGTGCTGCTAAAACCCAGTCATCTTCAGTGACGTTCACAGATAAAATTTCAACCTCGGCGGATTCTTCATTCATTGGTACTGGATTGCGGCTAAGAGCGTCTACGTGACTCATTTTTGTACCTGATCGGTACTCGATGCTAAAATCGAATTCTTGAGTACTCAGCCATCATCTGCCCATGCGAGGAATCAGATCTCTCTTAACTAGCGTTGCCCTCAGTGCATTGCAGTCGGTGACCACTTTGAAGTTTATACCAACAAGGTATACTCTGAACTTTTTGAGAGAACACACTACAGCCAGCGTTTCTAGCTCATACGAAGGATAAACTTGTTCTTATCTTGTTGTCGCTCTACTAAAATAGTGTATCGGCTTTAGCTCTCCATTTGTCTGCCTCTGAAGAAGGATTCCTCCTATTTCCCATTTACTGGCGTCGGTATGTAACTCCGTGGACGCATTTCTATCGTAAACGGCTAAAGTTGGTCGTGTAATTAACTTTTTTTTCAGGTTGTCAAAAGCGCATTGTTGTTCCTCACCCCAGGTGAAAACAGCATTTTTCTTGGTGAGATTTGTTAGAGGTTTGGCGATCAGAGCAGAACCATTTACATATTTTCGGAAATAGCTGGCTAGCCCCAAAAATTGCCGAACATTGTGTACATCTTTTGGAGTTGGAAAATCCGAAACAGCTTTGATCTTTTCTTCACCAGGTTTGACACCTTCCTGCGATATTTCGTGACCTAAATAGCTGATTTTCGACTTCAAAAACTTACATTTATCAAATCTTAGTGTCACACCTGCGTCTTGCATCAATTTCAGAACGTTTTCTAATTGTGCAAGCCCGCTAGGCACGTCCTGAGATGGTATCAGAACGTCATCGAGATAGGCCATAGCTGTGGTATACCTAAACGATCCTAAGATTTGGTGAATTGCTCTCTGAAATACAGCAGGAGCGTTAACGAGTCCAAACGGCATCGTTAAATACTCGTAATGCCCATCTGGTGTTACAAATGCCGTTTTGTGGATCGAATCGTCGGCCACAGGTATTTGGTGATAACCAGACGCTAAATCTAGACTCGTGAAATATTTACACCCCTTCAACCTATCTAACAAGTCATCGATTCGAGGCAGCGGATATTTGTCCTTAATGGTTTTTCTGTTCAAAGCTCTATAGTCCACGCACATGCGAGTTTCGCCGTTCTTTTTACGTACTAGTAATATAGGACTCGCATATGGAGAGGAAGATTCGCGAATTATATTATTATCTAATAAATCTTTTATTATTTCCCGAGCTGTGTCTCTTTCAGAAAATGACAGTCGATAAGGCTTATAGGTGACAAGCACGTCGTCAGTTAAATTTATAGATATCTTCGCGATATTTGTACGTCCTACTTCATTTAAATTTGTGGCAAAACACCCTCGATATTTATTAATTAATTCCAAAAGTTTAAGTTGAGTTTCCTGCTGGATATCACTATCTGTGCAACTATAAACATCGTGCATTGTAAAATTGGAAACAGATTCTTGATTAATTGCGAGACATTCTAGTTCATTTTCATCACCTGCAGGCAGCATTAGCCTCTAGCTGCGACACGGCCTTTTTCATAAATAATTTCAGTGTCTGAAATATTAAGAACGGGCAAAATTCCGCATTTTTTTACGTTTGTTATGCAACGAGGGATCATGTGATATTTATTTGGCCATGTTCGATGTTGTAAATCAACAAATATGTCATCGCACTCTTCCGAAGCGTAAATGGGTATGTGACCTATGTGATTTGGAGGTATGACCGTAGCTTCTTTAGCCCAAAGGGTGATTTTGCGGGGTGGCAAAGAATCAATTTCTTGAAGTGGTTCCCTATCGAAATTAAATAAGCGGACTTGACCGCGCCGGACGACCATTGTAACATTGGGGTGGTTAATAAAAGGCTGCCCAACAATAATAGATACCTGCTGAGCTATATCAGGTACAATAAGTGCTTCAACGAATGCAATAGCTAAATCTACATTGAGAGTAATAAAAGTTTTGTGGCGGCTTATTATCGAGCCGCCGGCAAAACCGCTCAACTTTACCTGGACAGGGTAAAGGTTTAAGCCTAGCTGCGAAACGTCCGATTCACGTAAGGTGATGGCATTACTATATACCTGAATCGACATAGCTTCGGAGAACAAACTCATTTATGCAACAATCAATAAAATAACAGGTATTTTTAAAACAGTTATTCTTCACGTTTAAAGGTAATAAATGTTTTGACTTACCACCTGATTTTTCTTGACGGTTTTTGGGACAGTCGCTCTCCCCATGTCCCAACATTTTGCAAATTTTGCATTCCATTCGGGGCTTGAAACATTTTGAAGCTAAGTGGCCACGTTGACCACAATTGAAGCACTTTGGCTGAAAGCTGTTGTTCATTTGTCTCTTTTTTATTACTCCTCGAAGGTCTGAACCACTTTGACGGTTTGGTGATTTTCTGGATGTTGCGGCCGTTGAGGGTTGTTCATTTTGGTGAACTGGAAGGTACTCTTCGTATAGTGCCTCTGGTGTCTGATAGCGCCCGACTCTTGCTCCGTTTTGAGCTACGGGGTCACACAATCCATGAATAAGACACGACACTGCACGTTTTTTTATCAATTACACATGTTCGCAGAAGTTCCATTTTTTCGAAATAATACGTGGTCATAGATTCCGAAGGGCCTTTTTTTCTGTCTAACATGGTTTGTAGGCTGATGGCATAATCGGTATGGTCGGGAAAACTTTTCTTTACCAACGCTTTCCATTCGTCCCAAGTCAAATTATAATTTTGTAGGCTGTGGTACCAGCTTTTCGCCATGCCAACCAGTCTAGATTGCATGTGGTAAATGGTGGTGATTTCATCCCATTAATTCAATGCTTTCAACTGATCAATTTTTATCAGCCATTGTTGTGCTGTCAAGTTTTTGTTTTCCGGGGAAAACTCGGGGATACAGTCGCCTTTCACGTTCGCCCTTGGTGCGTTCACGTTTCCATCTGATGATTTTTGGCGAGCTAGTTGCTCAATCATCTTTTCCAACCTTCTGAAGCGTTCTTCAGTAGATTGAGGTTCCGGTGTTCTTGATGGTGACCCTGAGTTGCTCATTTGTCGAGGATCTACAACCGTTGATTCAGGACGTTTCCTGGAATCAGAGTCTCCTCTTGGTGATTTCGATGGTGAACGTCTTCTGGAATCATTGCGGTTTCTCTTTCTCGAACGGAAACGTCCAGCATCACTGTCTGAACTAGAATCAGAACTGTCAGAGCTACGAGATCTTTTTCCCATTGTTTTTTTTTTTTTTGAATTATATGTACAACTTAAATTTAATATATGTACAAAACTAATACGCACTAATTAGGATTTACGAACAACACTTAACAATAATCTCAACTCTTCACACACTATCAATATAATATATACAAGTCACAAAAATTAATAGTCTCAGAAATAACTTTAGTGAACGGCTCGCGGCACGCGAATTACGCCACACCTGAACTGTAAACGATCGTGAAAATATCGTCTTCTTTGCCAAAAATGAAACTCGAAAGATATAACCACAAGAAACGTTTATTTCATACTAAACAAAAAAATCTCCCTTCGATGCCATCTCGGGTACCCTTTTATTGCCCGTCCGCAAGAAAGGTCCCCGTTTGTTGGCCTGTGGAAAATTACCAGCGGGTTCTGATTCCGGAGACGCATTGTTCGGTCACGTAGGCGCTGCTTTGTATAGGGTGAAGATTCTTGTGACTCATGGTTTTCTGGTTTTCGTAATTATTTACATATGTGTTTGTTATTTCTAAATCTGAAACAGGTATTCCAAATTCTTCGAATTGAATTTTGTCCTCCAGTGAATGCTGAATGGGTAGGGAAAAGTTTTATTAATAAATTGCTAATTTTATTCACTTTGTCTAATGTCTATTTATTGGTAAAACCGCACCTATTTGAATTTCAATTACCGACCCGCCGATGCATTTACGCACCGCACAACGCCCGACAACCCACTCAAATTATTAAAATTATTCTCAAATTGTCATAAAAACCAATCCGAGCCGCTCGATCGGTGGCCCCGTTCACACACATAAAAACAAGTGGTTAATGCAAGCGCGGCGTGACCTCGAGTAATAGTCCAGGGGCCTCATTCTGTAAAGAACGAACCGTTCGATTCGGTAGAATTTCTTCGATTGTGACGTCATTTTCGGCATTTTTGGAATAGCTTCTGTGTTAGCAAACTGAAAATGACGTCACAATCGAAGAAATTCTACCGAATCGAACGCTTCGTTTTTTACAGAATAAGGCCCCAGGAGGTGGCGTCGAAAACATGCAAGAGTTTTTTCAAGGCTGATATTATCAAAATAGGTCGTACTTTAGTCATAAAAGGCTATGGTACAGTCAGCACTCACAGTTCCGGGACAGCTGGCGTTGGGACGCGCGCAAAGTTGTTATTTTAAGATGTATCTAACTGTTTCCTCAAATCTCAAAATTTATAGAAATTTTGCACATTATCTGTTTGAAGGTCACAGATAACGTGTGTAAATCGTCAGAACAGTTTAGATGCTTCTAAAAATTACAACTTTGCCCGCGTCCCAGGGCCAGCTGTCCCGGAACTGTGAGTGCTGACTGTATACTAGCCTTCCAACACTAAAGTACGACCTATTTTGAAAATATCAGCCTTGAGAAAACTCTTGCATGTTTTTGACGCCAGCTCCCCAACTATAACCTTCTCCAACATATTTCCATGTTGCAGCGGGGCCGCTATGAGATGTGCTCGGACGGAGTCCAGCGAGTTTAGTTTAGTCAGTCGCATGAATTATTTGTCTAGGAAATTGTGGATTAATGCAGATTCACATTGTATCAGAATGACGGGCGTGTATTAGTATGTAGACAAACGCGTTAGAGCTATAGAGAAGAATGCATGGAAGTAAGAGAGGCTTTTGGTAGTGGCGGCGTGACAGTTTGGAGGGGGGGGGGGCTATTTATCGGAATGGGTATACTGAACTGGTAATTTTAATGAGAGAAAGTATGAATGAAGAACGGTACCGGGATTTGTGTGTAAAGGCGGTTACACACGGACGTGGATTGTCTGAATGTACGCACATACATGAACGCACGAACAAAAACATCAATGTGTATGCAGAATACCATCGCGTTTTTGGTTGTGCAAGCGGTAGAATTACAGTCAGGTGAATTTCTACGCATTAATCGAACTCGAACACCCCAATTTTTGGCCACTTTTTATAAGACCATAACTCAAAATCTAGCAGGCCGATTTTGTTTAAATTTTCAGGAGTGAAAGGCTGCTCTAATTGCTAATTAATTTCCATTTGCTAACCAGGGGGCGGATTACGAACTCTCGATTCGAACCGAAACCGCCATGTTACACCAAAATTTTGATTTCGAACGCACTCCATGCGAATGCATTTTGACGAAAGTTACTCGACTGGTTGATGTCTGTCGAAAAGCTATCGAAACGAAATCGAGTCCAACTATATGTTGGATTTTTGGGGGCAAAATTCGTTTGATTCTTTGTTTTGTTTTGACGTTTTGTAGTATTTTGAACTTTGAACAGAAAAATCGCTGAAAAAAATTGTCTTAAAATTAATGATCGCCATTGGCAGGTTTTATTATCTTTTATGGATAAACATTCTCTATTTGCTAGAGGTCAATTTGCAGGGCCCAACGGCAAAGTCATTCAAAGGAAACTCTGGAACAGCTTACAGAAAATAAAGAATCTGTGGGTAATTGTAGATGAGGTCGTACCAAGTCAATAAGGTTCTGGACCAAGACTTTGCTAAGTCTAAATAGTTCAATAAACCTTGCCTCTGGGTCTTTTTTCTTGAAACAGGGGAGCAGCGTTCCCAAGAGAACGAGTGTTCCGTCTTTGTACCTACTTATGTCCTTATCATTTGCATATCATTGAAAAAGACGGAACACTCGTCCTTCTGGGAACGCTACTCCCTGTTTCAAGAATAAGGACCCTGGATGTAAAAAGGAATCATAACTTTCTCTGATTTCTCTTCTCATATGAATTAATGCACGATTTTCTCGTCTTCTTGTATCATTTTGCCTTCGCCGCCTTATGACTCTGATTATGGTAAACATATTACTAACTTTTTCCTTTTATAAAAATTTTCAAACACTTTGAAATTGCGAAATTAATCTTCAAAGAACACAAATAACCACAACACAACAATAAAAAATTAGAATTAGTATTAAGTCAACGTCAAAAAATTGACAAAATTTGGTAAATTTGAGCGAAAGGCGTGACAAATCTCTGAACTTAAATACACGAACACAAAACGAAACTTGTACCTAATCATCTCTGATGTTTCGAGCACAATCGATGCGTATTCACTTTCGTATCGAGTGTCCATTTCGAGTCGTGTTTTCGTAATCCCCCCGCAGATTTCTGTCCACCTGCTGAAAGATACAGGGTGAAACATAAGTTGGCGATTTCTTTACGAAAGTTTGGGTTCTCCCGATTCTGCTGGAGGAAGGGGTTAAGTAAATTTTTGGTATTCAGTTTAGAAGAGTACCTTAGTACCTAAGGACGTTTTTGAGATTTTTTGAATACCGCAGCCCACTATGATTTCATGAGATGCGATTTTATATAAAATATAGCTTTTGACGTCATTATTTCTTGTCGAAACAAACACTACAATTATGGCGCATGTGAAAACATACTTAGAACATATTATACAGGGCCGTACAAAAATATACAGTGTATCTATTTTTCTAACCAGAGGTATCTTGGTTATTATTAAAAATACGAGATCGGTTAAATTAGGGCAAAGTCGCGCAATTTTATGTCCAATAAAATGTCGGCTTGAAATATTCCGGCAAAATCCGAAAAAAACTGAAATTTTGTAAAATTGTTTTTTCTGAGTTTAGTTGATGTGTTATTAAAAAACAAATGTCACTTCATCATTGCCATTTTTAGTGAGATTTATTAGAGTACCAATAATAAATTAAAAAAAACAACAATTATAAGTAGAGGTAATTAAAATGAAATAAAAACAAAACACACATTAGATGAAATTTAACAAAAACAAGAATAAAATTAACATGGACATAGCCATCTCGACTTCTCTCACAGCACACAACTCTTTTGCCAAAATTTTCGATCACATCTGTGCACATTTCTGGTGGTATCTCACGAATAATGTGCCCAATCACATCTTTCAACTCTTGAATTGTTTGGGGATTTTTCATATACGCTTTCCTTTTGATGTAAGCGGCGCAACATGTCACATAGCAAGATAAACCATTGACTTATTGCAAACACGGTTTGAAGGTAAACTTCTTTGAAGAAATGGGGACGTCAATTGGCCGCCTAGATCTTGCGATCTAACGCCACTAGACTCTTTTTTGTGGGGTTACATCAAAAGCAAAGCGTATGTTAACAATCCTTCAAACAATTCAAGAGTTGAAAGATGAGATTCGGCGTATTATTCGTGAGATACCACCGGAAATGTGCACAGATGTGATCGAAAATTTTGCTGTGAGAGAAGTCGTGGTGGCCATTTGTTTCACGTATAATTGTAAACGATCATGTTACTTATTGCTATAAAGTATTAAATGTTTCCTAGTTTCCTTTTCGTTTGAATTGAGAAAAACATCCGGAAACTCTTATCAGAACACCCTATATATTTTTGTATAACCCTGTATAATATGTTCTAAGTGTGTTTTCACATGCGTCATTCTTCTAGTGTTTGTTTCGAAAAGAAATAATGACGTCAATAGCTATATTTTACATAAAATCGTATAACTCATGATAAAATCGTAGTCGGCTGCGATATTCAAAAAATCTCAAAAACGTCCCGAGGTACTAAGGTACTCTTCTAAACTGCATACCAAAAATCTACTTAACCCTCCCTCCAGCAAAATGGGGTGAACCCAAACTTTCGCACAAAAATCGCCAACTTAAGTTTCACCCTGTATCTTTTAGCAGGTGGCCGGAAATCTGTTAAGAACTGGAAATTAAATAGCATCTTTTCACTCCTGAAAATTTGAACAAAGTCGGCCTGCTAGATTTTGAGTTTTAGCCTTTCAAAAAGTGACCAAAAATTGGGGTGTTCGAGTTCGATTGACGCGTAGTTTAGTTTCAACCAGTGAAATTCACTCTGACCTCAAAAACGTTATAGTCCCAGTACATTGACCTCAAAATTTTGTAACTCATGTACACGCCAAACTTTATGAGCGGCTACATAACACCAAGTCGGACAATTTTGTTCATATCTGCAACCTGGGCGATGGGACATTATCGCGCTAGCTCTTCGTGAAGTTGTCATTCTGACGTCCCTGAGAACGGTGATACATGTACCATCGTCACCAAAAGTAACTGGGACAGCATCACATTAGCTCTTGTCCTATTATATGAATTTTATTGTCAAATATTTGTCAAACTATCAATCAAATGCATTGAAATGAATGACAGTAGAATTAGTCCAGGAGATTATTATGAATTATTTTTGTCCCAGATACTTTTGGTGACGATGGTAAAATCTGTTTTTTTTTTAAAGATAAAAGTCAAAATAACATTATGTTGGCAATGCAATGTAAAATTGTCAATGCTTTCAAATTTTGTATGTAGAAAAGGCTTGTGTTGCCAAAAAAGTTACTAAATTTTTGACTTGGGGAATTATCTTTTAAAAAAAAACAGACTTTACGTGTAATTTTATTTCCATGGACTGTTTTTTATGTTAAGCCGCGTCCATATTAGTAAAAATTTACGTTGTCCGTGGTATTCGGCACAAATTTATGTGTGCGATACAAATTTATGCGAGTGTGGACCTGTTCGCTGCATACGGACGCATGCAAAAATTTTCGCGACATTCACCGCACGCGATCCGCGGCTTGTCGGTTTCTTTCAAGACAACAAAGGGATCTGCGGCGCAATATCGTTCTAGTGTGGACGCATTTTTTCGCGAACGAAACAAATAACCAAAAACAAGCAACGCGCACTCTGAAATAAAATAGGCACACACGCGTTGAGCAAGAACGCACGGCGCACAACACAAATATTTATGTCGGTCAAGATGCCAAATTTGCGCCGCAAAAATTTGTGGCGAATCCCGAATTCAACGCAACGCATTTATTTACCAATCTGGACGCGGCTTTATATTAACGATATCACATTTGTCGGACAAAAATCTCGTGGCATTGGGGGAGTCCGACACCCCCAACATCATTGTGGCGTCGGACCCCCTTAATGCCACGAGATTTTTGTCCGACAAATGTGATGTCGTTATTAAAACATAAAAAACAGTCTATAAAATTAAAACTACACGTACTATCGTCACCAAAAGTAACTGGGACAGCATCACATTAGCTCTTGTCCTATTATATGAATTTTATTGTCAAATATTTGTCAAACTATCAATTAAATGCATTGAAATGAATGACAGTAGAATTAGTCCAGGAGATTATTATGCATTATTTGTGTCCTAGATACTTTTGGTGACGATGGTACATGTATCACCGTTCTCAGGGACGTCAGAATGACAACTTCACGAAGAGCTAGCGCGACAATGTCCCATCACTCAGGTTGCAGGTATGAACAAAATTGTCCGACTTGGTGTTATAGAGCCATTCAGGAAGTTTGACGTGTACATGAGTTACAAAATTTTAAGGTCGATGTACTGGGGACTATTAGGCAATCCAACGATGTGTCAAATATGGCCGACTGTTGGCACACATGTGCCCATAACCCTAATTTTTTTGTGTCATCAGTTTAGGTCTCAAAACTCACAAAATTAAGCAATAAGCAGCAAAATACGCAGTCAACACAGAAAATGACCCATCGTGCATTCGGTATTTTGATCACAGTTCTCCGAGCTTGAATTTACCGTTCGTTTATTCAAAAAGTGTACTCGGAGCAAGCTCATTTGCGTTCGTTTAATAAAATTTCGGGTTCTCGGATAGACGGATACTGCGTTCAACTGTTCTGTTCGCTCGCTGGTCACGTGATTACGGCTCCGCTCAGCACGCTCTTCTCTTAGAGCAAAATACCGAACGCAAGGATAATATTACCTAAACCAAGAAAATCTTTTGTGCGCCAACAATCCGTCAAAAAAAGTCACGTGGTTTGGATTGCCTAATTAGCTCTCTCCCTACAAGAAACTTACAACTACCAGCAACCAAATTGCCATGTATAATACCAAAACAGTAAGAAATCTATTCTCCAAAACTAAAGATTCAACAAAGAGTGAAT
Organism: Ceutorhynchus assimilis; assembly: GCA_917834065.1. Taxonomy (NCBI): domain Eukaryota; kingdom Metazoa; phylum Arthropoda; class Insecta; order Coleoptera; family Curculionidae; genus Ceutorhynchus; species Ceutorhynchus assimilis. Next base: position 2,828,089 of record OU892285.1, on the reverse strand, counting down.
TAAAAAGTAGTGTGGTCTATAAAATACCATGTGGTGAGTGTGAATGTAGATATATTGGCCAAACTAAACTTCAGGCGTATTTTAGCGAGAGTTTTAACCCAGTAGTATGTTGTATTTACTTACACTACATTTTAGCGATCATGATTCATGGCTGACATTCTATGACGTCACAACATAAAACTCGGCTGTAAACATGTAACCATCATACGAGGGATTGTTACTGGTTGTAGTATGTCAGTGCATCTTCTTTTAATACACGAAAATGAGCATATGGGTAAAACAGCAGCTGCGTCAAGTTAGCCCCCCATAACCGAATTTCATAACTTTTTTTGGAATAAATCAATTGTGCTAGAATTGTGCTGCCAATATTAGAAATTGTGCTATTTTGGTAACTGAGTTATTTACAAAAAAGTAGAGGGGGGCTAACTTGACGCTCAGCCCCCCAATTTTTTTGAATTTTAAATTTGAAAAAAGTGTTTTCCTTGAGAATCGGACTTATGCTGAATTGTGCTGCACCTATTTTTCCTCCTACTTTATTCCATCACCCCATTTTTTGTTTAAACATTATGGGGGGGCTAACTTGACGCTCAGCGCTCACCCCTCCCATTTTTTTGAATTTCAAATTTGAAAAAAATGTTTTCCTTGAGAATCGGAATTGTGCTGAATTGTGCTGCACATATTTTTTTTCTTACTTCATTCCAACATCTCATTTTTTGTTTAAACATTATGGCGAGGCTAACTTGACCCTAACCCCATCATTTCTTGAAATTTTGCTTTAAAAAAAAATATCGTTGTCGACGTTTTGTTATTTTTACGGCACTAATTGTAGGGATGGCAACATCGATAGGAATTATCGATACATCGAATTTAAAAACATCGATGCCGCGATATATCGAGTAAGCTTGGATGTTCCATAATATCGATGTGTGAAACATGGCATGCAATATACCTATACCTATATGCTTTTCATTTATTATTGGCGTAGCATTATCCATGGAAATTTGACAGGTTGACCCTCGTATATAAATGACATTTGATGACAAAATATTTTTCAAATTTCAGGGTTATGAAACAGAAAGCCGAGTTGCCAGAATGTGTAAAATATCTGAGTAAATTCAAATAATAAAATTATTCAATTTATTAATTAAACGTAACCATAAAAGTAAGCTCAATAGCATAAATATGTTTTTGCAGTAACTTTTTTTCGGGTTTGGTCCAACGGCATTTCTTCTATTTCTATTTTTTTATTTCTTCTTCTTCTGGACGTGCCTATCCCTTATGAATGTCGGCGATCATCGATTATTAGGGCGATGTCCACTTAATTCGCAGCAATATGGAAGAGTTGTGGTGAGCTTTTATCAAACAATGTTCTGAGATTTTTCCGTCACGATATTCTTCTTTTTCCCGGTCCTCTCTTTCCAAATATCTTCTCTTGCAGGATCGATTGTAACAAAACCTTATCTTTTTGAAAGGGTTGTAAGGCATGGGAGGGTGGGTGAGATCTCGGCAATTTTTACATAAGGCCATTTTTTGAGAAAGTGTTAATATACTTTAATAGATTTTAAAATTTTATAAAAACTTATTTGCCCTCCCTTAAATTCCAAACTTTTTTTTGCGCATGTCAGCAATGTTTGTAATGTAAAATATTCATTTTTAGAATTGTATTTCCAAATTTGTCGTTGTAAATCTTCTTTAAACATTCGGTCCATAATAGTCTCTGTTTTTTTTGGTCGGCCTAAAGGTTTTTTGTTTGTATATTGTCCAGTCAAAATTCTTTGAATAGTGCTAGTTCCCACCTAAAATTTAAGGAAAATGTTGGTTGGGTAAGAAACGGCTTCACATCTACATTTAAGTTATATTTACCTCAAAAATATATCTGCAAGTTGGGCTTCAATTGTTCCCTGGAGAGCCTCTGGTTTATTTTTTTTTTAAATAACCATTACATTTTATTATTTCCCTTTTTTTTTCTTCTGAGATTATTTTCGGCATCTTCAATATGAAAGAAATTTGACAATGCCGAATTTTAAAAAATGTCATTAGATTTTGCAGGTACGCAAAATAGTTAGGTACCGTTTATAATATAGAGTCCGTCCATAAACTACAGTAGCGCCCTCTTTCGACAGCAATGTAAGTTCTTGTATTATGGCAAGTGCTTGATTCCATTTACACAAATGTATTTTTTTTAATTAAAAACGATTTCAAAGCGAAATATTTTTCATTATAAAGGTATGGTTGTTTACATGGAATAATTGTATTTAATTTCACTTTTTTTCTTGTAATTATTATTTGCCAAACACTTTTTATTATCATTTATTCAGGCTATTGTGCATACCCACTACTTGTCATGCCTTTACCCAGGAACAGTTTCACAAATTGTTGTGTTGTTAACTGTGGCAATAATTATGCCAACACAAGTGGAAATATTCACTTCTACAGTTTTCCTGTTTGGTCCCATGATCAGGAAAGACACAGGAACTATACACTGAGTTTTCGTATTTATTTCGTATTGATTTATGGTCTTTTTTATAGATAGATTTTGACATTGTCAACTTTGAAACATAAACAATACCTCTTGGCTCTGATTGGTCGCAAAATGAGGTGTCCCTGCAGGTTGACATCATTGTGATTTCCATTTGCCAGTCAGTGGGCAGTGAGTGTATCCGCATCTTTTTCTAAAAGCATGTAACATGTGAGGATAAGAATACATTTTTTTTTGCACTGGTTCGACAAATGGAAATTGCTATCAGTGCAAATGGCATGTTGCGACCAATAAGCGGCATTGTTTATGTTTCATTCAAAGTTGAAGATGTCAAAATCTATATCATGGGGAAAAAAAAGCCTGTAGTTACTTTACTCTTTATCGTTTTAAGATCCAATTGAAAAAGTAGTAAAATGTGGGAGCCAGAAAGACAGTCGAGGATTTGTAGCGTCCATTTTATTGTTATATCTACCTGTAGCTCAACAGCATAAAGAGAGCTGTTTATGGAGGTTTGGCGCATAACATGCCCTTTCAAAATTGATGTCTCCTCCAACTTTTCGTTCAACTACTTGCAATATATGTTCAGCTTTCACTAGAGCCACACCTTTTTTGTATGCAGCTTCGTGGTGATTAAATTTGATATTTCGGAAACCAGTATGTATTTCCAGCTCCATTTTTCGAAATTCTAGTGAAAATTTAACAAACTATTAATACAAAAACTTTTGATATCTCTCACTAGGGCACTAGGGGTCGCGAATTTCAATTTGTGACCGGTCCCTATAGCATTATTGAAAAATGTGTCAAATTTGATTTGCCAGATACAGTGGCGACGCCAGGGGGGGGGCAGGGAGGGGCCTGGCCCCCCCTGAAATTTAGCTGGCCCCCCTGAAAACTCTCCCTCATGTCGACAACAATGCAATGCAACATGCGTAACCTCTGCTCTCTGGTTAATTTGATATTTGGTGGGCGCCAGGCAACCGCGACTATGCTTTCGCTTTTCTGGGATTCCCCCAAACATATTTGTGTCGGCAGGTACAGGGTTTTCCTGTGTATTTTTGGCACCTCACCTGAAGGCCGGTTTCTCAATAGCAAGCAAGTCACCCCCGGGTCAGAGCAGTTAACCATAACTCCAGGGTAAACATTGCAATTGGACCCGTTTACGTTGGACTAGCTATCGAGAAACCGACCCTGAACGGTTAATTGAATAGGTATAATAATAATAATAATATATATTTCAAGAAAGAAGGTATTACATCTACAATTTCCCTTAAATCTAACTACATCCTAACTTCTAGAAATATAAGGTTCCCACTAAATCCATTGAAGGATAGTGCGTGGGGGTGATTTTCATATTTCAGTCCGCCCGGAATGCAGGAGACATTACAATGAAATAATAAAAAAGAGAAGAAAAACAAGCAACATTTATTTTCACATCAATAATAATATGAACCAGAAGATCTTCAAAATTCAGTCTTATTAACTTAATACACAATCTTCTCAAATAATTAAGCCTTGGTAGATTTTTTGTAATTTGGAAAGTACAAGATATCTTATTCAAATATTCACTAAACTAAACATTCATTAAAATACACTCCTCAACATTGTTGAGTGAAGCAGTTCGCATGGGCTTTTATATTAAATCTGTGTCTACTATAAAAAAATAAAATAAAAAACAAAAATGTTGTGAAGCAGCAATTATTATTATTATTTTTTTCCTAAATTTAGGGCCTCAGACCCATGAGATGCAAGCTCTTTTGTCTATGTTCAGACATAATCCATATTTTGATGCTCTTTTTGAAAGCTAGTAAGCTTTTTTTGTTTCGTTTAGCCTCGGGGATGCTGACGTACATGCGTGGTGCTAAAAAGTTAAAGGATCGTTGTCCAGTTGTTTTATTTGCCTTTTGTGTTTTTGTTTGTTTGTCTTTTTTGTATCTGGTGTCATGTTCATGTTCTATTTTGTGTAGATTCTCCTTATATTTATGTTGTAGGCACAGTATTTTATAGCAAAATATTTGATTTATGTCCATCAACTGACATTCTTGATATAGTAAGTCGCTAGGATAAGTTCTTTTTCTGCTGTAGATATTTTTTAAGAACATCTTTTGTATAACCATTAATCTGTTTATGAATATTCTAAAAGCTACCCCCCAAGCACTTATTCCGTATTGTAGAATAGAACCGACAATGATAGACAGTTTTCAAACTTTCTAATGGCAGTATTGTGTAATAATTTGAATTTGTACAAAATTGAGCGTAGTTTTTTAATTAGTGTGTTGATGTGTTTATCCCATTTCAGGTGTTTATCGACTTCTATTCCCAGATACTTTATTTGTTCCGTTTCTCTTATGTGAAAACTCTGATCATTTTTCACGATATTAATTTTGTGGGTCGTCTTTTTTTATTACAACTAAAAGCTATGTACTGCGTTTTTTCAAAATTAATTGTAAGGGACATTGAATCAAACCAGTTCTTTATTAGTACCAAGTCTTGCTCTGCTTGCTCCTTAACTGCATCCCATGAGTCCCCTGCATATATTATCACGGTATCGTCCGCAAAGGAGGAGATAGAGCCAACACTTCCTAAACTGTATCAAGAAGATTTATATATACAGGGTGTCCGTTTTTTGAGAGCAATCATTGGAATATAGAAAAAGGTAAGAGATACAGGTTCGGTGAAATTGGGACAAAGTTGCGCAATTTCTTGCTTAACAAAACGCTACTTCGAAATTTGGAAAATTCCGAATACATGGAAATCAAAATTGTGTAAAATCCATTTCTATATTTTCCTGGACTCATTTGTAAAGGTATTTCAAATAAACTTCACTTTATTGGGGCAACTTTCTCCCCTCTACATAATGGTGTAACCAAATTTGAAATCCGACGTTTCGTCTTTTGCCGATCATCATCAACTGTATTTTTTTAAATAGAGGTTTGCATTTTTATGAATTGTATTCGGAGTTTCTTGATCTCCCAAAAGCAGTAACATATTTGGCCATTGATTCCGATTTTGTATCTCTTACCGTTTCCTATATTCCAATGGTTGTCCTCGAAAAACGGACACCCTGTATACAAAATCCAAATAAAAACCTTTTTGATACATTCAATTAAGCTGTTCAGGTGGAGTGCAAAAATATACGGATAAACTTTGCAAATCCCATTTTTTATTTCAAAGAAGAAAAGCAATAAAGTAAGAACAAGTGCCCCCCCTAATTTTTTCTGGCCCAGCCTGGCCCCCCCTAACGTAAAACCCTGGCGTCGTCACTGGCTAGATAGGCCAGAAAATTTTAATGCCACCTACGAAATTATGTAAACCACACTTAAAACTGTCTGGAATTTGACATATACTGTCATTATTATACGAGGGTCAACCTGCCAAATTTCCATGGATAATGCTACGCCAATAATAAGTGAAAAGCATATACATAATTCGAAATAAAAACAAATTTAATCACATTTCATTTAAATTATCTATATAAATATAAAGACAATATAGTATATGTATATGTATACAAAAACAATCCAATAAAAAAATAGTTATTTGGTTTACTAGACAGAAAAGCACAAGAGTTATTGTCGCGGCTGGTGTTTCATAGGAAACCAGCCAAGGCATTAAATCAAATCTGATTTTCTGCCGTGTGAAAGATTTAATTTTTTCTCCGAATTTGTTCTAATTTCACTCATAGTCATCTTTTTTATATTGATTTTATTCTTAATATCCAAATAATTAAATTATTTTGACAAAAATGTAATATTGTCATTGTCATTGTCAATTTTGAAAATCAGATTGATTGAAATTATCACCTGGAACGTTGCATAGAAACGAACTTTTAATGCCTAGGCAGTAAAAGTCCACTTTTAGTGCCTAGGCAGTAAAAATACACCTTTTGAGCCTGTCAAGTATCGTTAAAAAGTAGCTTTTACTGTCATTCGGGGAAAAAAGAAATTTCTGCGCAGGGGACGCGAACCGGCTGACGGGTATGAGAAGTCATATTTTTTTATGAATAATCGATCTGAACCGAAATTTTTCTTGTTAAGTAGAGGGTGCCTAAAGCAAAAAATTTAATTTTTCTCCAGACGTCAGAAAAACGTCACTTTGTTAACCCCTGTCAAGATGTCAGAAATTTGATTTCTATGCTGCTAGGCAAATCCAGCGGGTTAACACACTATTCTATGCTGCTAGGCAACCCCAGCGGCAGCAAAAGTACTTTTAGTGCCGCTGGGGCGGCAGTAGAAGTACTTTTAGTGCCGCTCGTACTTTTACTGCCGCTTAACCATCCAGTTACCCCCGAGCTTACCCAATTCGTTTGGAGAAAAAATAGCGTGTTGCATACGGAGTAGAAGCACTTTTTTGTGCTTCAGCAGTATTGCAAGCCTCACTACGTTCGGCTTGCAAACCTACTGCTTCAGCACAAAAAAGTAAAGCTTCTACTCCTAATACAACAATATACTATTTTCATTAATTTGGTAAGACACTGAGGGTGGGGTGTTATCACCCGGCGGATTATTGAAGGCCTGCATATGGCGCATCTATTCCTATAAAGATGAGTTTTTTAAGTTACCGACTCCTTTTCTTGCGGTCAGTTCTTAGACTAATACATAAATTATAAATTTGAAGAAAAAAAAATACATATGTAGGTAATAAATAAATGTTGGTAGATACCCTATTTAATCAACAGATCTTGTAAATTTACCAATCCACATACAATAGTAATAATATGGTCTGTTTACCCTATTAATTTGGAATGTATACATGAATGAGGCTTTAACATTTTGTATCCTCTCAATCTTCTTATGACTCTTTCAATGTGTATTCTTAGGCTAGCTATTCTTTTGGTCTCTAACACTTCGAATTTTGATAATTTTTCTCCACCACTTACACTAGGAGGCCGGAGTAAGGTGCACTGCTTATCAGACAGAAGTTTGTCAATATTCTTAATACCTCTGTCTGCCATTAACACAGTGCCACATAATATTTTGTTCGGCCACCAAACCCTTCTGAAATAGAATTTATTACTCCATCTGGAGTGGTTGAAATTAAATATTCCACTGTATTCGCCTTTTTATATTCTAACCAAGTCATGGCCTGCATTACCGGATCACTTGGTTTTTCTATTTCAATTTCCAGGCAGTCTATAATGCTTTTAACTTGTCCATATCAACCTCTAAAAGCTCTTGGCAGTTCATTTTGAATTGTTTCCTCTGGAGGCCATGTAATAAGTTCTCTCATTATACCACTTAGTAGGGACATAGCATTTTTAAAAATGCGAGTTGCCGTGCTTTTACTAATTCCAAAATCATCCCCTAGTTCAGCAAATATGTGGGCAGTTCTTATTTTCTTCACATAAATCGCAATTCTGTCAAGTTCTGTGTGCCTTTTTATTTCTGGAATAAAACAAAGGTTATCCTTTGACATTCCTATACCGGGTGGTCCTCCGGGAATGACATCGATTGCTTATGGGAAAACTGTGAAAGGTAAAAATTTGAAAATTTGGCAACATAGCAATATCGATGGGGGACATCCAGGTAAAATATTTTCAAGATGGCGGCATTTCCGGTCATACCGGAAGTTGATACCAACTCGGTTATTTTAAATAGAACACCCCATATATTAATGTATTTTTGGATTCTACATAAAATTCTGAGCAGATTTCATGTAATATACCCTATACCTAAGTTCAACTGTTTTGGAAATATTGACAGTTGAAAATTGACTTTTTGCAACTTTGACAAGCTGTAAAACCTAATTGGTTAATTTTAGAGGAAAACCGATTTCACATTCCTATCTTAGATTTTGATAAACTATCATTTGACACCAACTTTGAACTTAAACGGAAATTAAATTTAACTGAAATTTTTAATCATGGATTTAATTCAAAGTTGATGTCAAATGATAGTTTATGAAAATCTAAGATAGGAATGTCAAATCGGGTTTCCTCTAAAATTAACTGTTCAGGTTTTACAGCCTGTCAAAGTTGCAAAAAGTCAATTTTCAACTGTCAATATTTCCAAAACAGTTGAACTTAGGTATAGGGTATATTACATGAAATCTGCTCAGAATTTTATGTAGAATTCAAAAATACATTTATATACGGGGTGTTCTATTTAAAATAACCGAGTTGGTATCAACTTCCGGTATGACCGGAAATGCCGCCATCTTGAAAATATTTTACCTAGATGTCCCCCATCGACATTGCTATGTTGCCAAATTTTCAAATTTTTACCTTTCACAGTTTTCCCATAAGCAATCGATGTCATTCCCGAAGGACCACCCTGTATATCTTTTGGTATTTTTAAATTAATGTTTCTGACACATACTTTTTGACACAACTGTGCCGCATTTTCTTTATCATCAAAATCATAATCTGCAGCTTCACTCGAACTTGATGAAAACTCGCTCTGTCCCAATGAAATTGAGGATGACGTTTCAGAGCTAAATTCAGAGCTTTTTTTTCTACAAACAAACAAAGCAGATATATTGTTCGTTTTTAAAATTTCAAGTTGCTGTTCTGGATCTTGATTTGAAGCGATAGCAGTTACATTTTGATTTTTTATTGTTGAACATCCCAGATTAGATACTTGAATTGCTTGAGAGGTTTTATTACGAACTTGTGGTTTCACAGATATTCCAACGTTTTCAAATTTCACATTCTCACTTTTGTCACATTCAATTGGTACAAATGCACTACCTTGGATAGAGCTTGTTACCAAAAGGCCTTCCAAAGTGCAAGAGATGACCAACGTAAGAGATGACCAACTCTCATATCTCTTACATTGCGTTTCAGATAACATATTTGACGCAAATAACTCTGATATGCGCATGCTTAGGACTTATGTTACGTTTTTACGGTTACGTTACGTCCATTGTAAAATCGGCTTTGAAGTGTCTATTAGTTAATTCGGTGTTACGTAACGGAAAAAAAAACTATTTCCGCGTTACGTAACACAGAAATAACTTTGAAAATAAAACAAATATATACGTGTCCCTTCTACGCCTAGATATTTTACCCACTTCAAATGCAGAAGCAACTACGAACCCTAGCATTGTTGTCACCCTAGTAAAAATATTATGTAACAAATTGGTAAACCGCTCGCCAACCATCAACATCTTAAACAGTAAGTAATCCAAGGGCGGGCGCTACAATACCTACTTTCAAGCTGCTCTACTACTCCTATGTGACAACAATGTTGTATTATGGTTTAGTTACATACTCTACTATAATATTAATGGCATGGTCGCACAGTGGAGTCTATCCAGAGACGATTCCTGAAATACCTTAGGTTCTTATGAGGACGGTATCTACCCTCAGCGGGGTTTCGAGCAAATCCACATCCTAATTCATTAGGTTTAGAGAACATCCTTTAACTGTACGTCAATAGTCATTATCGTTTCTCCATTAACTCTAGAATTGGTTGTCCATTTTTAATGGAATAACTATCTTTTGAGGTACTCTGCATAGGTGCCGAATATCAACCAACCTTTTCCTGTTATCTGGGTAGATCCATTTGGAAAATGTTCCAAAGCTTCAATCGCATTTCCACCCTCTGCGATATTAACTACGACAGTCTTTCATCTATAAGTACTAAAACGTATCTGGGAAGTAGCTGGCGATATTGAAGTTTTTTAACATCTATATTATATTGTTTTCAATTTCCTATAATTGATTAGTCATTGGTCTGTCAGAATATGTAATGATATTTATTTATTTATCTATATATATATATATATATATATATATACAAATCAATGTTTGCTGGGTATCCGGCTATGCGCTCCTACACCACTTATCCGATTACGATGAAACTTTGGTAGGTTGTTATGGTCATCCCAAGGAAGGTTTGTGGAAAGGTTACGCATCTCGGAAAAAGAAATTAATTTTGAATTAATTATTAATTTAATTGTAAACAAACTCATTCACATTACATAACAACATAACCCAACTTTTTTTTGACAGCATGAAACAACGTTGCCATATTTCATTTATTTAGGCTTGCCATTCAACCGACGTAACTTTATTATTTTTTGAATTCGAGAACGGCTGGACCGATCTTGAATTTAATACCACGTATTTCTATACAGGGTGCTACAAATTGGAGTGCATGCATGGGGATATCGGAAACCGTAAGAGATACGAGGTTGGTTAAATTATGGCAAAGTTGCGCAATTTTATGACCAATAAAATTCCGTTTTCAAATTTGAAAAATTCCAAATACTTCCGAAGATATTCGAAAAAAACCGAAATTTTGCAAAATCATTTTTATTTTTTCCTGAGTCTTTTTGAAGAGCAATTTCAAAATAAATGTCACTTCATCATTGTCACTTTTCTCCCTTTACAAGATGTTGTTACTAAATTTCAGATTCGACGTTTCGTCTTTGGGCGGCCATCATCAACTTCTTTTTTCTAAATACGGGCCTGGATTTTTTATTTCAGATTTTTAGAGCTTCTGATGTCCCAAAACCTATGATGTATCGCATTTATTTGAAAAATTATTTTTATTACTTTTTAGCAATTTCCTACCAAAATTCTCTTCTCTGTCTCTCTCTAACACTTTAAGTTCTTATGGAAAGTGCCAATATTATAAATTTTTCAACTAAGTGCAATATCTCATTGGTTTTGGGACATCAGAAATTCTTAAAATCTGAAATAAAAAATCCAAGCCCGTATTTAGAAAAACGAAGTTGATGATGGCCGCCCAAAGACGAAACGTCGAATCTGAAATTTGGTAACAACATCTAGTAAAGGGAAAAAAGTGACGATGAAGTGACATTTATTTTGAAATTGCTCTTCAAATAGACTCAGGAAAAAATAAAAATGATTTTGCAAAATTTCGGATTTTTCCGAATATCTTCGAAAGTATTCGGAATTTTTCAAATTTCAAAACGGAATTTTATTGGTCATAAAATTTCGCAACTTTGCCATAATTTAACCAACCTCGTATCTCTTACGGTTTCCGATATCCCCATGCATACACTCCAATTTGTATCACCCTGTATAAGCTAAATTCGATTATTGACCCAGATTAGATCGATTTGGGTTCAATTTAAGTGAACTTCTTCTGATCTAGATCATTTTTTTGTTGATGAGGGTGCACTAATCCAGCCTCAATCGAACACAGTGTGGTTTACTTAAATTGAATCAGATCGATCTAATCCGGTCAATCGAATTCGGCTATAGGTAGAGGAGAGTGATATAGGCTATTTTTTATCCCGAAAAAAAAAGTTCGGTTGCGCGAAACTCTGATACACTGGAACGCCTATAAACAGCCCGGGGCGCTCTAGAGCAGTTCTGGAGTGCTTAAAATGCGTCACTGAACTCACTGGCAAGCGACTCTGGTATCGAAAAAAAAAATTGAATAGAAAATCAACAACAAAATTTGAAAAAAAGTGTATTATTTCAAAATGTATTTCACGCTGGCAACGCAGTAAGTCATTAGCTAGTTTAAAATAAAACTAGGTAAGTACTCAGAAAATTATCATACTTGGGTACTCAAGAAACAAATATAATAATTTATAATTATTTAATGCTCAGAAAAGAGTCGATCTTATTTATACTGCACCAAAGAAATAAAAAACTCCAAACTAAAATAGATGATAAACGACTCCGGGCTTATTTCTGAAAGAACAAACAAAACTGCCACTAATTATTTGGAGTTTTCTCGGGCTTTCGGCGAGGGTCATAAATTCCGTTTCATAAAGCCGCAGATAAAGTTTAGTGCGGGCTTTTCTCCGTGTGCAAGTTGTTGTTGGACTTAAGCCAAAACGAAACCACACCCCCTCATCCTTCGCCTTAGCTGCAACGGGAAAAATTGAAGGATTAACTAAATGGGTGTTTTTGTTTTCTTAGCAAAGGAGATATTGATCAAAAGAAACATGATGATAATTATATTGCAGCAACTTGATGATTATTGGACTTTTTTTATTTGGTTTCGTAGATTTTTAAATTATTATAAAAATTAGGAATGACCATAATTGATTTTGGTTTCTTAGTTGGATTTTAAATAATGTCTACAACTAAACAGAAAATATATTTAGGAACTTAGTTTATTAACAATTATTTTGGGTTATCCTCTAGGTTGTCAGAATACAATTTAAGTTTGTTGTTGATTATTTCCATTACTGATTCAGAGTATATTGTAGTTTATTATTTGATCCAGATTGATGTTTTCTCGATGAGAATATTGTCACAACTGCCCACTTTACGGGGTTGACATGGGGGGTTTGTAGCTTTGAGGGTTGATGGAGAGAAACTCGCTCAGGTTATATAAAAATATAGATATCTATTTTCCCAAATACGCCCTTACATGTACGCTAATCCTATAAGATGCATGACCCTTCGAACACTGGGGTCCTTATAGGGAGCCACACGTCAACGCTGCTTGGGGGACTGCAGGTTAGCTATCGTCACCCTTATGCCTTGTCCAGAAGGGCTTTCCCAACGAGAGGTAATTGCACTGGACAACGATAAGGCTGAAGATACCCAGAGAGGCTTACCCAACGAGAGATACTTGCACTGGGCAGACTTAATTCCAGAGGGGCTTTTCCAACGAGAGGTACTTGCACTGGTATAGAAAAAAAATTAAAAATTGAAATTACCAAAAGTTTTTTATGGTGGAATGGGTGAGGGTGCATTATTATTCAGGTTACTACAAAAAAAAATAGGTTACAACTAAGAAATTTCATCAACTTCACCGCTTCAGCCATGGTTTTTTTTTTTCTTTTGGTCCGGTTCTGTTTTTTGTATTGTGGGTCTGTTCTGGTTCCAAATACTTCTTGGTAGGTCAGCTAGATCGTGGGGTGATCGGTCCCACGGTCTAAGTGTCGTTTCCTGGTGCTTCTTTCTTGTTCATTGGTCCATACCCATTTGTTTCTTCTGGTTTGAAGTTCCTAGCCCCTGCTCAGTCCAGAGCTAGGTGCTTATTCCTATAATTACATAGCTTAATTATGACCCACATTCGGCCCATCAGTTTAATTCGCCCAATTGTTGAAAATGACCCCTCCCGGTAAGTTCAGAAGAAGTATAGTTTGTTTTAGTATATTCATGTGCTTTTCCTTGTAGCCCGCTCCAGACTTAGGGCTCTCAGGAGACTTGTGCGGCAGGAGTGCCCCAATATTGGCTTAGTAAGTTCTTCTATTGTTTTTTCTTTATTTAAATACCTATATATATTTTTCTTCTTCCAGAATTATGTAGTAATGTACGTGAGCGTGGTTGGAGAGTGGCCACCCCCCGTGCCAGGTATCCAACGTACCCTTTTTTATGGGTCCCTTTGTGGAGCCATTTGTTTAATTTGTGCGGTGGTACGGGCTCGGCGAACGCTTGTCATAATAATCTATTTTCAGTAATACATAGAGTTGTAAAAGGTGTTTTTTTTTCCCTTTTGTTCCCTCGCTTTCAGAGAATATCTATTATTCCAATCAAAGTTCCACTAAGTCCACCTCTGGTGTTTTGTTTCTAATCATCACGTACTTCTGTGTCGTCATTCACTGTTGTGCTCGCGTCACACTTATTTTTATGAAAAGTGCATGTCAGCGTTCCGTCAGGTCTACGGCCTGTGATTCGCAATATGTATTCGTGGTTTTCTACGCCTGTATCGTTTCTTTCTGGTTTATGTGGCAAACTTTCTTTTTTAGCTTTATTTTGTAGGTACATAAACCCTTTTCCCAATAGGTACATGAGAAATAGTACAAACAGACCGCATGTAGTGTAAAATATTACATCGTGTTCTGGTGGGTGTTGGCTTTGGTCATCTTGGCCCGAGTCTTGGCCTGTACAAGGGTTGAAGAGTGCAAGGATTAATGGTTGTGGTCTTCTCCATAAAACATATATCAATATTACTGTTAAAACTGTGTTCCATATCGTCATTACACTATGACTTTCTGTCGTCCAATGGTAAGTTCTGGCAGATGCTTTTCCATATTTTAGTTTTCTTTCAATATTTTCTAATAGGTAGTGCTTTATTTGATGCTAGGTTTCGATGTGGGATCGTCAGCGACCAGTTATGGTTTATACATTCGTGTATATTGTTGAACTTTACTGGCGTAGATGTAGTCAAAGGGTTGAGCACAAATGATTTTAGGTTGGTCCAAGCTGCAGGGATCACGTGAGTAATGTATAGCTGTGTATCTACTTCCTTGCAGGGGAATCTCTTTGGTATTATTATTTTATCATTTATTTTTAGGTTACACTGGCATGGCATGAGAACTTTGATTGTCCCTGGTTGTGCTGTACCGTTTTTCTCTAGGACTGTGGACTTCTTTGGGCAATCTACTTTTATATCTCCCTGGGGTGGGTTATAATAAATTGGTCGTCTCTGATTTCCGTGATAACCAGGAGAGTTGATTTGTGACACCTCATAGGGCAGTGGGTGGTCAGGTCTTCCACTGTAGTGCCTTGAAATAGTTTTGTGGCACACGAAGGGCCCTGGAGTGTGTCGCCTGAAAACCTTGGTAGGTACAATAGCTTATTTTCATACGGGTTACATAGATGAAGAGCCGTACCTGTTATCTATCTTGTGGTTTTGCTCTCATGGTAGTCATTACCTCCAGCTACCGCCATATAGAGTGTTTTGTGTTCGATAATACATGTCTGATCCTGCCATGAAAAAGGGTACGTCTGTAATTCAAATAGTTGCCATTGACGGTTCTTCTCGTTTGTAGGAACTTTTATATGAATCACTAGAGTTTGTTATCTGTGAAACTGCAGTCACAAATTGGGAGCTCATATTTCTGTAACATTTGAAATGTCACAAGAACATATTTAATTGTTCTCAATTAATTTCATATATTTTGGACTAATTTAAAATCTTAGAGCTAGCGCGTTCCTACTCCTCATGTCTTTACCTGCTCTTAGTTTAAAATACTATTCCGTACACCTGGCGACATCTATGATTTTTCTGACTAGTTTCCTAACCTGATAACGAAAATTATGTTATTGAGAGATGCGTCCGGCTTGCTCACTCCGTACACTTCGAGTGACTCCATTCGCACTCCAGCTGTTCGGGTACTGCTTTTTACCATATTGGGGGTGACTCCATTAGTTTTGTTCACTCTACTCCAACTCCGAACCTAACTAGGGTTATTTTTTTGGAAACCGGTAGCGCCGTCATTTTAATAATTTCGACAGGCTGGACAGAGGAAGAAAGACAGAACCACAGGGGTACTTTGGACTTTTTTTTTTTGATTTTATAGTTAGACTGAAAAGGTCGTCTCTGGAAAATCCAAAAACTTTGGTTTTCATTCTTGGCCATCGAGCCCAAAATTATATTAATTTAACTAGCCAGAGTAGTGAGTGATTATGTCAGCTGGAACGTTTCCTGAAAGATCAATAGATTGTTGATTTTTGAAAGTGAGGTTTATTATCGGCCGCTCAGGCAATTTGGGAGAGTATTAAAAATCCACGCCTACACTTCTGGGTGAAAATTTGACAAGTTTGAGACCATGCTGTACTGCATTTCCAAAGCAAGTCTGGGCCCCCTCTACAAGGAAAGTTGTGTCTTATAAGTAATTGATCTCCGACCATTGGATGATTGCCTTCCGTCAGTTTGGTGCTTCTGGATCTCAAATTTATGAAAATTTCCAAGGATTTCGTCCAGGCTTGTATAATTACTTACCTATGGGTCCCCTAACTGTGTCTTATTAATTACCGTTATCTATTATTATCTTCTTTTACCGCTCCCTATCGATTAGCTTTATTAGCTAATAATTATCTTTACAAATATTAATAACTGTTAATTATTATTATTATTTTTTTTTTATCGCTCACTATCGATTAGCTCAATTATCTATAATAATAATAACTATAAAATCATTTACCGACTTATTTACCGTATTGTAGTATTTAGCTAAAATAGCTAACTACAGTTTTACCTATATAATTTTCAATTGATTAATGAATTATTATCATAATCAAATAATTGCCTTTATTATCGTTTTCAGTGTCATTATCTAGTATCCAATAATTATGGATCATTATAATTATTACAAATTTATTTCTTTTATATCGAATACTGATCGATATAGTATTATTTAACTTTTAGGGGTTAATTTACCTTTAATTTCAAATCAATAAGGTGGTAATTCTACAAGGTAAATCAATGTGAAATCTTTAGGTAGTTGAATTTGAGTTTCATGGTTACATATTTTGAATTTTAATTACAGGTAAGACGGTAGAGCTCTTCCCGATACTTTTGATTATAGGTTTTGGCATTTATAACTCCCTAGGGATTACATTTTAAATTTTATTCTATTGATTTGATTGACTTTAGTCAAAAATTGAAGGTTAATGGTATTAGGACTTCATCATTTATACTTAGGTAAATTTCTTCATAGGTATCTATTGATTGTTTTTGAATTTCAATTCTATTATACTTATTTAAATTAAGTTCTGCTTTTGAAAAGCTGCTTAATGATTTTTTTTTTTTTTTAAACTTGGATACTAGACAATATTTTTCTTAGAACCATAGAAAAACAGTTCGCCATCTTGTCACGAATTTTTAATGACATTTAATTAACTTGAATAAATTATTGTGTTTAGAATTCCAAGGCTTGTGTTTTTATTGAATGGGTCGAATGTCAGATAGCTACTGAATTTTGGATTTATTTTACCTTTTCAGATTTTTTTGAATTTATCAATGGAATAGAGCCTAGTTTGGCTATTCCTTGGTAATCAAAATTATTTATACAAACTAGTGGCGCCCTCTCTCTACTGTGCCAACACCAAGGACGTCCCCAAGCTAAACAACCACTGAGCAATAGTCGAGCACAAATTATGAACATTCTTTTGTTTCGACAAGAGAGCGTTACAGTACTTAGAAATTTTCTGCGTTTGGATTGCCAGTTCATGTTCCCTGTTTTTGAGCACGGTGATCAGGTGTTTCAAATCTTCCTCAAGTATTTGGGGAGTTACAACCGCCATTGGTATGTGGTGGTGTTTGCAAGCATCTATAATACTTTGTCTCTTCATGGTTCTGGTAACTGTCACTACCTTTCTTGCCAGATCTATGTTATTCTTTAAGATCAAGTATATTAGGTTACGCTGTGTTACCTCTTCTTTCAAAAACTCATTGCCGTCCGTTTCTACAAAATTCTCCAGGTTTTCGATTTTCGTTTCGGTTGTTTTTAGAGCCGCTGCTGTTTCTTCTTGGGATTGTTTCATGTAAGATGATTGTTCTCCTATTACTTTAATCGCTGATTCAAGCCCTTGCGTTACTGAGTCTAGTCTTGATCTTAAGGAATCCGTGTCCATGACTAAAGAGTCTAGTTTTTATTGTGCGGACACCCCGCAGCACCAGTTAAGTCCGTCCGTTATGAATGACAGGGAGATTGTTCTCTTTGTCTTCTTTGATTTTTTCAGGCGAGTAGTGATCCCATCGTTATTTAGGCTGCTTAGCTCTTTGTCCACTGCCTTAGCTATTTCCTCCATCTAGTCCATCTGTTTTATTACCTTGCACTCTATTTTTCCTTTATCTAGGCATTCCATTGTCGTTTGTTTTTCTTGCACTTCGTCTAGCCATGGTACCATGTATGTCAGTGGTATGGATCCTCCATACGATATGGTTTCCGGCAGTAGATTCCACGAGGCTCTCGCGGAAACTTTCACTTCATGCCCTTGATGTGCTCCTATGTACACCACCTAAATCATGTGAACAAAGGAAAGGTTTATTAGGATTTTTTTTTTCATCTTCAGCTACCGTTCCTCTCCATTTTTTCTCTGGCGATTATCGTATACTCTTTAGCCAATGTTTTACCCTATTTTTCCTATCCTATTTCTATTTTCCTACACTATAGTTCTGCCTATGTTTTATCTGTACAATGTCTTCTTCTTCCTCGTTTTCTGCTTCATTGCTTCCAATCTCCTCTTCAATTTTATCTTTGTCGTTGTAAATAATATCGTTCAATAAAAAGTCCTCGTTCGTAGAAAAGTGTTCTTTTTGAAATATGAAAGTTTAATACAACAGAAATCACAACATAAACGTTAATATAGACACAGATACAAAAGATAAAATAGAATAAATACGTATTAAAACTGAAAACGTTCGATAAAAGGAGAATATTTAAATTCGCGTCTAACTTTTACCGTTGACTATCAAAAACTTTACAAACTGACAAACTTACTCGACATGTCATAATTTTTACGGGTAAATTTTGTTAACAGGACATTTACACCTCGATTTTCGCATTATTTTTAACATCCTCCCCGGCAGCAAAATCGTCGATTTCTAATGGATATAGGCACTGCACTGGACGTTTAAGTTTGACACTGTCACTTGTCTTTATTTCGCACGCTCTCACTTTTCCATCGCGTCCTTGAAATACCTGTGTGACTCTCACAAGTTTCCATATTAAACGTGGTCTGTCCTGGTCTTGCAAAAGTACTACGTCTCCTTCTTTTATTTCCTTAGGTTTTGGATTATCAATGTAATGGGCAGAGCGTAACTGTTGCAAATAATCAACTTGCCACTTCTTCCAAAACTGATTCATTGTTTCTTCTCTGGTTTTCCATTTCTTCAAAATATCATTTCTCTTAATTTCCTTCGATTTTAAGTTCGGGCTGAATCCTAAATCGACTACTCCGATCAAGAATTTTCCGGGTGTTAATATAAAGAGATTTTCTGGGTCTTCATCAATATACGTTAATGGTCTTGAATTTACTGTCGCTTCTACTTCTGCTAATATTGTTCGTAACTCATCAAATCCAATCAATTTCTTTAATAAAGTGGATTTTAAAGCATCTTTCACTGTACGAACCAACCGTTCCCAAAAACCTCCCCACCATGAGCCTCTTTCCACGCTAAATTTCCAATGAATCCTATTCTTTCTTACTAAATTTTGTATTTCTTCCTGTTGTAACATTTTCGTTAACTGGTCTAATTCCTGAGCTGTGCGTTTGAATGTTTTTGCGTTGTCCGAATAGATTATGTTAGGTACCCCTCTTCTAGCGATAAAACGTCTGAGACCTAATACACAACTTTCTGTTGACAGACTTTCCACTAATTCCAGATGTACCGCTCTTATTACGGCACAAGTGAATAACATGATGTACACTTTAACTCTTTGTTCGTTCATAATTATGTACAGTGGTCCAGCAAAATCTATTCCGGTCACATTGAAGGGTTGTGCTGCTGTTATTCTATCTCTGGGTAATGGAGCAAATGGCTGCATTCCCGATTTTCCCTTCAATTTCTTGCAAACAACACAGCGTCCTATAATTGCTTTAATTCTTTGTCTCGCCTGAATTATCCAGTACATTTTTCTTATTTCGGCTAGTGTAGAATTTATTCCGCTATGTTTCATCTGTTCATGTGCGTTCCATATTAATTTCTTTGCTAATTCTGACTTTTTGGGTAAGATAATAGGATGTCTCTCATTGTAACTTAAACCGGATTCTTGTAACCTTCCTTTCAGTCTTAGTAAATAATTCTCATCTATAAATGGATTCAATTTTAGAATTTTGGATTTTTTAGAAATTTCTTTATTGTTCCTCAAACTTTTTATTTCTTCAAAATACGTTTCTTCTTGTGCTATTCGTATCCAATATGTCTCAGCTTTTTCCATTTCTTTAGCTCTTATATATCCTGAAATTTTTCTTTCCCTTTCTTTTATTTTTAGATTATTCACAAATCTGAAGACTAGAGCAGTAACTCTTAAAGTTTTTTCATAACTACTAAATTGATCCAAAGAAAATATTCCTTTAAGTGTAACTTGCTCGCTTTTTTCAATATCAATTTCTGCTCTCGTCTCTGCTAAACAAGAAAATACTTTTGTTTCCTCATTTTTCAAATCAAAATACTCGTCCATTGGCCAATTTTCTTTGTTTGTTTGCAGACAACCATGTAGGTCCATGAAGCCATCGTTCCGATTCTTTCACCAATTTTGAAGCTTGGACTCCTCTTGTCAAAAGGTCTGCAGGGTTTTCTTTACCTGGGCAGTACTTCCATACGATATAATTCATATTTCGTATTTCCTGTACTCGGTTTTGAATAAATGGTTTCCACTTAAATTTATTGCCATTTATCCAATGCAAAGCTATTTTAGAGTCTGACCATATAAATATTTCGGTTATATTTAATTGGATATTCTCTATGATATATTTTTGCATTCTTGCACCACATAAAGTTGCGGTCAATTCTAACTTTGGTAAAGTTAGCGTTTGGTTCAGTGGCGCAACTCAGTTTTTAGCCATTAAAAAGTGGCAAGTGTTATTGTCTAAACGTTTCAAATACGCTACCGCTCCATAAGCTTGTAAGCTAGCGTCAGCAAAGATATGTAGTTCTACAGGGTGTTTTCGGTCAGGTAATATACATCGAGGTACAGCGAAATCATTTAAATTTGACACATCCTTTATCCATTGGCTCCATTCCATTTTAAATTCATTTGGTAACGGTTCATCCCATTTGAAGTTCTTCTTCCAAATTTTTTGCAGTAGAATTTTTATTGTTACAGTACATCCACTTAGCACACCGATCGGATCGAATACCTTTCCAACGGTTTGAAGAATTATTCTTTTTGTAGGTTCCCTAGAAACGTTAAAATTGTTTAAAATTCTAGATATATCAACAACCAACTGGTCGGTAATCGTGAACCAAATTATTCCTAAAACCTTTTTTGGGTCATTAGATTTAGGGTTATTTGTATCGTTTTCTATGGGGTTATTGAACATTTTTGTTAAATTCACGTTATTTGAACTCCACTTTCTCAGATTCATATTTGCCTCCGATAGAATATTTTTAGAGCGTTGATATACTTTTAAAGCAGCATCTTCGTTATGAACAGATTTGATAAAGTGGTCTATGTAAAAGGATTCTAATAAATATTTTCCAAATTCACGATCTGGTTGGCTTAATAAATGCTTTCTTAGCGTAACTGCTAACAAAAATGGGCTAGTAGTAACTCCAAATGTTACCCTACACATTCTAAACGTATCAAATTTCGGTAATTGATCCACGGAAGAAATTTCATTTTCGATAGGATCCTTAAACCATAAAA
Organism: Ceutorhynchus assimilis; assembly: GCA_917834065.1. Classification (NCBI taxonomy): domain Eukaryota; kingdom Metazoa; phylum Arthropoda; class Insecta; order Coleoptera; family Curculionidae; genus Ceutorhynchus; species Ceutorhynchus assimilis. The sequence goes on along the minus strand of OU892285.1, from coordinate 2,806,632 downwards.
ATCTATGAAAATTTCGATCGTCGTTACATAGAGAGATCTGCAAAAAAGCTTTCTCGATATCGGCTACTAGTCCAACACAACCAATTCGAAAGTTTAACAAAATTTTTAGTAAGTCCGGAACTAAATTTTCGCCCGTTATAAGTTTATCGTTTAACGAAGGCATGCCCGGCGCATGCGCACTCGCGTCGAATACTACTCGCACTTGAGAAGTTTCTTTATCTCGTCGGTAAACTGGTTTATGCGGTAAATAATACGTTTTATTATGATTTGAATCATTTTCGATCACTAGTTCCAAACAGCCTAATCGTTCGTATTCGCGTATTGCTCGGTCGTATTCTAAAAGAGTCCCGTTTTTACACAATTTATTTACCAAATTTTTTACGCGAACAAAAGCACCCGAGTAATTTGAGTCCAAAATGTTATCGGATTGCCACGGTAAAGTAACTTCATATCTATTGTCTTTAAATTTCACGTTATCTTTCATAAAATTATCGGTAAAATTGTCTTTGATTTTGACTTCGGAACCGTTAATACCAATAGTCTCTAAGTCCCAAAATCTTTTTAAATTTAAATTTTCGTTTTCGTTAAAGTCAGTTACGATATCACTTTCGATAATTTGTGAATGTAAAATAGACGCAATATTGAAATTTACAGAAAATTCTGGAACATCGTTAGATGCCCTTGCACCATGAATTGTCCATCCAACTTCTGTATTAATAGCCCGCAATTTATCCGTTAAAGGGCGCGTTTCACCTGTAACAAATAACCAATAATTTTCGCTACCAATAAGCAAAGATATTCCGGTCGAATGTAAAGGCGATGTTCGAATATCTGCTAATAGATTTTTCTTTGCGAAATTTTCGATAATTGGGTCATTAAGGCACGGGGGTTTAATAGAATCGAAACATATTTCGGGAGCTTCGATTGCATGTATCGTAATCAACTTATTTGACTATTGACTTCTTACGACTACTTCGACTTTATTGCACAGTTTAGCAACACCACGTTGAGAACTTCCGAAAACACAAACTGAAATTTTGTGCTTTCCAATAATCGATAAATTAAGTTCCCGTGAAACAGACTGTTTAATATAAGTTAATTGGCTTCCTGAATCAAAAACGGCACGTAAAAATATTTCGTTATTATCTTCGTTCGATTTTACAAAAACACATGCAGTTTGTAAATATACGTTTTCAAGTCGCCCGGTAGAAATCGCAGTCACACTTGATTGTTCGTTATGAGTACGGTCTTTTCGTTCATTTTGAATGTCATTTTTATTTTTGGGTTTAAATGATGGATCGCACAAGACAGTAACATGTCGACCTTTACACTTTTTACACGTAATGTCTCTTGTTTTGCAAAATTTAGACCTATGATTTTGACCGGTACAACGAAAACACCTGTTACTGTTCTGTAAAAGTTTCTTTTTATCGACCAAACTAATGACAGTATTCAAACAATCCTTAGTCAAATGATTTTTATTTTTACAAAATAAACACTGGTCATTAGCCATACTTAATAACCCTTGAGCAGTGAACCTTTCGCTAGAGTTTGATTTGAATCGATTTCGGGGTTCGTTACGCGTTGAAAGTCCAAAATGTTCTCGCGAACTCGCGTGAAATTTATTGTTTTTACTTTCGTTACTGTGCGCCTGCTCTAGAGCATCCACTTCGATCTTTATAAAGTTCAGTAAATCAGCGATTTGTTTTTTATAATTTACTGAGTCCGGTTCTGCGATATCTGAACCCACTTCCGACCCGTTCAAAGATTCAGATGCGTTCGCAGTACTCTGTATTTTAATTCTATTAAATTGAACTCTCAGACTAAGGTAAAACTTTAAAAATCATGGATTTAACCATTAAACCGTACTGAGCAGCTGAGATACCTAATGATTCCAACGAGCACGTTATCGAAGAAGCTGTATTATATAGGCGACGTAAGGCACTAACATCCTTATCATATTTTACGAACGGAATATCGCATAGTTTTTGCACGTAACAGTCAATAATACGTTCTGATTGTCCAAATTCGGATTGTATCAAATCGATTGCATCGTTATAAGAGTTTTGACTTGACGTTAAGCACGAAATCGTTATAGCCGCCTTACCCGTTAAAAGTGACTTTAAATATGTAAATTTATAGTTAGTACTCAACTCTGGATTATTATGTATGGCTTGACTATATTGCTCCCAGAACGCTGGCCATGCCTCAAGGTCGCCGTTAAATTTTAATAAATCAAGTTTAGGTAGTCTTACAGATTTCTGGCTGATTTGGGTTTGTACGTTACCAATATCCCTGTTTTGATTCGGAGAGATATCCGAGACAACTTCAGGAGCTCGAAAATATCCAGTTCCCACGTTCTGCGGCTCATTACCACTCGTTCTGCGTTTTATGGATACCTCCAAACTTGCAATAGCATCCATAGCGTTAATATTATATTCTGCAACCTTATCACATTCCGTTTCGATCAAATCATCCGATAAGGTAGGCAAAATTTTGTCGTTCAATTCGTTCAAAGTTACTCTCAACAGCTTGATTTTTCCACACAATACTGAGAGCTCGTCTGGTGAAGTTTCTATTGAATTTACGGCCTCGTCAACGGATTTGCACAATTTCGTTAATTGTCCACGATAATTTTTACGTAAAGACACGTCGATTTTTGATTCCATTGTAGAAATATTATTTCGATCCACGTTAATTTCACTTCCAATCAAACACTTCCCTGGTTTCGGCACCAAAATGTAAATAATATCGTTCAATAAAAAGTCCTCGTTCGTAGAAAAGTGTTCTTTTTGAAATATGAAAGTTTAATACAACAGAAATCACAACATAAACGTTAATATAGACACAGATACAAAAGATAAAATAGAATAAATACGTATTAAAACTGAAAACGTTCGATAAAAGGAGAATATTTAAATTTGCGTCTAACTTTTACCGTTGACTATCAAAAACTTTACAAACTGACAAACTTACTCGACATGTCATAATTTTTACGGGTAAATTTTGTTAACAGGACATTTACACCTCGATTTTCGCATTATTTTTAACAGTCGTCTTCATCCTCATCAATTTTAGATTCTGCGTTTTCAGCTATATCTATCTCATCTGCCCTTTCTTCAATAGGCGCAGCTTCTGTCTATGGATCGTAGTAGGGTAACATCCTACTCACGTGGACCATATCCTTTTTTCTGCTTCCAATCTTTTGTATCTCGTAATTCACTTCTTCCATTTTCCTAATTACTTTGTATGGTCGAAACCATCTTAAGAGTAATTTTTCGCTTCTTCCAACCTTTCTAATTGGTATGAGCACCTTAACTTTGTCTGTCTATGTCGTTCGTCAAAACGTCCCTTATCTTTTCCTTGTCTTTTTTGTATATTTTCTACTGCTATGGCTCTTATTAAGAGTGCCTTTTCTCTAATTTGCAGAGCGTCCGTTTCGTTGTCAGCATCCAACAATGCAGCTTCTGCTGGTAGTGTGGGTTCCCTTGCATATGTTAACATAAATGGGCTAAATCTCGTTGTGTCCTGTATTGCTGTATTATACGCAAATGTTATAAATGGTAGAAAGCTACACCAGTCCGTTTGCTGTGTGTTACAACACATGGATAACATGTCAGCTATTGTCTTATTTAGCCTTTCTGTGAGACCATTACAACAAGGATGGTATGCGGTTGTAAATTGGCTTCTTACTCCCATTAATTTTCCTGATTCCCTTACTTATTCCGATTGAAAGACTTTTCCTCTGTCGCTGAGCAGATTTCTTGGCATACTTTTTCCAGTAAAAAATTTGGCAACTGGTCCGGCTTTTCCATTCGGTAAGGCGGCTGTGATGGCATATCGTGAGGCGTAATCGGTAACTACAACTATCATTGTTTTCCCTTTACTGCTTCTTCTAAATGGGCCTAAAAGATCAATTCCGATTTTGTCGAAAATTGTTCCCACCGGTATTGGTTATAACATCCCTGGCGTTTTTCTGTAAGGTTGCCTGGGTTTTGGTGCTTCTTGAAGGGTAAGGTCTGGTGGGCTACCAAAAACACTGTCTTCTTCGTAGCCTGTTTGATTATTTGCTTGGTTTTTATCTCGCTGTTAATCTGCTCTAAACTGATACTGGGCGACTCTGGTGGTGATCTTTGTAGTGATCTTCTCGGCAGAAAGAGCGCATTTTCTGATTCTAATTCTACCGGTGTCGTTGCTGCTGCGTTCTTTGGCCTCAAATTGTATTTGGTTTTGTCTGGCATCTATTCTTGCCACGATGGCGGCGGTCACAAATATATCACAATTTATTCTTCTATTGGCACTAGTTTTTTAAATCTACGAGTCACCTTCGCCACGCTGTCGTGAATTTCCCTGAGTGCTTTCGTCACGGTACCGTTTGTCGACGTACTGAGTCGTGACGTGTTTGGGCGTTGGTTTTCTTTAAAGGCGCCTTATGGCGTCGGTTTCGAGACGGCACCTCCACCAAATATGTCACAACTGCCCACTTTATGGGGGTGACATGGGGGGTTTGTAGCTTTGGGGGTTGATGTAGAGAAACTCGCTCAGGTTATATAAAAATATAGATATATATTTTCCCAAATATGCCCTTACATGTACGCTAATCCTATAAGATGCATGACCCTTCGAACACTGGAGTCCTTATAGGGAGCCATACGTCAACGCTGTTTGGGGGACTGTAGGTTACTTATCGTCACCCTTATGCCTTGTCCAGAGGGGCTTTCCCAACGAGAGGTGATTGCACTGGACAACGATAAGGCTGAACATACCCAGAGGGGCTTTCCCAACGGGAGGTACTTGCACTGGGGAGACTTAATTCCAGAGGGGCTTTTCCAACGAGAGGTATTTGCACTGGTTTAAGTCTGCCTTTGCTGCGGCTTGCAGCGCAATTTATATCCGTTTATTGCTGAACTGCAATAAACATCCGATCGAATCGGCAATTAAATTATTAAGGTTGAATACCGGGTCCTCCTTTTCTAAGCAGCTAGTTGACAATATTAAATTTTATACCGTGAAAGGGGTTTTAATCGCCTGTGCACTGGCAACTATGATTCAGGGATCAGTAAGAGGCAAGAACACTCACTGGTTTTTGACTTTTAAAGATTTGTTTAGTTTTGTGAATGATATTCTTCTCCTACTTCAAAAATATCTAATAACGTTTCTATTTTATTCTTGAATGTTGTTTTACATTTCTAAGCCCTGGTATATCTACTATAAAAAACACGACTTTAAATTCAAAAGTAGGTACGCGCAAATTTAAAACTTTTTATTCCGTTGTGTTCACGATATATTTTCAAACTTCATTCAATTTCAACAACTTATCTTAGGTCGCAGAGAAAACTTTATGAATATCTAAACTACACGCTAGCGAATAAATTGGCAGGAATGGCATTTATCAAGGAAACTCTCTTACAAACTTTAACCAGTTTTATTTTTAAGTTTTTAAAGTTAGAGTAAAATGTAGCCAGTTTTAAATTGAGAAGTTTGTTTATTTTATACATAACTTCGAAATTGTCTATTATATTCCTGGAAACACTTCCCTTATATTTTCGCTAGCTTTTATCGCTTTGTAACGTTTCCAATTAACTCTAATTCCAGATTTAGTCTCTCCTGTGCTCCATATGTGTCTTTGTTAGCGTCAGATAAACTTCAAAACAGTATAGTAGACAAAAAGCTAGGGGCTTTTCTACTTGGATTTTTTTGTTGTTGTTCGTTTTGAGTATAAAATCATATAATGCTATTGTGAATCTGAAGGAATGAAAAATGTATAAATATAATGATATTGTCGACTATGTTATCGCGTGTTAGAGTTAAAGCAGGGAGAGCACCTCAACCGATAAGGATGTCTGTATAAAAATCTACGATATTGCTCGAAAATTGCAACTGACATGCAATAGACCCCTTACCGTGCAACAAAACTTCTATCTTGTTGTTTAATATTGCAGGAACTAAAGTAATTCTATTGCCGTGATATAATTTCAATTTATTTTCGAGTGGCGAACTCGCACGCGATGTTCTGACCCTAATGTCGATGACATTAGGGTTGTTATTATAGTATAGTAATTATAAATATGTTTGCTAGAAAACTTTGCTTTCTTGAATGGATAAAATTTAATTTTTGAGAAAATAAGCAACATAACGATGGTAAGTTCTCGAGTTTTAGTCTCTCTCACGAAATTCGAGACGTCGTTGCTTAGTCTAGAGATTCTCGAGTTCACATAACATCTATTATAAACTGTATATGTATAACTAATAAAATACCTCCTTCCCATAACCCATATGAATGAACTAAATAACAATGATTCAGGGAAATGAATATTCTTTCAACGCTTTTTTTCCACATCAACAACAGAGTGAAGCAAGGATATGTCATATTATGTCATTACGAAATGTTTATTGTGCTTTGCCATTTCCAAAAAAACCTGCCATTGGGTGTTAAAATTCTTAAATTTCACTCCTCGTTTCATTTGTATGTTAACTAAAAACATCCTGAATTTCTAGTTAATCTATAAACTTTGCAGATTAAGGGCTTGTATTCGGAGAGTCATAGATAATATACAAATGCATTTGATAATGCGGTTTACCAGTATTTGCTCAGTATTCATTGACCACAAAAAGAATATGTATTTTAATGGGTAAATTACCAGTTCAAGCTAGGCAATTCGTTATTTATGCAGAAGACATTTTGTTTAGGGCATGACGTGCACGCACAAACAAATAACGGGCATTCATACTTTCAGAATTGCATTTGCGGGCCGACAAATCCGGGACAAAGACGAATTACCGGAAACAAGACGCAGGTGGATTGCTATACAACGTCGTCTTATTAAATCCAAATTCCATTAAATCCAAACCTCTTGCGGATTTCAGTTGTTTATAGCAGCAATCGGATTGTTTTGCAAAAAAATACTTTGTTTAGTGTGTCACTTTTGTGATTTATTATTAAAAGTAAACAATGATTGTTTATTTGCCTATAATCCATATCAAATAATATGTAAATTGCAAAATCACGCAGATATAATGTAAACTGAGTTAAAGTAACATTTTGCGGAAATTATGATAGTCTAGGAAAATTGTCGATTTTCAAAAAAAAAATCCTACCCAAATGAACTTTTCAATGATGATAGGGGGCGGGTGGGTAATCATAAAGCCGAAAATATCAAACATTCACCCCTCTGGCGTTTTGCGCTATAGGGGTTGAAAGTGCGCCATTGGCGATTACTTGGTACCTATTGATTTTACAAAAAAATGTTTCAAATAAAAGATGTGCAACATTATTTTATCTAAAATGTTTATCTGAAGACTTTTTTGATTAAAGGCCGTTTATGGTCATAAGGGCCGTTTGAAATTTTATAATGAAAATGAAAAATTTTAATTAACGTGAAAAATTTTTCTACAACACATACAACATTTTTGCTTTATGAAGTTTTTACTCACTCCCTGCCGTTTTTCAATAGGGGTAGTTTAAAGTTTTTTTATTTTTTTACAAAAAAATTTTCTTGATAAAAGTTTTATAAGATGACATTTCCTACAATTTTTCCCAATGAACTTTTTTTGTAACTCACCCCCAATCAGCGGGGGGACACTTCTCTCTGGGAAATTTTAGTTTTTAGGGGTATATATTAATTTTTTTTTTCTTTTTTCGGCTTAAGTGCATATAAAATGTTGCAACTAACATTGTATTAAAAGGATTTTTTTTTCACCACCTTTTTGTTTTTAGGGGTAGTTCGCCTATTTTCAACTTTACAAAAAAAATTATCAAGAAAACTTGTTAATTTTATTATTTTGAGCAATTTTTCTCTATAACTTTTTTTTGTAAAGTTGAAAATAGGCGAACTACCCCTAAAAACAAAAAGGTGGTGGAAAAAAAAATCCTTTTAATACAATGTTGGTTGCACCTTTTAATATGCACTAGAGGCGAGAAAAGAAAAAAAAATTAATATATACCCCTAAAAACTAAAATTTCCCTAAGGGAAGTGTCCCCCCGCTGAATGGGGGTGAGTTACAAAAAAAGTTGATTGGGAAAAATTGTAGGAAATGTAATCTTATAAAACTTTTATAAGGAATTTTTTTTTTGTGAAAAAATAAATATACTTTAAACTACCCCTATTGAAAAACGGCAGGGGGTGAGTAAAAACTTCATAAAGCAAAAATGTTGTATGTGTTGTAGAAAAACTTTTCACGTTGGTTAAAATTTTTCATTTTCATTATAAAATTTCAAACGGCCCTTATGACCACAAACGGCCCTTAATCAAAAAAGTCTTCAGATAAACATTGTAGATAAAATAATGCTGCACATCTTTTATTTGAAACATTTTTTTGTAAAATCAATAGGTATCAAGTAAGCGCCAATGGCGCACTTTCAACCCCTATAGCGCAAAACGCCAGAGGGGTGAATGTTTGATATTTTCGATTTCATGATCACCCACCCGCCCCCTATCATCACTGAAAAGTTCATTTGGGTAGGATTTTTTTTTTTGCAATACATGTATTTTTCGACTATTTTCCTAGACTATGAGAACAGTAGACGTTGTAAATGATAAAGTCAGTGTTCATGGCTTTAACTGCACAAAAAAACATTCATTATCACTAAATATGGAGTAGATAGTTTAAATGCTGATTCGAGTAGAATTTACTCAAATGTCGCCTATCTATGCTTGCAACTAAACTTCGCAAACAGAAGCAAATCTAAGCCAGATTATCGACAGCATCGACTCATAAAGTATTCTATGTGCGTCGTTCGAACCATAAAGCAAACTCAGACAATATTTTATAGTCGAGGCAAAATACTGTTTTGATAGCTGCATCAAATATATCCTTGTGCAATTGCATTTTATAGCTTTGGAAATATAACGCCCTCTAATCTGGGAAGTTTATAGATTAACTGAGGGTTTATTACACAATGAGAATTCCGGCAATTTACATGTAGATCGTTTTGTAGGCAAACTTGTACAACATAGATTAATGATTTTGCTCTCAAAAGCTATTTTTGATTTTGAGATAACATGTTTCGAGTTTGCAAGATTTATTTCAAGAAATCCCTGGTTTTCGACCTTGATTCTGTTGTTATGAACCAATAAGATAACACAGTGATTATAGGAACGTTTAATTATATCTCTAATTTTCTATTATATTTACTATGTATTTTGCAGAGAGGCCTGACCATGCCTTGTCGGCTCAATATGGCTTTACCTTTCGGACCCTTGTTTTATATCCCTCTATTTTCATAAACTGTTAAATTGTCGGAATCATGTCCAATAACTATTTACGTGCCCGAATAGGGTTTAGTTTTTATTATTGTATAAGCTTCCCAAAAAAAATCCCAAATCATTAAATATTTTAGCACCAATATAAGTAACATCTGTAAAATAGCGTTAAGGTATTTTCAGTGAATAACTAGAGGAACTCCCGCCCTTTCGAAGGAGGTTCCAGGACGTTTCCTTCTTTCAGGAAAGAAGACGAGAAGACATTCAGAATTCCATCTTGACTCTGACAACATCTAAAGTTACCTCTCATAACTGACAAAGTGTCCTTCCCAAAACTTATAAATTTTCACAAATAAACGAAACCTTTTTTTATTAAATCAAAAGATATAGTTTTAATTCTAGTGTAGGTATATTTGGGATAAAAGTCACAGTTCTTGTGGCTCAACTCCTAACATTGGTGGCAGCGGTAAAACTTCGTGGTGTTGCTTGAAGGAGCGCCTAGTACGCAGCAAGTAGATCACAACCAGGAACGGGTACTTGAAGGAGCGCCTAGTACGCATCAACACCCTTTCCGGAAGAAAAGTCCTGGGGCTATTTGAAGGCGCGCCCAGACGCAGCAAGTTTCCTCGGCAAGCAGAGAGCAACTGTTAACTGGTTTGCAGGAGCGCGAAGACGCAGCGGACTGTAGCAGCAGAAGATCGACAACTAGTTTCCAATCCCAGGAAATGAACAAGTAAGTCCTTTCTTTGTTTTCTGTGTGACGCTATTTTCTTCAAAACTTTTTTGTTAAGTTAGGAATAAGATTTTATTAAACACGTATTATTATACAAACAGAACGTGAATATTATTATCAATAATTATTATATTTTAGATAGGTACTGCAAATAACAATTATTTATCGATTGAACGTAACATAATCAATTTTTTTTAAATTACATATAAATTTTGAGCAAAAATGGCTGGTAAAGACGCATTTGACGTTTTAAATCAAATTGATCCTTTTGATGGGCAAGGTGATGCTAATTCACTAAATTTTTTTCTAAAAAGCTGTGATGCGATGATGAAAATCGTAAAGGACACAGAAAAGGCTAACTTAGCTGAATTAATTTTCGCAACTAAATTGAAAGGGAAGGCACAAGAGGTAACACAATATAAAGAATTTGAAAACTGGGAGGAAATTAAAGACTTTTTGATAGAAAAATTCACAGATAAGAGACCTCCTTCTTATTTTTTAAATTTATTAACTAATATAAAACAAAATCATAGAGAGAGTATTAAAGAATACGGTGATCGTATCCAAAAAATTTTTAACAAATATAAAGAAACTTGTAACTTGAATTATATTCCAAATGAAGCTAAAGTACTAATAGAAAATTTGCAATTATTACTAGTAACTAATTTTAGGAAAGGTCTTCAGGACGAAAAAACTCAATTACGCATAGTTGCGGAGAATACCACAAATTTAGAAAGAGTTATATCAGTAGCAATAGAGCTTGAGCTTGAGCAATATGATAAAATGAAAAACAATCAAAATTATAGAAATATGAATGTTGTACAAAATCATGGAAATAGAAATTTTAATTTTAATCAAGGTTCAAGTCAAACTTTGTGTATGTTTTGTAATATGAATAATCATTTGACGTCGCAATGTAGACAACTCCGTAATTTTGAACAAAGTCAACCGAGAAACGAACAATTTTCATCTTCTCGACAAAGAAATTTTAATTCAAATCAGAGCAATCACAATTTTTCAAGAAATAATTCCTATTTACCAACGCCAAATAACAATATAGATCGTCCTTTTTCCAGTGGTTATAATAACTACGGTCGTAATTACCAACAAAATCATTCGTACCAAAGATTCCAAAATCAAAACTCTAGACGATTCAATTCCAACAATTACTACAATCAAAGCCAGTTTAATAATCAACGAAATTATCCCATTGAAAATGCACATGACCAAAACTTTCCTAGGCAACAAAGAGATTCGTACGAACGAAATAATGGTTCGTATCTCCCAAATCAGCAAAATCCTCAGGCACGTGATTCATTTACTTCACAAGTGCAAACCATTCAATCGCAAATCTCGACCCAAAACAATTCAGTCAATAATCCCCCCTCATTACCTAGTGCCTCATCCCAAGAAAATTTTTCGGGAAACGAGTGAACAGCCATGACCGCGAACAGCCGACTATGGTGATTAAAAATTACAATAGCTGTTCAAATAATAAATTATCATTTTCTTCTCCAAACACATCAAATAGTAACAATTCAAGCAACAATAAATTAAACTCGTCGCGTAAAACCATTATGATTTCCGAAAATTATAAACAATTAGATGTGATTGAAATATGTTCTTCAAATATAAAAAATTCAGTTGTTCGACTTTTATTGGATACGGGCGCAGACGTGTCCCTCTTAAAAGCAGGTAGAATAGAAGATGACTCTGTAATCAATAAGGAAATAATCGTAGAATTGAAGGGTATTAGTGAGCAACCAATTTACACTTTGGGTACCTGTTTTATTTCAATTAAACTAGAAAATGAAAAAACCTTGAAACACGAATTTCACGTCATTTCTGATAGCACATCAATTAAAAACGACGGTCTTTTAGGACGTGATTTTCTACAAAAGTATAAAGCTAAAATCGATTACGAAAAGGAAAGTGTTAACTTTGAGAACAACCATTTTAAATTGTTACCTTCTGAAACATTCGTAATTATTCCTGCAAGATGCGAAACAATAATTTCCGCTTTGGCGAATATGCCAGATGCCGAAGGGATTGTAAAACCAAAACAAATATCTGACAAGCTATATTTAGGGACTACATTGACCAAAGTTAAAAATTACAAATGTTTTGTCAGTATTTTGAATATTTCAGACGAAGATTTTACAATAACCATGCCTAGAGTTAGTGTGGAGCCTTTCATCCAAAATAATGTGGATATTACAGAAATAAATAGTATGAGCCAACTCGAACGTTTAGAAAAATTAAAAAAATCATTGAATCTTGAAGGACTTAACAATGAAGAAACTAATTCGCTACTAGAAGCCTGCAACCTTTATAATGATATCTTTCATTTAGACGGTGATAAACTTTCTTGTACAAACACGGTCCAACATAATATACCCACAGATCCTTCTAAGGGACCAATTAATACTAAACCCTACAGATTACCATTCAAACATCGTGAAATAATAAAAGAACAAACGGATCAAATGCTGAATGATGGTATAATTTCTCCGTCGTGTAGCCCTTGGAATAGTCCTCTATTAGTGGTACCAAAAAAGAGCGATCCCTCGGGTGAACCAAAGTACCGCGTATGCGTAGATCTCAGAAAAATTAACGATATAACCACAGGAGCTGACGCGTTTCCCCTACCTAATATCACTGATATCCTTGACCAGTTAGGACAAGCCCAATATTTCACCACCCTGGATTTGGCCAATGGGTTTCATCAAGTGAAATTGGATGATAACGATAAATTAAAAACTGCTTTCAGTACTCAGACCGGACACTACGTTTTCAATCGAATGCCATTCGGATTGAAGGGAGCCCCTGCAACCTTTCAACGGTTAATGAATACTGTCCTAAGCGGCCTTAATGGGTTAAAATGTTTTATTTACCTAGATGACATAGTAATTTATGCGAATAATTTGACAGAACATAATCACAGATTAACCGAAGCATTTCAAAGATTTAGGCAGCATAACTTGAAACTTCAACCTTCAAAATGTTCATTTCTACGCAAAGAATGTTTATATCTAGGTCATATCATCACTGAAAACGGTATTAAACCCGATCCTGCAAAAGTGGACTGCGTATCAAGATTCCCTCAACCTAAAAACGCCAAAGATATAAAGTCATTCCTAGGACTGGTTGGCTATTACAGGAAATTTATTCAGGACTTTGCAAAAATTGCTAAGCCACTTACCAAGCTATTAAAAAAAGATGAAAAGTTTTTATGGAATAATGAATGCGGCATTTCTTTTGAAACTTTGAAAAAAAGCATAATCTCTCCGCCTGTACTCCAGTATCCAGATTTTTCCAAAGAATTCATTATCACCACCGACGCTAGTAATTATGCAATTGGTGCCATTTTGTCTCAGGGCAAGATTAATAGTGATCGACCGATAGCATTCGCCAGCCGAACTTTAAATAAGGCTGAACGAAATTACTCCACCACTGAGAAAGAATTAGCAGCAATAGTGTGGGCAGTAAAGCATTTTCGACCATATGTATTTGGTACAAAGTTTAAAATTGTGACAGATCATAAACCCTTACTTTACGTTTTCAATATAAAAGATCCAGGTTCCCGACTGACACGTTTTAGACTAAAATTGGAAGAGTATAACTTTGAGGTAATTTATAAAGCAGGAAAAAAGAATACAAATGCCGACGCGCTTAGCAGAATAGTTAATACTGTTAATACAATTAATACAAACCTAATAACCGATTACACGGAATTTCAAAGTTATCTCCAAACTCATATAATTTTAAATTCTAAAATAAAAGAAAAAAACACTACGCTTTTTCAGACCAACGACACAGATCCATTAATATTGTTCATACCCAAAAACTTTAACAAAGAGAAGTTTAGAGATTTAGAAAATAACAAACAGGCAAATAAATTCATGGAAGGATTTAATAAAGCCACTGAACTAAATGTAATTTCGGTACACCATTACCAGGATCCTGATATGTTTTTACTTGTAGATAATGAAAATACTTTTAGCGACGCTAATTACGAAAATATCTGGTATTGTCTACTTAAATTGAGAAATCTCATACGTAATACTAAAGTTAAATTGTCATTAATTAAATATCACTATAACCCTTTAATAAAATGGGATATCATTTATCCAATGTTGAGATACCATTTTCAGAACTTAGACATTGAAATAACCATATATAATAATAACTTAATAAGCCCTTCAGAGTCAGATAAAAATACCATATTAGAAGAATTCCATAATTCTCCCATAGCAGGTCATCAAGGAGTATCTCGTACCTATAAAAAACTTGCTAACTTATACAACTGGAGAGGAATGAAAAAAGACTTAAAAAGGTATATAAAAAAATGCGAATTTTGCCAAAAAAATAAACTGTCCCGTAAAACTAAAATGCCAATGGTCATCACAACTACTGCAACCAAACCTTTTGAGAGGTGCTTTCTGGACGTGGTTGGCCCTTTACCTGAAACGGAATCGGGAAATAAATATATCCTCACATTTCAAGATGATTTAACAAAATTTAATCTCAACATTCCTATGAAAGATCAAGAAGCTGCGACTGTGGCAGAACACTTCGTAAAAAATATAATTTGTTATTATGGAATACCGGAAATCCTAGTTACGGATCGTGGAACCAACTTTCTAAGCGAACTTTTCAAAAATACGTGCAAGATGCTAAAAATAAAAAAAATTCAGACGACTAGCTATCACCCAGAATCGAATGGCGCATTAGAAAGGTCTCATAGGAGTCTAGAAGAGTATTTACGACATTTCATATCTGATACGCAGGAAGATTGGGATAACTGGATTCCTTTCGCCACATTTACCTATAATACGTCCACACATACAGCGACACAATTTGCGCCTTTTGAACTTTTATTTGGCTATAGCCCTACCTTACCAACGTCAATTACTCAATCCCCAAAGACTTCTTACACATATGAGGACTTTGTAGCAAACTTGAAACAAAAAATGCAATATTCTAGACAAATAGCTAGAGAAAATCTATTAGACAGTAAATACAAATCAAAAAACAACTATGACAAAAATAGCTTGTCTAGAGACTTTACAACTGGTGACAAAGTATTGCTTTATGATGAGTCTGTCCGTAGAGGTAGAAGTAAGAAGCTAACCTCATTATGGATAGGGCCATATACTATAGTAGAAAAATTATCTGACGTGAACTATGTCATTCAGAAAGGAAACAAAAAACAGACAGTCCACGCTAATAGATTGAAACATTTTTACGACTAAAAAAAAAAAAAATTATATATAATATGTATATAGCTAGTTCCACTTTTTCATTTACATGTATATACCTATATTTAGGAAAGCACAAACCTAAAGTTCGCTAACGATATTCTCCTCTTTTCAGGTTTGCCGTCAGGGTTATGCTACTCGCTAATATTATCAATTTAGCGATGGCCAAATCTGAATATAACGTTACCTACTATGACCACAATCCGGGCATTCATTTCGAAAAATTGGGAGAAATGCGGCTTTACAACAACAAATGGAAAATTATAACTTTTGTAAATATAGATAGTCTAAGCGATAAATTTCTAAGTTTAAATAACTATTATACGATGACCTTAAATTTATGCAGACACGAAAATGCGCAATATCACTATTATATATGTGATTCTTTTGTGAAATTCACTAAATATAATCTCAACAAAATTAATAGAGAATTACAAGTTCTGCACGAATTAGTGGGTCATGATATAGTATCCAGAAATAAGAGAGGTTGGTTTGACATAATAGGAAAAGCAACAAAAGTTTTATTCGGGATCTTAGATAACGACGATGCAAAATATTATGACGCTAAAATTTCGGAATTCTCAAAAGATGAAAACTCAGTAATTAATCTTTTGAAAGAACAAACAAAAATAGTGCAATCCACCTTGATAAACTTTAACAATACAATAGGCACATTGGATTTCAATGAGAACGTCTTGAAAGGCAATATAGAAAAAATCGCGAAGGAATTGGATAAAAACCAAAAAGACGTAAAGTTTCTAAACTTAAAAACAAATTTAGAAGACCATGTTACAATAACGAATATGATTTTAAATCAGTTACAGCTAGAAATCATGTCACTCACCAACGCAATCCTTATTGCTAAAAAGGGAATATTGCATCCGGCTATCATGACGCCTGTCCAATTAACAAAAGAATTAAGACAAGTTTTAGAATCTCTTCCCCATGGGTTGGAATTCCCGATACCTTTAGACACATCCAATGCAAACATTTTGCTAAATATAATTGAGTTACAAGTTTTCTTTGAAAATAAACGTCTTATATATATCATAAACACACCTCTTGTAGAGACGCAATTATTTTATTTATACAAAATATCACCGTTTCCCAAACTAGTAGTATTGAATGAATTCATTTTAATTCAACCTTCCTCAAAATATATTGCAATAGACGAAAGTAAACAACAATTTGTACAATTTTCAGATATGGAATACATATCTTGCATTAAGTTGCTAGGAAATAAAATTATTTGTAAGCAACATAAGCCAGTATCTCTTGCACATCTCGTAGACAATTGCGAGATTAGACTATTGCAAGCTACTTCTGATAAAATTCCCGAAAATTGCGACAAACGCATAGTTACTTCTAAGAGAGGCATTTTTATTCAATTGTCAACCAGTAACACTTGGATATTTGCAGTACCTAATACAGAAACTTTAACCATATCTTGTACCAATAATGATAAGCCAATGGATGTTACTTTAAAAAATTGTGGTAGCGTCACACTTGCGAAACAATGCAAGGCTTATAGTTCTTCAACAATATTAATGCCTCATGACAATATCTATCAATCAGAAGTGTACAGTGAAATTGTTCCGCCATTTGATATTATTGATGAGTGTTGTGAAAAAGTGAAAGAACATCAGATAAATTTTTCGGAAATTGTGTTGAACCAACATTATAAAACGTTGAGTAAACACATACCCGAACTTAACATTGCTAGTCATAAGTTGGACGATATAGAAAAATTAGCAGATGATATTCACAAAAACAAAGCTACATCTCGCTACACATTTTCTGCTTCTATACTGGCGTATATTTTAGCAATCATTGTACTATTTTATTTAGGTTATAAATTCTATAAGAAATGCATTTGTCAAAAAAATAAAAATTCTTGTTGTGGCATTCCCAATTTGTGTATTAGAGTCAATCAAAATGTACAGCCATCCTATCCAAATAATGAATATGCAGCTCGATATATAAACAGAAATAGAGCAGTAAGAAGTACAACTGGTGATGATGATTCGGACGAGGAAAATGTTTCATTAGAATTTCCTCAACGGAAAAGTATTGGCTATGCACCAACAAGACGAGCAGTCAAATAAACTTAGTTTTCATAAACATTTTCTTCCTGATGTCATTTACTGTTTTTAGCATAAATATAGTTATAGGTTATATAGCTATTAGTCCATTTTTTAATTGTATCATATTACTTTAGAAATAACTTACTATAATTATCTACTTAAATTTTATACAAGCTTGATCAGAGATTTTACTTCATTTGATTTTTCATTTAAATTACATAAAATCTCTCATTAAGAGGGGAGGTGTTATGAACCAATAAGATAACACAGTGATTATAGGAACGTTTAATTATATCTCTAATTTTCTATTATATTTACTATGTATTTTGCAGAGAGGCCTGACCATGCCTTGTCGGCTCAATATGGCTTTACCTTTCGGACCCTTGTTTTATATCCCTCTATTTTCATAAACTGTTAAATTGTCGGAATGATGTCCAATAACTATTTACGTGCCCGAATAGGGTTTAGTTTTTATTATTGTATAAACTTCCCAAAAAAATCCCAAATCATTAAATATTTTAGCACCAATATAAGTAACATCTGTAAAATAGCGTTAAGGTACTTTCAGTGAATAACTAGAGGAACTCCCGCCCTTTCGAAGGAGGTTCCAGGACGTTTCCTTCTTTCAGGAAAGAAGACGAGAAGACATTCAGAATTCCATCTTGACTCTGACAACATCTAAAGTTACCTCTCATAACTGACAAAGTGTCCTTCCCAAAACTTATAAATTTTCACAAATAAACGAAACCTTTTTTTATTAAATCAAAAGATATAGTTTTAATTCTAGTGTAGGTATATTTGGGATAAAAGTCACAGTTCTTGTGGCTCAACTCCTAACACTGTCAAAGTTTACAACCTAGACATACATAACTGGAAATATCAAATAATCAGAGTTATATTCGTATATATCATGAACTTTTCTCAAGTAAATTTTTGAATAATTTTCAACACGAATGAGTTTCCAGTTTTATTTTGCAAAAGCATACATTTTACGTCGGAAAGCAGTGAAGCAAAAAACCCCTTGAATTTAAATAATTGCAAGCCAAGCGTTTCTTGAGAAAAAAACCCAGGTTTTAACAATATGCGAAAAAAGGTTAGATTTGGTATACGGTTCATAAGCTAATAAAGTTTTTTAAAAAAAATTTGCTGGCAGTCAACGTATGTCCAGGTTCAGCCGAAAATTTTGGTTTTACGGGTTATCCGTGGATTAAAGAACAAAGTCCATAAACAGTTATGTCTATCAGCTTTTATCAATTCATGAAATTGAATATTTCCTTTTCTTTCCCTTGATAATTTTATTGGGAAACATTTGTGTGATAACGGAATAGAAGTCTTAGCAGGTTTTATTGAAAACTTAATAATTAATTTCATTATTATGGCTAATCCAAACTACCATATGATTAAATATCAAGCTACAAGTACTGAAACTCTAAGCAGATTTATCACATATTGTTAATTTTTTTTTTCACAAAACTAAGCAAAATCCAGCTGATTCATTGATAAAAATGAAGACATGGAACTTGACTGTACTACCAAAGAATGTAAAGCCCCTTAACCTGTCGCTGTATTCCACGTCAAAAACTAAAATCAAATCTATGATTTTCGATGTAAAGACAATCTCCCCACATGGAGATTTGAAGGATTTATCTGCGTTTGCAGTAACAAACGGTAGTAGTATTCAGAGATAACAGTCAACTTAAACGACCAATATTTTTCCTGCCTTAATAATCTTTTTCCTATAACGTCGTTTAAAATCGCTTATTGGCTCTTAATCGAATTATATACCAGATGGACTTTCAAAATCCATAAAACACCAATTTAGTACATCCTTAATCGAGTCCCGAGAACTCTCAAAGACCCATTTATAATTTTTCGTTTTCACTTTAATGGAGAACAATGGCAAAGGGCCAAACATTTTTCATAAATCGACGCTAAGCTTTCGCTCTACTCCATTTACTCCCTTAAATTGAAAGAAATAAAAATGATTTTCCTGTGTGTTGGCCTATCGATATTTTTCAATTTAACTGAATCATTTCAGAAGCTGAAACGTTAAATTTAAATCGACATAGCTTCCGTATAAATAGTTTACGTATGCTCAAATTGGAAACTAAAGTTATAATTATGTTTTCGAAAGTTGAAGTGGATATAAAGCTTAACTTTCCGTTGCTATTGAATTTTGAATAACCGTTTCGTCAAAAGGCTCCTAATAATGCAGAGAAATTGAAGTTTTAAATGTGCATTATGATATGAACATTATAAGTGCAAATTTTTAATCCCAGTTATTGGTCAGCTTAATTTTCACTCCGTGCTCGAATCAAAACCGCTCAATTCAAGCTTCAGCAATTTCTCAATCTTCCTCTATGCGTCTATCTGTAGACTTCATTGTCACGTAGTTCATTAGCACACCTAATACAAGCTTAAATTTCATAATTCAGTAAATATAAACCCCGCAAATAAGCTTACTTTCCTATCTCTATTTGTTTTATGTATATTAGTTTTGGATTAATTTCAGGAGTTTGTTGTTGCTGAACGATTCTATGGGACGGTGCTATGGGTGTATAATGTAGGTGTACAATGATATCTCTATAATGGTAATTCTATAAAATTTTCAGAAGGGTTTGTCATTTAAATTTATATTTTGGGTTATAGTAAAATCGTTTGTCTACTTAGTAGGTATCTCTTTTAAATTAAGAAAGTTCACATCTATAATATTTTAACGAACCTTAAAACTGTAAATTGAAAAGTACCTACCTACCAGTTTTTCTAAATTAACTCCTTATAATTTCCTTGGAAGTAAATTTGGTGAATCGATAAAGTAGAGATAAATTGATCAAAGTCAACATAGGTCAAAATTAACTTCTATTAATTATGAAAGCTATGATTTCTGTATTATTTTCATTTTCTCGTAAAATTCCTATATGTTCTATAAAAGTTACATTCAGTCTTTCTACTGGTCGATTGGACTCATGATGACTGGTATCGAGAACAGTTGTTCAGTGTTGAATAAAGTATGGGTTATTTATGTCTTCCTCTATGTCATGCAGCTTTTTCTCCAATTTTTAAACAACAGATTCTCAACTCAGTCTCCGTATAGTCGACATATCTAATTGACTGATTTCTTTTAATTGCTCCGTTCATCTCGAATACTTCCACTATGATTTCATAAGTGTACACACAACTACCGGCAAAAAGGCTGTTTTTTTTCTAGGAAATAAAACCTGCAAATTTGTCTATTTCAATGGAGCTCCGCAAAACTTGTAGGTACACAACAAGAATATAACCTTGAAGTATGGTGATTATCTTATGGCAAAATCTACGAATTACCAATTCGGAACATGCAAAAATGGTGTTGTTTTGGATCAGAATAATATTAGTCCTACAAATCTGTAATTTTAAATTCTGTTAGACAGGCACTTTCCAAGCTTTAACGACAACCTTGTTAGTTCTATAAAATAGCAGCTTCTAGTGAAAGCACGTTTTGTTCCATGAAAATAAAAGGCTTTTTTTGAGAAATAAATATAGGAAATCAGTCGAAACCAAAATCCTAATCGTTTTCCATTATGACCCCAAGAGGAAATAAATCCCATCTGCCCCCAAACCGAACGAGCTTCAATAATAGGAATCCTCAAAGTAGTTAACAACTACCGCTTAATATCCGAATTTAAATCAATTTCGAGGATGGCCCCTTAATGGGGTTTCGGTTCTATGGGACATTACTGCAACTATGTGTCACAGCAATTCCAGACAGAAATTAGCATAACCATTATGAGACGGAAAGTTTATTGCCGGCGGCAAAACTGCGGAAAATCTCATTTTGGATGGGAAAATAGATAAAATGGAAAGTTTGTGTTTTGACCGCCGCACGGCCAGATTAACCTTTTGTGTGTGAAACTTTTGATGCTTTCAATGGTTATACTTTTAATGACAATCAGGGGATTTAATTTTCATCAGAGTTTGTTTTTTATGTCAAACAGTCAGATTAGTATACCTAGTTGACTGCATAAAAAAGATCAGAAGTTTATGGAAAAGCATCATAGAACCCAATATTGAATTGCGTTTTATTTTAAAATTATTTCTCATTATGTACTTAACTTACTTATCAACTTGGAAATAGCTTAGAAGGATTCTTGCAACTTACCTGAAACAAAACAAAAACAAACATTACAAATTACTACGGAAAAATGACAAAAGTAGCTATTTTACACACGAAATATAAAATCGTTTAATACTGTTAACACGCTAATTGCTGAATCAAAAAATAGATAGATAACCTGATAAAATATATTGCGACTTCCAATAATGATAATTACCATTCACTTTATTGTTAATTATGGTAAATTTCAAACAAGAGTAAATTCTTGATTAAAGGTAAGGAGTTATAGTACCGCTTTCGAGTTTAATTGAATTTCCAACAAACTTGGATTCAATAATACAGAAACCAATGAAGCGATAAGATTATTGAATAAGTTATTGGGGCGCGAAGTCGGAGAAGTTTCTGATGGGCGAATTGACCGACTGCAGACGTCTGCTTGTTTCTGTTTCTAACTGATTTATTTGAAATTTTAGGTCCATTATTTGACGACTAGACGGATGAAAATCGAGAAACCTTCAAAAAGTTTACAGCGTTCCCAAATTATATCCATTACACTCCCACTTATTCGGGTAATTTTGAGACCTTATATTCGGAACACCAGACAGAAATTACCTAAAAAACTGAAGAATCGACTTATTTTTCAATAAATGCAGTAGTAAATTATAAGAGTAAAGAGTTAACAAATATAGAAACCAAAAAAGAGAAAAATATCTTGCCGGAAAAATTTTTGGAGAAAGAGAGTTTCTTGGCTGCGTAATCTACGAGAATGGTTTGGATTATGATGATCAATCTGATATTTGTGACAATTTTATTTCGATAAAGTATATACTCCATATATTATGTGAGAGTTTTAAATCTCCTCACATCCATCCTACAGCTGCGGCATGCATTAGATAGATAAAATTTATTTTTCCTTTTGATTAACGACCTGGAGAGAGAAGAGTTGTGTTTCTGATAAATAGCAGGTATCAGTCGGTATTGAATTTATATAAAGTTGAAAAATTGCATTTGCGTAAATTTCTGATGGGCCATATTTTATAGACGATTTTAATTATTGAAATCAATTGTTGCAGATTTTGTTAAATTAATTTTAGTTTTATGGCGTGGAGAAAAAAAAAAGAAAACGAAAAGGCTCGTAGTAGCACTTCGAATTTTTAGGTAAACTGAGCTAGGAAAAAAATATATTTTTTTTACTACTAACCTGAGAAGTAGTCATTATTCAATCTATTTTTCTCGGAAAAAATTGAATTTCTCTCCCTAGGTTAATAATGAAAATAATGAAAAAAAACCTAGGTCATTAATGAAAATGACGTCATGACGCAAGGATATTGTCATAACGTTACAGGTTTCTATTGATTTAATTTCAATTTCAAACTGTCAATTTAATCAAATAAACAGGTTCCTGTATGTATCATAGGAAATTACCATAGATGTTGATAGAGGGCAGCACTTTCAACTAGAAAAAATAATTTGAGCTCAGATTTCAAACTTATTTTTTATATTCTACTATAGCAGTAGTAAAAAAAATTCTATATATTCCACGGTAGAGAAAGTCATTATATACCTTACGCATTATAAAAGCGTTCGGTATATAATGACCAACTTCTCTACCTAGGTATATAATGTACTATTATTTACAATCATACATGTAATGTTGACTTCACTGACTTTTAAAAAGTTCGAAAATGTCACTTTTTTGACTTTTACTTTCGACCCGTGGGCCGAAAGTAAATGAAATTTTTAAAATTTATTGTATTTTTTGACTTTTACTTTCGGCACACGGGTCGAAAGTAAACTTTCGACCCGTGGGCCGAAAGTAAATGAAATTGTTAATTATTGTATTTTTTAGTTTTAATTCAAATGAAAATTTCAAAATTCGAATGATTGTAAATAAAATAGTATACATACCTCGGTGAAAAGTTTCATTACTGTCTCTCGACAGTAATGAAACACTTTCCACCTCGGTATGTAATATACTATTTTCTGCGATTGGCAAGAAATGTCAGCATTTTTGACCGGTTGACAGGTCGCAAAACTCAATATTCTGGTATTTCAATTATGTTTCAATAGTTGCTAAGGAATCAATGAATAACAATACGGGAAACACTTTTCCGGCCTAGGCCGGGAAAGTGATTCTCGTATTGCTGAATAATTGGTAAATACACAATAGGTTTGTTTTGGTTCCTAATTTCAAGACGATTCTAGAACTGCGTAAAACAAATTGCGCACTAGCACCAATCCTAGAACAGTTCGGAATCAATCCGCGAGAACGTTAAACCAAAACAGACAGAAGTCACCACAAAAATAAAAATAAACACAAAACAGCTGATGATAGTTTAACCTAACATAACAATTTGTTCCAATTTTTGTATTAGACTATCCAAAACACGTGACAAAATATGGCCGACAAGAGGCACACAAACATTTGACACAAACACAAACCATAACGTCATTACGTTATGTCATTAATAATCATAATTAAATACTCATTTTCTATTGTGTGCGTCTCAATTTTTGGCCGTTTATGTGAATTGCAGAATTGGCTTCGCTCATTCTGCAAACTTTCACATGCGTGCCTTAAAAATGTACTTTTAACACTTATATCATAAATAACTATTTTCTAATTTTGACCATGTGATCCTGTTTAATTCAAGTTAAAAATATAAAAAACATGCTTCGAATAATTATGTCTAATTGTCAAGCGTCCAGGTAAGTTCAGAGATGTTTATTTGTTAAGTATTTTGTTTTTCGTTGCTATAGAAGCAATAGTGTCAAGTCTGTGTCTCTAATTTTTGAAAAAGTGAAAAATTTTAATTAATATTGTTCTTATATAAACCACTCAAACTTTATAGAGTAAAACAATAATTATTATTAGATTCTAATGTCCATCAATTCAAGAAGCGACGTACCGAGTGACATTGAGGAGTCGGCTCAATCTGCTTTATCTAAAATAAATTATTCCTAAAAAGCCAAAAAGCAAATATGATTTGGCCCTATGTCAAATTTAGTTCATGGTCAAATTAAATTTCCATATGTACCTACAAAGAATATAATAACAATACTTCAAGTAGTTTAGCGTTAAAATTATCACAAATTTTATTCCTGTATTTTTCGCAACTGATGGTGAAATTTACTTTTCATCACCAGTTGCGAAAAATTTTACTTTTCGTAACTGGTGATGAAAAGTAAGACATTTGATAACGTCAACCAGTTTTGAAAAGTGTCATTTTAAATGTTAAAATTAGAATAAATATTGTGTGAAACACGTTGGGAAACACTATTTTTCGTAACTCTCTTCCTTTTGCGGAACTCGCTTCGCTCGACTTGCGCAGTACAAGTTAACACTTAATCGACCTAAATGATCATTCGCCTGTGAAGCCGTCCATTATCTAGGACACATTCTCTCTCCGGAAGGAATATGTCCATGTGAAGATAAAGTCGCTGCCATCATGAACATGTTACCACCGAAAAACGTGTCAAGCAATCAAACTTCGCCGATGTTGCTAAGCCACTAACGACACTGACCAAGAAAAACGTCAAGTGAACCTGGGGTCCAGATCAAGCTGCAGCTTTCAGTAAGCTTAAAACGATTCTATGTTCTGCCCCAATCCTGAGGCAAGCAGACAGCAGATTGCCATATATCCTACGAACGGATGCTAGTGACTACGCTTTGGGAGCGTGTCTACTCCAGGGGGAGGGACCAGATGAGCGCCCAATAGAATATGCCTCTAGACTGCTGACACCTGCTGGACAGGATTATAATACCACAGAGAGCAAAGCTCTTGCAGTAGTATGGGCCTTCAAGAAGCTTAGGGGTTACCTAGAAGGATGCCAAACTATTGTGCAAAGCAATCATCAAGCCTTGAAATGGCTTATGACACTCAGGTCACCAAATTGCAGACTTGCTCGTGGGGCACTAGAGCTCATGCCCTACGACATCAAAATTGAGTACATCGTTGGTAAGAAGGATGTCATAGGCGACACACTGTCTAGACCACCATGTGAAAGAGGCGACACCGACGATAACATCAGAATAAACCTAGTTTCGATCGACTTCCCTACACTCAGCGCTGCAGACGTCCGAGAAGAACAATTAGCGGATCCTGAAGTGGCGAAATACATTAAAAGTGTGGAAGACTCCAATGACCTTGATATCCACTTCAAGAAATGGGCAGAACGTGGATATACATATACTAAATAACGCTGTTCTGTAACGATACACGGATGAAGCCGAAGAAGAACCTCAACTTGTGGTGGCAAAGACGAGGGTTCCACACATGCTCACTCAGTACGTGAGCAGGTGCCTCCAGTGTCAAAAGTACAAGGTGTCCCACCTTAAGCCTGCTGGACTATTGCAAACCAGAATTAACGATTTGAAGTCATAGCTATTGACTCATTTGGCCCTTTGCCTGCTAGCCAAGAAGGATTTACATGGGTGATTGCAATCGAAGACACAGCTAGTAGATGGACCGAGCTTTTCCCTCTCAAGACAGCCACGGCACAAGCATGTGCTACTTGTCTAATTGATGAAGTCATCCTGCGCTACGAAGTGCCTCGTCGTGTCATTAGTGACAACGGTACTCAGTTCGTCAGTTCTGTTATGCAGCACGTAACAGAATGCCTTGGATTTCATCAGAACTTGATACCAGTCTATCACCCAGCTGCAAATCCTGTGGAACGGAAGAACTTGGACTTGAAGTCCAAGTTAGCCATCCTCACAAACGAAGATCATACCGTGTGGTCATCTAAATTGCCAGCTATTCGATTCGCAATGAACACCGCACGCTGTAGCTCCACCGGATTCACCCCGGCTTACCTAACCACGAGTTGCGCTCTCCAGATGATGCCAATCGTGATTTTCGGACTATTGTCGAAAACACGAATTTTGTATCGCAAATCACACCCTACTTACTAAATATGAGTGCCACTCTACGCAAAGCTCGCGACGTACACGAACAAACCCAAGATCGTCGTATTAAGTATCACTACAACAAATGTCGCGACATTTCTCTTTCGGTCGGCGACAAAGTACTTGTTAACTCGCACGTACTAAGTAACGCCAGTAAGACTTACATGTCCAAGTTCGCGCCGCTTACATAATTACGAAAGTGGTAAGTAGTTACGCCTACTACTTACAGGGTTGCTTTACCTAGCACACCGGAAACGGTTGTCGGTAAATATCACGCCTCTGCGCTCTATCCATAATACGCATCTGAAGAAGAGGATATGCCTGCGCCTACGCGACCTATCAGAAAGCGAGGTCGCCCACGCAAGAAACCAGCATCATCTTCACCACCTTCTGATGTGCGTTACACTCGGGACGATTGTGTAGAACACAGGGGGAGATTGTAACAAAATTCCCTAATCCCCACGCCACTGATCGGCTGGTCCCCTGTATGATGTCAACTTGATATACGGCCGGTCAACTACGAGATGTCAACTGTGATGTCAACCATACCCCGTGATCTTTAAGGCAGGCCGCACATCAAAGAAACATGAAACGTGAAACATCAAACATGAAACGTAAAACATGAAACAATAAATTACGAAAAGCGAAACCGTTTCTTTATTGCATACTAATTGAAGAAACAAGAATAATGTTTTTAAAGTCTTTTGGTAGTGTAGTGGAGTATAGAAGGTAGCACACAATGGAAAGGGTTAACGAGCAACAACAACTGCTGTTATGGCAACTTTTCTATTATCGTCAAAAAGCCAAAAAAATAAAGGAAACGACGTTACTGGGTAAATCCGTACAGTACTTTTCACTGTAAGGCAACATTTTGGCAGGCTTTTTGTTATGATTGTCTATTCGAGTACTTCTCCATGTTATACTTATACAATTCTCCATCTTGCTCTACTACTAAAACGAACACAATATTGAATTCTTGGTCGTAATTAATTTTTTTATGACCAAAAACCGTGAAACTGAAACGGAAAAATAGAACGCGATCTATTTCATGAAACACGTTTCAAGTAATAAAAATGTTTCTCGTGCATGAAACAAATTCGTTTCATTGGTGGGCGGACTTGTATTTGTTTGTTCTTATTCTATTTTCATGAAACGTGTTTCACGTTTTATGTCTTATGTTTCACGTTTCATGTTTCTTTGATGTGCGGCCTCCCTAAGGGAGGCCGCACACGTTTCATGAAAATAGAATAAGAATAAATAAATACAAGTCCGCCCACCAATAAAACAAGTGTGATTCATGCGCGTGAAACATTTTTGTTGCTTGAAACGTGTTTCATGAAATAGATCGCGTTCTATTTTTCTGTTTCAGTTTCACGGTTTTTGGTCATAAATACATTCATAAAAAAATTAATAAAGACCAAGAATTCAATATTGTGTTCGTTTCGGTGATGGAGCGATATGGAGGATTCAGAATTGTATAAGTATAACATGGAGAAGTACTTGAATAGACAATCACAAGAAAAAGCCTAGCAAAATGTTGCCTAACAGATAAAAAGTACATTATTTTATGGTTGTACCCAGTAACGTTGTTTCCTTTATTTTTTTTTGGCTTTTTGACAATAATAGAAGAGTTGCCCAATAGAAGTTGTAGTTGCTCGTCATCACTTTCCATTTTGTGCTACAGTCTCCACTCCACTACACTACCAAAAGACTTTGCAAACATTATTCTTGTTTCTTTGATTAGTGTGCAAGAAAGAAACGGTTTCGCTTTTCGTAATTTATTGTTTCATGTTTTACGTTTCATGTTTTATGTTTCACGTTTCATGTTTCTTTGATGTGCGGCCTGCCTTAGAGGGGCGTTTAAATAAAATGTCATTTACAGACCTTCACAAATTTCTGTTCAATGGCAGCAAATATCCAGTTAAGTTCCTCAAAATTTTGTAGAGGGCACGAGTGAACTTGGAGTGTTTTAAATTTTGGCGGTAAATGTCAATAGTTTAAAACTGATTAAATTGAGTAGAAAGTAAGATGACTACCTATGAACAATGGACAATGGATAAGTTAAAATATCTTCTAAAGCGTTCAGTGGCCCTTAGAGAATATTTTTAAAAGTGTCAGCCTCAGCTTGTCTTGAAACCACACATCAAACTTCAGTTTTGAGGTTAGAATTACAATCGAATTTTTACGCGCCAAAATTTAAAGAGATCCAAGTACAGAAGCGCCCTCTTCAACTCAACTGTCAATATTACATGCCATTCCAAATTTAGACCACTTCTCAGTGAAATGAAGCTATGTTCATAACAATAATAGATTGAAGTATGGTTCGAAGTATTTTTGGTTGCAAAATACGCATTCTAAATAGTAAAATTATTACCAATTATGTTGACAACAATATGCAAATTTTGGTCACGGATTTAAATGAAAAAGGGATAAACACATAGAGTAGCACACCAACAATAAATTTCCAAAATTTCGGATAGTAAAATGCTGGAAAAAATGAATAGAACCGAATTTTCGAAAATTATAATGTTTGTATCACAAAATTAATTAAAATCTGCCAAACCACGAGGTGATTGCTGTCCTTTTCAGCAAAGACTCAAACCAAACGTGTGTTCAGCGCTTCTCTAAAAGATATCGCTGAGTTCGAGAAGGGTAGTCACTTTTGTTAAACGCCAGTAATAGTATATTACAATCCGAGACGGGAAATGCTTCATTACTGGTCGAGAGGTTTTATAGTTTACCTTAACCTCGAGACAGCAATGAAGTTTCCCGTCGAGGGTTGTATACTATTTTATTTTTAACCATAATTTCTTGAAAAAAAAAAAAATATTCGGGGCAACCAAATGAGGTCGGCAAATGAAGGGGAAAATGAGAACGGGAAATATTTCCCTGCTCCATTTTCCGTCCGTGGACGGGAAATGAGGACGGAAAAAATTTCCCGTCCTCACTTCCCGTCCTGGGACAGGTAATGGAGCAGGAAAATGAAAAGACAGAAATGTGACATTTTCAAATTTTTGAAAAGTCAGTAATGACAACATTTCATATAGGGTTAAAAATAAAAACCGTTTTACCTACCAAAAAATGTGAAATACTATTATTTCATTTATATCTGAATAAAATTATTTAGTCCACTGTAAAATACTGTGTAAACGAATTGATATTGAAGATGTCGCCATCTACTTGTAAATAAATCAATCACTTACAGAGAATTTAATCTCCTGTGATTAAAAAATATTTAATGTATGTCATAAAGCCCAAAAGATGACGCGTTGGCTCTTATCTGATGCCCCTCTTAAATGTACCACTTGGTTCAATAAACACTTGTTTCATGTCCGGTAGAGGCGCTATCATGTGAATTGCGTACGCGTTGTTGATTGTATCTCCAAGGTATCTCCGCTTCTGGAGAACATGGGTGACGTCATTTCCAATTAAATTATGACATCAGGCCCTGCGATCTGTCATTGCCAGTTATAAACCACATAATAACTCTTTTCCGTTTTTCTAGATGTCGCTGACAACCACAGAATTGTCAAAATTGGAAAATACCAGCACATCAAGAACACGTCCGATGTCGATAACATTGACATGAGATTGACATGTCAACATATGACAATATGCCAAAATATTCATTTGATCATAACTAATAATTCATAATGTTTTTTGTTCGCCGGTCTTGCATTTCATCTTTCTTTGTGTTGTCAAGTGTTCTTAAGTGATTTCAAAGTTGTTTTGTGTGTTTCAAGAAGAACTTCAAACTTTATAGATTGGAAGATCTATTTTTATCTTTGTTGATTAGATAAATGACAGGTTCAATTAAACATTAATCAGAACTTTGAATAAATATGTTAAGGATACCCTTAACCATCGATAAAGAAACTGTCTTTTAATCTAATTAACAAATTATCAATTAATTTAAGCAAACATTAATGCCTCAAAGTCCAGAATAAACGAATTTGAACAGACCGACAGTAATGCGAACAGGGCGCCATCTATCATAAAAAGTCCTTTGTAAAGTAGGTGTCTGTAACATCGATGCAAAACCAGTAAATAGTGATTTTCCGATATGGTAGATGGCGCTGGCTTGGCTCAATTTTGTTGACAACAAAATTTACACTGAGATTCCAATCTCGACAGTTTATATAGTATTTATCTCTGTATGACATGAACTCATGAAATGACAAATAATGACAAAACAACGTTGTGATTCTTGTTGTTTTAATACTTCGTTAAAAAAGTGTTTCGTATTGTTAATAGGGCGTTATATGTGTGTATTTGTGGACTTTCACAGTGTTATGACGGTTTTCCACCAAACAGACAAAACAAAAACAAAACCCAAACTGAAACTTTTCCCAAACATTTTCAAGACTAGCGTGTTTTGCGACAGTTGAAGTTTTTGTTTCCCTAAGAAAACAAAACGTAGTCCGCTTGATGAAAACAAGAGTTTTGTGTTTATTTCAGTTTTGTTTTTGTTTCAAAACATGTTTTAAGACACAAACTCAACAGTCCGTTTAGTGGAAAACCGGTATTATGTGTAGTGTAATAGTATATTACATACCGAGTAGGGAAGTGTTTCATTACTGTCGAGAGATTTATATAGTATAGAGATATTAATCTCGAGACAGAAATTAAAACTTTCCTCCGAGGTTTGTATACTATTTTATTTGCAAGCACACCATTAATTATGATTATACATTTAATTTTTCTAACATTAAAAAAATAAAACAAACATGCCAAAATGTGTCATTCACTGTTTTGACGTTTTTATCTTGACATGTTCTCATTGTTGCCAGCAAAGGTAAATAAATTAGAGTGAGGGAAATCGGTGAGGGAAGTCGAATAGGGAAATCAGTGAGGGAAATCGAAGAGGGAAGTGACAGGTAAAGTGACACTTCCAAATTTTCAAAAAGTCAGTAATGTCAAGATTACATAATATGGTTGCAAATAAAGACTATTATTGTTCCGGCACCTGTGCCAATTTGCATTATTTTTACAATAGATAGCGCCGCCGCCCGTTCTATATTCATAATTTTTAAATATGTTAATCGACCCTCTTGGTCACCATACCAGATTCGGGGGCTTTTTTGTGAGGTTAATAATTAATTCTAGAATTAGGCTCTCCAAACCACGTGATTTTTCAATATGGCGTCCGTGGAAAATTTGACGTTTGTTTGTTTATCTTGAGTTTATTTGGAATATTTTCAAGCTAATTACAGTTTACTTTGTTATAATTTACTTTTTTAGATGCAGAGTGAATATTTAAAGACTTTATTGCAGGAAAATCAAGATCTGGGCGAACGGTTAGTTTAAAAAAAAATCCTGTGCAGTTCACACTCGGTAGAAGTGAAATCTTCATCGAACTGCATGCATTACACACATACTTACATACACAGTGGCGCCCCCCCCCCCCCTCCAAAAAACTTGAGAAAGAACGCAAATAAATATAGTTTTAAAAATCTAAAATACACGCTGGGGTGCTTTGTTCCACATTTCTCATACATTGAGCACCCCACACTTTTTTGACAATAATTCTAATATTTTTTGTTCATTAATATTTTCTGTTTATATTAAAAATTATTTTTTCTACAAACGTGTTAAAAATGCAATTTTTAACACCCCCCCGAAGCATTAAAAATGTTACTTTATCGCACTAGTGCCATAAAGTCTTTATAGCACTAGTGTTAAAAATGAAACATCAAATTTTGAGAGCGAACGTCAAAAAAAGTTTGTATTTTTAGTTATTTACATTGATATGAATCGTGAAATTTGAACAACTGAGGTAGCCCGATTGGCCGCCTCATCTATATTTTTCAAGGGATCGATGCAACCCTCTTTTTCTTCTGTATTTTGTTGCATTTTAAGCAAAAAGCATTACTAACCACGACAGTCTTTCAAGAAACTGACAAGACATTTCATTACCTGTAAAACAAGGTGCTGGTTGTTTGAACTTTTTGACAAATGTCAAATTCAATAATTTTATGTAGGAAAGATGCTTCCAATTTATTATTCATTTAAAAATCCAATGTGTTACTGGTTATTGCTTTTTATTGCCGTTTGTAGAAAAAATATTGTATGATATTTGTGTTAAAAGTATTTTTAAGGCACTTATGTGAATTGCAGAATTCGCTTCGCTCATTCTGCAAACTTTCACATGCGTGCCTTAAAAATGTACTTTTAACACTTATATCATAAATAACTATTTCACTTTTTAGTTCAATTTACTATAAAAGCGTGTTTTTTAGTTTTTTTTTTAAATATATTTATTTTTCACTTTTTAGTTCAATGTATTATAAAAGCGTGTCAGCCCCAGAGATTTCCAGACTTTTGCAGACATTATCCAGACTTATTCAGAGCTTTCCAGAGTTTTCCAGGTTTCATCCAGATTTACCCAGACTTGTACAGACTGATCCGGATTCTGGAAAATGATCCCCAGGTCTTTTAGGACCTTTTCCAGAATCTTTCCGCCCCTTTCAAGAAATTTTCAGGCCTTTTCCAGACGTTTCCAGACATTATCTAGACTTATCCAGAGCTTTCCAGAATTTTTCAGACTTCATCCAGATTAATCCAGACTTTATCCAGACTTGTTCAGGCTGATCCGAATTCTAGAAAATGATCCCCAGGCCTTTTGGGACCTTTTTCAAAATTTTTCAAACCCTTTCCAGAAATTTTCAAGTCTTTGCCAGACGTTTCCAGACTTTTCCAGATAAAAGTTAGATGGTTTTGGAAAACACAAGTGTTTTGCCAAAGCTCCAACACACTGTTAAATACTCATACTATGAGTTTTATATTGCTCTGACACGGCCAGATTTACGCAATATTTGGTGGTTTTGCTTTGTAAGACAATGGAGAAAACTGAATTCTCTCTCATTGGGTACTCTCGCTAATTGCAGACCGGTTTCGGACTTGTTATATCCTCGTCGCGAGAGTACCCAATGAGAGAGAATTCAGTTTTCTCCATTGTCTTACAAAGCAAAACCACCAAATATTGCGTAAATCTGGCCGTGTCAGAGCAATATAAAACTCATAGTATGAGTATTTAACAGTGTGTTGGAGCTTTGGCAAAACACTTGTGTTTTCCAAAACCATCTAATTTGGTTCGCCACACTGTCAAGAATTTTCTATTTTCGACAATTTATTTTCGAAAATCTGATTTTTTTTCCAGATAATATCCAGACTTATCCAGAGTTTTCCAGAGTTTCACAGACTTTATCCAGACCTTATCCAAACTTCTACAGACTGATCCGGATTCTGGAAAATGATCCCCAGGTCTTTTGGGACCTTTGGCTGAATTTTTCGACCCTTTCCAGAAATTTCCAGGCTCTTTCCAGAGATTTTCAGACATTAGCCAGACTTATCTAGAGCTTTCCAGAGTTTTCCAGACTTCATCCAGATTAATCTAGACTTGTTCAGACTGATCCGGATTCTGAAAAATGATCCCCAGGTCTTTTGGGACCTTTTTCAGAATTTTTCCAACCCTTTCCAGAAATTTCCAAGTCTTTTCCAGACGTTTCCAGAGATTTCCAGACTTTTCCAGACAATAACCAGACTTATCCAGAGTTTCACAGACTTTATCTAGATTTATTTAGACCTTATCCAGACTTGTATAGACTGATCCGGATTCTGGAAAATGATCTCCAGGTCTTTTGGGACCTTTGGCAGAATTTTTCCGACCATTTCCAGGTTCTTTCCAGAGATTTCCAGACTTTTCCAGACTTCATCCAGATTTATCCAGACATTTTCCAGACTTGTTCCAGTTCACTCGGCTTGTTCCAGGTTCTTGTTGTGTGTTAATATAAGCGTGTTAAAAAAGTGTTGCTTTTTCGTTTCAGGGTCGCTTTTTCGTTTCAGGGTCGCTTTTTCGTTTCAGGGTCGCTTTTTCGTTTCATCGTCTCAAATCACTCCCAACGATTCTAAAGAAGTTTTCACTTCAATAATGTCCAGATGACATTTTGATCCACAGTTCACATTAATCAGCAAATGATGGCCTACAAAAGCTTAGATTCTTACGAATATTTCGAAAATGGCTTTATTTCAGATGCAGGAACAGTGGTAGTGAAAAATTTTCCCTGACATCATCCTTGTTACCTTGTTGAAACTACTTCCACAACCAACTTCAAGACCCGTTTGTGGCATTTTTAATTGGAAAAAACACTAATGAAGTCAATAAAATAAAAAAATAAACAGAGTTCATTCACAAAATAAGCACAAAATGCACTTTAAAAGCTTTAAATCAGGTACATACCCTCATATACGGGATAATGAACTTCTGCCACAACGCACTTTTTGACAGGTCGTTGGAATGCCTAATCATCAGTGAGTTTGATTGTGAAAATAGAAATGGAAATACGAGCAATGGTTTGAACGTTTCTCAGATGTACGCATCAATTATTGTTATTTAATTTTGTGTTGTTAAGTGTTGACTTTGCTTACAAGTTGCGAAACGCCAACATATCTTTCTTCTTTCTTTGTAATAAACCGTTATTTGTTAAATTTGTATCAAACTGTGCCTTTATTATAAAATAAATAAAAAGCAAATCTAAAAAAATTAGAAGGGAACAGCTCTACAAGCTACTACAATGGGATGAGCTCATTTCATAGACAACAGATGGCACCACAAATAGTTGTTCTGTGTACAGTGCCTCTATATAAGACAGTGGCGACAATAGAGGGACTCATTTTTGATTGGATACAGAATATCCGCCTTGTTGTATCGAAAGTTATTTGTATTTACCATTTGATCCTATTAGCCTAGGAGGCAGTGACGATTTTCGGTACTTATTTTCCCAGTCAGACAACATGGATAGAATTGTAGGGCTAGTAGTTCTAAGCAAAATACATATATTTTTAGGGGGGGTTTTCCGATGGGTTGAGGCGCAAAATGCGTTAAAGCTTACGAATGCTCGGCCCTTTTTTTTCTCAGTGATAAAAATAGGTCTACTAATGAGAAGTATACTGAAGTTACGTAAAAAAATAGTCCAGCTAATTTGTGAGTATGGATAATATGTCTGGCAAGTGAAAAATTGGAGATCCGAAAATTTTCAGCCAGACTCACTTTCACTATCTGAGATAAACCAAATTGCTATCTTCATATACTTTATGTTCTATTGTAGTGAATGTGAAATATTTATGTTTGGGAAAATAAGCGCCGGCTCCATGGCTGACGGATAATTTGAAACTTCTTATGAGACTGCGCGACAAAGCTCGAACGAAATTTAATAAAAATAAAACTGAAACTTTGTGGCAACAATATAAAAATTTAAGAAATTTTGTAACCACTTCCGTAAGAAATGAAAAACGTGCTTTTTTACAACACAAGTTTAAAGCTGATCCGAGGAGTTTCTGGCGTACCCTGAAGTATTTAAATATTAATACAACCCCAAGAGTCTGTGTAGATAGTATAGGTACTGCTTCTTCATTTAATAATTACTTTATTGATAGTGTACCGATTTCTGATGTAACAAATCATCAATTTATCTCTGACAATTACGTGAATCAAACGCATCCAGGTGTTCGAGATAAGTTTAAATTTACAGAAGTTAACTCTGATTTTGTCGAGAGGAGGTTGCTAAGCATTAAAACAAATGCGAAGGGAGTGGATGATATAGATAGTAAAATGCTTTCTCTTGTTGTTCCTAGCTTGACGAACCAAATAACACATATCATTAACTTTTCGCTTCGTTCTTCAGAATATCCATCTGTCTGGAAGTGTTCAAACGTCATACCCCTTCCCAAGGTTCCAAATCCCACACATATTATGCAGTTTCGTCCAATAAGTATATTACCTGCTATATCCAAGGTACTGGAAAGGGTTGTTAACGAACAACTTAACAATTATTTTAATGGTAATAAAATCGTGCCGGTCACACAGTCTGGGTTTCGTCCACTTCATAGTACTACGACTGCTCTGCTTAAAGTAACAGATGATATTTTTCGGGCGTGTGATGGTGGGAGCACCACATCCCTTGTGCTTTTGGATTACAGCAAGGCTTTCGACACGCTGAACCACGACATTTTATGTACTAAGTTGGAGTACTTTGGTCTCGACAAGTCGTCGCTACTTTTCATGAGGAACTACTTGAGGGGCAGAGAGCAGCGGGTGGTGGTTGGCAATAGTCGGTCAGACTCCGTGGTGCTGGCAAGGGGTGTACCCCAGGGAAGTATACTTGGTCCTTTGCTGTTTTCTGTGTACACATCTGACTTTGCTAGTTTTTTAAAGTTTTATAAATCTCATCAGTACGCCGACGATATGCAAATATACCACTCGTTTCCTATTTCTGAATTCAAAAGTGCCGAGGAACAGGTTAACTGTGATCTGAAAACATTTTATGAAGTTTCTCAATCGCATGGCCTGATACTGAATGGCGCCAAGTCGCAAATCATGTTATTTGGTAAACACCCTGAACTCCTGCCTTCAAACAATAATTTTGTTATCGAAATCAATGATCAACGTCTTGTGCCTTCAAACACTTGTAAAAATCTGGGTCTCTTATTGGACTCTCAGTTGCGTTTTGGTTCGCATATTGCGAGCAGGATTTACCAAGCTACGCAGTCTCTATATGCATCGTGATTTTCTCTCGACCGACATAAAACTTAGATTGTGTGATTCCCTGGTTTTATCCAATCTGGGTTATTGTGACGTGGTATATTGGCCAGCCTTTACATGTAAAGATAAAAGTAGCTTACAGAAATTGCAGAATTCATGTTTAAAGTTTTCATACGGCCATAGGAAATTTGATCATGTATCCCCTCTTTTTGATAAATCTAAATGGCTTAACCTACAAAAAAGATTTTCTGTGCATTTGGCAACTTTGACTTTCAGAATTGTCACAACGAAACAGCCCGAATATCTGTTTGAGAAGCTGAGTCGTAGGTCTGATACTCATGAAAGGTCAACTAGATACAGTAATCAATTTAGTATTCCAAAACACAACTCTGCTTTGTATCAGCGTTCTTTTACTTACAATGCCGTGAAATTTTACAATTCCCTGCCTCTCAAAGTGACTTCTTGCTCCGCCGTGACGGGTTTCAAAAAGAGTGTTAAAAGTTTTATTGTCGAATCTTGCGAATGAATGTGAAGAGTGTAGACATAATATTGTAGAAACTTGTATTTTTTTTTTTATTTTGGTACTAGACAATTAGTAGATAATTATTTGTTTTGCGGTTAGATATGAGTAGCTCTAAGCTAGATCTCGCCGCTATTCAATTTAATTTTTGTATTTGTTTTTTTTTGAAGGATAATAAAGTCATTATTTATTTATTTATTTATTTACTTGTGTTTTTCATTGATCTTGTGAACCCATCCAAAAATTTTAGGCAGACTCAAAAACTCTTGCTTTGTATCACCAGGAGAACAAACTATTTAATAGACACCAACTGGGAAAATAAGTGCTAAAAAATTTCACTGCCTCCTGGACTATATGGAGATTTATGCAATTTTGTGTTAATATATTTTTGTTTTTGTTATGTGTACCTGCTATTAACTATTTTGTGACAGAAAATTAAAACAGAAAGAAAATAAAGATCAAATGCATTATTGAATGAGTTTGACAAAACATGGCGGGTGGGCGGAGCTTAGGCACTATTGTCGCCACTGTCTTGTATAGAGTCACTGTAGTTCTGTGGCGTCTAGTTCGACCCGTATAACGGGAGTGTCCATTCTATCCCCACTATAAACCTTAATGCTCTGTGTTTATTCTATGATGTCAATGTTCATAGTGCTATAACCTATAACGCAAATTTCATTCCGTTTTCTTTGTTAATACAAAGACCAATATACAGTAATCAGTTTTCTCTATCGGTCCTCGTTTAATTCTTCCCGTGTACTCAACTTCCCTAATAATTATCTTACAACATTTAATAAAACA
Source organism: Ceutorhynchus assimilis (assembly GCA_917834065.1). Lineage (NCBI taxonomy): Eukaryota > Metazoa > Arthropoda > Insecta > Coleoptera > Curculionidae > Ceutorhynchus > Ceutorhynchus assimilis. The sequence continues at coordinate 2,768,488 of OU892285.1, read as the reverse complement.
TGGATTTGTTCATCTAAGCATATACAGGAAAAATAAGAATAAGATAGCGTCTTTTACAAATACCGTTTTGAAAACTATCTCAAAATGAAAAATATATATCTATGAGAATTTCATACATCTGTCAAAACTGGTATTCCAACAATAAATTGACATGTTTTGATTGTTGATTTGAGCCAATAAGATTGTAATTACGCGATAATTTGCACTAGTGCAAATTATCAGATAATTGCATACTAACTGGTGCGAAAACTGGTGTTTTGACATTTTTTGACAAAAAATTTAAATTGTTGATTTATGAAATTCTCTCATTAAATACAACTCGTGCAATGGAAATATATTTATAATTTTCGACAAATTTGCACTCATGCGTTTTTAACTGAAAAAGGCACTCGTGCTCTTTTTCAACTAAAAATGCATTCGGGCAAATTTCCCAAAAATTATAAATAATTTCCATTGCACTAGTTATATTACTATTGAAAATTAAAAAAAAAATACTGCTGATCGTCTACTTAATTCAATAGAATTATGTAGATATAGGTATCTATGCTACTCTCTCTGCAATTGATTCTAAGTTAAAAAAATATGTATTTTTTTTTTCACCAAGCTGCTCGCTTGAGACCATGGTATATTCCAAAAATTCATTGCATCAGAATAATGTTTTAGGCTATTGCAACTCGACTTGATGCTATATCTAGAGATCATTTTCCTATAATTAGAAAATAAATTTTACTGAAATATTCCCTCTTCTTTGTGGAAAATTACCTGCAGAATTATATTTAAAAAGGAACATCAGAGTCAAGCTTGATGCAATTCGACCACATAAGCATTTTAGATCAGAAGAACAAGTAGATACATAAAATTCGAAAATTAAGCGTGGGAGAAAGAGTCCGCGCTATGAGGCAAACCAGGCTTTTCTCTAAAAAGACACAAGAAGAAGAAGGAAGTTAACTTTTCAACTGAAGCTCCTCAGAAAATACACGATGAACTAGCTATATTATATTTTCCAAAAGTATGGTTCAACAACCAGAAATCCAACGCAATTACAATTCAGGAAGAATCCCACATTTTCAAAAATTTCGAAGGAAGCGAAATAATAGATGAACCGCTAGAACGTAATGCGAAAGCTGAAATTCAAGAGCCGTTTCAACAGTTAAGACGATCGCAGAGACACATCGTTATCAAACAATCTGTTATTCAACAATCTGTTATTCAGATATTGTCTTTATTTTTTTTAAAATTTTATTTATTTATTTTAACGGATATACCATTTACATTTGAACAATAAATGTTTTTACAATAATTTCATATAAATCTATTTCATAGGTATAAACTTAACAAAAACTGTTTTAATTTTATTTTAACAACAAACTTAAATTCTATTTTTTAGGAACTCATTTACTGTTCTATTGAACTGTCTAAGAGATATATTAAATATATCAATATCTAATTGGTTTATTGAACTAGCCATTCTGTTCAAAGGCGAGTTCATTCCATAATTAGTTCTATGAAAATCAATATGGAACAATGAAAAATTTCTTGTTGTCCTTTGAGGAACTTCTAGAGAAACCAATTCTAGTAATCTTGGACTATCCACATTGTTATTCATCAGTTTAAACAGAAATCTAACGTCCAACATAAATCTTCTATTCTCTAAGGAGTCCAAATTTAATAAACTGTGCAGGGAGACATAATTAATAACTTGTTTCGGTATTTTAAGTTTGTAATTAATAATTCGTAAAAATCGTCTCTGTATTTTTTCTAGAATTTCCCTGTATTTAAGATAATGTGGATTCCAGACAGGACTGGCATATTCAACAATAGAACGAATTAAGGAACAGTACAATAACTTGAAACAATAAATGTTATTAACCTCCTCCAAAGTGTGAGACATAAACCCTAATAATCTTAAACATTTATTGTAGCTGTTTCCAATATACTAAAGTCCATTTTATGTTCAAAAAATACACCAAGATCCTTGATTCTGTCAACACTATTAATAATTACATTGTTGACAGAGTAATCAAATATTATTGGATTCTGTACCCTAAAAAATCTCATAACATTACACTTGTCTGTGTTCAAGGATAAACAATTATTTGAGCACCACAAAGTAAAACGCTCAAGATCTTGTTAAACTCCATGACAGTCTGTTATCTCATTAACTATTGAAAACAATTTAAAGTCATCAGCAAAAAGTAAAAAAGTGGCATTTTGTATGCATTGACACAAATCATTGATGAATAGATTAAATAACAATGGTGATAGATGTCCACCTTGAGGCACCCCTGAACAAGCCTTTATGGAAAAAGACAGACAATTATTAATAGATACAATTTGAAATCTTTCAGATACATAACTTTCTAACCATTTAAGAAAAGATCCAAATAGTCCATACAGTGACAACTTGTTAAAAAGAATTTTATGATCAACCTTGTCTTCTTTTTTTGATTTTATATTCTTTTTGGCTATTCAGTTTGAAAAAAAATCTTACAAATAATATTCAATTTAATAAATAAAACGTATCTAGTCCATCAAATAAGTATTTTCTGTGGCAATATGAACATCTATTCCATAAATCATCCAAAAAAAAAATGGTATATAGATATTGATATAGGACGTTTCAAGTGTAACTGACAACCCATTTTTCTCCAAATGATTAATGCAACAAATGGCCGCTTTATTTCGCATGCACTTCCGATAAATCACCGCCTAGATAATTGCCCGGACTGGCCGTTGGTAGCGTCGCGAGTCGTCGTGCTTTTGACGTTCGTAATATGGTGCAGTTATTGAATATTTCTACAGTTCATTTTTGGTTACCCAATTTTTGAATCTACGCTTAGAAAAGAGACACTCTTTTTTCAAATCTGAAAAAAAAAGGTTAAAGAATATCAGTGAAGTAATGGAAAGTTTGTGCAATGAAAAGTTATTACGATCAAGTCAACATGCTAGATTTTTCGCTAAAAGAACAAACCTTCAATTAACACGCTAGTGTTAATCCTCCTTGATCTGTCCCCTGAAAACTTTTTGTGTGTCAAGTATCTCTTATCCAGAAAGACGCCTTATCCGTATAGGTCCACTCGACCTTATAGAAGCTACGTATGGCCCTCAAAACGAAAAGCAGCAAGTTGCTTAAGGAATCTCATTGTTTATCGTTCGGTCAGTAACTTTTTTTACTAAGGGGTTTTCTTTTAAAAGGTTTTCTCGTCAAGGCTTAAGGCGGAAGTATAGGATCGTATTTATCCTATATCATTTGGGAACGTATTCCTTTCATCAAAAAAAGATAAAAAGGTAATAGCGAAAGTAAGTAGAAAAAAACTGCAACGTGAAATGAAAAACGACACTAATAAAAGATGCAACTTAGTTACATTACATTACCCGAGGCAATGAATACCTGAGAATCAAACAAGATGATGATGAAATACCTTAAAATATTCACTGGGATTTAGGCGCATTTTCCTGCATAGCTTGAAGTTTCCTAAACTTTGTTTCTTTTCAAGTATGTATTGACTATTTCTGACCCGTTGTATTTTGCCTTGACTTCCTGGAGGACTTTGATTTCAGAAAACTCCGGCTCCCTCTAGTCGACGGCTGGAAGTTCCACACTCCACTTAGCTACTCTCTGGGCACTCCGCAAGCGATCCCTTTGTTGCATACAAATTAATAATCCAAGCAATCGTAACCCTGAAAATCCACTACAACTTCCAAGTTCTCAAAAAATAAAATATGCGTATGTTTAGATTAAATTTTGGAAATATATTTATTAAACAGGAAAGTTTTATTATTTAATAATAATTTTCAATTTAAGTTTTTGTCTTATGAACTTCTTTACGTTCCTCGGTATTAAGCCAGGACACTTTATCTGAAATAGCAATTCAAAATAGTTGTTTATGCAGAATTTGAAAAATAAATATTTTAATACACATGTGATATATGGTCAATTTAAAGCAAAATAACTCTTTACAACATGGAGACAACAATTATTAGATACCCTTTATAAGGTTATGTTTCCTTTTTGGAATGTATTAAGGTATGATGTGTCAGGTCAATTCACAGGATACTTAAGGTGGATATTACTTGTAGTAAACGGTATAATGTATAACTCGTGTAGAAATAATATCCGGAAATTTTTGTACGAATTCTGGTAATATGCAACAAAGCATGATACTATTTTTATTACCCCAGCGGACTTTTCATATGTTTTTGAATTTGAAAATTCTAGTAAGTAATCGTAGGTGTTGTGTTATGTGTATTTGTTTTGAAAATAGACTAAATCGAAACTAACGCCGGAACGTGATCACATCATTGGTGGATGGCTCTAGGCAAACTTCGGGAGACATCGATGTCAGCAACTAAACAAGCCAATAGAAACCGGGTAATCCACTTGCATCTCCGTGATCACGTTCCAATGTTTGTTTTGACCTAGTCTATTTTCAGAACGAATAGATATTAGAATACAGGATATTTATATTGATATTGTGTAAGTTGACAGATCGGTTAATCAAAACTGCGAATGAAAAAAATACTATTCCAAAAGTTTAGCAAAATGATCGTAATTAATTATCCAATAATTAATTATCCTTTGGATAATTTTTTTCTCCCTTAAGGTACGGTTTGTTAAGGTACGGTTTGTTAAGGTACGGTTTGTTAGGATAGTACGCGACGCACAACTGAGAACGTAAACGTCGTCATTGGTTGAGGTATGACATACACCCGTCTTCTGACGTGAGAAAACGGGTGTATGTCATACCTATGGTCATACCTGAATCAATGACGACGTTTACGTTGTCAGTTGTGCGATGCGTACTCTCCTAAGGAAGGATTTTCATGCATCCGTTTTTCCGACGAAATATGTCCGTTTAACATTCTATTCTGACATAATCGTATATAAATAAATAGGCCCCAGGGGGCCTGTTTCATAAAAAATGGAGAGTTGAAGAGTTGAGGAGTTAGGAGTGACATAATGTTACATTTTATTTTAGAAAAGCGTTGAAGAATTGAGGAGTGAAGGGTTGAAGAATGACGAGCTGAAGAGTTGAATAGTTTACAAAATTTTGAATTTCATTTCATCTAAACACATTTCATTCCTCAACTTGATTTACTGACGAGTTTATGAAGACCCTTATTTCTATTTTAAATACGTTTAGTGCTCATCATATATAGATAATGCAGAATCTACTATTTAGCAATGATTCTTCATCCGATGAAGAAAATGTGCCACAAAGCAAAGGCAAAGATTCAGATAAAGTTATATAGAAAGAGACTAAGGTGAGACATTTGGTACAATATACCTACAGATTTGTTTAAAGCTACGGGTGATGAGAGAATAGACTTTTTGATGCAAACACCAGATTCAGGATGTCCGAAGAAAAATGTACTTCCCTGGAAATGATTCTGAATAATAACTTGAAGCAAAGTACTAAAGGAGGAGGATTTACAGTTAAACAAATTACGGAAGTGTCTCTTCATTGGCTGGGATATTATTCTGTGTACTCTTCTACTCGTCAACTCTTCATGAATAATGAGGAGTAGACGCAAATTGATTTTGAAACAAAACCAACATTTACTTTTCATTCCTCAACTCTTCACTCTTCACTCGTCTCTCATCAACTCTTCATTCTTATGAAACAGGCCCCAGATGTAAACAACTACCCGTGCGTTCGTTATTTTGGTCCGAGTTCTCCGAGCTTGACTTTACCGTTCGTTTATTTAAAAAGTGTACTCGGTGCAGCCTCATTCGCGTTCGTTTATTAAAATTTCTGGCACTTTTATACAGCGTTCAACTGCTCTGTTCGCTCACTGGTCACGTGATTATGGCTCCGCTCGGCACGCTCTGCTCTTTGAGCAAAATACCGAACGCAAGGTTTATATAAGTACATTATATTCAACTTTTCTTTATTATTAATTTTCCGTAGGTACGTTAAGTTAAGTGGATGTAAATGACACTGAAGACGCGCGCTGGGCTAACTGTGGCGAAGCTACCCGGAGTAGGTAGTGCACGGCCGATAAAACTCTCAACTTCAAGTGACGATATCTTGAAAACTATGCATCGCGGAGTATCGTGGTTTTTTTCAAAAACTTCCATGATGTCTTAGCTTTGTTTCATTCGCTGATAGTATGGCAGAAATCCTTAAAACAAAAAAGTTTCTCGCTTACTAAAAAAAATACTGCATAAAAAGTGTAAGTTGAAGTTTTACCTAGTTTTACGAATAAAGCGAGTTTTTCAGAAAAACAAAATTATCTTAGTGATTTTCGTTACAATAATCTCTTTAGAATAAAAAAAAATTAATGAAATTACCTTAATTGGTTTCAGAGATATCACGAGGTATGTGTGAAAAAGTATGAAAACTGAATTTTGACAAATTCATGACATTTTTCGATATAAAAATTGTTGGACCTAGTAAAAAATTTTGTAATTAGCCAATAATATTATTCTTGTACATTTTTCTCATCTAAGTAGATATTAAAATAAAAATAAAATTACAAAGATAGAAACACAACGACAATGTGCTGCAATTGGCAACACGGTCTAGGTTTTCGTACTCAGAGGTCAAATGGAATCGCGCGAGAGAAAGCCTGGATCCATCGGAGGGGCCCGATTTTAAACATGCAATTATCCTTCTAGTTCGTATATTATTCTATGGTACTAGGCTTAATCCTGCCAAAAAAAAACATATGTTTTTTGTTTATTGTTTGCCGCGAGAGGTGGTAGACGCTTTTTACTCATTGGGCGTCGACCGGTGAGATACCACCATGCCAGAATTGAGTAGCGCTAAGTGGTATCACCACGTTCCGCTACTGCGCTGGCAGTCCGGTTCCAACAATGAGTAACAGATAGCATGATGGCGCCTCCAGGATCAAAATATTCCGGAGGTAAAATACCCGACCACTCGGATCTCCGGGCGCCGGGTGATCCTGGGGGTCCTTCATGCAAAGATATAAAGAGAAGATCAAAAACTCAACTCAGAATTGATTTTAGCAATATAAGAGGAATAAGTACAAATATGAATTCAGTTCACCAACATCTTGAAGAACAAAGACCTGACATCCTTGTTCTCACTGAAACTAAAATCAGTTCTGCAACACCTATTGTGAACTATCTTTATCCCGGCTATGACCTACACCACCGATTTCGACATAATTTTGGGATCTGTGTGTACATTAAAAATGACCTTTCATGTCATCGAGAGGAGAAGCTAGAACCAGCGAACCTTGATATCATATGGCTAAAATTCACCTCAAAGTCATCGACCAAGTTTATCTGCTGCCTCTACCGACCGCCAAGTAACACCGATTACCAAAACTTTTTCGCGACATTATCCGAAAGCTGTGATAGTATACAGTCAAACTATCCACAGGCGGAAATTGTCTTTTTAGGCGATTTCAACGTCCACAATATACCCTGGCTGAAACACCACAACAAAACAGATAACGAAGGCAGAGAAGCAGAAGCTTTTGCCATAAGTTGTGGTCTAACGCAGCTTGTCGATGAACCTACCCGTATCTCAGAAAGGGGCGAATTTGCAGCGCTTTTAGACTTGTTCCTAACCACCAATCCTGACTCGTACACAATTCAAGTAGATGCTCCACTTGGTTCGTCCGATCATAAACTTATAATAACAAAGTGCGAAATGCTCATCCCACCAAGCCTACAACCACTTCCTCGTAAAATGTGGCACTATAAATCGGCAAAATGGAATGACCTAAAACAGTATTACCTGGATTTTCCATGGCAAGAGGTTTGCTTTAAAACAGCTGATCCCACTATTTGCTGTAATGAAATAACACAAGTAATCTTATCTGGAATGGACGCATATATCCCACATACAACTAAACGTAGAGCTAATGCAAAACCTTGGTTCAACAGCCAGTGTCAAACGGCTGTACAGAAAAAACACAGAGCATATAACCTTTGGAAACGACAACAAACCGCTCAAAACAACACAGAATTTATAGAAGCCAGAAATAGTTGCAAAATTACTATTGACTCCGCTAAAGAAACATACAATCAAAGAATAAAAAACAGGTTGCTGAATTGTCCAAGTAGTTCTAGGTCTTTTTGGTCTCTTGCAAAAGCTGTTGGATCTAACTTCACCAAGTCATCCATACCACCACTTACAGATAAAAATAATCACTTAGCCACAACATCAGAGGAAAAAGCCAATATGCTTGCCCAAATGTTTTCCTCCAACTCCAACCTAACAGTGCCAAACGGAAAAACTCCACCGTTCATTGAAAGGGTTTCCCATAGTATGCCAGAGGTACCCTTTTGTCACAGAGAAATACGAAAATCCCTAAAAAAGCTGGATACAAACAAAGCAATGGGTCCGGATGGCATTCCCGCAATAGTACTCAAAAATTGCGCCAACGAACTCACCCCAACTTTCGCAAAATTATTCAATTTGTCTTACAGGCAAGGAGTATATCCATCATCATGGAAGTCTGCCGCGGTACAACCCATTCCAAAGAAAGGAAAAAAGACAGATCCGTTAAACTATAGACCAATTGCTCTACTTCCGGTGATATCAAAAGTAATGGAAAGAGTTGTGAACAATCACCTAACCAAGTACTTGGAAAAGTGCAAAATTATCAACGATAAGCAATACGGATTTCGAAAATATAGGTCAACTGGCGATTTACTTACATACGTCACTCACTTATGGCAAAAAGCGATTGAGTTGCGGGGTGAAACAAGAACAATTGCCTTAGATATATCTAAAGCATTCGACAAAGTTTGGCATGAAAATCTGCTCAACAAGCTCAAAGCAATGGGATTATCGCCGAAACTTTGCACTTGGTTTGAAAGTTACCTAAAGGAGAGATCCATTTATGTTGCACTGGATGGCCAGAACTCCAACTCTTACCAAATAAATGCTGGTGTGCCACAGGGAGCAATCCTTTCGCCAACTCTTTTCCTGATTTACATAAATGACCTCATAGATAAAACAGTAAATCCACTTTATTGCTTTGCAGACGATGGCAATGTAGTCTCCTCACTCATACCACCCACAGGTCTTTCCGCACGTGAATTCCACCATCTTAGACTAACTCAAATATCGCAGATAAATAACGACCTGGAGATAATAGAGGACTGGGGTAACAAAAACCTTGTACAGTTCAACGCGCAGAAAACCCAAGCAGCTCTGTTTTCAAAAAAGACCAGCACCGGTGAGCCAAACATCATGCTATCTGGAAGTGCTGTCACATTACGGAGTCAGTTGAACATCTTGGGGGTTACTGCAGAGACCAACATGTCTTGGCACAGTCACGTGGCAGATATTGCTAAAAGGGCCTCCCAAAAGCTGGGGGTGCTATTTCGTACAAGACATCTGTACACACCAAGCCAATTGCTGACACTCTACAAAGCCCAGATTCGACCAACTATGGAGTACTGCTCACATATATGGAGTGCAGCACCCAAACATACCTTAATGCTTTTGAATACCGTGCAAAAACGAGCTATCAAGCTGATCAATGACCCCGCACTTACTCGTAACTTGGATGGTCTCGAACATCGCAGATCTGTGGGCGATTTATCTCTCTTCTACAGGTACTATCACGGAAGGTGCTCTGAAGAGTTGGCACGTGTGATTCCACCGAGAGTGGCACCTACCAGGAGAACCCGTCAAACAGACGGTAACCATGAATTTACTGTCAAACTAGAGGCACCAAGAACCTCATTATATCAGAATTCATATCTCTGGAGAACAGCATCGCTGTGGAATAAACTCCCTGCGACGGTTTTCCCTGCAGGTTACAACCTGAACCGTTTCAAGACCAACATACACCGACATTTCCGCGCACTTGCCGCTTCTCGAGCGTGATAGGACATTTCCTTGCGAGTGCGCATATCCGCATTCCAACGACCTGTCAAAAAGTGTCAAAAAGTGCGTTGTGGCAGGAGTTCATTATCCCGTATATGAGAGTATGTAATTTAAAGCTTTTTAAAGTGCATTTTGTGGCTGTTTTGTGAATGAACTCTGTTTATTTTTTTATTTTATTGACTTCATTAGTGTTTCTTCCAATTAAAAATGCCACAAGCGGGTCTGGAAGTTGATTGTGGAAGTAGTTTCAACAAGGTAACAAGGATGATGTCAGGCTTTTTTCATTGCCGTTTGTTTTAAAATTTTCCAATTAAAACGTGAAAATTTTTCACTACCACTGTCCCTGCATCTGGAATAAAGCCATTTTCGAAATATTCGTAAGAATCTAAGCTTTTTTAGGCCTTCATTTGCTGATTAATGTGAATTGTGGATCAAAATGTCATCTGGACACTTTTTAAACTAACCGTTCGCCAAGATCCCGATTTTCCTGCATTCAAGTCTTTAAATATTCACTCTGCATCTCAAAAAGTATATTATAACAAAGTAAACTGTAATTAGCTTGAAAATATTCCAAATAAACTCAAGATAAACAAACAAACATCAAATTTTCCACGGTCGCCATATTGAAAAATTACGTGGTTTGGAGAGCCTAATTGTAATTGTCAATTATTATTGACTATTTTATCAGATCACTCCGATTTTGTATTTTGAACCCTATTTCCTATAAAATAACTGGCTTGTGAAACTATTAGTATATCATAAAGTATGGAAAACGAGCTATTGTCAATGAACCGAATTGAAATTGAAGACATCTTGATAGATAATGCAGCGGTTGGCGGGGGAAATGGAATGAGACATAGACGAGAAAATCCTTTTGCAATACTAGTGATTTTTTATGAAGAAATTATTCAGGTTCTAGAGATCTGAGATCCTTTCCTAGAAGCTCCCACAAGTATATCAGCTTTGGATAAAACTACAAAAGTAGTTTAATTTTTTTATTTTATATCACCTCAATTTCTGAAACATTAATGAGGTAAACATTTTGATTTTAGGTTCTTGTTGCTGTTGTTCTTGTGTGTGTTTTTGTCACTATTGAATTTACACGGCAAAATAGCAATACTTTATTGCTTTATATTTAAATTTTTGAAAACTGGTCTCCGGTCGGTTGACGGTTGCGGAAAAAACACAACACAAAAGTAAGGTTAAGAATTATAGGCGTTTTCAATTTTCCTCCTAAAAAATAAGCTATATTCCGACGTTGCCAAAGTGTTATTTTATATTCACCTCAAGTAAATTCACCCACGACTCAAGAATACAAAATGAGTGAGGCAGGTGAAAATTAGGTGGTGAAATTTTTCACCGGGTGAATATTTTCACCCATTGAGGTAGAATAATAAGGAGACGCTGTCATCATTTGAATAGTGCAATAGAAAACGGCATCGGTAGGCGTGGCTAAGTGTCGGAACAATATGGCTACTTAAACAGAGCCAAACTAAATTAATTCTTTATAATTTTTATCTAAAAACGTAAAAAAATCGAGATTACACCAAGAAAGAAAAAGTTGCTGCAGAAACTTCAACATACTGAAACAGGAGATCCTTCCAAGACCCAAAATAGGAATTCCGGGCTTCAAAAATTTTTCGTATTTAAAAAATCTTCGGATGGAAAATGCGGCCCTGATGCAATTCTGACGCGTTGTTATGACAAAAGTAACAGAATCTTAGACAGAAGTGTCGTAACAATATGGCGGAAGTGGATACGCTTTTTTCTCCTCTGTCGCCTTCTTATTATTCTATCTCAATGTTTTCACCACTTTCAAGAATTGGCCCCCCAAGGATAGTACGCGACGCACAACTGACAACGTAAACGTCGTCATTGGTTCAGGTATGACGTACACCCGTTCCATGTCAGCGTCAGCGTCAGAAAACGGGTGTATGTCATACCTGAACCAATGACGACGTTTACGTTGTCAGTTGTGCGTTGCGTACTATCCTAACAAACCATACCTTTAGGAAGAGCCACATTCCCTCCTAGATATACAAGAGCTAATTTGAAAAAATAAATAAATAATTAAAAATTGTTGCGAAACAAAATATTTTTTCAAATTTGTTGCGAAGATCAAAATAGAAGCTGAAACTCTCCAAGGCAACTTTGATAAATTGGAGAAAAAAGTCAAAAAATTTGAAAACCAAAACGATATACAGTATTTTTAATACCTATTTAGAAGTACCTGTCGTTTTAGTGACAAAAAGTATGTTGCTTCTTGACACACAAATGAAATTAGGTTAGGAATTTCCTATTTGTAGATGAAATTGACATATTAGCAAACGACGTTCGTTTTTGTTGGTAATTTTTTGTTTCATCTGTTTCGTGATTGATAAATAAGGATGGGATTATTCTAAATGGGTATTACAAATACTATAACTACTAACCAATCCTTGGTTGAGTCAACAACCTTGGGTCCTTATTCTTGAAACACGGGAGCAGTGTTCCCAGGAGAACGAGTGTTCCATGAAAGGAAGTATGGGATAATATTAGATTTAACATGATTTGACTATCGCCTATATGGAAAACTGTATACGGTAAATTTTTGAAAATTTATATAAGGGTGTCCGTTTTAAGTGATACCACTATTGCTATCTCCGAAACGGTAAGAGGTACGAGGTCGGTTAAATTAGAAAAAAGTTGCCTTTTTTGATGCTTATTCAAGACTTGTTTACAGTGTTGCCAAATTCCTTTTAGTTTATGAAATACAGGGTGATTCCTACGAAACGCCTGAAAATATTTTATCAATTATTTCGAAAACTATTGATTTTCGGGACATGATTTAACTTTGAAAGTTTTATCATTTTTATCGCTCTACAACATGGCATCTTCAAATTTCAAATCCGACCTTTCGTGATCGAGCTACCATCATCAACTTCATTTTTTTTAATACGGACCTGGATTTTTTATGTCATTTTTAGACAGCGCCCTTTATTCCCTTTTTAACGATATACCTCTTAAATATGATTGGCCGACGTTTCTGCTCTAAAAAGTGACCATCAGTAATTTTTACCAAAATTTTACCTTGATTAGGCCCTCTGAAATTCGTTATTTCTAACAAAGATAGTCTAACAAGTAATTTTTTCCTTTATCATTTAGAACAAAATTAACAAAGTAATTTGTATGAGCATCTAGAATTATATGAGTATGAACAATAATTAAAATAATTACTTAGAAACTAATTACATAGTATTGTAATTTCACAAATTCAGGTTGGCATCACTAATATGGAATATAAATAAATTTTGTCAAAGAATGCCTTGAAAAAAATGCAATTGACAACTGTGCAATACGTCAAAGCATTTCTTTATCATTTATTCATTTCATAATATGTAATTGTTAAATAAGGAAGAAAGAGTACAGTGATTTTCATTATGGAGTTTACAAAAATACCAGAGACATTAGAAGAATTCAAAGAGAGTATAAGGGCTGCATGTGCTAGAATATACGATAATCTATTAGAAGAATTATTTATCCAATTTGGAAGTAAGTCCACTTGGCAAGCCTGATCGATCTTCTGCAAACCCTTCGGTACCTATCAAAATAGTTATAAAATATTGGATTGTTCATAGAGAATTTTCTAATGTAATGAAGGGAGCGCATCTTTTTTCCAGAAGTTCGCAGGCCCTTTGTAAACCAGGGTTTTCTCTTCCGCTTCTTCACACAAAACTAAGTACCTTTTTTTTTTGGCTGCAACATTCCTTTCTCTGTGATCGACTCTGATCATTTCATACATTTTATCAAAGCTCTTCGCCCAGCTTACGCATCCAAGCTGCTTGGTCGAAGAGCGTTATCAACATCTCTTCTAGACAAAGAATACCAACGATGTATTGATTTATCAAGTAAATTAATAAATACTGAATCCGTGCTGTTGATTTATGGATGGAAAAATAGAAGTAACTCCAAAACAGTGGTTTCAATGTTGCATAATGCTAAAGGATCCCAAGCGTTTTGAAATTCTTGGGATTTAACTGGAGAGTCAGAAACAAGCGAAAGACTAACAGAAATCGTAAACGAATCAATCGTTTTGGCAAAAAAATTATATAAATGTTTATGCAGTGGTATCAGACAATGCTGCAGCTATGGTTAAAATGGGCAGAAATGTGACAATTTGGCATAGCAATTGTAGCAGCCATACTGCTAATCTTTTAGCAAAAGATGTTATGGATTTGGACTTGACAAAAAAAGTTACCGCTGGTTTAAAGAGTTCAAGCACGCCGATTTTGAACGAGCTTTAGTTGACAAAGGTGGTTCAGGAATTAAAAGGCCATGTGATACTCGGTGGTGTTCCTGTAGAGATTCGTATCACTGTCTTCAAGCAGACCGTCAAAACATTGATATTTGACGATGATTTTTTGGATGAAGTCACAGATAATATAAAACTTTTCGAACTATCTGTAATTTGATAAACTTTGCTTAGAAATCGGATTCATCATCTGCAGATGTTGCCCATTTATAGCTTTCCCTAGAGCTAACGGAGAAGTTCATCAAATTTCAAGAAGTGTTGAGAAGCAGGATAAAAATGGGACTCAATATTTACGCGCTGTGTGCATATTTTTTGCACCCCAAATACCACGAAACTGCAAGAACAAAGTTGTCGCTTGAACAGTTGAAACAAGTTCAAATTTTTTTTTGGAAAATTTAGATGCAGATGGAATAATGAGTTATCATAAATATCAAGAGAAAAGTGGAATTTTTAAAACGTTATTTGATAAGAACATCACCGATCCATTGGTATTTTGGAGTATGGTTAATATTCATCATCCAAGATTATCTTCTTTGGCTTTGAAATTGGAAAAAATACCTGCATCATCGTCTCAGATCGAGAGAATATTTTCAAATTGGTCATTTGTACAGGGTGGGCCAATTTGGACACTTTTAATAGGAAACATCAATTTCTGAGCGAGATACAAAAAAATGAACCCCCCACTCTGAGGCTCAAATTTTATGAAATTTTGATTGGTGCAAACCGCATTTTGATATCTTCAACCGTTTAGCCGCTAGGGGGCGCTTCTCGATTTTGAGCAATAATCTGAAACCTTCATAACTTTTTTGTTTATGGAAAAAATTGATTTCCGTGAAAACTTTCTGGAAGCACTTTTCTAAGCAGAATTCGGTGACGTTCTCAGTTTTTTTCTAGTGGGTCCCAACTTTGAGATATTGACCAAAGTTTCAATGGCGTAGCGCTACTACTGCGAACCCCCGCAATGGCGGGGGGCCCAGGCCCAAGGGTGGCCCGAAAGCTCCGAGGCCCGAAAGAGTCTATTGTTTAAAAATAATTAAAAATTAATTACGAAATAGTTCCTCTCAGACAAGGTCAACTAACTTATTGGCTATACTGTCCATAGAGGCACAAGAGGCGGCCAAAATGGATAATAACCATCTGTACCTAATTTTTTCTCCAAACGTCAAAAAAACGTCACTTTATTAACCCCTGTCAAGATGTCAGCAATTTGATTTCTATGCTACTAGGCAAATTCAGCGGGTTAACATCTGTCGAGGTGGTAGAAATTTAATTTTTCCGCTAACGTCAAAAAATGACGACTTTTTTAACATCAATTCTTAATGTTGAAGTTTGACTTCACAGACGTCATTTTTTTGGTTACTTTTTTGTCCGCGCGTTCCGTGAGCGTACAAAAAAGTACTTTTTTCTACGAGCGTGCGGGAAATGGAAATTTCTTTGTTTGAAATAATCTTTGTGACATGGAATTGTTTGTATTGTTGATACACCTATACCTGTACCTTTACCTTTCTATAAATACCTTCTAATACATTTTCTATTCATCCTTCTACATAATCGCATTTTATTTAAATTAAACTCTTCGTAACATCAGCTTTAGTATGCTCGTAGAAAAAATATAGTTCCTAACTCTTGCGGGAAGAAATTTCCGACACGAGAGTGCGAAGCGCCCGAGTTTAATTTAAATAAAATGCGATTATGCAGAAGGTAGAATTAAAAATGTATTAAAAGGTATTTATAAAAAGGTAAAGGTACAGGTACAGGTGTATCAACAATACAAACAATTCCATGTCACAATGATTGGCGCTTCGCACCCTCGTGCCGGAAATTTCTCTTCCCGCACTCGTTAGGAAAATAGCTATTTTGTACGCTCACGGCCGGACAGAAAAGTGACGTCACAGAAACTTTCTGGTTTCCATCGCTTTGAACACCGTTTGCGGAAAAAATCGCAAGTTTTATTCGGAGAAAAGCACTTTTTGTGGCTCGTCTAAAATTGTCGGCCTCACTACGTTCGGCCGTCAAACATTTAGTCTCGCCACAAAAAGTATTACTTTTACTCCTAATAGAACAATATACTATTTTCTCCAAACGTCAAAAAAACGTCACTTTGTTAACCCCTGTCAAGATGTCAGAAATTTAATTTCTATGCTGCTAGGCAAATCCAGCAGGTTAGGACGTGTCGAGGTGGTAGAGACTCAGAGATTTAATTTCTATGCTGCTGGGCAACCGCAGCGGCAGTAGAAGTACTTTTAGTGCCGCTGGAGCGGCAGCAAAAGTACTTTTAGTTCCGCTCGTACTTTTAGTGCCGCTTAACCATCCAGTTACCCCCGAGCTTACCCCATTCGTTTCGAGAAAAAATAGCGTGTTGCATACGGAGTAGAAGCACTTTTTTGTGCTTCAGCAGTATTGCAAGCCTCACTACGTTCGGCTCGCAAACCTACCGCTTCAGCACAAAAAAGTAAAGCTTCTACTCCTAATACAACAATATACTATTGCGGAGGCAAAAGCCAGAAAAAAACAATTTATCACCTGAAAGCGACAATGAGATAACGGCTGGAATTTAAATGTCTTGAGTGTCAGATTGGTGATGCTCGGTTTCTGCTTGTACTTATGTTTTAAGGTCTGTTCGCACAAAAATCACAAACCAGTCAGTGAATTTCATTGGTTGAAACTAGTTTTGTGACTGTTTTTGACTGTTTTCAAATAATGAACTTCGCTCTGATTGGTTTGCTGTGCGAACAAGCCTAATATTTCAATAGAAGTTGTGTTCGTTTTTGTCATCTCGTCGATTTGCTCCAAAATTTTGACAGGCACGTGATTTGTAAATGGAAACTGTCTACGGACTACGGACTGTCTACGGACCTACGGACTCGTGAAATTATAGAAAACACTCAATCGTGAAAAATTATCGGTAATTTTGAAGCTCTCGTGATATTATCCCCGAAAATCGCATTCCTCTATGATAATTAATACCGAAGATACGGCTCTATGAAGATACCGCGTCCTACCCTATGACGGCATGAGAGCTCAAGCGCTGCACGAGATAGTGAAGTGCATTGAATTTACATATGTTTTTCCTGTGCCACCTGCAATAATCTAAACAAGAACTACTGGCCGCGTTCACCAGATACAAACGTTGGTAAACGGTATTGTTCTGCTGAACGCTACGTTGAATTTGTATTAAAACCAAACATGTTTTGCAAACGGTCGCCATTTTTGCAAGCATAATTTCAGAGTGTTTATAATTTTCAACACTGCGTTTTGTGTGGTGACCTGTCATTCAGAGGGTGACGTTCTATCATTGAAAAGTTGAATCGTTCAGCAGAACCAAGAGTTTACCCAACATATTCTGTTGGTATTTGTAAACTGTTTACAATCCGTTTTGGTTCTGGTGAACGTAGCCACTGACGCGGGCCGGAAACAATCAAAAGAACAATGCGGAGCGCGGCTGGACGAAGATATCGTGACGTCATACATACTTTAGGGCAGTATATCTCAGCGATGGTTTATCTCAGAATAACGAGGTTTAAACAGTTATTCTTAGATATTTTTACACTAAAACTTCAATTTTTGGCGCACACCCCCTTCAAGAAGCAATTTTGGAGGGCAGTCTATATGAAGCAATAAACAACCACTTGCAATCACAAAATTTTGACACAGCTAATGGAAACCTCCATACAGGAGACTGTACACATGGCATAGACGTCCCCCCAACACACACAGAACGTGCACTCTGATCATAACTTGCTTTGCTCAGTACTATACTAAAGGACCCCAAAATCATCAAAGAACTAATCAAGGAAATACATAATAATATACATACAATTGTATCACTTCCTCTTGATAACAAAAGTGTCGAAGAAAATTGGCGAGATCTCAAAACTTCTTTGAGAAATCGAAGAGTCCAGCAGCTGGTAAAACCAAAGGGGAAAAGAGGCAAAAGATAATAGATGACGTAGGACTTATTGAAGGGAGGAGAGACGGAAACACAAACACAACAATCAATCATACTGAGTACAAGAGAATATATCGGATAATATGCAAAAAAATAAGGGAAGCAAAGGAAGTGTGGCTCCGGGAATCCTGCAAGGAAATAGAGCAGCTGCAGACCATACACGATGACTTTAACTTACCTAAAAAGATAAAAGAACTTTCTGGCATCTACAAAAAAAAAACCACAACAGTGCTGTATAACGATGGTGGAAAGGCACTGTAAACAAAGGAAGGTAATGACTAATGAATGGCAGCAGTATATTCAACAACTGTTCGAGGACGAGACTCGCGAAACCTCAGAGAATCTATTGACTGATTACCTATATGACAGAGCACGGTCCAAGCATTCTCAAATCTAAAGTTCAAAAGGCAACACACCAGTCAAAAGCAAGAAAAACTCCAGGACCCGATGAAGTTCCTATAGAACTAATAAAACTACTCGATGACGAAGGCATATCTATTCTGACGGCATTCTTCTACCAGGTTTACCAAACTGGGAAACTTCTCAACGACTGGCAGAAATCGATCTTTATCGCCTCACCCAAAACCAACAAAGCTAATAGATATAATGACTTCCGACTAATTAGCCTAATGAGTAACACTTTAAAAATACTCTTAAAGATACTTCTCAATAGAACATACACCAAATGTGAACACAATATTGACGGAGAACAAATATTTGGATTCCGCAGCGGGCAGCGGGCTGGAAACGCGTAAAGCCCTTTTCTGCATGAGGATATTATTGCAGAAGAGCTGTGAGTTTTAAAAAAACATCTATACAGGGTGTCCGGAAAATAGCGTAAAAGCTCTTCACTACGTGGTGGAGGACTCTCCAAGGAATCCCAGAAAAATAATTTAAAAAATCTGGTGGCATTCTTAGGAAAGTTATAAGCATTTTAATGTTTATTAAAATTGGCAACACTGAAAATATCCCGTTGGCAATTTGTCATAGAATCAAATTGAATACTTGTGTAATTACCTGAAAAATTCAAAGGTGACTAAAAAATGTTGTCAGATCAATTTTTCCCGTTGTAATTTAGAGATTTTGCAGTTTTCATAATGCGTTTCAAAGGTTAACAACAAATTTTTATAAACCATTGTGTAATGAATAAACAAAAGATACCTAACACTTTGTACAAAATATTGCAATTTGAAAAAAAAAAAAAAAAAACAAAAATAAGGAAGTTGAATTTCCACATATTCCTCTTCATATTTCCAAGAGTGGTCGAGGAGGATTTTTTAAATTATTTTTTCAGGGTTATTCAAAGGGTCCCCTATTACGTAATGGAGAGCTTTTACGCTATTTTCCGGACACCCTGTATATTGACTTCAAAAAAGCATTCGATCGAGTCAAGCACACCAAACTTTTTCAAAGTGTAAAATCATATAACTTAGACAGACTATTATTTGCTATTATGTTATATGCGCCTTTTGATAAACCTGTATCATAGTCAAACAGCTGTAGTCGGGCTGGATGACAGCGTTACAGTCACAGATTAAAAACTATAGCGGCGTAAGACAAGGATGTGCTCTGTCACCCCTGTTGTTCAACCTCTATTCAGAGAACATATTTCGAGAGGCTTCCCATGACAGGGCAGAGGGAGTAAAATAGAAGGCGAAATAATAAACAACTTAAGATGCGCAGATGACAATGCCCTCATTGCGGAGAACATGGAAGACTTGGAAATACTGCTGGATAGAGTGCAAAGATGGGGTATTAATATAAACATCAAGAAAACGAAATGGATGAACGTAGGTAAAAGAAACATCGGAAAAAAATGGTGGCTTACGTCATTACTATGATGTTGCAGGCACCAATTGGTTAACAAAATGGTATACCAACCAAAGCTTGCCGAAATCGCCTAAGATGATTACCCGATTGTTGAGAGAGTTTACCATGCAAAAATGTCGTCTAGTGTCTACGCTTATGGAAGTGAATTTTCAGATCGATGAAAAAGAACCAATTGAAGAAAATGTGCTATATCGAAGGCTTGTGGGTAGTTTGATGTCACAAGACCTGACATCTTGGAAAGCTGGTTTCCATAACAAGAAAGGGAAGGATGAGATTGTGGAATGCGGATTGGGCAGGTGATCGACATACCAGAAGGAGTGTTAGTGGGTTTATTTATCATGCTGGTACCCCAATAGCTTGGCACTCTCGCAAGCAGAATAGTGTGCGGTTGTCATCAATGGAAGCGGAATATATTTCTGCATGTGCTCATGAATTAGTGAATATAAAAGGCATTTTCAGTGAATTGCAGAGGTGGAACAGCACAAAGACCTGGGTATATTATCATCACAGACAGGGGCGGCTTCTCAATAAGTGCGCTCGTGCGCGCGCACTGCCTCCAAAAACCAAGCAAGAAAATAAAATTAAAATTTTGGAAAGAAAAGAAACTTCAATTAAAAAATACCTACCCAATTTTCTAAATTAGGATAAATATCTACTTATTTTTCTATTTTTAAATTCGCACGAACGGAACGAAAGCGCGCCCTGCGCCTGTCTTGTATATTTTTTTCTCCCGCTTGGTTGTGCTGGTGGTCCGGGTGGTCGGTGTGGAATCGTTCGGCGCTCTGGGTAAATGTGTTTTCTTGCTGTGCGATTGATCGGGAATATACGGTAAGTCGCCCGATGAAAGGGATGCGCCGTGCGCTATTTGAATACACACTTCCAATGTTGTTTCCACTCAATCGAGAATATTTCGATGTTTTTTCACCATTTTGGCGGTTTGACAAATCTGTTGTTCGCGGTTTTTTTTTTAATTATAAATTTCAGTATCAATTATGTATTATGGCTAGAATACAAACATTCAAGCCTCATTTAAATACATATATTTTTGTTTTCGATAATTTTTCCTAAAGTAAAAAGAAAAAAAATCAACATACAAAATAAATGTAAAACAGGACGTGGCACCTCCAAAAAATTTTCCAAGAGCGCACAACCACACTAGGTTGCCACTGGCCGCCACTGATCACAGAGAACCTTAAGTGGGAAACCCATATCAACAACATAACTAAAAAGGCCAACACTCTTATTTTTTTTTATTCAGAAGGCGTTCAAAAATCAATCTGAAGAGATGATATTAAAACTCCACAAAGCTTATGTCAGACTCAAGTTGGAATATGCACAATGTATATGGAACCCTCATTACGCAAAAGAAATAGATGTTTTAGAAAGAGTGCAGTGCAAATAAAAGTTACAAGGATTCCGTCAGAGCTGTCTGACCTACCTTACGATGCCAGACGCTAAACTATCTTTCACTGCTTGAACAGCGCACACTCTGTGGATACTTGATTGAGGAATACAAAGTATTGAATGGCTACTAAATGTGACCTTGACTTTATAATCAGTGCATTATTGCCGTTTAAACTTAATAAACAGCACAAGATTTCAAGTCAGCAAATGGCAAAAGGAAAGCACTAATATAATTTGGAAAATAAAAAAATTACTATTTGAGAAAATAAAAACAGAAAGAAGATCATGACACTCACACATTTCTGATTTTGGGAATGTCCATGTAGTGTATTGATTGATTATGTTTTTGATAATGATATTCTTAAGCAAATAAGAAGAAAACGAGATTGGCAAAAACCACAACCAGGATTGAGAGTAAATCACTTTTTCAGCGACCCTCTAGATCTGTGCGGCGTTGCCAACTCATATCCGTTGTATGAGTTTTTTTGCCAAAAATATTCCAATATGTATTCATTAATTTAATAAAACTAAACTGAATAAAATAAAAATAATTACGCGTTAGTTTACTTGAGAAATTTACCCGTCCATTCGAAAATACCATCGTCAGGATAGCCTTTTTTCACGTAGAGGTCTCTAAACATCCTTCTCAAATAATCATAATCAGGAGTTTCGAAGAAATCGAGGCCTCTTACGTATCTCATATAGGTTGATATTTCTTCTGGCTGACCTAATAAGTGTCTATTTAGTTCAAAGACCACAAAAAATTCAAGGGTATCTTGATCTTGTTAAATGCGAGTAAAATTAACTTAACTCCAAATAATTACCTTCACAGAGTGACTCAATAGTAGTACTCCTTTTAGTATCTCCTATTTTTTGATAACGTTCTTTAAGCGTATCAGCCTTCAAGCCTTGCCAAGGTAAAGACCCCCTAAGAAAATATAAAAACATGTGACCCATGGCTTCCAAATCGTCTCTTCTAGATTGTTCTCTGCCTAAATGTGTGTTGATGCTCATATATCTGGCTGTTCCGGTCAAAGACTTGTGTTCCCTGTAAAATTATATTTTGAAAAGTTTATTTAAGAGAAAGGTTTTTGAATCATACTTGTATGGAATATGCTTCCCAGTTTCCGGATCAATATACTCTTTAGCCAAACCGAAATCAATAATATGGATGATTTTCTCTTTCTTAGTTTTTGATCGGCCAATGAGAAAATTTTCTGGTTTTATATCTCTATAAATGAGCCTCTTTGAGTGGACAAATTCAATCCGAGTTAGTAATTGATCAGCTATCATTAAAACGGTTTTCAGTCGAAATTTTCTGCTGCATAAGGTAAAAAGGTCTTCTAGAGTGGGACCAAGCAGTTCCATTACCATGGCGTTATATCGACCTCCGCAAGTACCGAGATGGAAGACCTTTGGAAGTCCTTTTAAAATAATTGAAATTTATTTAAAGAATTAGATTAGAATTTAATCAACTTGCAAACCAACAAATATGTCAAAATCTACAACTTTTCTTTACCGGAGTATATATACCGCGATTACCGCGATAAGTTTATTAATATTTACTATCATGTCATCTTGGTAAACGTTGAAACCAAATAATAATAAACTAGGTATATATTTCCGATATCGGTAGAAAAATGTTCCAACTGAAAATATACAAGGTGTGCGATTTGGTACAGGAAATTATGTCCTGTAGGATAATACCTAAACATTCTGCTACGTATAATTAGGGCTCTAAGTGGGGATCAAAATATAAATAATGATTTCCTGTGAACTGCTTCAAAGTATTACCTTCTGCTTGTCCCAACATTTTATAAAACCGATACTCCAAATGCAATTGTGGCGCTTTACTCTTCAATGGTTCTAGCTTGATGCCAACGTGTTCATTGTTATAAAGGTTCTTTCCCAGTCTCAATTCACCGAAATTGCCATTTCCGATTTTTTTGCCGACTCTGAAATTAGGTCCAACCATTAGCACTCCGGACGACGAAGAATTATGTCCAGACATATTGAGTTGGCGTTTAATATTTTGCGGCACTAAAATAAAGTCATTTTTTATTACCGACAATAATCCAAACAGTAGTTATTGGGCTTGTGTGCGGACACTAGTTTGCGAGGGCAAACTATTTTCATCATTTTGGATAGGCCACCTAAAATGTCTAAATTAGGGCCCAGTAGAGTAGGCAACCCGTATTAAAACAGTTACCTTTAAGAAGAGGCAAAAGGTTGTCTTCGTAATCATCTGTTGGGTCTCTATCCGGAGTGCTATTTCTATCTTTTCTATTGAAAATGAAATTCCCCAATTTCAGTAAATACATCATTTCCAATCACTGAGCATGATTTAGGATAGTAACCTGTAATGGTATTTCACGAGATCATTGATATATTGTAGGTTATTAGTTACCCTTTGTATATTGGGTTACTTCGGATTTAAAGAAAAATATTTGTTTGTTGTCAAATTTATGTTGACGAAACATCTGTCAATGTTTTAGCTGGTATGGAAATAATAATCAGATGTTGTGTTCCTCATCTCGGATGCGAATGAATATTTTCGCAAGCGAAATTTGATAGGAATTTCCTATATAGTTTCGTCATTCAAATTGGAATTAAATTTCGTATGCGCGTGAATATCAAACCAATTTCAGCCAAATCAAATAATGTCGTAGACTTATTGGAGCTTGTTCAAATTTCCATTCAAGAAACGATTAGATTTCCAGTAACCTCTTCAATAAACAATGAAAATTTTAAAAAGTACAATGCAACTCACATTGATTTTTCAATCATTCATATCCAGTAGTATCTTGGGGTTTGACGAATGAATATTCATCAATTTCTGTCATTGTAACAACTGTCATATATTTATTTCACTATTGCATTGTTATCGATATTGCCTTGTCCCAGGTTGATCCCAAAGACCCAAACTCTTACTTAAACTGCAGTTCCCTAAAATATTTAGTCAACTTTGGAATAGTTTCAATTCGGTTTAAGTTCCAGCCTGAGATTAAATAATAAATAAATAAATAATGTTTATTATCGTTCAAAAAAATACAATAAGTATACAAAACAATTATAAAAATACATGACAATAAACAGGCTCACGTTTGAAGTGTAGAACACTTGTTGTGAGGTTTGCAAATCAAGTTTGCTTGTTTAGAAAATTTGTCCATTTTGGGTTGATTGTCCAGATCGAGTAAAAAGTCATATCCAGGTTTAAATTTAGTCATTTCCGGGTTAGTAGGTCACATTCGAGAATACACTTTCACATCATTTTGCTCACTGCATAACATTGTCTACGAGTTCACTAGCACTTTTTATCCATTTTTTTAGTTCTTTCTTAAATTTCATGATTTTACGTTGAGACTTTACAGAATCTGGCATCAAGTTATATAATCTAGGAGCCATATAGCCAATATGCCTAGTGCCTATTGTTTTCTTGGCTCTAGGAAGCCTAGATATCTTTCTAGAAACATTTCTTGTTCGGTGTGGATGACTCATGACCTCTATCCTTTCTTTATTGTTGAAAATTCTTAAAGCTATCTTCTCACACAATAACTGTCTAATATTTAAAAATCCGCTTTCACTAAAAAGTTTTTCTGTAGAATATCTCCTATTTTTATTAAGGACTACTTTAAGAATCAGTTTTTGCAAAGTATTTAGTTTTGAGATATGAAAATCATTTACACCACCCCACCCACAGAGGCCATATGTCAAGTGCGATTGAACTAGTGCGAAATACAATATTCGTAAATCTGACATATTAAAATATTTTTTGAAACATTTGAACCTAGACACCAGATATCTAAGCTTTTTGACGAGGATATTAACATGTACATCCCATCTAAGGTGTTGGTCTATAGTAACACCCAAGTATTTGACCGACTCTACTTGCGTCACACTTCTAGAACCCGCAATCTGTAAACTTCCTCTATCCGGTAGCCCAGACTTATATGATGAAAAAGGTAAGTAATGTGTTTTGTCTATATTAACTGTCAGAGAATTATGATCGAACCAATTCTGTATTTCCCTGAAATCCTGTTCAGCAATCCGTTTTACTTCCAGCCACGTATCTGCAATGAAAAATTCCACAGTATCATCCGCGAAACTTGCCAGGTTACCTCTGGTTTTTACTGAAAACAAGTCGTTCATGTAAACGATGAACAAAAGTGGACCAAGGACCGTCCCTTGTGGTACGCCATATTTAACAGCTTTCATAGTGCTAAATGTATCTCCAATGTGTACAGTTTGAAATCGATCTTCTAAATAACTTTTCAGAAGCTCAAGACACGGTCCCCTTAAACCAATCCTTTCCAGTTTCCTGACAAGCCTCGCGTGATCCACCGTATCAAACGCTTTTGCTAGATCGACGAAGATGCAAAGTGAAGGTTTTTTATTGTCTAAAGCATTGTTTATTTGTTTTGTCAGATTCACTATTGCATCCTCAGTCGATTTTCCAGCCCTAAAACCAAATTGCTTCTCTGACAGTAATTTATATTTTTCAAGAAAACCAACCAAGCGTTGCTTCATTGACATTTCGAAGACCTTCGCTACAGATGAAATTAGGGTTATAGGTCTATAATTTATTATTTGT
This sequence comes from Ceutorhynchus assimilis, assembly GCA_917834065.1. NCBI lineage: Eukaryota > Metazoa > Arthropoda > Insecta > Coleoptera > Curculionidae > Ceutorhynchus > Ceutorhynchus assimilis. The sequence continues at coordinate 2,742,602 of OU892285.1, read as the reverse complement.
TTTCTATCACCTCCCTTATAAATTGGTTTGATAATCCCGATCTTTAGGACTTTAGGAAAATAGCCATTTGTGAAACATTTATTCACCAAAAAAGATAGATGGGGAGATATTACTGTGGATATATTCCTCAAACACTCTGAACTTATTTGATCATGCCCCGGCGCTTTTTTTTGTTTTAGTTTTTTTATAAGGTTTTCAATTTCTGTGGGAGTGGTTGGAGTTAAAAAAATTGAGTTTGGGCGTTTAGGTGAAAATAAAATTTTGTATTGACAGAACTTAAATTATGAACTACGCAGTCACCGTTAATATCTTGTTATTTCTAGAAGCAACGACAACGACGCGCTGTAAACGGAGTCGGCCTGTGAGGGAAAAAGGTAAGCGATAAATTAGACGAGCCAGTGTGTTAAGAATCAGTTACCGGGGGATTTAGCGCGAATATACGTTGATAAACCGATAATTATTAGTAGAAAGCAAGTCGATAGTAAGACAGCCAGTTTTGTGACTGGTTGAGCTTGTGTAGTTGAACGAAGTGTAATGGTGCTGGTTTCATCGTGATTTTTGTGTTATTGTCTATAGTCCAACGCATACCATTTTAAAGTCACGTGATTTTTCTCTATCCTTGTTGAATACATCTCAAACAGCGGTGATAGTAAAATTGACAAAAAAATTGCTGTCTAATTATTGTTCATAAAATTCTTACCTGAAATAGAATCCGTCACTGTCATCAATTAGTTTGTCAAAGTTATTTTAGAAAATGATACAACGAACAAACACAGCTAATAATTTTGACTATATTAACCTTTTTCCAACTCAAAAAGATGCAAATAGAAAACGGGTACCCAATTCAAGTTCAGAATGTATCACAAGGGGCAGCAGAAGCGACAAAAGTGAGTCTCGCAACAATTGCAAGTATTAAAATTCTCATCTGATTGGTCAATACTACTTCAGAAACGCGTTTGTAAAATGCTAGTGGGAACATATCTTAAAATTCAATAGTAATTAACCACAAGTAGCTTTTTGTAGGTGATATCAACGACATAATCAACGAACATACGTTTTTTGCCACCAATATCACGTGACTTTAAAATGGTATTTGTCGGACTTTAGAACTTACAGAGTAGTGTAGTATAACATACCCGGGTTCGTTCAGTAAGATTGAACGATGAGAATTTTTATTATCTTTAACCAACAAATCTTCTGAAAAATGAAATGAAAAACAAATAGGACCTTTACATTGTGGAGACTTACTCAATTTTACTTACTGGACATGCGTTCGACATAGCAAATATTTGAAAAATTTAAGGGAAGTTGTGATATGTAAAAGAAACGAAAAATTTTTGAAACGTCTACTTTATTATTAAAGTAAATCGTACCGTTCTCATCTTGGAACTAACGAGGGGAAAGAGCACGGCAGAGAAACCCTCGATCTAACATTCCTCAAAAATCCAAACATACTGTGTAATTTTAATAATAATAGTAAGTCAATAATCGATATTTTAAATCAATTTAAGTTTAAATAAGGTACCATCCTTTGTCTTTGTGCTAAAATTTTAATTCCACACACAACATTCAATCAGCACTACCTATATTCAATACTGAAGAGTTTTTTTGTTAGTTAGCCAGTTTCCCAGCAGGTACTGAGGTCCCATACGGGAAGCTACTCAGCTATAGTTGTTTTCGAGCCAATATCTATAGATTGATTATTTCAATTTGCTAGGATATTCCCTCGTCAGGGTAGGAAAATATTAGTAAATTCATCAAGGTGCTAATGTACGTTCTAAATCAAAAACCCACCACAAAAAGACAGCACTTAATTTCTTAGGAGTTAATTTACTCTTCATCTGTGTTATTTACAGCATGAAACGATTTTTGTTAAATACATAAACAATGCACATATTATAAAAAAAATTATAAACAAACCAAAAAAACATAAAAATGAAAAAAATAATACTTCTATAAATTGAACTCTCAAAAACAAAATAATAATTAATCAACTGACCTGTGAATGCTCCTTGACACACAAACTAATCACAAATTCGATTGAACAATAAGTTTAATACAAAATAAAAATTAATTTTGAATAATGAACAATGGCGGACCAACGGTCTCAAGGGACCAGCCCAAGTAATGGGCCCAAGCGTCTTCTCTATCTTTTCGTCGCCTTCTTCCGTGCGGTACTCTCGTTCTCCCCTAAACCTAAACTTCGTGGCGCAGTACATGGTTGCAATATTTACTTTTATTCAGTAAACGTTTTTTTAAAAAGTAAAGATTTGAAGAAATAATAATTTAAATAGGTGGTTTTCCTCAGTAGTCTCACTAATCTGCGAACCCGCTTACGTGAAAATTTAAGCCGAAGTCGAAGATCAAATTAAGAAAGTGCTCAAATTATTGGAAATTGCGCGAAAGAGCAAAAAGAAAAAAAACAGAAAGAAGACAAATAATTGAAAGTAAAATGGGAAGAAAAAGAATGGAACAATAATAGAAAGAACCAGTTCCTATTGCCAAATTTTTTCAGAACGAGAGATCAAACGCGAAATAGAAACTAACCGAGAAGAAGTAAAATACAAAATAGGGACGGTCCTCGAAGAACTCGGAATAAATTTAGAAAACCAGAGAAGAAAATCTTCATGAACCCAACAAGGAAAGTGGCAGCAAAGTGGATATGTCGGGGAGCCCTAACCACCAACTTTCGACGACGAAATATCATGGTTCATGTATAAACGATAGTTAGATGCCGCTGCTAGTGTGAGTGGATGGGATGAACAACAGAAACCAACGTCATTGGTACTGGAGATACCGGGAATGGTTCTCGAATCTCTCCAGAATATTCCTGAGTCGAAACAAAGTGACTATCCAGCTGCTGTTAGCGCTTTAGAGTCGAGGTATGAAAACAGATATCTGTCTAGTGTATGAGAGCCAGCTGCAAAGTGCAAGTTCCATTAGAGACGCTGCATCAATTTAATAGTGGAATCTAGACAATACTTAGTCGGGTTGGCATATCCACAAGTTCCAGAAGACTGCATCGAACAAATAAGCGTTCATTCAGTACTTCATCGATGGAGTAAGCGATACAGACTTGCAGCAAGCACTAAATGAATTTTAAATTAAAAGAATTTGAAATGAACTAAGGAAATGAGTATGGCATAAAATCCTTGCCGAAACCATTGTTCATGTACTGAAGCTGTCAGCAAAAACGCCTCAGGATTTCCAAAGAAACCCCGAACGCATAGGGAATTTCAATGGAAGGACGGGAAGGACGAGAAATAGCCCAGTTGTAGGACCATTTGGAGAAGAAATAATCGAAATAATCGATGATAATGGCCAAATGCTCATACATCTCTGTGAGAACACAATCTTAGAATAAACAATGGATTTTTCAATTACGAAGATATTCTCCGCTACACCTGGATACAGAATATCCATAACTTAAAAACTATTATTGACTATATGATAAACAAACAAGGAACAAACATGAAGATAAACGACGTAAGAATCCTTAGAGGAATATCTTGCGGGTCAGATCATTTTTTAGTAAGAGCCAAAATAATGTTGGAATTCAGGAAAATGAACAAGAACCCAGAGGAACAAAATACCAATGACGACCTCACGAACACAGTGGATACAACAAAATACAAATTTGACAGTTTTAGAGATAAAAGCACTGTATTTCTATATCACAGGCAACTCGACAGCAAACTATTGAACCCTGAAGAATGTTCCTCCAATAAACTCTATGAGAATATTATAAGGACTTTAATAGAAGCCACCCAAGGAGCAATAGAAACGAAAAAAAAAAGCAACAAGAAATACTAGTGGAATGAGGAGATAGGGCTATTAGTCCAAGAGAAGAAGCAAATATATCTGAAATGGCTAACAACAGAAAACAAAACCTTGAGGTTTATAAAGACACAAAAAGAAAACTAAGAACGTGCATACCTATAGCTAAGAACGGCTCAACGAATTAGAAATGTGAAGAAATTAACATCTACATATGCTCAGAGGTATGGAGATTTATGTCAAATGCCAAAATCCCAGGAAACGACAGGGCTAATATCCAGGTAATCAAAACAGAGCAATGGATAGAACACTACAAGGGTCTATTGCAAGAAAGTAGACCGGAAAATATATTAGATTCTCCAAGACATATTGAAGTATATGGAGAAATAGTTAAGAAATCTGAAGAAACAGTGAAAAAGACTGTTAAGAATCTTAAGTCAGGTAAAGCTAGCGGCCCAGAAGGGATATAGGTACCCCGAAATGGGGAAATGAGAAGCTTTTTAAGGTTCTCACGGGTACTATCAATAAATGCCTAAATGGAAATCCTATTCCACAAGACTGGAAAACGGCTTTTATATCATCCATTCACAAAAATAGAAATAAGCTGGACTGCAATAACTATCGGGGCATATCAGTCACAAGCACAATAGGGAGACTATACGGTAGATCGTGTGGGATCTCATTGAAGTAGATTATAAAGAGACAAAAGAAGAAAAACAGTGCGGCTTTGGGGCAAGAAGATCAGGTCCAGGCAACGTATTTTGCCTAAAACAATTCATAGAAAAGATATATGCTAGACATTTGGAATGCCACCTCACATTCGTAGACCTACAAAAAGCATACAATAGAGTCCCACTATCCAGACTATGCTATAGAACAATCCAACATCAATCATCCCTACTATACACACGGCACGTAAAGAACTATACAAAGTCTCAAAATTAAGAATTAGGATAGGTAAAAAACTCACAGACACATTTATAGTGAATAAAGGACTGCGTCAAGGATGTTGTATCTCTCCTACGCTTTTCAAAATATACGTATCAGTAGCACTAAAAAATTGGAAGAGAAAGATCCATGAAATGGGTATAGATATGAATGATAGGTACCTGTTTACTCTTCAGTTTGCAGATGATCAGGTCATATAGTGGCCAGTGACAAAGAGGACGTCATACAATTTATGATTAGAAAGCTGAGAGTACCAAGAATGGGGCCCGAGAGTTAATATAAATAAAACAAAGTATCCATGTGTAGGCACCCAGAACGGAAACTTGGAAGTGTTCAGGAAATTCTGCAATGTCAGGAATATGAGTAACTAGGTGTTCGACAACACCGGAACAGATGTGGAAGAAATATAAAAGCGAATAGTTAAAGCTAAAAAAGTAATAGGATGCCTAAATGGAATCTTATGGAGCAAGGAAATAACAAAGGAGAGAAAATTCAATATATTATACGAGACAATGATAAAGAGCAGCCTTCTATATGGAGCCAAGACTTGGAGAATTATAGATAGGCAAAAGAAGAGAGTGGAAGCAGTTGAAATGGATGCTACTAGAAGATCCATACGAATCTCACGAAGAGAGAGAATAAGAAACGACAATATAAAACCAGGCGCGGATCCACCCCGAAATAAAGGGGGGGGCCATACAAAATATTGGAAGGTACAGGGTTTCTGGTTATAATTTGACACTCCGCCTTTATAGGTAGATGATAGGTGTAAACACAAAAGTGGAGCAGTTTTAGCTTAATTATTGTCAGAAATTTGAAATTTTGCGTACTTTCAACTTTTTTCAAATATAATGCCCTATATTTGATTCTATATTCTTGAAGGGCACGATTTTCCGATTCAAAAAATATATAGTTTCTCTATATTTAGTTAAGCCGTCTTCACCATATTTAGCTTCAAAAATTTTAAAAATACTATCAGAGAAACCAAGTGCCAAGCTTTCATCAGAATGGTTCACAAAATCGTTAGTAGGATAGTATTTTTCCAATTTTTAGGGCCAAATATGTTGAAGGCGGCTCAAACAAATATAGACAAACTATATATTAAAAGCAAATATAGGGCATTTCATTTAAAAAAGTTGAAAGTACGCAAAATTTGAATGGATAACGCACACTTTACATAGGATTTTTGGGCTATATGGATTTTTCCCATTTTTTGATATGTTGTAGAGGATTCAATTCTGAACAACCTTTAAATGGGACGAAATCTTGTAGGCTTTGAGATATGAGCGTTGAAAGAAGAACTTTTTTGCGATTTTTTGTGTGGAGAGTATACGAAATATTGGTGCTACTGGTGTTCATCAGTCAAAATATTGACAGGTTCACATATTTCACTTGAAAATTAATATCAACATAGGTTAAGGCCGGGACCGAACTGGGTCAATGTTGGCGCCAGTGCGGTCCCGGCCTTTGCGTATGTTGACATTTGTTAGTAACGTGAAATATGTCGACCTGTCAAAATTTTGACTGATAAACACCAGTTTTTCGTATACTCTCCACACAAAAAGTCGCAAAAAAGTTCATCTTTCAACGCTCATATCTCAAAAACCGAAATACCACAACCGTAATACCTACAAGATTTCGTCTCATTTAAAGGTTGTTGAGAATTAGATCCTCTACAACATATCAAAAAATGGGCAAAATCCATAAAGCCCAAACATCCCATGTTAGGTGTACGTTATCCTTTCTTACAATAAACTTTTGTTTTTGACGATGGATTCTGAAAATTTAGTTAAAACTGCACAACTTTTGTGTTCACACCTATCATCTCCCTGTAAAGGTAAATGCTGCAGGTGGGGTGTCAAATTATATAACCAGACACCCTGTACATACAAATAGAATAGGCTAAAGGTCCGTGATAAAATGACATAAATAAATAAAAAATCTGTTATATTCGGGCCCTGGTAAACCCGGAAAAATTGGTCGATTTAATGTTGATTATTAAAATAATTTTTTTTTATCTAGGGGGGGCCATGGCCCCCATGGCCCCTCCCTGGATCCGCGACTGTATAAAACAAACAAATGGGAATAGAAGGCACGATAGTTCAGGACATTGAAAGGAAACAACTTACCTGGTAGGGACACGTAGAACGAATGCCAAATACCAGGTGGCCCAGAAAAATGCTGCATTGGCAACCGACAGGTAGAAGAAAACGGGGAAAACCAAAACTGGAATGGCAGAAGATCATACAAAAATCCATGAATGAAAGAAATCTCTCATCAGAGGATTGCGACGATAGAAGAGGATGGAAATTGGGTGTCGGACAAGGAAGAAAGACATTCTAAAATGACATATACATATATGTATAGAGGAAATACTGAAGAAATACTGCGTAAAGAAAGACCACGATTCAAGATGTAGAAAACTAATGAGATGTTACAGCTGCGGCATAGAAAACATATAGAAAGTAGAAATCAACCAAAGACTCGAGCTCTATGGAAAATGGAGCAGAACAGGGTGCTCCAACGAGGACTGAACAAAGGGGACTTATTTTCGACAAAATACATAGCAATCTTCTGTACTTACTGCAGAATTCAAAGATTGTATGAAAAATATCATTTTAACCAAAAGCAAAAGATTTATATTATGGATTTAGTATTTGTTTAATGAAACGCCCTGTTTTTCATAATTTTTAGAAGAGATGCATCTTTTTATGTCTTTTAAGTTGGAAATATAGGGTGTCCCACCAAAAACTGTCAATGGCCTATATCTTAAAAACGCTAATCGATAAAAAACAAGAAAAACCCGTTTGGAGGGTTGGGAGGGGGAACCAAAACAAGGTATTTTTTAGCTCTCCCCGAACCACCCCTACTGCTGTAGCCACCCTAACCTAACCTCAAAATTTTAAATGGCACTATAGTTCACATCATACCTTGTTTCAAAGATCTTTTAATTCTCTAATTGGATCTGCAAAAAAAATTATCTAGATTTAAATGTGACTCCAATTTTCATGAAAACTTCCTTTGATCGGTGGAACAGGTAAATGTGATTTAAAAACCCTCACTGCACCTGACAGTGTTCACTTCCTCAAGAGGGCAAAGTTGTTAATTCGAAGAATGGGCTATTTTGTGACAATTTAAATTTGTATCTAGATGATTTTTTTTGGGAGACTCGTTCAGATAATTGAAAAACCTTTCAAACAAGGTATCACATGACCTATAGTGCCATTTAAGATTTTGAGGTTAGGGTGGCTACCGCCATAGGGGAGGTTCGGCGAGAGCTGAAAAGTACCTTGTTTTGGTTTCCCCTTCCAACCTTTTGAATCGGCTTTTTTCTTTTTGTTATCGATTACCGTTTTCAAGATATAGGCCATTGACAGTTTTCGGTGAGACACCCGGTATATTTGATATCCCTATAGTTCTAGGTAATACAGGTTCTTTCTTCAGTTTACTTCAAAGTCAAAATAAATTTACCATAATCTATTATAACTTGTCGCCATTAAAAACTCGTTAGAAAAAAGTCAGTCAATAAATATTCTTGCTTCTTTTGCATACCATGGCTTTTGTATTACAATTTGTAAGTTTTTTTCTGATGAGTTTCTCATAACGTCAGAATAGAAAATAAGTTAAATTTCTTTTAACTTTGAAATAGACTCTACTTGATTATACATGCCTTTATAACCTGTGACAAACCTTAAATAGTTTAGTAACTATTTAAGGTTTAAAGTCAACCCCTATTTTCTGAACCTTGTGTTCAAAAATTCCAAAAAAAATATATGTTTTATGGTTATCGATATACTTTAATCCATAATTTTCTTAAGCAAAGGACCCCGCACACCTCTTATGGGTTTTTGGTTTTCTGTCAAACTCAATGAAATTTTGATATGTGTTAGACCTTGACTTCCTGATAAAAAGTTCTCATGGGCCCGAACCAATCCTATGATTAGTTTTTGAGATACAGGTACTTTTATGTCCAAGTAAGGTATACATTTTATATGTATTCACAATCTACCTGTCACCTAATAATAGGTCAGAAACAGTCAGAAAACTAGTTACAACCAATGAAATTCACTCTGACAGACCTAATAATAGGTGACAGGTAGATGTGAATGCATATAAAATGTGTACATTTCTTGAACATTAAACCATCTGTATTTCGGAAACTAATCATAGTATCGTGTTGGGCCCATGAGAACTTTTTATCAGTGAGTCAAGATATACCACATGTCAAAATTTCATTGAGTTTGACAGAAAACCAAAAACCCATAAGATGTGTGCGGGGTCCTTTGACTCGCCATTTTTGAGTTATAGCGCAAAAACTGAAAAAAAAGTAGTTTTTCACCATTTATTTCAAAACGAATAGATGAAGTTTCCCATTATTTTTATTACGAACTACTATTGCAATTCTACGCGACATATATTTTTTTGAAATTTTTTGAACTTCTAGTTTTCTCGTTACTACAAAAATAGTTGGAAATACGCCCGTAGCTACACTGTTTAGAAAAAAATCCGACGGATGAACGTTCAAAATTATTTGCGTTGGTCGAAACTACAACCCTGTTAATGTAAAAAAAAAATAATACTTCGAATTTCCGCCAAAAAAAGAAAAAACACACAATTTAACCAAATAAAGATTTCTATTTTTTTTTGACAGTCAAGTTAGGGCACACTATAGGGGCGACAGTATTGACATCTCGCGTTGCTGTAATAAACTATAGGCCTGACTTTAAACCTTAAACATTAAAATATATTAGAAACAGCTATCGAGATATCGAATATTCTCAACATAAAAGACATAAAAAGATGAAAGAGACGCCTATTTTGGATTTTCTTAAAAATGAAGCGAAGCTCAAAATGAGGCGCCTGTTCAGTCTTCGTTGGAATACCCTGTATTTGTCTGGTTTTACCTAGGAAGAGAATTGCTGTAAATATTCCAGAGATACCATAAGTAGTTCGAATTTTCAGCTGTTACAGTTGTGAGGTACTAAGTACTAAAAAACATCATTGCCAGACGCGCGTTCAGGAAACGAACTTTGAGTCCGAAGTATGGAAATCGAGAATTACTCTACTTTCATCTAAAATTCGACGAAATGGTTTGCGGCACAATCGATACTTCAATCAATACCTTTCGATGTTTGTAGCTGAGCACCAGCGAACATGTGTGTGCGCCTCTTTCTTCCGGGTTGAAAAAGCTCTCGGTACGAATCAACCGGCTATAATACACCATCGATTCTATTGACTGGAATAGAAATGAAGCTTCCCGTAGATCTAGTGTGTGGTAGAACTGGTAGACCACCAGCCCACGGAAATGAAGTTCTTATCCCAGCTTACGTGGCTGACTCCTAAAGACAGGCTTCGAATAGTGCCATCAAGTACACTGATTTTATGCTTCACCAAATTGGTTGATTGAATTTCTATCTCGGAAAGAATATGCAGAGAGCATGAAATTTTTCCTTTTTGCACCAATATAATTGTTAGCAACGTTGCCCGGAAAGTTTTACGTTCGAATTATTGGATTCTATATAATGAAATGTGAAATGTGCTTCGCCGTTTCCAGATATATAATATATCAAAAAGACTCCAAGTCTGCTTTTGTGGAAATACTTTCTTGTCGAATCTCCGCACTCCATGAGGCAAGATTATTTAGCACATCCACCAACCACTAACAAAATCAATAGTACCTAAATACAAAATCTCGGTTCAAGTTCATCTTTCGTGGGAATTGACAGATTTTCCATAGATAGTTAAAATGTGACCCTAATAGGATTTACAAACACATGGAGTTCCTGGGAACGACCTAATCTATGTCCTTATTCTTGAAACGGGGAAGCAGCGTTCCCAGGAGAACGAGTGTTTCGTCTTTCTCAATGATATGAAAATGATAATATAGGGAACAAAGACGGAACACTCGTTCTCCTGGGAACGCTGCTCCCCTGTTTCAAGAATAAGTACCCTAGTCGAGGATGAAATCACTTAAAAGCCAAAAAGGTATCGAATTTTACAGTTTCAAGATTATTTGGCTGTAGCCCGAAATTGACAAATATAAAGGCAAATTTTTATGTTTTCCTAGATAAACACTTAACTTTAAACTAATCTGTAGTTGTACCGTATCACATGTGGTTGTAATAACTTATTTGACGTCAAGGATAATCTTCTGAAGACCCACGTTTTATGACAAACCCAAATGTAAGGTAACTGATATCGTTGCTGAAAAGAATTATATTCGAAGCATGTGTGTTTGAAACAAATAGTTATTTATATACCAAAGCCGTGAAATGCCTTTTTAGCGTACGTAGAGAAAAGTTATCGCCGAGGCCGCTTGCGGCCGAGGCAAGATAATCTCGATGACGCTAAAAAGTTTCGCGGTCATGGTATACACACTAGTTTTTGTGCAACTATAAAAATTATGTAAAGTTACAGAAAAACTGTATGGTTCTGACACATTTTGCACGTCAGGTGTGGCGGCCGCGAAAGCTCATTTCGCGGACGGTTGCACAAAAACAAAATAATTACATGAGCTAAATTTTTAGGTACAATAGTCAATAACATAAATTGTTAAACAATAAAATTATTAAGGGTTATTACTTAGGTGAAATATACTGTAAGATAGTTAAATGTTTAGTTATAATAATTAAAATATAAGTAGGTTAAGATAGGATTGAATTACTCAATGCCATGAACAAATTAGTAGAGGATAACTTTTTCATTTCTCACCCTGGATAATTAGGTTAAACATTAGGGAATTAGAATAGAAGGCATACTTAGAAAAAACGGAAAGATTTTCAATTAAAGGGGAAAACGTTAAATGTTCAATTACATCATTTTACATCATGGAACTAGCCAACTCTATTGAGATTCATCAAACTGGATCACAGGGTGAAGCAGTGTGGACTGGATAGGTTGATATAACTTGAGAACCAATGCAAAAATAGCAAGAAATACTGCGAATCGCTGAAAGTTGAGAGAGTTGGAGATCTTCAACTTTCTCGACTCTCAACCCTGGTACTAATAGATAGCCAATGGGCTTCTAAAGCGGTACCCAGAGGGTGGTTCCTTTTGCTTATTAAAGCGATTGTTGAGGCCGGTTGTCACTGGAAATTTAAATCGCAAAATATCAACTAGTTTTCGACCCGTTTTTCTCATCCTCTAGTTCATCTGCCGCCCAGTGTTTAGTGAAGGTTCTCAAAGAGGTGATAGTTTATTTTTAATTTCATTTTTAAGTATTTAATTTTATTTATTTTATCTAAATGTTCAAGTATTCATTAATTACCAAGTGTGTGTGTTTTGCACCAATGATTTAAGTACAATAAGTTCGATGATTTTGCGACATGGGTTTCTCACCGTGAGTGCGAGAGAGAAAACTTGATCCGTCATCCGCGTCGTGTGAAATGCTGCATTTATACTATCTGTGAATTTCTTATCTCACGGTATTTAACTTCCATTATTTGAACCATTTATATTACGCGTTTATCTCTCCTACAGATCATCACATTTTAGGGCATTATTCTATGAATTTACTTCATTTTAATTGGCGCGCCCTCTAAAATCCAGGGGCGAATGACACCTTCTACGTCCAAAGTAATAGGCTGCTATTCGGATAGCGATAACATCAAATATATGTTTAATTTAAATTTATCTTCAACTAACACATGATTATGTATTTTTAAATTTTGTGGTTGTTCTGTGAACTTTTATCCTTTAGTCAAACTAACGTGAAGATCTTTCAACCGTGAAATTGTGGTCAGAAAATGAGACTGAATAAGAATTACACTCTGCTTAATAAGGTGCAAAAGCCGCTAAGTTTCCCTACAAATTAACTAAAACTTCCTTGCACCTTGTCTAGCAGCAAATTAATCTTCGAATCATATCAACCAGTGCCTTGGAATATGAGACCCACATATCAAAGAAACCTTACAAAAAATGGACATGGGCAAGCCCAGATGGAAAGACAAAAAACGAAATAGACTTGTTACTGATACATTAAAAATATATATTCCAAGATGTCGATGTCTTAAGCTCATTCACGACTGGCAGCGATCATAGAATGGTAAGATGTAAAATAGCGATAAATGGCAGACTAGAAAAAGCAAAGAATTTCAACCGCCCCCAAAAGAAATTAAGCACACATACCAGTGAAACACAAAAAATAGAATTCGCTACAAAATTAACAGAAAAACTGGAGAAAGACCCCATAAAACCCCACGAAGACATAAATCAAATTATTAAAAGAATAAAAGAAACAGGAAAAAATATCAAGACACCGAAGGGTAGGCCAGAAAAATTTGAAATAAACAAAACAAAACAAATACTGGAGAACAGAAGAGAACTCATAAAACAGAGGAAGAAAAGATACACCAGAATACAGACACTAACAAAATAGCCAAAAGGATGACTAAACAAGACATTTAAAACTACCAATGTTTCAAAACGGCCTAAAAATCTTTTTTTCCGCAAACGTCAAAAAATGACGACTTTTTTAACCTCAATTATTAATGTTGAAGTTTGACGTCACAGACGTCATTTTTTTGGTTACTTTTTTGTCCGCGCGTTCCGTGAGCGTACAAAAAAGTATTTATTTGTACGCTCACAGCCGGACAAAAAAGTGACGTGACAGAAATTTTCTAGATTCCATCGCTTTGAACACCGTTTGCGGAAAAAATCGTATGTTTTATTCGGAGAAAAGCACTTTTTGTGGCTCGTCTAAAATTGTCAAACATTTAGTCTCACCTCAAAAAGTATCACTTTTACTCCTAATGAAACAATATACTATTTTTTGCTTCGTAATACAATTAATTGGCTTTTCTACCCAGCGAGATTAAGTGGCTAAATTTCTGACGAAACCGTGTCAAGAGCCAAGGGTTATCAGTCGGTTTCCGAAAGAGTGTGAAGACTGTGTCTTAAAACACGACCCTCGACTCCTGGTTCCATGAACAAATCGCATGTTTTGCGACCGATAAGAATCCCAAAAGCGTCATCAAGCTGCCAATATAAATAGGCCTGTGAGCCTCCTAGATTCATTAGTTCTGTAACGAAGTTCTGGTGTTTAGTGTTGACGTCTTTCTGCTGACTCTCTTTCCGAGACCTTAGGTAATGTTTCAATTTTAAGTATTTTAATTTATTCGTCGCATGATTGTTGTTTTCTGTTTATTATTTATTTTCTCCCCAGTGTAAAGAACAAAACCGTTGGGTTAGCTTCACAACTCAAATCTCTTTTTCAACATGAATCTCACCCTGAATAACAAGACCGTTTTGTCATTCCCGTGTCGAGGACGCCCGTGACTTTTACCCACTAAGAATTATAATCTAGTCTTTATTTTCTGTATCTTTTAATCTTTAATTTCTCATGTAATTTGTACCATCAAGGAACGCCCTATACAGGACGCTCATTGATTTCACTTCCTATCATTCCGTATGTATTTTCTTTCATTTCATTTCAGTAAACATTGTTAATAACCTACTGTATATTCTGTGCTTTTTTTTCATTTCCTTACCAAGATTTACCATTTGTTCAATAAACCATTGTTAGAGTTTAGTAAGAAAAACTGATTCTTTTATTTCCTTCGGAAAACCCCGAGCTAGCATTTCAACTAACTGTGTACAGCTCAGGTAGCAAGAACCCGCACTGGAAGAGGTGATCTAATCAGATTACTTAAAAGTATCCGTTCAAAGTTATCTAGATTTTCAGTGGGACTTTAAACAAAGTAGAAAAAAGACCTTTAACAGTGCTAAAACAAAGTCTCCCTTACGTAACCGTCGCAACCAGGTGCCGGTGGTAACACTAAAAACTAGAAAAATAGAAGCCAGCCAAGCTTCTGAGACAAAAATATTATGCGTAGGTACCTATCTGTGGAATGCTCTCTCACAACAAGCAGCGATACCGTTGTAAAATTATAGATAATAATAATACCTGATCATTTATCTATTTCTTTTTCCATCATCCAAATGTATAGTAATTAAAGTTGGTAAGTAGGGCCCTAAGCCTGAAAAACAGGCACGTTCTCTAATAGAAAACTCCGTAAATTTGAAAATGTCGGAAAATAAGTAAAAAAAAATAAATCATAAATTGAAAACTCTTCACTCTTGAAACCGCATCGCTTTGTTGGTTTTCAAGTTATTATTACCTCTATTCGTGTAACGTTAGTTAATAGGATTATTATTACCTTTTGCTTGGCCAAGGATTATATAAAACCTAAACTCCGACTGCAATTGTGTGCTTTTGCTTTTTAACGGTTCCAGCTTGATGCCGACGGGCTCGTTATTGTGAAGGTTCTTTCCGATTCTTATTTTACCAAAATTGCCATGACCGATATTTCTGCCGACTTTGAAGTTAGGTCCAACCATTTGCACTTGCGTGTACGAAGAGGAATTGCGCCCAAACATTTTTTTAAGTACTAAAATAAATTAGAGATTTATTGAGATAAAAAACTGTGTTACCTACTTTGAAAATTACTTCATAAATAAGAAATCTCTCAAGTTTTTTCTCAGCGAAAGGCAAGGTTCTGATGTCTGGTTTTCTATTTAGTATTTAGTAAGTCCTTCTATTATTGATGGAATTTTAGGAAATGCATCCTTACTTTCACTTTTAAGTAGTGGAGCTTGATCTAGGAAAGTCCTGCAATGAGTGTAATGGAATTTTACAAGATCATCATAGGTATAGACTAATTAGTAACCATTTCAGAAGGACTACCCTTTGTTTATTTAGATACTGTGAATTTGAATGAATTTGTACTGACATATCTGTCAATATGTTTACTGGTACTGTAATTGGACAATTCGATCACTTGATGATTTCTATCAGAGATTTGAAAAATTGATTCTAATTTTGTTACTTCACAAATTTTAGGGCCGCGACGGGCAAACAGCTGCTTACATAGTGGTCGATCTCATAGAGATTTTTTGCTAGCTAAATTCTAAATTGCGGAGGCTATAAGTTCTTCTATAAAGGCCTTATGTTCATACGCTTATATAATGAGAATTTACAAAGTCCAGCAGGCGCCACGTAGTTTTTATAAACTCAATTATGAATAATTAATTTCAGTGAAATTACGAAACCTTAAATATTCAATGCAACTAATATTATAAGCAATTACCTAAATATTGTCTGTAGAAGTTGTTGAATACTAAGATACTTGCTCTTTGAACAATTTTCCTATAATTTCATATTTTTCCAAATTCAGAATTGTTCCCTATAAATGTTACAAGATAGTGAAATAAAAAAGATCATTTTTTAAAGCATAAATTCTTCACCTGAACATTGCCGAAAGCCATTAAAGTGTGAAAATATCAGAGAGAGGGTGTCATTTCCGAGCCTCCCTGTCGCTCTCGGCCTTTAATGTTTGACATTTCCAACTCGGTTCTCTAGTTGATTACTCTACTACATTTAGATGTCCGTGAAAATTGCCTGGGGGAAAATCGATATAAAACATGCGGTGAATATTTCTTGAGCTGTTTTTAGTTAAGATACAATAAACAAAAAATCTCGTGGTAATTTTATCATCCGATATGAAATCTAGATAATTTAATGGACGCATGATTTTTTTTAGAAAAGGCCAGGGTAATTACTGTATAAATTATAAAGAAAAAGTAATCTACAGTGCACGGTCTAGAGTACAAATCAGTTACTGTTAACCTCCTGGTATAGTAATCATTTATACTCGGTTTAATATTTTTTTTTTTTATATTGGTCCGCTCACAAAAAGCAAAGTTTATACTACTACTAAGCCGTACCATGAATACCATGAGCGGAAGAAATTGAGTGACGATTAACCCTTCGTTGAAACATGTCAATGAAACATGAAATAGAAGGCAGGGAGTTCCAGAGGTGAACAGTACGCCACCAAAAAGAAACCCTATATTATAGAGGTCCTCGGGGTAGCCAACTCTAACACATACGGAATGTTCGTGAAGTTTTTGTGGTTCTCGAATAATTTCTCCTATCTGGAATGAGGCTGGCCAGATCGTCAGAACTTCTCCCATGGTAATAGCGATAGAATAACAAAAAGTCGGCCAATATTCGAGAGATTGCAATGATGTAATTGGAGAAGGTACTTGACATCGGGTCAAGAGATTCTGTCAATTGCACTTTAGTGAATAGAGACACGACATCAAAACTGACCAAGATATCCTTAGAGGTTGGAGAATATCCCTAATTGTCTGGACAACGTGAGTGGAGTCCTTGACGTAAGAGCTATTTTTTCTCACATGCGGTTGAAGATGCGATGCGAGATGTTTCGCTGGGTTGTATAGTGGTGTTCCAGGTGCACTCACTAACGGTCTTAGCGGGACTTCAGGTTTAAGAAATTTGGGTAGGCCGTAGAGTCGTGGTTGAATCGCGTCTGTTTTTATGATGCCTTTTTTAACCGTGTTTGTTAGAGTAGATGACCTAATCAGTTTCTTGGTGTTCCGGAATATGGCTTGGGTGGGATCCTGCTTTAGCTTTCGGTAGGTAGTCGGATTAAGAAGTTCCTGAATTTTCCGGTTGTAGTCCTTAGTTCTTAACACGTTTGCTGCCAAGTACGAGTTAACTCCTAGTAGACAATCTTATTACAGGTGCCAGCTACGAGATGACTCGTATTTTGCATCGTGTCGTTCAAAGTCAAGTACGAGTATATTCGTTGTAAATACACGGTAATGGGGGTGCCTGGCCTACGAGACACGTATAAGAATATCACACAGACATAGTTGAACAAAAAAAAAAAAAATTTCAAACATGGTTGTCCTTGGTATGGTATGGTATGGTATGGCATTTTTTTTGCAAAAAATATCTTCCCCTGAATTCAGGTCTTTTATTGCCATTAGTTCCTTTTTAGAGAGGTTACTGGTTGGAGGCCGAACCTTTCGTAGAATGTTTGTTAGCAGTCTCATCTCAATGCGGATTTCTTCTGCTTCCACATCAGGTAGCGCTCTTGTAGCATTTTCAATTTCTTGTTTAATATGCTACTGTGTTTTGCTCTAGTAGATATGATGCTATATGGAACTATAAAGAAATAAATGAATGAACAACTATATTTTCTGTGCCCAGATTTTATTACCTTGAGTACTGCCTTCTACTGAAAGTTTTTTAGCTCAGGTTTGCAAGTTTGGTTAATTGATCTAGGAAGGTTTGATTCAGTACGGAGGGCCCGCTGTTATTGATAAGAATCTTATATAAAGGAGAGATTTTTTTCATCATCTCTGTTTGCAAATCCAATTAATAAATAATCTGAGGTAATGATAAATTGTTGTTTACTTCTTTTGATTTTTCATTTCGATCATGTCATTGAACAACTGTTTTGTCTAGGCGTTTTCTTTAGACCTGTTCTACCTTTTGATATATCGGGTCTTCAAAAAAAAAACCAATCAAAGATTGCTTTGAATACGAAAACGTACGTCGCATTATTGTTTCTTTATTGGTCAGGATTTTTGACATGACATTTTGACATTGAAGTTCATTGACAAAATTAAAGAAAAATAGTGCTAAAACATACGTTTAAAAAACCATAGCAATCTTTGATTGGTTTTTTTTTTTTGAAGGCCCGATATGTTCTATAGGCATTTTTCAACATTCACCAGTCATTTTTACACAACCAAACTTCCAGTTCGTATTCTTGGGGTGAAACTGAACACGCTTTTTTCTATAATTTTCTTCAATGTCAAAATTAGAAGTTTGACAAATGAAAGCCTTCTTCCAAAATCTAAATGAAGAATCAGCCCTTTTGATCTTGAGACTTGATACCGAAAGGTTGGTCTCGGCCTATTTGATTTTGGGCGAGACTTTTTGGAATTTTGTGCCAGGGAACTCAAGGTTTAGACTAATTTCTTATTGATAATTGTCTGGAGTCGTCCCTTGGTCATTTTGGATTTTGTTTCGGTAAGTTTTTGAGATTTTCTTCAGGATTATTAACCTACAACACGTGTTTCGTTTCTTCAATAGGACTGTTCCGAGCAGCTTTTGGAAGTTTAAGACTTCACCTTTGGTCTAGAGTATCCCTCAATTTGAGGTAAGATTATTTCTAATATTTGGGGCTCGATTTGTTTTCTATACGAACATCGTTATAGGGTCCTAGTGCTAGGCTGTAGCTAGACAGTCTTAGGCTATAGTTGGACAGTTGCTAGGCTGTATTTAGAGAGATTCTACACTGGATCTAGATTGCTCTCAGTTGGGGCTTTGAGCCTTTCTTCAGCAACTCTCTTGGCGTCACTCTGCTAGAACCACATTGGGTTCTACGTTAAACAGATACAACGTGGATAGGACTCATGACTCACTTACCATACCATAGTCTATCTACAGTGAGACCGAACCTGTAGATAATATCCCTTCAAAACTTCTGGATTTACACACACCTTTGAAGATAATCAACACTTGTACACATGAAGTTGCACTTTTTACTATTTAGGCAAATGTTATATAAATCACTTGATACTGATTTACGTTCGGTAAGTGCCCCTTAAATAAAATTCTAGAATTTTACCCTGAGGTTGCCCAAACAATAACTTCTACCTTTCCGGTGTTTAATTTGCCTGTTGGTAAAGTGTAACCCATGCTGTGTTTTTATTATCACTCACAAGTGTAAATACCAAACAGTTTTAGTCATGTTTATTTTAAATTCACATATTCATTATTTACATTCTTATTTTTTTATAATCAAATATTTATAAATTGGTACAAGCATTAATCTATACATTTTTTTTCATAACCTCCTGGCTATCCCTATATATTGTTATTATTTTTTATAAAGAAGCCAAATACATTTTTGTACCTAATTAGTTGTTTTATTGATAAGCTCTCCAATTGCACAGGTTTTGTGTATAACATCATTAGGTTATCTTCCTAGTTAAGTCACAATTAACTTGGTGGCGCCCAAAGGTAAGATGTATACAAGGAACCCATAGACCCATGGCCTCCGGACTGATGCTGACTAGCCGTATGCAGTATAATTAGGCAATTGCCAAAATAAGTAGGTACGTTATACTCTTACGGCTTCGGATTTGAGGTATTTAACTAATTTTCGGCTGACTGCCTTTTCCATTACAAGATTTTTCAGTGCCAAGTTGCAGAAGAATTTTCCTAATAGTTTTAGGTCTGAATACAACGTTGTCCACATAAGAACCAAGGTGTGGGATTACCTGTGATCTTCTGCCATTGTCCTCTATCGTAAAATTGTATGAAAATTGTTTGGCAAAGAAATCTGCTTTTTCCTTTAACCATACTGTGTAAATAGATCAAAATTACTTATTTCGATGTCACTAGCCGCATCTATTAACGATAACACTAAGTTATAATATTCTATATCTGGCAACTATGTGCAAAATAAACATACCATACGACAGTACGATGATATTGATCGAATCGAAAACGCGTCTTTCATTTCCTGCTCCTAAAAATCATCACTTTTATCCACAACTTCCACAGATTTTATCAGGTTGTGGGCCCAGTTATCCTATTGTTGAACAATACGTGTCGTTAATTTTTACCTCGGGAAATTTTGTAAATCGCGAAATATCAGAAAAAGTATCGTGCTTGTTTATCGTGTCCTGTGTGTAGCAATAGGGCGGTCAATTACCTTACCAGTGTATCTAGGTTGCTAGGTCGTGAAAATTATTCAGTTTTTTGCAATCGAAAATGTTTTCGTTTTGGAATGACTTACAAAATGCCTCAATGATACGTAGACTGGTACAGTTGTATTATCCAAAGTCAAAACGAAATTAATTTTGACGTTGGATGCACCCATTTATGTACATATCAGAGATAAAGCATCATGTAAAGATATTTGATACTCTGAGGAAAATGTACGAGGATAGTGGATTTACAAGAAAAATTGACTTGCTACGCAATTTGATTTCTCTACGCTACGAAAACTGTTCTTCGATGGAAATATAATATGTACCTAACCCAAGTCATCGAAACATCTAGAAAACTCCATAGAACAGGTTTCAGCGTAGGCGACGAATGGATTGGCTCACTACTACTAGCCGGGTTGCCAGAGCGATTTGCGCCTATGATTATGGCGATTGAGCGCTCGGGAATTGCAGTGACAGCCAACGGGATCAAAACAAAGCTTCTTGACATGGAGATGACGGATGGCGATGCAAACTATTGCAAACAGCTCAGCTGGCGCCTTTGCCAGCAAGGCCAATAGAAACTATGGAAAGCCGAGAGATGGCAGCACAGGTGGTGTCAGTGTCAAAAACAGGAGCTACATCATAGAGAAATATAATAGTAGTAAACTACGAGAGAAGTCATTCCCCTGTACTTAACTGGCACAATGTCGACGCTAATCTGGTGGCTACGGACAGCAATAAAAGAGTGAACATTGTTTGAATGCAGGTTTCTTCTTTACCGATAGTGAAAAGGCGGCTTTTTTGAATAATTAAATTATTAACTTTGATTTTATTTAGGATTTATTAAAAATAAAGTACTGTAAACGCTCAAAACTGTTAATTGCAAAGCAATACATTTGTTGAAAAAACTTGCTAAAATTTACCGAGCAACTGTTTAGAACGATAACAGAACATATTTTTGAAAAATCCAAATTAGATGCAATGAGATTCCTCCTCCCTATTTCATATTCATTTCTCAGCAGTCGTACGGGACGGTTGTGTTTTTCCGTTCGTAGGCTCTGCGGGTGTTTAATGTTTGTTTTGTTTGTTTTGATTTGATTTGTTTGATGTTTTGTTTTGAACCAACAACACATCGAAGTGTTATTGTTCGCTGTGCGTGTACTTTCGCTAAATTAATTTTAAACTAGTTCCTGTTTTACCGGTAATGTTCCTGTGAAATTATTGAACTTGAACCGTGCGTGTATTGAACTTCAGCCTTGCGTCGTTGCTTTTCTTTGTGCAAAAATGGCCGAGTTTAAGTGTGACTCCTGTCAAAAAATCACCTCTGACAAGGACAAGTATAAACTTCGCTGTAGCGGTGAATGGCGCCGGCATTTCTGTATGAGCTGCACTGGTCTGGATAAAACGACAACAAAGATGCTCTGCCAACAAAAGTATCACAATATTAGATTTTTCTGTAGTGTTTGTGATTCTCCAACGTTAGAATATCTTCACGATAAAGTGTCTCAGCTACAGAAAGGCCAAATCCCTCTGGAAATTGTAGAGGCTCTGGGTGCATGTCTTAGGAACAGTGAAAAACTTCATCCGGTCATTTCGGAAATCTACGACACCTTAAGCGCTCATGATTCCAGGTAGAGCGACTTATCCAAGAAAGTGGATGACATACACAACCACCATTCTGAGTACTCTGAGAGTGGACAACAATCTCTATTCCATTCAATTAGGGAAATGAAACGAGACTTGTGCAACATTTCGTCGATCTTCATGGACGGTCATGATGAGTCTATAAAGGTTCAGGTACATGACTCTTCAAAAGAAGAGTTAACAAGGGAAATGGCAGATTTGAGGAAATGTGTCAACCAAATGGCGCTCACGTTGGAAAAGTTAGCAGGCAAAGAGAAACCGTCTACTAGGAGCAGCCCGCCACCTGTAAAAAAGTCAATTACAGCGTCGATTTCAACCCAGACCGATAGTGAAGAGACATCCCCTGTTGCGCAAGTGGTCGTTGATTCCCGAGTCTGTCCCCCACCTCAGAATTCCGCCCTAAAAGAAAACTGGCATTATGTGGTAGTGTCAAAAATCCCCCATCCTTTCACAGCAAAACAGCTTGCTCATTTTGTAAAGGAAAAACTTGGAACCACGGAGTTTATCAGATGCTTTCCAATGCTCCAAAATAAAGACTGCTCTCACACTGATTTCAAAGTTGGTGTTCAAAACAAAAATCACCTAAAGCAGCTTTTGGACAGAAGCATGTGGCCTCCAGGTACGGGTATAGAGACTGCTAATTCATCTGCAACACTTTTAAAGGCATCGCCACCGTCGGCAGCAATTACAGTAGATCCACGGCATCAGTCTCATCACCATTTCAAACCCAACACTGCGGAGGGCCGAAGTAGACCACTAAACTCTGACTCAACCCCGATTAACCCGACAAAGGATGATAAAACTATCAGGATTGGTTCTGACAGGGAGGCTATAGCTGTTTCTAAGTCCCTGGCACTAGACAGCACAAAAATTGTTATGGATACAAGTAGAAAAAAAGATGAATCAATCATGGACCCGATGACTCCACCCATTGTGCGATTATCGCGAGCTTCCGATACACCTGATGGTCGATATTTATTGGCTAGACTAAGAGACCCTGCCATTCTTAAAGCTCTTAGGCTATTCCTGGCTTATCTCCATGACCAACCATCCACCGTGTGTTTTGATGGGCACACTAACACCAGCATCAAATTAATGTTAGCTTCGGAGGGACTTCCTAGTGACTTGGACTCATTGCGGAAGTTATATTTCCGTTTCCACAACGCGTATGGCATTGGTCTGGCTGAAGTTGACGCTGATCTCTCCGCCTTCAGGTATTACTTCTCGTCCGAGAAACTTCTCCGGTTACAGAATATTAGGGAAAGTCAGAGCAAATATTTCTCTAGTGGCTCTCCACGTAATAATAAATTTTTTTAGATAAGGTGACGCGACCAGAGGATCAAGCACCCTCTGTAAGGTTGGACGATGGCAAGCTTAGTGTATTTCTTATTAATATTCAGTCCTTAAGACACAAAACAGATGAATTATTTCTTTTATTAGAAGAGCTTAATTTTCCAGAAATCATCGCCATTACTGAACACTGGTTAAATATGGATGAACCTGTGTTTGTCAAAAATTACACCTCAATAGCTAGATTTAATCGAAGTAATTTATCTCACGGAGGCACTATGATAATGTCCACTAATAATGACTTTACGGCAATAACCAAGTTTGATAATTTATTATCGGAAAAAATATTTGAATTTTCCATCGTCTATCATAGTGGCTTTGACCTTTATATTGTTTGTTTATATCGATCACCGGACACAGACGCGCACATGTTTTGTCGGAATTTGCTGAGCTTGCTTGACTCCTTGCCCTTGAATTGCAAAATAATTTTATGTGGTGACTATAATATAAATTTTTCCTGTGTGTGCGCTGCTCAAGAATCTCTCCAGTCCATTTTCGACTCCTTTGGGATTGTGATGCATGTAAACTCTCCAACCAGAATAACCCAAAATAGTTCTACTACCATTGACTATGTCGCTTCATCTTTTGATCCAGAATTGGTCAACTGTTCTATTTTTAGTGCAGGGTTTTCTGACCACGAAGCAGTATTAACGAATTTCTCATTGAATTCCTTACGTAAGGGTGCTTCCCGCAAATTGGGCAGAATATTTTCGGATGGAAATTTTTTAAATTTCAGTCAACTTTGCTTATCAGTTGACTGGGTCGTCCACTCAGATGATGTTGACTCCGAGTTCTCTAGATTCATAAATACCCTATTTGACCTGGCGACTAAATCCTTTCCTCTCAGACCCATCAAAGTCAAACGGCATAAACCATGGTCCACTAGTGGCTTGCGTACTTCTGGAAAAAATATGCGATCCTTGTCTCATCTAAAAAAATTCTCGGATAGCGTCTTCTTCAATGATTACGTAAAATTATACCGAAAAGTCTATCAGAAAACCATAAAAGCCGCCAAAGACATTTATTATAATAGGAGGCTGGCAAACTCCAAAAATGTTGCAAACAAAACATGGTCAATTGTTAATGACTTGAGGAATAAGGCTTCTTCATCTAGCAAAATTCCTACTTCACCCGAGATCCTTAACGATTACTTTGTTGATATGGCTAAGAATTTAGTGAATACCTTAACTCCTTCCCAGGACCCACTTTCATATCTCCCGAATGCTAAGGTGAACTTACACAGTTTCTTCTTCACGCCTGCAGTAGTTCCAGAGCTTCGCAGTACAATCAAAGATATTAAAAACAAATCTTCATCTGGGACTGATGGACTCACCCTCAAAATGTTCTCTAATCTTCCTGATTGCACATTAAAACATCTTACTACTCTGATCAACAAGTCGTTTCTAAATGGAGCTTTTCCAAACTGTCTTAAGATGGCGATAATTATCCCACTGCATAAGGGAGGTGATAAGGAGCTACCTTCAAACTATCGCCCCATTGCATTCCTTCCTACGCTATCAAAGATCATAGAAAGATTGGTTAAAAAGAGGCTTCTATCATTTCTCTCTAAATATAATATTCTAACTACCAGTCAATTCGGTTTCCTAAGTAACAAATATACTAATGATGCAATGTTTTCCCTTTTCAATAATGTATACTCCAGCCTGAACTGCCACCACTCTACAGCCTCAATTTTCTGTGATTTCTCCAAAGCTTTCGACTGTGTTAATCATAATATCTTAATTAACAAATTACAGTTCTACGGTTTCAGAGGAATGGCTCTCGAATGGTTTAAGTCCTATCTTGGTAACAGAAGTCAGCTTGTGAGGGTGGACTCGACCATGTCCTCTTGTAAACCAATTGAATGTGGTGTGCCTCAGGGTTCAGTTCTTGGCCCTATTTTGTTCCTGCTATTTATTAACGACATTGCTAGTCTGGATATTAGCGGCAAAGTTTGTCTCTTCGCAGACGATACTAGTTTCACTTGGAGCAACCCGGATATTACGGAACTCCATAGAACCGTATCTAGTGACTTAATCACCATCAAATCATGGTGTGACTCAAATCTCCTGTGCCTCAACCTCTCTAAAACCAAAGTTTTATCTTACAGAGCTTCGCTCCAATCTGTAGTACTGGATAACAATACCATGGAGGCCGTTGATTCCGTGAAATTCCTGGGGCTTGTTGTTGATAAATCTCTAAAGTGGGACCTGCATATCGACGCCTTAGCAAAGAAATTAAGTTCGGCCTGTTTTGCACTGAGATCTGTTTCCAGGTAGCTTAACTCGGCAACTTGCAGGATGGTATATTATGCTCTTTTTGAGTCGCATTTACGTTACGCCCTTCCATTCTGGGGCACGTGTTGTGCGTCTCAATTTGAACGCATTTTTAGACTGCAGAAGAGAGCTCTTCGTTATTCTTTGGGACTTGGTAGTAAAACTCACTGCCGGGAATTTTTTATCAAGTCTAGTATATTGACTCTTCCATCTTTATTTATTTTCGAATCCGTCTGCTTAATTCGTAAGCACTTAATATCAGCTATCTCAGAGAGGCCATCTCACAATTATCCACTGAGGAACGCAGAGTTGGATCTTTATCTGCCAATCCCGCGCTCAGAGTTAGTTAAAAGTTCTATACTTTATAATGCTAAAAAGATGCATAATCATCTACCGCCTAACATCAGGTCCATTGCATCTTTCCTCGAATTTCGCAGGGCGTTGAAGGTGTATTTACTGGGGAGAGCCTTGTACACAGTAAGCGAGTTGTTTATGGTTTCCTAATTCTAAATTTTGAGCAGCTTACTCACAGGTTTTGTTTTTGTTCCTGTATCATGATTGGTTATTATAAGTTATTGTTTGTTTGTTTTTTTAGTACCTATAATATGCTTACTCGCATAGTATAAGCAGTTAGACCTAGATGTTTGTTTATTAGTTTTAATCAAATTTTGACCATGAACTATTTGTTCAAGTGTTTGGTTTTGTCTGTGCTTTTGCATTTGTATGTTTTGTTTTTTATTTTTTCAGCTTTGTCCACAAAATTGTAAAATTTTCTGACAATAAAGCAAATTCTTTCTTTCTTTCTTTCTTTTAAGGGGGTCAAGGAAATAATTGAACAATACAAAAATTGAGATTTCTTTAAACAAACTTATTTTTTTATTCCAATTTTATAAATATACAGTAACTAAAAATGTTTGTATTATAAGCTTTGTGTTTACCTTTTTACTGCATCTCGCATCCTCGCAAATTCGAAAACACACTATTATTGGTGTCGGTTTTGTCTAATTAATTAATATTTATGATCACAGAATGTTTTCTCATTTCTCTAATATAAATAATAGAAGAAATTTTACGTTATGATTGTGAGCATTTAGTTTTTGATTGATGGTTTTTGGATTCAATCATTTGTCAAATTTTGTATTTTCTATGTGTTAAAAAAAGATAGAACATTTTCGGACAAGTTGCTGACAAAGACAAATTAAACCGAGTTGTCAGAAACGATCGAAGTAATTAGTTTAATAATCTGCCACACCATGCGAAATACGCTACGGGTATGTGCACAAACACACTTCCAGGGGCCTATAACACAATGCTTACAATTGTAACAAGTCTACAAGTTATTAGTAACTCACTTATTGCTACAAGTACCCCGATTTTTTGTAACACAATATTATTTCATAGACTTGTAGCTACTAGTGAAATATTCTACACTTGTACAGTCGTTGCTTATAGACAATTGGGTTATTTCCGTGCTTTTCCGTTTTTTGTAATATTACACTATATCGCACAACATTTAAAAATGTTGACTGCGAAGACTGGATCAAGCCGTAGGTGGTTCAAACATGGAAATTTTACCTTCAATACGCCGAAAGCGTTTTCTATAATGCGCCGAGTCCGTTTGTGAGCTTTGTTGAAAGCGGTTTGCAGTTCATCGGATCGTCATAGGTTGGTGGAATTAACCATTCACGTAAAGGATAAGCGGAATCTCCGAGAATTACCGCATTAGCATCTGGTCTCCAACCGTTTTCCATTCTATGACTCAGAGAACTATTACGAAGGACCCGTGCATCGTGCACACTTACGGGCCAGTTTGCACTTACATAATAAAACTTCAAGTCAAGACCACACACAGCCATGCAATTGATTGAATGTTTTTCATGGCGGTTGACGTAAGCAGGTTCATTATTCGTGGGGGCATCGATACTTATGAGGATTCCATCTATAGCTCCACAAACTTCAGGAAATCCTGCCAAACCATGAAAGCGTTCTATGACGTTAGGTGTACTTTGTGAACACATCTGCAAACGGTCATCTTTGACACCCCATGCATACCACATACCCCATGGTAGTGTCCTCCGTTCCCAAACCAATGCAGAGCAATAAGCAGTTTCTGTAATGGTGACAATCCATACCATCCATTCGTTCGATTAGCGATTGCTAGGCCTATATCTTGAAGAAGAGTTTCACACTGAATTGGATTGAGTCTAAACCTTTCCACAAATTCTCCGTCTGGAGTATGCCAAAGTTAATTCCCTCTCGGTACCGATACACTGCACGATCATTTTCGTGTTCACTCTGTGAATCACTTGACCACATAATATAGACAGTAGAAGTAAAATGGTACGTTCACGGTGGAAGACCTCACTACACTGAATCTACCCAGCATTTAGGATAGGTAGGAAATTCTTTACAATTGTTGACAATTCTGTAACACAAGTGTACAAGGGTGGTGGTTGTGTTATAGAAATATTCTACAATTGTGCAGAAAGCTCCGTAACTACTAGTGCCCCGCTAGTAACTACAAATTACTTTGTGTTATAGAATATCTACACTTGTATAATTTATTTGTACACTTGTTCAACTTGTAGTGTTTGTGTTATAGGCCCCAGATTGTTACATTAAACTAACGTCTCTCGTAGTTTACTACTATTATATTTCTCTATGAGCTACATAACCTGCTATAAACGTCAAGAAAAGGGTCACAAATGCCCAAAAACCCATGAACAAAAGAGAAAAACAAAATAAAACTAACGGTTTTAGTGGGATTTTTCTTAATGGCTTTTAAGAGGGGCGTTTAAATAAAATGTCATTTACAGACCTTCACAAATTTCTGTTCAATTCCAAATTTAGACCACTTTTCAGTGAAATGAAGTTATGTTCATAACAATAATAGATTGGAGTATAGTTAGAAGCATTTTTGGTTGCAAAATACGCATTCTAAATAGTAAAATTATTACCAATTTTGTTGACAACATTATGCAAATTTTGGTCACGGATTTAATTGAAAAAGGGATAAACATATAGAGTAGCACACCAACAATAAATTTCCAAAATTTCGGATAGTAAAATGCTAGAAAAAATGAATAGAACAGAATTTTCGAAAATTATGATGTTTGTATCACAAAATTAATCAAAATCTGCCAAACAACGAGGTGATTGCTGTAATTTTCAGCAAAGACTCAAACCAATCAGCGCTTCTCTAAAAGATGTCGCTGAGTTCGGGAAGGGTAGTCACTTCTTTTAAACGCCAACAGTTCACTGTAAATTACTGTGCAAACGAACTGATATTGAAGATGTCGCCATCTACTTGTAAATAAGTCAATCACTTACAGAAAATTTGAACACCTGTAATTAAAAAATATTTAATGTATGTCATAAAGCCCAAAAGATGGCGCGCGGGCTCTTATCGCGGACGCCCCTCTCAATAGTCTCAATGTGATTTTTCTAATTGCGACAAAGACGATTGGT
This sequence comes from Ceutorhynchus assimilis, assembly GCA_917834065.1. NCBI lineage: Eukaryota > Metazoa > Arthropoda > Insecta > Coleoptera > Curculionidae > Ceutorhynchus > Ceutorhynchus assimilis. Next base: position 2,713,602 of record OU892285.1, on the reverse strand, counting down.
AGCAGGTATCAATATTGATTCTGCTCTGCTGCAAGCTCAATGGCTGCAAGTAGCCATGTAAGTTCCAAAGAAGATAAGATAACAAACAAAACAGAATCAGATATTAAAGAAATAATAGGAAATTTTCATATTTCTCAAATTATTTTTTTTTAGATACTTCTAGTGATCAGATATTATATAGTTTTCTTTTTTAATTTATACGTTGTACGAAAATAGTTATTTTCCTAACAAGTGCGCAAAGTGTTACGAAGCGGAGTTCGGATAAGTGTTTGCGTACGGAAAAGACACAATTTGCGCACGTGTTAGGAACAACATTTTTCCTATGAGGTAGGTAACAACAAAAATTTAAAAAAAAAACGATAATTTGTTCAATTATTTTCAATTAACTTGAAGCGAACCTATTTATTCATCAAAAAATTACATAACAAAAAAACAGAAAATTGAAATCTTCTTCAGAGCTGTTCATCTTAAAGCGTTCAAATTTGATGCGAAAGAAGTTTGTAGATTCTTGCATGTAAATGGAGAACACAAATCTGACAATGTGTTAAAAGTTAATTATATTCAGTGTTTGTATAGATGTTGGCTGATATAGAAACAGAGGAAAAATGTGTCAAAGTCGACAGGTGCACTTATTGTTGTTTGACAATTATTTTTACTTTTCGGCACTCAGTGCGGATAAGGCCCGTATCCGCACTGATTGCGGAAAAGTGTAACTTTGAGAACGGTAATGCGTGCGGAAAAGTACTACTTTGCGCACGCTCGTAGGAAAAAAAAATATTGAAATTCAAATCAAAAACTTTGGCGCGAAAACACGAAATTTCAATATGACAGCGCTCATGGCGTCAAGATTTTTTAAACCACAAACGCAGCAAACGAACTCCTGCTGACGCAGTGCTATTTTTGTGTTATTCAAGTGTGGTAAGTTTGCATTTTGTGAAAATTGTCGCAATGGATGAAGAATATTGTAAGGGACTGCTTTTGTAAATTTTATTCCACTTGCAAGTTCCCTATTGACTTTATAACATTGCGGAATTACTGCAAATCGGAGCAAAAACGCATTCGATTGCGAACTGAGTTTCCGTGCGGATAAAAACGCAGATAAATCGCAGCCAAACCGGAAAAAACCGCGCCAGTTTGAACTTGTCTATTTACCACAGTGAAAACAATTTGTTGCGAATCGTCTGCGGTGCGAATATTCGTAGGAGTTGCGAATTTTCCGCGTTGGTTTGGGAGAGCCTTAAGCGAACATAATCGCATCATATACGTCATATTTTCAGCATCCGATTTGCTTGCTGAATGCTAGTGCTAGTGCTAAAAAAGAAAGACAAATTGTTTCTTTGCCTAAAAAGTGTCTACATCATCAGACGAAGAAGAAGCAATATTGTTCCTTGCAGTGGAAGAAGAGAGTTTAATTTCCACCTAGTTCTTCTAATTTCGTCCAAACCTTGTCTTCTTTGCGCACATTTTTATAGTCGTCATGAGAAAGGTCATATAGTATAGCGTACTTTCAAACTTATTCAATAATCTGTTTCATTTTGATTATTTTTCACTTTATAACGTTGTGGAATTACTGCAAATCAAATCTAAAACGCATTTAATTGCGAACTGAATTTCCATGCGGATAAAAACGCAGATAAATCGCAGCCAAACCGGAGAAAACCGCGCCAGTTTGAACTTGTCTATTTACCGCAGTGAAAACAATTTGTTGCGAATCGTCTGCGGTGCGAATATTCGTAGGTGTTGCGAATTTTCCGCGTTGGTTTGGGAGAGCCTTTATTTAGTTTTGGACGATGCTTTTAGTAGAAGGGTGTTTGCATTTTCTCAAACAAAAGACCCAAGCTCTATAATATTTTAGGGAATTTAAAATGATGGCTGAAAATAAAACAAATTTAAAAATCGTAACATTCAGAACGGATAACGTTGGTGAATTTTGCAGCTCATTATGTTTGAAATTTTTTAAACTGATAATGGAAAACGAACATCAGAAAACGAACCCCTATACACCACAGCAGAACAGCATAAGTGAGCGAATGAATCGGACTTTGGTGGAAAAAGCTCGTTGTCTACTTTTTGATGCGGGGCTTGCCTATTGGTTTTGCGCTAAAGCGGTTAGCACGGCTGTATATCTTAGAAATAGGTCAATTGCATCGAACTTGAAAAAGACTCTATGAATTATGGTCACAAAGATAACCCGATGTAAGTAACTTTAAAATTTTTGGCAGTGAGGTTATGATGTTGATACCTAAAAAAAAAGGCGAAAATTCGACAAAAAATCTCAAAAAATGATATTGGTTGGTTTTTGCGAGAATGTAAAAGGCTATAGGTTGTTTGATCCAATAGAAAAAGGAAAAATGTAACAAGCCGTGATGTCATAGTACATGAAAAACCACCAAAAATTCCAGATAGTTTCAATTTAATGCTGGAAGATGACAGTCATGATGAAATATCACCTTCAGTGAGGGAATACGAGTGAAAACAGTAGCTTCAATGAACCAAGTGTTTTCAGATGGCTCAGATGAATATAACCCACTGTAAGATTACCCTGATGATGGTGCTTCGTCATCTTCTCCAGATTTATTTGCTGAAACTGTAGATAAACAAGAAACGCCAAGAAGATCAAGCAAGCAGAAAAAAATCAAAAACTTCGATGACTACGTAACGTATGCATGCCAAACTGATGTCAAAATAGAGGATGTTTCATTAAGGGCCAAATTATGGACTGACTGGTAAACGTCTGGTTGTTACCTATCAGGTACTTTCTATACACTAAAGAATAGAAAGTACCTGCTAGGTAACAACCAGACACTTACCAGTTGGTCCATAATTTGGCCCTAAGGCCCAGTTGTACAATCTCGGTTCAAAACAGAGTTCAACTGAACTCGACTGGTACTTGAGCTTTCCCATTTAAAATACATTGCTGTCAGCTAATAATCAAATTCTATCATTATTGACAGCAATGCATTTCAAATGGGGAAGATCAAGTACCAGTCGAGTTCAGCTCAACTCTGTTTTGAACCAAGATTGTACAACTGGGCCTAAGTGCCGGTACTTTTGCTCTCATTTGACAGCCGTTAAAAATAATCAGGGGTTAGAATGTGCTTTAACCACATCATGCTTATAGACCTTGGCCCATACAAAACTTTCACAACGTATCAAATTCGTTAATCGAGAGCAAAAGTATCGGCCCTAAGTGTGTCTGATGCACTGTCAAGATCAGATAGTGACAAGTGGAAACCACAGAAGTGCGACACTGGTGAAGTGCAAATGGGTATTTAGGTAAAAAAATGTGACAGTGAGAATGATGTGCGGTATAAAGGAGCATTTACATTCACTTCTAACTTCAAGTTAAATTTGACGTTTAATTTTTGATCATTTACATTGCAGACAAAAACGTCAAATCAAAACGTCAGAATTTTATGAGAAATCATGATGAATAATCTAAAAGTTTGACATTCCACAAAGGACCCCGCACATTTCTTATGGAAAAGTGATCTATGTGAAATTTTGCTGAATTTTTGATATTGTGTATAGGGAGTCGTCCTTAACAAAAGTGATCATTGCGCTAATGTTCAATACCCAACAGTTTTCAAGATATCAATTAAAAACTTTTTTAATTTGATACTCTTCAGTATGACGTCACCAGTATGCTCACAGCACCAAAAATTAAAACTATCCTTTTCACTTTTGACTTTGACTACCTATACTTATACTCTTCTCTTTTTAACATTAAAGGAAATTAAAAAAAAAACAACAAAAGGTACAAATGAAATCGCTATATGACAGACATCATGACATGAAGTTGACGATTGCGGCAGAGCTAGGTGTTGTTTACATACCTACCTATTTGTCACTAATCGCTATCGCTATCTTTTTTTTTCTATAATGTTAAAAGGAGAAGAGTAGGATAGGAAAGGATAGTAATAATTTTCATTGCTGTGAGTGACGTCATACTGAAGAGTATCATATTAAAAAAGTTTTTAATTGATATCTTGAAAACTGTTGGGTATTGAACATTAGCGCAATGATCACTTTTGTTAAGGACATCTCTCTATACACAATATCAAAAATTCAGCAAAATTCCACATAGATCACTTTTCCATAAGAAATGTGCGGGGTCCTTTCTGCTTGCGCTCGGCAAGCAGCTCGCCCAAATTTGAAGTGCACTTCGAAGTGTACTTCAAATTTATTTCAATGTAAATGGATCTTGGCTGCCGCAATATGACAAGCACGTCAATTTCAAGACAAATTGGACTTTGAAGTGAATGTAAATGCACCATAAGGCTCGCTTGGTAGCCAAAGGCTACACTCAAAGACCTGAAGTGGACTATGATGAAACTTTTTCATCTGTGGTGAGACATTCAACTCTAAGATTTCTAACTGCATTGTCTGTCCATTTAAATCTCAAAACAACCCATCTTGACGTAACAATTGCCTTCCTAAATGGCTCTTTACCTGAGACAGTTTACATTACAAAACCCGAAGGTTTCGAGAAGTCAATTGATAAAAATTAGGTTCTCAAGTTGAGAAGAGCTATTTATTATGATTTGAAGCAGACATCAAGGGTTTAGTATGAGAAAGTGAAAGATGTTTTGACTAACTTGAATTATAAAAAATTAAGGCCGCGTTAATGGCCGCCATGTTTAAACTATGATTGGTTGATTTTTCGAAACTTGTTTTAAGGTCTTTAAAAAAACGGCACATCAGAATTGGCTCAAATTTGGCATAAACATTATTTGATCGATTATCTACAATTCCTTATTTTGGTTTTTTGATATTCAGCCTTTTTTTTTTAAATTCAAAAATCATGTTCGCAACCACCAAAACAATTAAATGTGTTGGTGGTTGCATATTTGCATGTTTATCAAGCTTGGATCCGTGAAAAGCATATTTTATTGATAACCACGAAAAACTAAAAAAAGCTAATTGTAGAGATTGTAGATAATATATTAAATAATGTTTATGCCAAAGGATTTTGGAAATTATTGCGGATTTTTTGAGATGACCTTAAAACGAATTTTGAAGGTGAAAACAGTTTAAGCAATTTCAAGTAGATGGCGCCACGGCAAAAAAGCTACATTGGGAGCATCATAATTGTATATTTGTCTTTCTCTGTCACTAAATGTTTCACCGACAAACAGATTTTGTTTTGGACAAATAATAAAATATTGAACCATTATGTGTAGAGTGACGCAGTCGTCATTTTCAAAAACTAAATTTAAACATGGTCATGTGTCTATTTGAAATATGAAGGTTATAATTTTAAAACTATTATAACTCTATATGTTGATGATTTTATCCTTTTTTCCAATTCTATTGCTGAAACCAATTTTTTGAAATTGGAGCCTAGTTCAAAGTTCAAAATCAAAGATTTGGGTGAAATGAAGCAATGTTTAGGAATGAGAGTTAAATCTTAAATCTGATTTATTTGAATAACATGTCCATAACTTTAGATCAAGAACAGTATCTATATTGATGAACCATTGGTACGTTTTAATATGCCAGAATGTAAACCTGTGAGTAAACCTATGGAAAAGAATTTGAAATTAATTTAGGGCCGCAACAACGATGAGAATGCAGTGCTCTGATTGGTTGATTTTTCGAAACTTGTTTAAAGGTCTTTGAAAAAACGGCACATCAGAATCGGCTCAAAGGACATCGCACACATCTTATGGGTTTCCGGGGACCGGTCGATTTTTAAAAAACTTTGTTATGTTGTAGTACAAGCAAAAATAAGCATTTTTTATCATTGCACCAAATCTCTAACTATACAGGGTGACCCAGTAAAGCGGGTCCGAAAATCATAAAAGAAGCCTTTTAATTATCACTGTTGGCGCGCCCTGCAAGTTACATATCGGGATTTTCGTTTTCGATTTCGCAAATAAATAGTCAAGATAAGTCTGATATACTATACAGGGTGGCTGAGGTTTGCGTATTCTTTTAGAAATCCTGCCCTATTCTTAGAAATAGTGTTAATAGGAGGGTCGCGCTGGATTTTATTTGACCGTAACTTTTTTAATTTTTGTCCAATTTAAAAAAAAGTGGTTTTGAAATAAAGCTTATATCACAGAGATGTCATGAAATGTAAAAAAATGACAAATGTGATAAAATTCTAAATAGCGTAAAGTGATAAAAGTATTGTAGATTCTTACGAAAATTAAACCCAGTTTGAAATTGAAAACAGGATCCAAAAAGGTAATAATGTTCAGTTATTACTTAATCACAATTCATCAGTCGTCATAATTCCTGAAAATCGGTGTGACAAAATAGGTTTGTTTCTGCAGAAATCACAAACCAGACAGAGCGAATTTCATTAGTTGAAAACAGTCAGAAACAATCAGAAAACTAGTTTCAACCGAGTAGTCAACCATCCAAGGACCTTTTTTTTCAGTTATACATGTAAACCCCATACTTTGTGAGTGGCTTGCTTACAGCAAGTCCTACAACTTTTCCTCTACGACTTTTCTCGGAAATGGCACGCATGCGCGCAGGCGACTCGCAAACATTTTAGGGGTATCGGACTCCCCCAATTTGCCATTATTTTTGTCGGCCAAGTTGATTTCCGTCATTTAGACATAAAAATCAAACAGTATTCGTAAAATCAGATTTACCTACATGTATCAGGAAACATAGCTACGTCAGATCGACATTTTTGCGAGTCGCCTGCGCGCATACGTGCCATTTCCGAGAAAAGTCGTAGAGGAAAAGTTGTAGGACTTGATGTAAGCAAGCCACTCACAAAGTATGGGGTTTACATGTATAACTGAAAAAAAAGGTCCTTGGATGGTTGACTAGAGGTTTCAACCAATGAAATTCACTCTGACTGATTGTGATTTCTGCAAAAACAGACCTAATATCGCCCAGGTCAATCAATAAAGTGCCTGGACATTTCCAAGGCACACGTGTAATTTATTTAAAGTCTTGGATCAAAAAATTAACAAGTTTATTATACTCAGGGCGGGTATTATAAAACTATTTTGATAGATAACTAAAAGCTAACTTCTGGAATTACTATGAGATGTAACGTCATTTCAGAAGTTAACTTTTGGTAATTCTATCAAAATAGTTTTATAATACTTGCCCTTATAGTGGGAAAATGGTAACACAATAACAACACTAAAAATACAACCTAAATATACTATAATATTATCACTTTAAAAATCGTGATTACCTACTGCCTATTTGCACTATCTTGAATACACCTGAGTAGCGTATTTGATGGGTATTTCACATTATTTTCATGTTGAGCGTAACCCGTAGCCCAAGTATCAAACAACGCTAGAAATGTGGGAACACATTCCTAAAGTTCTAACACCAACTTTACATGTGCAGTATGTGCCTAATATTGAATCCCCTCCATCTGGCACGGGGGAACCAAAAACGACACGTGTGTAGACTGGACACTCAGTTTGTGACAATAGTATCAAGACACCTGCCTTTGTGTCAAAAATCTGTGACCGTTCATAGCCTACCTTTATTTTTTTAGGTAGCGACTACTACTCCGTGAGCACGAACGAGTTGTATTAAATTGTTTATTTTACACAGGTTTTTCAAATTCCGAGGTGGTCCAGAGGCATAGTATTTGGATTGGAACCCAGCGCGGGTTCCAGTTCCGGCCTTGGCTACATTTAATTACTCTCAACATTAGTAATTACCATTTTGGGTCCTGTTTTCAATTTCCAACCAGGTTTGAAGTTCGTAAGATTCCACAATCAAATAAAAAAATATAATTTTATTACTTTCCGCCATCTCCAATTTTATCACATTTGTAGTTTTTTCAGATTTCATGACATCCCTGTGATATACGCTTTATTTTAAGATCACATTTTTTCAAATCGGACAAAAATTTAAAAAGTTACGGCAAATAAAATCCAGCGCGACCTTTTTGTCAACACTATTTCTAAGAATAGGGCAGGATTTCTAAGAGAATACTCAACCTCAGTCACCCTGTATAGTATATTAGGCTCATTTGGACTAATAATTTGCGAAATCGAAAACAAAAATCTCGATATGTAGCTTGCAGGGCGCGACAACATCGATAATTGAAAGGCTTGTTTTATCATTGTTGGACTCACTTTACTAGGTCACCCTGTATAGTTAGAGATTTGGTGCAATGATGAAAAATGCTTATTTTTGCTAGTACTACAACATACCAAATTTTTAAAAAAATTGACCGCTCCCCGGAAACCCATAAGATGTGTGCGATGTCCTTTGGAATAAACATTATTTGATCGATTATCTACAATTCCTTATTCTAGTTTTTCGATATACTGCCTTTTTTTAATTCAAAAATTATGTTTGCAACCACCAAAACAACTGTGTGTGTTGGTGGTTGCATATTTGCATGTTTATCAAGCTCGGATCCGCGAAAAGCATATTTTATTGATAACCACGAAAAACTTAAACAAGCTAATTGTAGATATTGTACATAATATATCAAATAATGTTTATGCCAAAGGATTTTGAAAATTATTGCGGATTTTTTGAGATGACCTTAAAACGAATTTTGAAGGTGAAAATTGGTAAACATTTGACAGTTACATTTCAAGCAATTTCAAGTAGATGGCCCCACGGCAAAAAAGCTACATTGGGAGCATCATAATTGTATATTTGTCTTTCCCTTTCACTAAGTGTTTTACCGACAGACAGGTTTTGTTTTGGACAAAAAATAAAATATTGAACCGTATGTGTAGAGTGGCGTAATCGTCATTTTCAAAAACTAAATTTAAACATGGCGGCAATTAACGCAGCCCTAATATCAAATCACATTGTCAAATGTCAATAACGCAGGACATTAGTACAGTCATCTGTAACTTTTATAGTGAATTCTATTGGAAGGGTTAGTGCGCATTGAGTGTATTCGTGTCTTTTTCTACCAGCTTGTATAAGAAAGAGATAAAAATACATTTTTTCTGCACTGATTCTACCAATGGAACTCGATATATTATTTCAATATTTTCAAAGCATATTTCAAAATGGCCGATTCTTCTATCTTATTTTATTCGGATTCGCAGAAAGATGCGCAGTTGTCTTTGAGCGGTATACGTTAGTATATGTATGTGCTAACAGTATACTTTTGGAGTTCGGATAGGTCTCCTGGATATAATCAAATAAATTTGCCAAATAGCAGCTCATAACTAGGTGAAAGATAAACGCAGCAAACAAACTTAACCATGTTAGAAAGACCCCCCTCAGGCAATGACCAACGTGAATACAGGAACACAACGGTCCCTGTTTGGGAATCGACCCACTGAGCATTGGACCCAGACTTCCCGTGCCAATCCTTGACGCGTTTCGTCCTTGTTAGGACTCATCAGAAGGACATAGGCTGAAGCTCCCTGTCCAAGCAAAATTGAACTTCGTTGACCAGTCAAAAACAACTACTCCGAGGGCAAATACCCCTACCGGCGTTGAACTACACTGATTGGTCTGAGCTTTCGTTGGCAATGAAAATTGTTAGAAAGACCCCCCTCAGGCAATGACCAACGTGAATACAGGAACACAACGGTCCCTGTTTGGGAATCGACCCACTGAGCAGTGGACCCTAACAAGGACGAAACGCGTCAAAGATTGGCACGGGAAGTCTGGGTCCACTGCTCAGTGGGTCGATTCCCAAACAGGGACCGTTGTGTTCCTGTATTCACGTTGGTCATTGCCTGAGGGGGGTCTTTCTAACAATTTTCATTGCCAACGAAAGCTCAGACCAATCAGTGTAGTTCAACGCCGGTAGGGGTATTTGCCCTCGGAGTAGTTGTTTCTGACTGGTCAACGAAGTTCAAACTTAACCATGTTCGTAGAAGTGATTTTTATTGCATCCTTTTACTCGACCTGTAGAAGAAAAAGATAGAAATAGAAAAAATTGCACTAGTTCCGCACTAGATCTACCAATCGGAAACGCCATTAGTATGTTATAGATTTCACCTTTCTGTCCAAGAAATGTACACATTTGTCACATTTTATATGCATTTACATCTACCTGTCACCTAATAATATATCAGGATGGACAGGTATCTTCACGCTCAAGTTGTTCGCGGTCAGAAATCGCATAAGAAGTATGCAGGGTCCTTTATTTATAATGCTAGTTTTATCTTGGTTTGCACCAACCATTTTAAGGAAGCCTTAGCGATAAGTATTCCTTGTATTGTATTGACGCTGACTTCAGAAAATGGGTGTACGTCATACCTGAACCCTGAACCAATGACGACGTTTACGTTGTCAGTTGTGCCTCGCGTACTATTCTAACAAACCGTACCTTCAGACCTCAAGGTAGCCTTGAAGGTTTAGAATTGACATGACTTAATTGTCATGTTTGGCATCTACAACAATAAGGGCCCTGAACAAAACTGCCTTTTTTTATGAACATTACCACAATTTGACCTGAACGGCCATATTGGAATAGATTACCTAATACTTATCGCTAGGGCTTCCTTAAAATGGTCGCTGCCAACCATTAATCAGTTTTTGTGATAATTGACAGATGACACATCACTAAAAATATATCAACCTTATAATGGCTGAGTTCGTTCGGCTTCGCACTCTACGGATCGAAACCAGAGATAATCGAAACGGTATGAGCACGGATATCGTTACGTCATAGGCAGAGTGAGCTCTGAACAACTACCTACGTAAGCCGAACGCAGATCGAAGAAAAAAACAACAGAATGGTGTAAATTGCCAAATTCATGTTCTTCTGGAAATGTACTAAAGTTAAACTGATTTACTGTTAGTGTAAAACTGGGACAGCACGGCTTTTACTAACAATATAGTAATAGATAATACAGTTTCCTAAAAATAAGTTTATACTCATTCTAGTAGCTAGCTTTGCAATTTGCAAAGAACAAAGAACAAGAACAAAGAATTTTTATTTGATATTAATATTTTACTTGACCCGGAAGCCCCAATATTTTTCATCTAATAAAATATTAGTTTTTTTTTTAATTTATCAAAAAAAAATAGAGATCTGGGGGGGGTAATTACCCCCTCTACCCCCCCCCCCATATCTACGCCTTTGTAATACCTCCGATATTAGAGAATTCTTGGTGTAGACTCCCCTATTAAACCCTTCCTCCGAAGATCCGGAATTTCGGAATTCTTTTCACGAAGGACATAAATATAATTTGAAAACCTCAAAATTGAGATGTGTATTCCCGAAAACTACCTACCTACAACATGTCTCCTTCAGTATTTTCCTTATTTATCCGTGAAAAACAACAAGCAAAGTGCAATAAAACCTCAATCCAATTAAAATTCTCTAACAACGACTTGCGAGTCCATAACAAATTGTAATCCAAAAACCCCTTTGAGATTTTAAGACGCATAAAGCGACTTTGATATTTTCCAACCCCACCTTGCCTCATTCATTTATATGCAGAATTGACTGCAATTAAGATAGTCTTTATTTATTTTGGCTTTTAAATGAAAATGCAATCCGTTTTTGATGAAAGAGGAATTGAGGTAGAATTTGTATTCAGCTTTCCACTTAAGAGTAAGACGATATCCTAGAGATACTTATTTACTTCTCTAAATAATAGTTGAGTTTAAACTAGTTGGAAAAAATGTTTTGGTCGATAAATGTACAAACGTTTTTATTAGAATTTTTAGAGAGAAGGCGTTACAGGAAAAGACAGAAGGACCCGAAATCCTCTGCTGTAAAGAGGTAGCTGAATATGCCACTATGCAGCAAATGATATTAGATAATCTGCTTGGCAGCTGAAAAGAGACAATTCTAGAATAATCGACGAAATCCAGGGTTTTGAGTGCAGAGCTCTAAGCTCTGAATGCAGTCAGTAAACTCTTCATAATCTTAGTATGTTTCTTAAATAGAACAGAAAGGATCTCTGTAGGTACCCTTTTTATCTACAAAACATAAAAAAAAATAGATAAAAAGATGTCGTATAGGAAACCTTATTCATTCATTTTAAATTTTCGCTTCCCTTTGAATGTCGCTAAAAATTTCAATCTTCCTCGTAAGCGTTTAACATTTTCGACAAAATTCTTGAGTAAATGACTCTAGGGTATTTTGAGGCAAGTTATTTCTTAATTTGAAATACCTTTTGTCGGGTAAGTACAATCACTATAATGTAAAAATCAACGGACTTAAATATATGTTTTATTTCGCCTAAAGCCCTGCAAAATTAGCTGGAAAATGTCAAATGGCCGTAATTGGGGAACAGTAACATTTTCACGACATTTAGAGGGAAGGTTAAAGTGGCCTATTCTGACCTTTTCACGTTTAATGACTCTTCCTCGCTGTTGGCTCAAGTGTGCCTGAAGGTTTTTGGTGTCGCTATTTGTCCTAATAGAAAGAGCTTTAAGATTATTTATGTTGTTTTTTAGAATATGAACTGCTTTTTTTTAATTACAGTAGAATAAATCAAGTAAAATAATGGGAAAAAAATCCAAATAGAGAGAGAAATCAATTCTCACCTATCAGGTATGATGAATGTTGAAAAAAAAAAAAGACAAAATGGATCAAGATAATACAAAACGCTTTATAAACCTGAAACCATTCCAAAAAGTACATTTAACAGTTTTCCGTCCAAAATAATGGCATAACTCCAACTCCATGACACTTTATTCCTACGAAATGAATCCTCAAACATTAAAATACCATTTATTCAAGAAACTATAGCAAGATAAATGTGTCTGGTTTATCAGGCGACAAACTCTTACAAAGTTTATGTAAACTTTGAAATCTCCGAGACAGTTATGACAAGTAATTTTTTGTATTCCGGAACCGAATTAATGTGTGTTAAACTTGGAACTGATATTCGTAAACATCCATCAGACGGATTTGAGCTAATTCGAAATTTATCGCTAAATTTCTCGCTCGATCCATAGATGTAGCATGAAATAATGCTTGTCATGTATTGGGATTCGAGAGATTTACTATAGACAAAAGGACAAGTTGTTCGCGTTTGACTGGGAAATTAAGTCCGGAACAATCGGAACGGAGTTGAGGAAGCAATACTAATTAGCTAATATGATGGTATATTGGTTACAGCCTGTCAACTTCACCAAGGGGAACATACAATTATAAATTTTAAATAGGCATAGTAGGCCAATGAATGAAGTTTACCTCAACATAATTAGAAGTTAACATTTTTTTGGGGGGGATCGGTCTATTTTCATGTGCTAAATAACATATTAAGTTTGCGACCTTTTACTTCCATAGGGTTTTTAGTTAGGGGTGTTTTTTAGGGGTAATTTGCGGTTTATGGAGAACGCTTCTCAAAGGTACGGTCCAATAGCAAAAAGTTTCAAATGAATGTTGTAGCTGAAGTTTTTTGCTATAAAAAACTCAGCGACACCACCCCTTCATCTTCTATAGTTTTTTTTTCTGCAGCGTCTTGAATAGTAGCAAGTTTTTGTTCAAGGTCACTGAATCAGCGTTTGTTCTGTTTCGGGCGCATTCGGTGCAGCAGCAGCCGAATACACAATTCATTTTTTTTGTTCAAACATCTTATTATTGCAAATGAAATGCACTTTCTAATGCTTTTTTGTTCGAATTTTTTGCTTGGAAATTAAGCGAGCATGGACTCGCCTAATGTGCTAGAAAGTTGTAAATTGCATCGAAAACTACCTCTTTCTTGCATTCACTGTAATTTCTAAACGGGCCAAATATTTGGTGACAGTTTTCGACAATCGACAGCCCGTTTATTCCTGTCATAATGCCCCAGTGGTTTTTTTTTTCGTTAATTACTCAATGACTTATTGGCCAGAACATGTCGCGCGGAATTTTTCAACAAGTAAAAAAAAATTAAAATTGTCGCACAGCGCTGAAATTTGGTACGATGGTTTTATTAATTGTTCTTATGAATATACTGCAATTTTAATTGCTTCACATGACTGCTGCAACAATTAGAATTACAGTATATTCATGAGAACAATAAATAAAGCCATCGTACCAAATTTCAGCGCTGTGTGACAATTTTTATTTTTTTTGACTTTTTGAAAAATTCCGCGCGACGTGTTCAGGCCAATAAGTCATTGAGTAATCAACGGAAAAAAAATCCGTTAGGGTAGTATTATGAGAGGAATGAATGGACTGCCAATTGTCGAAAACTGTCATCAAATAATTGGCCCTGTTTAGAAATTAAAGTGAATGCAAGAAAGGGGTAGTTTTCGATGCAATTTACAACTTCCTCGCACATTAGGCAAGTCCGTGCTCGCTTAATTTTGAAGCAAAAATTCGAACAAAAAAGCATTGGAGAGTGCATTTCAACAGCAATAATTTGGTGTTTGAAAAATTGAAATCAAATTATGCATTCGGCCGCTGCTGCATCAAATGCGCGCAAACAGGCGTAACGTTGATTCAGTGACTTTGAACAAAAACATGCTACTATTCAAGACGCTGCAGAAAAAAAACTATAGAAGATAAAGGGGTGCTGTCACGGAGTTTTTTATACCAAAAAAATTTGAGCTACAACAATCATTTGAAACTTTTTGTTATGGGACCATCCCTTTGAGCAGCGTTCTCCGTAAACCGCAAATTACCACTAAAAACTACCCCTAACTAAAAACCCTATGGAAGTACAAGGCCGCAAACTTAATATGTTAACTAGCACATGAAAATGGATCCTCCCCTAATTATGTTGAGGTAAACTTCCTTCATTGCTTGGCCTATTATTTCTGTACTGTATTACCCGCAGCAAAAAGTTAAGCGTCATCTGCAAACAACTATATTTTGCATTTCTTGATAACCTTGACAATATCATTGATATAGAGCATAAACAGTTCTAGAACGAATACGGTTCCCTGTTGCCTGAGGAACATCATGGTCATTTACTCTAACTGATGAAAAAAGTTCATTATATTCAGTCTTTTGTGTTCTTGTTTCCAAGTACTGTAAGAACCAATTCAACATACTGCCATCGAAACCATAGTTTTCTGCAATTGACAAGAAATGTCAGCATTTTTGACCGGTTGACAGGTAGCAAAACTCAACATTCTGGTATATTAATTATGTTTCAATAGTTGCTAAAGAATCACTTTTCCTGCCTAGGCCCGGAAAGTGATTCTCGTACTGCTAAATAATTGGAACAACATTTAACAAATATTTAACCGATCGCAGAAAACATAGTATGTGTATTTCGGTGGAAAAGCACATTCTCGGCCTTCAATTTTTCACAAATATTTATCAGATATTTAACCGATCGCAGGAAAAAATAGTAGGTAGGTATGTGTATTTCGGTGGAGAAACACATTATCGGCTTTCGGTGTTTACCGGCCTTGGCTACGCCTCGCCAGTCAACTCACACCGTCGGCCGAGAATGTGTCACTTTTCCACCTAAATACACAATATACTATTGTGTAACTTTTCAATTAATTTTTTAAAATTTTTGTCCTAAAACCCCCACCAATTTTTTGCAGTCCAATGCAATTTTACATTTAGAAATTACAGTCTGCAAGGCACTCTCACAGGAATGTCTGTCTCTAAATCCTGCCTGAGAATCGGTAAGAAGCCCGATTTTCTTGTAGATATTCACGGACTTGATTATTTAGCACAATTTCTAATGATTTTCCATGTGTTGCCGTCATATTAATTCGTCGAAACTTTAGTTACACTTTTTCAGTTGACGGTTTCGACAAAGGTGTCAAATACAAAAGTTTTGAGAGATTGTCAAAAGTGTAGCAGTGCGAAGTTATATTATTTTAAATTGAACACTATGTATATGTGCGCTTATTTGTTAGTTCCCAGAGAATTGTTTATAAACAATTTATTGTTCAAATGTTATTCATTAATTTAAGCGCACAATATACAACAATAGATATTTTTCAGTCTTTAGGAAAATAAAACATCCAGATTTTAAACTTTGGTTTATTAGTTGTAGAAATCTGTTACCAATGACTTCAAATGCTAGTTTCAGAATTGTAGTGTTTATACCATCAGTGCTACTTCTATTTATTATTTAAGTTGTTTAGTATCTTTCTCAACTCTGACATCTAGTTGTTCGAATTTATCAAATCTACGTGTAAAGTCCGTCGATTTTAATCTGATATTCGGAAGGAATGTGAGCTAGTGGCACCCTACATTAGAACGCCATGGACACCTGACATCATACTTGTTTTTGCCATATAGGTACTTCACCCCCTCGCTTCTCATACGGAAAGTGTCAGATAAAAATTGACGAACAATAGGTATTACAATCCTATTAAGTATGGACAAGTTTTTAAATTCATCAATTGCTTTTGCGCATTTCTCCCGATGGGAAACCTATCCTTGTTTTGCTGCTGTCAAATGACAAGGACAGCATTGGTGAAAATGCGCATGTGACATTGATGATTTTAAAAACTTGCCCTATTTCTTGACTTTCCGCTGGATCTGGTACCATTGACAAGGCATCTATACTGTCCACAAAAAATTCATTGAAACAGCAATTTTTGTCCTCTTTGTTTTAAGTTGGCCATTAAACACAATTCCATTTGTAATTTTACACTTCTTATTGTTATTCTTTCCAGTCATCTTCTGAGTTCGTGATTATTCCTCTTTTGTATTTTCCATCTCTATATGTTTTAATTTGCTCTATTTCTGGTATTCATCATTACTTGTGTAATGATCCGGGAAAAATAGACCTGTAATTTACAAGGACCTAAAATCAAAAATTGAATCTCCAATCTCGAATAATTCACATCAGTATCAATAAAAATTGAAAAATAATGAGACAAATTAGCATTGACCCAAATTAATTAAAATATTTCAAATACGTTCAAATTTCAAAAGCCAATGACCAAGCAAAGATTAAAAACAAGGGCAAAGTAATTAAATTGGTGACTAAGTGACAAATTTCATGATTTACGGCCGACACGAGTTTTCGGCATCCTTTGATTTATTCGTCCTCACATTCTTATACCAAATCTGTTGACCCCAATAATTCAGGAAATTTCCACTTATTCGATTTCAAACAAATAATTATATTTCTAGGAAAAGAAGAACGGTCAATGGCCAGTGTTGTGTAAAGTGGCCTCGAAATATTTTTGGGGGAACGAAAAATATAAAAACAGCGGTTTTAGAAGTTTATAGTTAGTCTTAAGTCAGTCTCCAGATGATTTCAGTTTAAAGATTTGAGTCTTCAGTCTACAGTACCTAAGGATGCCGGATAAAATTCGCAATGAGTTTCTTTTATTTTGTTGCCTCGGGAAAACGCGTTAAATCGAATCTTTTGAAGAAAGTAAAGAAGTCGTGAAGAAAGAACATTAAAAATTCGATCAACATTATGTGCGAGCTCTAAATAATCCGAAGAATTTCGAATAGTTTAGTGATTTATGGACGGAATGTAAGTACTCTATTGACTTGTTTATTTCACTTTATCAATTATTATAATGACTATGATGTAAGTGAAATGACTGAATATTTTTGGGCTCAGTCTAGATAGAGAAATTTAATTTAAATGACTGTTAATTGAAATAAATTTTACTGAAGAATTTGGATAATCAAATTGATTATTGTTCCGTCTAGTAAATGATTAGTTAGATATTTTGGTTTCTATCTAATTAAATGAATTAAGATAAAATGTTCATTGTTTTGATAAGTAATTACTCTGGCTAAGTACACGATTTTGAGTATACGTATTGTACAAAATTTGGCAGAAAGCGAATTCAGGGATTTTATACACTTATAGAACTGGAAGTTTTAATAATTAAACTGAGTTATGAATTATTGTTTTGAGGTGTACAACGTGTTTTGGGTTAAAAATATTGTACCTAATGTAGTAGGGCTATATAAAAGTGTTATTGAAGTACAGTGCTTTTTGATTGCAACATTTTATTCACAAGTTCAGAGGCAGTATTGACGTGGCTGTAAGTTAGCATAATTTAGAATTGTTTATTTTTGTTTTGGAAAGGTGTTGGATTAGGGTATAGAACATTTGTACCATTGTAATTGGAAAAGAAAATAATCTGTTTATTTTCTCATCAATAAAGTATATTTATTACCGGATAACCATAAATCAGTTGTTTCTTTCAATTGCAAATAGACCCGCCCCCAAAATTTAATTTTTCAGTAGCTGCCAATGGTAGCTGCCCAAGGAAATAATAACCATCAAATACGACCGCTCGCAATTTCCCATCTAACCTAAATAACAGAGTATTTGGTGCGGATGCTACACTCGTTACCCCATTTACATACCATTTCTTTCACTACCATAATACAACTTTTCCTTTTATTATTTTTACTAGTACTAGTAGGTACTAGTACATCAACATTTCGTATATTTTCCGGCCATATATATTCCATTATGTCCAACTGAAAGAGCAGTTTATTGAAATTATGCGTATTTTCATATGTGATCTTTTTTGAATAGATTAAAACCTCTGGTATATCAATTGTTATCATGGAAGGATCTGCTATTTTAGGGGTATAAGGTACTTTATGTTCAATTTGTTTGTCAAACTCAAAAGGTCAGTTTTTGTAGCACTTTGCTGTGTAATTCTTGTGGACTATTGTATCAGCTGACAAATTCCACTTCTTTCAATCATGTTTTTCAATTTCCTTGAATAAAATGTGTCCTTGTCAAGGTCTATATTAAGTTTTCCAATAATAAAAAAGTTTCTGGTTTTACTGCATACTCACGCAATACATCTTCTAGTTTCAACAGAAAATCACTGGCACTTTCATTTGGGTTACTTAGGGTTAGTGATGTTAATTTTCTGATATTACCTACAACTTTCACATTTAACATCTTTCAGTATCTCTTCAAACAGGTGAGATAGGTGTGGGTGTAAAAATATAGACAATCACCCGGTACATAAAATACAGGGTGTCCCAGCCGAGAGTGACCCATTTTAAATGCTTATAACAACGTCAGAAAAAAGATTAATGTTCAAGGTATCCATGTACCAATAGACATCGTCCCTGAAACTTGTAGTTTTAGCTGTGAAAAATCAAAATCGAAATCTTGTTATTTTTGCAAACGCATATTTTCAAACCTTGTTGTAACTTATATTTGCTTATTAAAAAGTTAATAAAAACTGCATAAAACTTATAAAAAATGCTGTATGTATATGTTAGCCATTCTGTTCCAGGCATTTATGGATCAGTAAATGGTTGAATGAATTGTTTAACATTTCCTAGATAATAGATTCAATGACATTACAAATGTTCCGCTTAAGATCTTCCAGGCTATTTGAGCAAAGTATTACTGCATCTTTCCTTGATATAACCCGAGGGAACTCTCAAGTCAGGAGGGTAAGGCCATTCTATAGGACCAGCTCTCCTTTTCCATCTTTCCCCAAATGTCATATCTAGTAATTCCCTTGCTATTAAAGAATGATGAAGTGGGGGCACCATCCTGCTGAAAATACATATCCGAAATACCCTCCTGTTTTAACTATGAGAAAAAGACCGTATCAGTGTATACAGTTTATGTTATAGTTAGTTCATTAATGAGAATGGTCTGTATTTTTTCTCAATAGAGATTGCACAACAAACTCTTACTGTTGGGGTATCTCTATTTAACGAGTTCCAGAGAAAATACTCTGGAACTTGTTAAATTTTCTTGGAAAATGTATTGTACTCAATTGATATCTAACTAGACAGTTACAAAATTGTTTGCCACAGTGATATCAAGTACCTACAACATGAAGTTGCATGTATTTGTAAAAATACCAAGATTTCGATTTTGATTTTTTACGGCTAAATCTTCAAGTTTTAGGGACGATGTCTATTGGTACATGGATAATTTGAAGATTAATCTTTTTTCTGACGTTGTAATATACAGGGTGTTTCATTGGAAATAGTAGAGAATTTCGATGTTGAAAAACGGATTTTTTTCTACTCGCCCTGAAGTTTCAAAAAAATTTACAACCCACCACTTCAGGTCAAGAGAAATCGAATGGCGCAAATCGCAGATAGCTAGCACACCTGGTTCAAAAGTTATAAGCATTTAAAATGGGTCACTCTCGGCTGGGACACCCTGTATCACTCGTGTAGTTACCACGACTCGGTCTACGACCTCCTCTTTGCAATATTCCCCACTCGTTACTGCAATGAAGCTCATACCGTACTATTAATATAAATAACTATTAAGGCCCAGTTGTATCATCCTGGTTCAAAACAGAGTTCAGCTGAACTCGACTTGTACTTGAACTTTCCCATGTGAAATGCATTGCTGTCAAAATTGATAGAATTTGATTGATACCTGACAGCAATGTATTTTAAATGGGAAAGCTCAAGTACCAGTCGAGTTCAGTTGAACTTAGTTTTGAACCGAGATTGTTCAACTGGGCCTGAGTCATGTCAAAAGGTAAAACATTTTTTGAACCATTTATAGACAAAATGCGATAAAATAGTGTAAGCAACGCGTTAGCAAAGGGTTTTACCAATTTCGTGGGGACTTAGAGCACACGCTCGCTTCGCTCCCTCGTACACAAAACTGGCTACACCCAATTGGTAAAACCTTACTTTACCTAACTTGGTGCTTAATATACCGGGTGTCCCACCGAAAACTGTCAATGGCCTATATCTTGAAAATGGTAATTGAAAAAAAAAAAGGAAAAACACGTTTGGAGGGTTTGAAGGGGGAACCAAAACAAGGTACTTTTCAGGTCTTCCTCCTCCGGCCGTAGCTACCATAACCTCAAAATCTTAAATGGCACTGTGAGTCATGTGATACCTTGTTTTAAAGGTCTTTTAATTATCTTAATGGATCTCCGAAAAAACATTATTCAGATTTGAATTGACTCTCATTTTGATGAAAACCTCATTTGATCGAGTGGAACAGGTAAATGTGATTTAAAATCGATTTTATACCAATTGAATAACAGCATGAACATTTTTGAAGAAATCATTAAGATTTTATTTTATGAACCCCTCTCTCCTCACTGTAGCTGATAGTGTTCACCTCCTCAAGAGAGCAAAGTTGTTAACTCGAAGCATGCGCCATTTTGTGACAATTTAAATTTGTATCTAGATAATTTTTTTTGCAGATTCGTTTAGAGAATTAAAAAACCTTTTAAACAAGGCATCACATGACCTATAGAGCCATTCAAAATTTTGAGGTTAGGGTAGCTACGGCCGGACGGGTGATTCAGGGGGACCTGAAAAGTACCTTGTTTTGGTTCCCCCTTCCAACCCTCCGAACGGGTTTTTATTTTTATTTTATCGATTACCGTTTTCAAAATATAGGCCATTGACAGTTTTCGGTGAGACACCCGGTATAACGTACTTTTTTGGCAATTGCTTAATTAAACTGCGTACGGCTAGTCAGCATCAGTTCAGAGGCCATAGGTTTATGGGTTCCCTGTATACATCTTATCTCTGGGCGCCACCAAGTTAATTGTGACTTAACTTGTTAACTAGGAAGATTACTTAATGATGTCATGAACAAAAACAGTAAAAAGTGTAACTTACATGTATACAATTGTAATAACATCATTTTTGCTTTATGAAGTTTTTACTCACCCCCTGCCGTTTTTCAATAGGGGTAGTTTAAAGTTTATGTGTAAACTCAGAAGTTCCTAAAGTGAGGTTATCTACATGTTTGGTCTCACTGTAGATCCAGACAGAAGCAGTTAGCAGTTCTAAGTTTGTTCCAGACTATGGTATGGTGGTGAGTGAGCCCTATGGAGTCCTACCACGTTTTATCTGTTTACGTAGAACTCAACGTGGTTCTATCATAGTGGTACCAAAAGGTTGCTGAAGAGAGGCTACCAATGCCCAACTAAGAGCATTCTAGATCTAGCCTAGGATCTGTCTAGATACAGCCTAGAATCCGTCAGAGACAGCCTAGAATCCGTCTAGATATCGCCTAGAATCCGTCAGATACAGCCCCAAATAGCATTTGGACGTCGGCCCCACGTCGCCGCACACAACCTGACGTTGGTTATTGACCTCGGATTAACCATTTGCCGACCCTTTTTTGCAAAAAAATATATTACCAATTACTATAACAACAAAACTGGAGATTAATAACTGAAGAGTATAACTTCTAAAGGATCTAAGTGCCATCTTCATAATCTTTGAGATAATGTTTGGAAATGGTTTCAAGTCTCAAGCCAATACAATCAAAAAGGGTCTATGTGGCAACAATACATGTATTTGGTTCTAATTACTTCTGATATTGATTTAAAGATGGTGCAGAATGTAGTAAAAGCTTTATATAGGGTAAGCATGTTTGTAGTATTTTTCTCGTTTTTCTCCAAATCAAAATTTTGGCACGAATTTAGAAATTATACTCTTCAATAATTATTGATCGAGTTTGTGTTTTTGTCTTTTGTAAACGACGATAAGGTTGAGATATTATGTTGTCTAACCTCCGACTCTTTTCGTAACCTTAATTGTATACCAATGACATTAATGCCACGTTATACCCAACAACAATTTAGTTAACAACTTTGGTTATATTTTTTTAGCTAGATTTAAAGTATACGAATAAAGACGTCTAACCGTGGTCGATATTGGTTGAATGCATTGCTAAAAAAACGCCCGTCAAAAGTTAACGTTTGCTCAACGTCGCCAGCTTTACCATAAAAAACTATACACTCGGAAACGTCTGATCTACGTTGCCTACAGCTATCATAAATGTCTGAGGTTAATTTAACGTCGGCTGGAGGTCGGGTATTTACTTCGACTGAAAAGTTAATGAGTGAGCTAAATTTCTACCAATTACAACGTCGGAACTAGTGAAAATCTAGTCGGAAAAATGCTACTTGAGGCCTAGGACCCTATAACGATGTTCGTATAAAAAACAGATCGAGCCCCAAACATTAGAAATAATCTTACCTCTAACTGAGGGATACTTTAGGTCAAAAGTGAAGCCTTACTTCCAAAAGCTGCTCGGAACGATCCTATTGAAGAAATGAAACACGTGTTGTAGGTTAATAATTCCTGAAGAAAATCTCAAAACTTACCGAAACAAAATCCAAAATGACCAAGGAACAACTCTAGACAATGATCAACAAGAAATTAGTCTAACTTGAGTTTCCCTGGCACAAAGTTCCAAAAAGTCATGCCTAAAAATAATTAGAGCCAAGACCGAACCTCACAGCATGAGGTCTCAAATCAAAAGGGCAGATTCTTTTTCTTAGATTTGGAATTTGGTATTTGGATATCTACAGGGACGATCAACACAAACCGCAATCTTTCAATTCACTCAGGGTATCTTGTCACTTCTTGAAGGAAACAAAATGGCTCTAGGCATATTTTTGGATCTAACCAAAGCATATGACTCCATATGTATAGAGCACATAAGAGAGAAACTTGAGATGTATGGAATCAGGGGTAATGCAAATAAATGGATATATTCTTATATTTCAAACAGAACTCATCGTGTAATCATTGCAGACGGAAATGATGCCAAAAAATCTAAAATTTTAACAAGTGATGTGGGAGTTGCCCAAGGCAGTGTACTGGGCCCAATACTGTTTGTTATTTACTTGAATGACTTATGCAAAGATATGCAAAATGAAGAGGGAAGTATGGTAAATTTTGCTGATGATACCAACCTATTGACTGGGGCTACAACTGCACAAGATATACAACATAAAGCAAATGCAATATTCTCCAAAACAAAATCCTGGTTCAATGAAAATAAATTAATTCTCAATGAAAAAAAAACTAAATTGGTATTATTTGATACAATACACTCTCAAAAAGAGAAAATTAGTTCATTGAACCTCCAATCAGATAGTTTTGAAATAGAAAATTCCGCAAAGTTCTTAGGAGTACATATAGACAAATACTTGAACTACTACGAACATACTGAAATACTGTCAAAAAAATTGAATAAGATATGTTTTGCCATCAGAACTGCATCACGATATTTAAATAATCAGACACTAAGGACATTATACTTTGCAAATTTTGAGTCAGTATTCAAATATGGAATAATTTTTTGGGGAAATAACCAAAATCTGGAAAAAATATTTCTATGTCAAAAAAGAGCATTTAGGTTAATTAATAAATTAGATTTTAGGGAATCTTGTAGAAATAAGTTTAAGGAAAAAAATATTCTCACTGTATATGCTGTTTATTTGTATGAATGTTTAATGTATCTTTACAAAAATAAATCACAATTCATCACAAACAATTGTAATACTACATATAACACTCGGACACTAGATTTAGTGTTTCCAATACATAGATTGACATTAACAGAAAAAAATCCATCATACATATGCATAAGAATATTTAACAAACTACCCAATAATTTTAAAACCTTAGATAGTCTAAATAGTTTTAAAAGGAAGGTAAAAAACTTGTTAATAGATCTAGAACCATACAATCTAAATGACTACTTTAGTGCAACATTATAACTTAAAACCTTTTCCCTTTGACACTGTTTCACTTAATTTATGGTCTGTATTCAAAACTGTTTATAATCCATATTATTTGAAATAAAGAGATTTTTGAATTTGAATTTGAATTTGAAAGGGCTTCCAACGTCAAACTCCTAATTTTGATATTGGTGAAAATTAAGAAAAGAGCGTGGGTTTCATCCGAAAAATAAGAACTGAAAAGTGGGTTGTTTATAAATGACTTTAGATAACCGGTGAATGCTGAAAATTGCCTATATAACCTATATCAAAAGTTGAACAGGGGGCGGATTACGAACACTCGATTCGAACCGAAACCGCCATGAATTTCGAACCCACTCTATGCGAATGCATCAGAATGCGTTCGAAATCCATGGCGGTTTCGGTTCGAATCGAGAGTTCGTAATCCGCCCCCAGGTCTTAAAGAAGACGCCTTGACAGCGACAGCTGTTCAATGACAGATGTATGATGGACTTGAAAAATCAAAAAGTAAACAACAACTCCATCATAACCTGAGATTATTTATTAATTGGATTTGCCAACTAGAGTCGATGGTACTCTCTCCTTTTTATAAGATTCTAATCAATAACAGCGGGCCCTGCGTTACTGAATCAAACCTTCCTAGATCAATTAACCAAACTTGCAAACCTGAGCTAAAAAACTTCCAGTACAAGACTGCACTTTAAGGTAACAAAATCTGGGTATAGAAAAAATAAACGTTTATTTATTTATTTATTTATAGTTCTATATGGAATCATATCCACCAGAACAAAAAAAAGTAGCATACTTGAAGAGAAATTGAAAATGCTACAAATATACTATTATAACAGATTGTAACCCTCATGTATTGCCAGGGCAATGGACGTGATCCATTGTCCCAATTTAAAGTTCATGTACAACTACTCTACAGTGTCGGAAATTGATCAATTTTTCACCTTGATTTCTCCTTGACTATTTATATGAAATTTTTGATTACATTTCTATTACATGTGCATTTTAAATTGATTTAGTTTTTTTTTACAGTATTTTGTCTTGTTTGATTTGTTTCACAAACAAATGTTATCCCTAACTATTCTGATGCTAAAGCATTCATTTTATTTTACTAATACAATATTTAATTTAAAATTATTTGGTTGTAATGGTTACCTACGTCAAGATTTGGCTGAGGCTCCAATTTCATGAAATCTTGATTGATGCAAACCGCATTTTGATACATTCGACCGTTTAGCCGCTAGAGGGCGATTCTCGATTTTGAGCAATACAGTGAAACCTTCATAATTTTTTTGTTTATGATAATCATTGATTTCCGTAAAAACTTTCTGGGTGTCTATTCGGGAAACAGTGTTCTCAGGAGAACGATTGCTCTGTCTTTGTCAGTGTTATGGAAATAAAAACAACAAATAAATGTCTTGTGTTTGTGGTAAGTAACAGGTAAGGATACTTAACATTAATATTTGTATTATTTTGGAAGGGTACAGAAAATAGTTTATACAATGTAAAAGGTTAAGGATTAATTATTGGTGTAAATATAGTGATAGTATATTATGTTATAAGTGTATAAGAGGGCATTTAAAGTACGCGCGACATATTTCAAAATACGACGCGCAGCGGAGTGTTTTGTAAGTCGCAAGGGTTTTAAATGCTCTTATACACGCATGTCATACGCTATTTTTTATTACGAATGCATCATAATCTCAAAAACGTTTTAAATGTGTTCATTCATTTTGATAAATAGTAATTTGAATGGCAGGTAGATCTCTAGGTAATAAAGGTAGATCAACAGTTTCTATAGCAAACCTTTGAAAAGGTAGGCGCATCATAAACATCATTTTTTGCACGCTGCAGCGTGCGATAGTCGTTGAATGATGCATGCGTAATAAAAAAATAATTAGTTCCTTATGAATTAGGACATTGTCTCATAGTTTTTGATTACGTTATCAAACGGTATTTGTTGACTTGTGGGTATGTTTTTCAAGATCAAGTTTAATTGATTATGCTCAGTATTGTATAATGCATTATGTTTGTGTGTGCGAAACTGATTGCGTTTTGTATGTGGTTAATTACCTCGCGTAGTTTACTACTGTGCATATTATTATTTTCTAAAATTAGGTTCATGATTAAAATAGTATAAATATTGTGATTATCTGTCAAAATATTTCTTATCTTATCCGAAATTGATATCTGATTATATTTGATATTTCAAAATTGATCATGAAATGTTTTCGTTACTTGTTTAAGTACGTTTGCTTGATCTTTTAGATTTTCATTGATAGTTTTCTGATTTATTGTTTGAATGTAAGAATCATATCTATTAGCGTCATTTGCATCTAATGTTCCATACAGCCATTTTTGTGCTGTACCTATGAAATTGAATACTCCACATTTATTTCGTTCGTATGAAAATTGTTTTATAAATTTCTTCAATGTATTGATACGTGATTGACTAGTTTCAATATTTACTTGTAATAAAGTAACAATTTCGTCTTTATTAGACCATTTGGTTAGATTTAAAGTATTGTTTACATTCTTTAAAATTATTTCGATAGTTTTGATACTTTTGCCAATAAGAGTATTATTGTGATAACATGCGGTGTTATGTTGTGTTGTGATGTGAGTGGTTCTTATAGAAATCGGAAAAAAAGAATTTCTCAATGGAGTTAACGTGTAGGCGTTACTGGAAATTCCTATGATGAGAATGATGAAGGTTGCCAGGAAAATTTTGGTGTTTAAGGCACGATCCCTGTAACTGTATCACTTTAACTTTGAACGTTGGTTCTTGTTGCTTCTTTCCTTTAGTTAATTTTTCCAAAAAGTGGAACGAACTGGACTAAACTTTTTTGTCGAAAATTCTATCTCAGGACTCTAGCACTCTGAAGACCGATGCGCTCCAAACTGCGTCAATTATATTTTTCATTCAATAAATCTTGTTTTTAAAAACTAAAAAATTATAACAAAAAATACTAGACTCAAAATTGCTGCGGCAAAAGCTCGAAAACAAAAGAATCATGATTCTAATTGTTATAGTGATAACTAAAAGCAAAAGAATGAGACAGAAGGCTCCGCGCGCCGTATTTATATTAAAATACTGCTGACGTCTGCATTTGTGTGGGCGAAACCTTGATATGATGGTACTTTTCCAAGCAGTATCCATTACTCAGCATCTTTATAATCGTATAATAATAACATAGGGTTTTATAATATAACTATAGTGAAAATATTTCAAATAAACAAAACCTTTTTTCCTTATAAAACCAAATAAACATAGTTTCAAGTGTTCATATATTCATTCATGTTTCGATAATGTCTAAATATGAAAAAACTTTTCCGATTATCAATAAAATAAAAAAAGTTATTCCCTGCAGACATAAATCACATCTCAAAAAGTGATATTTAAGCAGCTAAGAGAACATAATCGACGCCCAAACAAATTGCGAGAGGACAACCGATATTACAAAAAAAAATCCCCAATAAAGGATAACGATGACGATACATCAATGGGACCTAAAATGACGCGGCACAAAGCAGATGAAAAATGTATCAGTTTACAATATGCGTGTGTGTGTGAGTAAGCCTCGAAAACCGATTTGCATAATAGAATAAAATCCAGTGAGGCGGCGCAAAAGCCCAAATCAAGGGGCGGTAAACATATGATTTTTTTTATAAGAGGATTTGGTTTGTAAAAGGGGAAATTTGTGGTTTTATGTTTAAAGGGAAACCTTTTTTTTATAAACAGTTCAATTTGAGGAAAAGAGATAAGTTTCAAGTGAACCGTACTAGAAATTTATGTGGAGTGGTATCAATCATAATTTGAACATAATCTGCCAGCATAGGATCGTTCTCCTATGTTCAGTTTTCATTATTGCTTTATGAAACTTGGCACACTTTCTTCTCTTTGTGTGATTAAACTACATTTAGCAATTGAAAGGTTAGTTATACTATAAATCTCTAGATTATAGAAAAATCAATGAAAAATCGATAGGCAATTGATACTCATTACCCAATATAACAGACATTCTCGACAGACTTGGAAGAAGTAATTATTTCACTACTCTAGACTTAGCTTCTGGATTCCACCAAGTTGAAATGCATCCAAACTCAATAAGTAAAACAGCTTTTAATGTCGAAACTGGATATTAAGAATTTAACCGTATGCTCTTTGGATTAAAAAATGCCCCAGCAACATTTCAAAGAAATATGGACAACGTACTAATAGGTTTACAAAACAAAATATTTCTAGTTTACATGGATGATATCATTAAATTTTCCACTTCGCTGTGTATGAAAGGCAACCCTATAATATACCCTTTGAACACCTTTATATTGATACATACGTTATTTCGAATAAAAAATTCCTAACAATTATTTACAGCTTTTCGAAGTTTGCACAAGCTATCCCAACTATTAGCAAAACCTCAGTTGAGATTGCATCACAATTAATAAGATATTTCAGTGACCATGGAATTCCACAAAGAATTACTTCTGATAACGGAACTGAATTTGAAAATGCAATTGTAACAGATTTATGTACTTTACATAAAATCGAATTCCATTATACGACACCTCGAAACCCTAATTCAAACAGTCCAATAGAGAGATTACATTCTATCGTGAGAGAAAGTTTAATAAGCTTGAAATTACAAAGCTATAATAAAAGCATTAATGACTTAATGGTAATTGCAATCTTGAATTATAATAGCAGCATACATAGTGTTACAGGTTATACATCTTTCCAAATAATTAAAGGCGATTTAAATTATTCAATACCTATTGAAAATTCACAAAATAAGATAACCATAGATTATATCAATAATCTGGCCGAATCATTAGAAACTCTAAATAATGTAATTCATGACAAATTAATATCAAAGCAAACACAGAATTTAGATAAAATCAATAAAGAACGTGAAAAAGAACCTGAATTAAAGGATCCTATTTTCATCAAGCAATTTGACAGAAATAAAAGTAGTCCTCGTTATGGTACTGAAACAAAAGTCAGATTTAGTAAACAAATGGTAAAGTGACAACATTTTGTTTCAGAAAAACCAAAATGTTCCTGGCAGCTTTCATCATCCTCCTCATAGGAATTTTCAGTAACGCCTATACGTTAACTCCATTAAGAAATCCTATTTTACCAATTTCTATAGGAATCATAACACTGCATGTTATCGGGGATAATACCACGAGAGCTTCAAAATTATCGATAATTTTTCACGATTGCGTGTTTTCTATAATTTGACGAGTCCGTAGGACGAGTGAAATTTGCAGAGAAAATACGCATGGTTCATTTTAAAGCTCAAGTGGTATTTAGAGGATTATTTCACGTATGACAGTGTATTAAACGATTTGAACATTTTAACAATCAATACAAATAAATGGTTGCTATCAGGAACCGTTTGTTTGTGTCAAAAATTAGCATGACAACCATGTATACAATAACATGGGAGAATTATCGAATGTAATACCACAAGAGGTTTCAGGATTACCGGATAATACTTTTACCTGTCACGAAACGCGTTACGCAACAACACTACGACTCCGAAGGAGGAGTGGTGTTACTGGTAACGCGTTGAGTGACAGGTAAAAGTATTAGGTAATCCTGAAAAATCGAGTGGTATTCAAAAGGTTATACAACGAACTAAACTTTAATTCTTTATTGATTAATAATTTCATGAATCAAAAATTTAAATTTTTTGTCAAAAAATATCAAAACACCAGTTACCGTGCAAAAGGATTATCACTTTTTAAGCCTCTCGTGTCATATGAGAAGGATTATCACTTGTTAATCCTCTCGTGTCATATGGGAATAATGTACAGTGAGTTGTATAATCGAATGTAATACCACAAGAGGTTTCAGGATTACCGGATAATACTTTTACCTGTCACGAAACGCGTTACGCAACAACACTACGACTCCGAAGGAGGAGTGGTGTTACTGGTAACGCGTTGAGTGACAGGTAAAAGTATTAGGTAATCCTGAAAAATCGAGTGGTATTCAAAAGGTTATACAACGAACTAAACTTTAATTCTTTATTGATTAATAATTTCATGAATCAAAAATTTAAATTTTTTGTCAAAAAATATCAAAACACCAGTTACCGTGCAAAAGGATTATCACTTTTTAAGCCTCTCGTGTCATATGAGAAGGATTATCACTTGTTAATCCTCTCGTGTCATATGGGAATAATGTACAGTGAGTTGTATAATCGAATGTAATACCACAAGAGGTTTCAGGATTACCGGATAATACTTTTACCTGTCACGAAACGCGTTACGCAACAACACTACGACTCCGAAGGAGGAGTGGTGTTACTGGTAACGCGTTGAGTGACAGGTAAAAGTATTAGGTAATCCTGAAAAATCGAGTGGTATTCAAAAGGTTATACAACGAACTAAACTTTAATTCTTTATTGATTAATAATTTCATGAATCAAAAATTTAAATTTTTTGTCAAAAAATATCAAAACACCAGTTACCGTGCAAAAGGATTATCACTTTTTAAGCCTCTCGTGTCATATGAGAAGGATTATCACTTGTTAATCCTCTCGTGTCATATGGGAATAATGTACAGTGAGTTGTATAATCGAATGTAATACCACAAGAGGTTTCAGGATTACCGGATAATACTTTTACTTGTCACGAAACGCGTTACGCAGCAACACCACGACTCCGAAGAAGGAGTGGTGTTGCTGGTAACGCGTTGAGTGTCAGGTAAAAGGATTAGGTAATCCTGAAACATCGAGTGGTATTCAGAAGGTTATAGAACGAACTAAACTTTAATACTTTGAAATTTAAAAAAAATGTCCATAATTGAATTTGCTATAAATGCCACCAAGCGCGATAATCCCAACAGGCTTATCACTTATTAAGCCTCTCGTGTCATATGGGAATAATGTACAGTGAGTTGTATAATCGAATGTAATACCACAAGAGGTTTCAGGATTACCGGATAATACTTTTACCTGTCACGAAACGCGTTACGCAGCAACACCACGACTCCGAAGGAGGAGTGATGTTGCTGGTAACGCGTTGAGTGTCAGGTAAAACTATTAGGTAATCCTGAAACATCGAGAGGTATTCAAAAGGTTATACAACTCACTGTATATTATTCCCATATGACACGAGAGGCTTAAAAAGTGATAAGCCTTTTGGGATTATCGCGCTTGGTGGCATTTATGGCAAATTCTATTATAGATTTTTTTTTTTAATTTTAAAGTATTAAATCGTTGTATAACCTTTTGAATACCACTCGATGTTTCAGGATTACTTAATACTTTTACCTGACACTCAAGGGGTTACCAGCAACACCACTCCTCCTTCGGAGTCCTGCGTAACGCGTTTCGTGACAGGTAAAAGTATTATCCGGTAATCCTGAAACCTCTTCGATTATACAACGAACTAAACTTTAATACTTTAAAATGTTAAGAAATTTCTATAATAGAATTTGATATAAATGCCACCAAGCGCGATAATCCCAAAAGGCTTATCACTTCTTAAGACTCTCGTGTCATATGAAAATAATGTACAGTGAGTTTTATAATCGCTGTAATTCTGAAAATCGTCACTTGCCTTATGGGATTTCTAACACATGAGTGGAATAATCACATTAATACCACCCTTATTGAAAAAAGTATTAAAACTCCCGAAATAACTTTAAAGAATTTAAACAATACTTTAAATCTAACCAAATGGTCTATTGAAGACGAAGTTGTTACTTTAGTACAAGTAAATATTGAAACTAGTGAATCACGTATCAATACATTAACGAAATTTGTAAAACAATTTTCACACGAAAGAAATAAACGTGGAGTATTCACGGCGATAGATATGATTCTTACATTCAAACATTAAATGGGAATCAGAAAACTATCGATAAAAATCTAAAAGATCAGACAAACGTACTTAAACAAGTAACAAAAACATTTAATGATCAATTTTTAAATATCGAAAATAATCAGATAATAATTCCAGATAGATAAGAAATATTTCGACGGATAATCAAAATATTCAAACTATCGTAATGATGAATCTAATTTTAGAAAATATTAATATGCACAGTAGTAAGCTACGCGAGTTAATTAACCACATTCAAAACGCAATAAGTTGTGCTCACGCAAGCATAATGCACTATACGATACTGCAGCATAATGAATTGAACTTGAGCTTAAAAAATATACCCGCCAGACAACAAATACCGTTCGGTAATGTAATAAAATACTATGAGATAATGTCCTCTCGTGTAATAATTCAAAAGGAACTAATTATATTTACTATATTCACACCAATAATTAGTATTAGAATAAATAAACCACCAAATAAGCCAAGGAATAGGTTCATAGAGATAACCCGTTGAAACAACAATAAGCACTCAGTATCTAATATTTAGGACATTGTATTTCAAAAACATTGAATATTTTCGAAAGTTTCCAAGTTTCAAATGTAATCTTGTTATCAAATTTAACAACTTAATTCAACAATAGCTTCGTCGGAAAATTTCTACGTCACAACGCATAAACTAAAACCATATTCTCGCCTTTATTCGAAAAACAATGTTTCACCAGCGACGCTGGGTGGCGTCTTAAAGACTTTCCAACAACGCCTCAGATTGATGCATTTAATAAACACACACAGAGGACGCTTGCCTGCATCTTATAACGAAGAAAACGTTTAATTAAGCCTGCAAATGGGACACGGTTTTAAAGGGGGATGCGGGGAATTAAGCGAGCGGCAAAATTCGCCCCAAAACCAGTGTTCGTTAATTGTATGTCGTCCTGATGGCATTAGTTTCCTCAAATTGTCGATTAAATGTTGAGGTTATGATCCTGTTCAACCGTAATACTATTGAATAATTTAAGCTGATTGGTATAGATCAGGAGTAAACTGCTTTTATTTTCTAACTGGTAATGCAAACTCGAGTGCAAACTTCTCATTACTAGGTATACTTATATATTTTTTTTAGCCTTGATGAATTTGAAGTACTTCTTTTGTTGAGATAAATCTTCAAGGTTAAATTGGTATACAAAGTAAGTAGGTAGGTACATAGGAAATCTGGGAAGTTAGATGAAGTTGGAGAAACAACAACAAAGTTGGATACACAAATATAAAAAACCTAATCCAAATTTTGTGTAGAGAAAAAACCATTAGAGACCGAATACGTTACGTAACGTTTCTGAAGGAGTCGAGTAAATTTATTTGTACATGGAAGAAGCCAACAATAGCCAGTGTTTCACTAACGAATTGACAAGCCGCAGTAACAGAGTAAAGTAGGGGGACCCAGTGTTGATCAGTTTGTCCCTCCTACTTTACAGTCGATTCGCATCCAGAGGTTTGATCAAGTCACCCCAGCAAGTTCAGCTGAAAAAAGGTTAAGAATAGCAAGATTAATGAAGATGTTTGCATCAATAGAAATTGGGTAAGTAGAAATCATTCCGTGGAAATCATTTAATGGTAGGTTTCGTAATCTGCAATACCAAGGTAAACTAACTAGTCGTAGACCCAAAAAATATTTTTGAAAAAAACTCAATAATTACAGAACTCAAATACAATACTTACTTACCTATTTACATAATACATATTTTCAAACATTACAATGTTAACTTCTACTTGATATTTTCTTTCATTTCCCTTCAGTCTACGTATATTATTTAATATGCATCATGTCACAGAGATTCGTTGCCGCTATGTTTTATCTTGTTGTGAACTAGACATAAAACAATCCAGCAAATGATGTCATGTCTTGAGGATGAAATAGGGACACAAGCACAAGCCTTCTGACTGCCATTTCAATATAAGTTATTTTTGAAAGCGCTGTAATATTAATTTTTTTAAAATTTTGCTGGAAGTAGGTTATTCACGTTGATTACTCTTAATGAATTGAGGAACCAGACTGTGATTAAAAAGCGGCTAACAACATATAAATCAGCACTTTGGGGGGTCTTTGTTGGCACAAAACTTTGTCCCTACACAAATCAACCGGACGGGCGCCCTCCGTCCCAGCTGGATCGTGTTCCGAATCATATTCAGACTCCCGTTTTAGAAATATGTATTTGTTCGTGTAGTTTGCAGCCTCTGTTAATTTGTCCGGTCAACTGGGGTTGGCAATAATAATGATTGTAATCGCGTAATTATTTAGACTGGCATTTGTGTTCAATTGTGCTAATGGACAAAAAATTAGAAAGATATAAGGATACAAAACATGTGTATGCCAAAATGTATTTTTTTTTTGTTTCATGAAAAATAATACACCTATTGAGGTATTTCTCTATATTATGTACTTACTTAGTCATCATATCTTAGATAGAGCTAAATAGGTTTTCGCAAATGAGGCTTACCTGCAACATAAAAAAAATCATCAGTTGAAGGTTTCAAACAAAATTAAAAATATTTTGTGGAAGTTTAGGCATAAATAGGTAGGTATCAAAAATTTTATTAATTTATTAGAACAACGTAAGTTTTGGTTTTTGATCTCTAGATGAAAGCTTCTAAAATATTCCTTATAATCCGTGCAATATATTAATCCATCCTCTGTTGTTGAGGCATTTGAAATGCTTTAGGAAAAAACAAATTATTAAGGAAACTAATAAACTATACAACATTAGCGGTGAGAAATTAAAAATAAAACAACGGCTGGCCAGAGGATAAGGGTAGGAGCATAAACAAGGATCTTATATTTGTTAGATATGCTTTTCAAGATATATCTGGAACATAGGCATACTTACCTATCATAGGACGATGTACTCTTAATGTTTTGTCGATGACCCAATAGTAGAATTTATTTCTCGAGACGAGCATCAACAAATTCCGGATGGAGACGGTCAAGAACATGGGAATAGGAAATTACGACAGTAGTTGGAGAACGCACTACATATTAGTGAACGACATCAGAGAAAAACCACTTGTATTAGTCTAAGAGCCTGCTCCAAAAAATTCTCTGAATTTACTAAAGCTAGTTTTTAGACAGATGATTACAGTAGTCACGTACATAAATATACCGCGGTCAGTCAAAGTTGTCGAGATAACTTAGGTAATGTAACGAATTTACTAAAGCTAAAAATCATTATACATATTATATATTACAAGAATTTGAAGAGGATCCGTGACTAGTGTTGTAAGTAACATTTAATTTATTTATTATTTCTTCCTAATTTTTTTATTGTACAATTCATTTTATAGAACTGCCATTATGCACCAAAATATTTTTTATTTTTTATTGTTCTTGTAGTTTCTCCTGATGTCACTAAAATATAGGACGAAATATTGAGCAAGAAACAAATGAGTTTTACTAGTAACGGACCGCTACCTGATATCCTCTTCAAATTATGAATTAGTACGGTCGATAATTGATTTTCATTTTATTATGTAGTACATATAGGTACATTGTTACGGGATGATTTTTCCTGGGCCCAAATAAATGGAAATAAGCGTATTCGCCTCATTGAATAGCATACCTTCGTCAAGGCACTGTTTTCTTTCCAATAGTTGTGGCCACACTTTTCATCAAACTTTTCACTCTTCCCAGAATCATTGAGTTACAGGTTGAATCATTGAGTTAGAGGTTGAATAATGGAATTGATTTCCTTTTAGTAGGGTTGAAATAAATAGTCAATTGATTTATTTATAAACAAAATCACAATATTTACATTAGAACAGCTGATTGTCTGATTCGATTAGATTGACTTGATTGACAACGCTCCGAATAAGGTCAATGACCGGTACCAACTTAATTTAAAATAGTCCCATGCCCAACTACCATCAAAATTCCCCAGAACCCTTTACCTTGCAGTTTTGACAGAACCTTTTTAAAGGACATTGCAGGGACAAGCAGAGGTCATTCAGGTCGAGGACTTTCCACGATTAAGTGTTCGGGAAAATTCCTCAGGTACATTTTGCCGATTTTCTGAGTTGTCCATATTTCGCTCATAAATCTAGGGTGGCTAATCCGTTATTTTAGCACCAAATGGCCTTGTGCGGATTTCTTTGTGAGCCGAAAAACAGCAACGTGATCAATTGTTTGTTCCTAAAGGCCAAAGTATTTTGGTAAGTCGTTTTTCTTATTTGTTTTCTCTGTGTTTCTCTATTTCCTATGTAAAAGCATAGTTTTCTGTAAATTATACGGTTAAATTCCGAATATTGGACATACCTACCTATCGCTCCACGCCCAGTCTCATAAAGTCCATTTGTTTCAGGCCTTTACCTTTAGATGTCACCTTTTATTCGTCACGCTTTAGTCCCTAACTGTCAGTAAAGAGTTATATGTTAAGCGTACTGCATATTTCAAGTAGTACCTCCAATCTTCAGCCTCCTCTAGACAATTGGAAGCCTTAGTGACTCCTAGTTACTGAACTTCAGTGCCCAGGGTCAGTTGCTTCTTGTCGCGATCCTGATCCAGTTCCAGGCCATCGGAAACATTGGGAGATATTGATCCAACCCTTCAGGTGCGCCTCCAGAGATGAGGGACTACTCAGGTTTGATAAGTGTGTTGTATTGTCTTAATGTCAATCCTTACCAACCTCTTGTTGGAGTAAATCACCACAACAACGCAGTTCTACTACAGTAAATTAACCTTCAGATTAGATGTTGTTATTTCAGTTTTAATTAATTATATATATTACCTTTATTATATGAAATTTACCATTTAGGTTATGTACTGTTAGGTAGGTACTTCAATTTTAAGTATTTACCTATACCATCTATATTATTCCATAATATTAAATTGCTGAATGGAGTGCTGAATTAACGGTGTAGTCCCCTGGATTTCCTCAAACTTTGGTAGCTCCTGATCCAAAAATTCTTTCAGGCGGCTCGCCTCACTCTTTGTCAGCTCTACATTTGACGTTGGCTCAATCTGACCAATGGGGCTGCATAAATTTGAAGCATCTAGTGTTTTGTTCTTCAAATAGACTCGATTGGAGCGGAGGTCTAATTGGAACGAGTGCCGGCCTAGAATATCCATGCTCCATGCCCATTGCTTCTCAGGCTATGTATTGTTACTTCAACTTTATTTATTGATCTATATTTCTCTAATAACTATCCCATAAATACATGCTGCACAGAATACAGGAAATACTTGTACACTGGGGTTAAATGGCCATTTACGAAGGTACTGCATTTAGTAAGCTTATTTATTAATTTATATTTCAGGTATTATTGCTGTTAATTGTTATACAATACTTTTTATTTCTTTATTTAGGGACTCAAGTTGAGTGTATTTATTAATTATTGTAAATACTATTTTAAGAACATATGGTTAGGTACTCCGAGACGATTTCTTTTCTTGTTCTGGTTCCAGTGTGAATAATTTTCAGTGTTCTAGGGCGGTCGGAAAACCCACTCCGAACCTGCTCTGGAGTCAAACCTGTTCTGTAGCAAAGCGTTTCACTTTTGTCCTCCCTTCTTGTTTACGTTTATATTTCAGGTTGTGCTGCTATAGGTCCGTAGAAGTTTCCTGCTTTCGTTATATCGGTTGATTTCGTGTACTGCAGGAAAAAGCAGGTGGCGCTCTATATTTAGTTATTTAATTGACCCACACCCCTCTCCGCATTGAAAGCTAGTCGGCAACCCTTCACACGAAGTCACGTTTCTAGATTTCAGCCACCAACCAACCCTCTCTTCCTATTTTTTTTCTTTTAGTTACCCATTCACTGTCTCATTTCCTCAAATTTTAATATTTACCTCTCCCTCGCGTTTTGTGGGGTAATAAATTGGCAGTGTCCGTTGTTTCCACGTAACAGGCCTACTAAAGTATCAACTCGTTGCCCAACAATCAAGATAATGATTCCCAAAAAAGTATTCTTACTCAGTTTACCACCAGGATGCGAATTCAGAACTTCCAGTGAAAACTTCTTGAATGAGAAAACTGTAATCCAAGAAGAACCATCAACACTTCCCAGAATACTCACAAGAAACGATGATCTGCAACCCCAAGTAAAGCCTTTGAAACTCTCCTGGTTACCTCTGAATGAACTTCACAAATTGATAAAGGTAAAAGAACACCTTGCACCAATCGAAGCCGAAACGTAATCAACAAGTAACTTTCACTTCTGGATAACACCTTTATATATTTTAGGAACGATTGTAGTAATAGTTATTTGTTACAAACTCAAGCAAACATGGAACCTGGGAAGAAAAAGGATTTCAAACAAGAACGTTGGGAGGACACCAATGGAAGAAACAAATCCCGAAGAAGAGGATCCAACAGTTTTGTTAGTCCCTTACAAAGCCCCACGAAAGAAGAAATTATGGATCAATATATCTGGAATACCACCGAATATCATTGAACCCATGGCTCAGCAGCGACAACTCGATATAACAACCTAATTTCGAAATTCAATTACTAAGCTAAGCAATATTTTATGTATAAATTCAAGGCAATTAAATGTTAGAATTAGTTTGAAGTTTCAATTTACGTTGTGTGTGTAAATAAAGTTTTGATTAAAGAGCTTTTAAAAAATACCCTTTTCCAGAGAAAATCCTTAATTTGTATTTTTATTTAGGATTTTCTTTATGAGATGAGAGTCCATGTTTCGCTTCTATAAATTACTAGTAAAATACATTTATTGTAGACTTGTTTCTGCTTCAAAGGTGGTTTGGACTGGAAAATGTGTCGCATTTCACTATACGCCGTCCACCCCAGTCGTATTGTCCTATTAGTTTCAAGCTCTTGATTGACTTTGTTAAGCGTTTATTTCCTGTCCTAGATGCTTAAAAGTTTACTTTTCTCACCTGTCGGTTTTCTATGTTTATTGTGTCCCTATCTGTTCGCTCATTTGTCACAAACTCTGGTTTTGTTATGTCCATTTCTAATCCGATACTATTGGCTTATTGAAGTGATTCTTTCAGCATGATTTCTGAGTCTGTTTCGTTCGGGGCGAATATTACGATGTCATCAGCTAATTTTAAATTATTGAGGGTTTCTCCATCATGTATTGATCTCTCTATTTTCTCAATATAGTTCCTTGAACACATCTTCGAGGACTAGAGTGAACATCTCAGGTGATATTATACCGCCTTGTCTTACGCCTCTTTTCAACTTCCCTTCGTTTGTAATTTCATGCATTCTTAATTTAATTTTTGTTGCTTCTTGAATATTTTTGATTATGTTTAGTATATATCACTGATCTATTATTGCATTTCTCATAGCTCTTTCTATCGCCTAGAATTTGACAGTGTTGAAGGCTTTCCTCGATGGATGCTAGCCATGTTGTAATGTTATATTCAGTCGTCTTTTTATCTAGTATTCTTGTGTGAAGATGTTCTATAAGGCTGTAGCCTTCTATAGCCTCCTTGTTCTCTAGATTGGTAATCATCGTATTTTCTTTCCAGGCAGGTGGTTATTTTCATAAAGAGTTTGTATATCTGAGGCAGGAGGCCTATGGGTCTGTAGCTTTCAAAATTTGATGGTTCTCCTTTTTTGTGCATCAGAATGACGACGGCAGTCTCCCAGTGGTGTGATATTTTCCGTTCTATTAGACATTTATTGAAAAGTGTATTCAGTTGTTTAACAAGGCATTTTAATGCCTTCTTCAGCAAATTCTTTCTATCCTAAATCAGGGATCTCTTCTGACCCAACATTTAGATTTTAGGATATTTCGCTTTCGGTTTCTTGTTTGTTATTTTTGTTATCGGTTTTTGCGTCGTATAGTTCCTTACATAAATTTTCTACTACACGCTAATATCCTCTCTGTCTTCTATACAGTTTGTTTGTCCATCAGCTATGTAATTTCTCTTTTGAGTGTGTTCTCTCGTCCGAAAACACTTGGGCCTTTGTGTTGTTCTATCAATTTTTCGATTTGTGCTTCTTGGTAGTTTTGAATGCTTCAGATAGGTAAGTCAAACTACTAATATATGGCTCAACTTATCGAAATAGTTGATAAAGAGTGATTTAACATAGTTCGCACTCAGCACGCAAAATTCCCTAATTTTCATCGAGTTAACTTCTAGCACAATCTGGAATTCACTACAATAAAATTCCATTGAATTTACTTGTAAATGGTTTTTTCTCTAAGGGTACATATTTGCTTTTAGAATCGTCCTTCTCACCCTGGAACGCTCAATTACCTGTCGTCCACTTTCACAGCGACATAGGTATTTGCTTAGTGGATAAACGGGGGTTTAATCAATGCTTCCCGTCTGTAGATCTTCATTTTATTTAATCCAAAATTAAAAGAGATAATTTTTAAACTTTATTTTATAAATTTATGTGGATAAATTCCGAGTACAAACACAACCAAAATTTATATCATAGCAAAAGGAGAAGTCCGGATAATGGAGAAAACAATGGAGCCGCTTTTCACACGCACTAAATTCGTATAAATGGCAATGGAGATGAACTGAACTTCCTCTCGAAGTTCATTCTGATTTATTGTCTCTTCAGCTAAATACCAGGTTTATCTATATTAAAAGTCGTTTTGGGGAATGGTAATTTACATTTCAATGGGCTAATGTTCGATTCAATTATAGATTTCTGTAGAGTATTTAGGCACGTTTCCTCAATAAATTCCTTAGTAAAACAAAAAAAAAGTTCGAGTCGGTGATATTTTAATTAAAATTGCACATTGCTTTTTGAGGAGATTGATGGCTTTTAATAAGGGCCGCACCGAAGGCGTAATTTGCTAGACGTTTCGAGTTAAGAAAGCGACATAATTTTCAGGGACATTTACAGTAAATTTGTTCCAATTTCTTGACTCGAGAGGTCTAAGCCGTTTTAATGGTGGCAGGGAGAGTGGCATTTATTTTATATGAAAACTAATTTGCTTACAAAGATGTTTCTACTCGAGTAAATTTTACTCGGATTTGTAATTTGAATGAATGATACTAGTCCCTATTTTTGATTGATGTTAATCCCCGTAACAAATATTTACAAGTAATTTAAATGTATCTACAATAAACATTTTAATAGTCCAGGAGGTGGCACCAAAAACATGCAAGAGTTTTCGCAAGGCGGATATTTTCAAAATAGGTCGTACTTTAGTGCTAGAATGCTAGTGTACAGTCAGCACTCACAGTTCCGGGACAGCTGGCTCTGGGACGCGGGCAAAGTTGTAATTTTAAGAAGCATCTAAACTGTTTTCTCAAAGTTCAAAATTTATAGAAATTTTGCACATTATCTGTTTGAAGGTCACAGATAACGTATGTAAATCGTCAGACGTCTAGTTCGTTGCAATAAGGGGGTCAGACGTCCTCAAAGTTCTTATTTTATGGCATTTTCTTCGGTGTCCTGTCAAAATATATTTTTGCAGGTATTTGACAAATATATTTGAAGAAAATGCCATAAAATAAGAACTTTGAGGACGTCTGACACCCTTTTTGCAACGAACTAGACGTCTGACGATTTACATACGTTATCTGTGACCTTCAAACAGATAATGTGCAAAATTTCTATAAATTTTGAACTTTGAGAAAACAGTTTAGATGCTTCTTAAAATTACAACTTTGCCCGCGTCCCAGAGCCAGCTGTCCCGGAACTGTGAGTGCTGACTGTACACTAGCATTCTAGCACTAAAGTACGACCTATTTTGAAAATATCCGCCTTGCGAAAACTCTTGCATGTTTTTGACGCCAGCTCCCCAACTATAAGCTTCTCGAGAAAATAAAACCAGAAAGTTGCATTTTCTATATGCATATACATAATCCTGCTTATTGCTTCTCTTTGTTGCAAAAAGTTCCAGCATAATTATGACAAGGCAAAATGATTATTCCCGTTCTAGGAAGTAGAAGTTTTCCTCTTTTTTTCCAGTGCCCGGAAGAAATAGGGATTGCATATTTTGCATAAAAAGTTGCCTCTCGAGACGTTATTATATGAAAAAGTAAGACAATATGGACTAAAAGTTTTCTTTAAGAAAAATTCAGTTTATTATTTTGCTGATTAGCGACTAGAAAATAATTGAAATTGTTTGCAGAGTTGGACTCTCTATTTATATTCATCAAATCCAAAGTACTCAGAGCAGTTTTGTTTTAATACTTAGTTACTACTCGTTTTTCAATGTTTCACATAAACTAGTTGTACGCAATCAATTTTTAAGGTCACTTAAAGTGCAGCATTATTTTCTACTATATTTTAATAATTAAAGATGATTCGATAAAATCAATTAGGCGTCTTTTAGAACCATCTTCATAGTTCTTGATTAAACGTCGCTGAAAGAATGCAGGAAACGGTATTCCCGAATCTTCCTCATTAAACGCATCAATCTCCTAGGATAGTTTAAAAAGGAAATTTCCCGGAAATTTTAATTAAAATATGATTTGAAAAAAAAAAAACTAGTGCAAGATAGGAAAAGCTGATTTATTTGA
Organism: Ceutorhynchus assimilis; assembly: GCA_917834065.1. Classification (NCBI taxonomy): domain Eukaryota; kingdom Metazoa; phylum Arthropoda; class Insecta; order Coleoptera; family Curculionidae; genus Ceutorhynchus; species Ceutorhynchus assimilis. The sequence continues at coordinate 2,671,068 of OU892285.1, read as the reverse complement.
ATTGGAAAGGTTCAACATTTTCCTTCTAGATGGGAAGAAAATGTAGGTAGATACTGGACAACCTTTTCTAATTAAAATTATGAGTTTGAGTTTGATGTTCTTGATGCGATTAAAAAACTAAAACCTAAAAAGTCAACAGGCCCAGACAACATACCTGCCTATATATACAAGGGTCTTGCCGTTTTTATGATGAAACCTCTGGCACATATTTTCAATCTTTCCATCACAAGTACACAATTTCCTGAAGCATTTAAAACAGCTCTGGTTACACCCATTCATAAAAACGGTAATGTGAATGAAATCAGCAATTACAGACCAATAAGCTTAATCAACGTAATAGCAAAGATATTTGAACAAATCCTATGTACCAAATTAACAAGCGCTCTAAAGCCAAAAATTTCTAAATTTCAGCATGGTTTTGTGACTGATAAAACTACTGTTTCAAACCTTTGTGTGCTATCTGAACGTGCTTCTGAGGCAATAAAAAATAAAAAACAATTAGACGTCATCTATACCGACTGTGAGAAAGCCTTTGACAAGGTCGATCATGGGCTGCTTCTGGATCGACTAGTTTCTATGGGAATATCATACTCCACCTTTATGTTCCTAAAATCATATCTGCTGAATTGGGTTCTGATGGTAAAGATAGGCAAGACTACCTCAAGCAAGTACGTGGCCACCTCAGGAGTGCCTCAGGGTAGCACCTTAGGCCCACTGTTGTTTGCTTTGTTCATTAACCCCCTCCCTGGCTGCCTTACTGAGTCATCGGGACTGCTTTTTGCGGATGATTTCAAATTTTTCAAGGAAATATCTTCACCTCAGGATTGCTTCTTGCTCCAGGGGGATGTGGATGATGTCAATTGTTGGTTTAGGGAGAACAAAATGTCATTAAATGTGAAAAAGTGCTCAGTCATGACTTTCTCACGAAAAAACAACATTATTGGGTATGACTATGCTATTAATGGGGTCAATTTAGAACGAAAGAGTGAAATCAAAGATTTGGGAGTTGTCTTTCGGAGCGATGTGAGATTCAATTCCCATTTTATTGGAATGGTCAATAGGGCTTATAAATCTTTGGGATTCATTATCAGAAATGGAAAGTCCTTTGAGTTGGGAACGATTGTTAGACTTTATCATGCTCTAGTGAGACCACATCTAGAATATGCTGCCCAGGTTTGGATGCCCACAGCCCACACGCATGTGGACCATATAGAAAAAGTTCAAAAGAGGTTCTTGAGATACCTTTATGTCAGGAAAAATAACATATATCCTTATATGGTTTCATATAGAAGCATGCTTGAGGGCTTTGGGTTTCAGAGTTTGCAGGATAGAAGAGATAAACAGGCTGTGATATTTGTATTCTACCTTCTGAATTATATAAAGTATAAAGACTGTGATTTAACTAAATATATACACATTAACGTTCCTAAAATTAATTTAAGAAACTTAAACTACGAGCTTTTTAGTGTAGATCTAGTCAGTACATCACCCATAAATACAATGTTATTAATATGCAATAGAGTACTCGCCCGAGTCAACATAGATATATTTTTCACAAGTATCAGAGAATTACAGATGATATAAGTAAATCCTAGTGCTGTGAATGTCTGTTTGTTTAGTTTAATTTTGGTCTAGTATAGTATAGTTTTTTTTTTTCTTGTTAAGTTGTTTTTAACCATTACCTATAATTACCTCATCGGTGTTTGTAATGTGAACCATAAATAAATAAATAAATAAATAAATAAATAAATAATGGGACTACATTTAAACATTAGATTTTCAATCCAACTTTATTTGAGTGGATATTATTTTGCTATTTATTTCGTATTTGTGTTTTACTGATCCTTACGCGGTGCGCACCGGGGCTTTTATAGTTATGTGCGTCCTTCTCTAATACGCTCGAATTTTCGTGATTCAGTTCATCTTGAAAATAGTCGAATTTTCTTGCTTCTTTAACTGTAGTTACAGGGGGCAATCAAAAAGTACGAGTGGCGGGTTTATAACACTGCCCCCTTTCTCAAAGCTGTTCGCCTCGAACAGCTTATCACAATCGCATCCAAGTCAGTACGCTCTTGCCCTTGTATGGAGCCAGCCTCTCCATGTGAACGACCTTGGGCTTGGTTTTGGGTGTAAGTTGTATCCTGTATACCAAGTCGTTGATTTTCTTCGAGTCTCATCTTCATTCTGTCACTGGTCAGACGTAGCTTATTTCTGGCGAAATCGCGTACGACTCTAAGTCTGTCTTGGAGATCAGCCACGTAAACTGGAAGTACAGCCTCGTCTTCATCGACTGGAGGCCTGCCAAACATTAAATCTACTGGAAGCTTCATTTCTCTTCCAGTCAACAGCATAGATGGTGTATAGCCGGTGGACACATGCTGAAAGCTTCTATAAGCCAGAAGGAAAAGAGGCACTAGTTTATCTTAGTCTCACTGGTGATCATCTACAAACATCGAGAGGTATTGATTGATGGTCCGATTGTACCTCTCTACCATTCAGGCAGTCGTCCTCGTTTTTCTTATTCCCAGTAACCTCATCAGTTGTTTCCAAACCTCGGACTCAAAATTCCTTCCCTGATCGGTATGAAGTTCCATAGGTACTCCATGTCTGGATATGACGTTTTCCAGCAATTATTCCGCAACAGTAACTGCTTCCTGATTGGGAACTACTTCTGGCCACTTTGAAAAATAGTCCATAGCAACCATGAGGTACTTATTCCCTGACTCCGTCGTAGGAAAAGGACCTGCAATATCCACGGCAATTCTCTCCCAAGGGGAACCGGACATGTACTGCTTCATTTCTCGACGGGATCGCATCTTGGGTCCTTTCTTAGAAGCACAGAGATCGCATCTCTTGCACCACTCTTCAACATCCCTACGTCAGTTGATCCAATAGTACCTATTTCTTACTCGAGCCAAGGCCCTATTGACTCCAAAGTGTTCGCCACTCCTACTATACTGTGCAGTTCTTGAAGCACTCTGTCCATCATGGTCCGTGGCACAACCGTCTGATATACTAGGTTTTTTCCATCTGAACTCTCCCATTTACGAGTGATCTAGTCATCTCGTAGGCACAACGAGTCCCATTGCAGCCAGTATCCCTTCACCGTTTGACTCAAACTGGAAATTTCTTGCCATCCAGGTCGTTAGCCGTCTTGTAGCCAGCCACGCACCATTTTCAATTCCTTATCCATATTTTGTTGTTCTTCGAAGTCTTCTCTCGTAATGTCCTCATCAGTATTAGTATTAGCGTCGTTGTCGGAATTCTCAAGCCCTATTTGTTGAACGACTCCAGAATTTTTGGTTGCCTCCTTTTCCTCTTGCCTTTGGCAGAATTTGCATGACCTGTCAATACATGTTCTTCGTGATAGGCTGTCGGCGTTGGCATGACTCCTTCCTTTGCGATGTTTGATTTGGAAGTCATAACTTTGTAATTTCTCTAGCCAACGCTCTATTTGACCCTCCGGATTTTTAAAATTGAGTAGTCATTGCAATGCAGAATGGTCGGTTCTAACTAGGAACTTCCGGCCATAGAGAAAGCTGTGGTAATGTTCAATAGATTTTACTACTGCCAGAAGCTCCTTTCGGGTGACACAATAGTTCTTCTCTGCCATTCCAATGGACTTACTTACGTATCCAATTACTACTTCTTCGCCGTTTTGAATTTGGGAAAGAACAGCCCCTATTCCACTTTGCGAAACGTCGGTGTCTAAAATAAATAGACCTTCATTCCTGGGATACGCTAGAACTGGAGCACTAGTCAATTTATTTTTCAGCTCCACGAAAGACCATTGACATTCAGGTATCCAATCAAAACAAGCGTTCTTTTCATATAAAAGGCTTCGCAATCTTCCGAAAACCCTTGACAAACCGGCGGTAGTAACTGCAGAGTCCCAGGAAGCTTCTCACTTCAAGTTTATTCTTTGGTCTGGGCTAATCTCGCACAGCTTGGACTTTATCTGGATCTGTCTCTATTTCTTTTGATGAGACGACATGGCCGAGGAAGTTTACTTTTTCCTGGAATAGGACACAATTCTTGAGATTTAGTTGCTGATTGGCACTTCGAATCCTGGCAAAAACTTCCTTCAAATTCGACAGGTGTTCGTCGAAATCTTTGCCAATCATCATGACATCATCCTGATATACCATGCACGTTTCCCAAGTCAATCCTCGCAAAACTAACTCCATCAGTCTTTCAAAAGTGGCAGGTGCCTTGCATAATCCAAAAGGCATGACGTTAAATTCATATAGGCCGTTTCCTGCAGTAAATGCGGTCTTCTCTTTATCCTCTTTATTGAGTTCCACCTGCCAATATCCAATTTTCAAGTCCAGGGTTGAAAACCACTTGGACCCTGATAGGGTGTTAGGGTTATCGTCAATCCGGGGTAAGACTGAAGACACAATGACAAATACAAGTTACAAGTAACAAGAGACAAAAATTTAATAACACGTGTATCAATGCTATAACACAAAATAAATGGATACAAGATACAATTTACTTGCCACGCCAAGATATAAAATTTCGATTTTTTGGTATTTTGTATCTGTCACTTGTATCTTGTATTTGTCATTATGTCTCCGGCCTAATGGATACCTGTCTTTCTTCGTAATGTCATTCATGGCCGTTTCCACCAACCATTTTGGGGGAGCCTTAACGATAAGTATTCCCTAAAATGACATTTTTACATGGAGAAATGTCAGTTAGGGAAAGTAAGGCTCCCCTAAAATAGTTGGTGGAAACGGCCATCAACCTTCTATAATCCAAACAAAACCTGGTAGAACCATCCTTTTTCGTAACTAGTACGACCGGCGATGAGCATGGACTATTAGATTCTTCTATGATGTTGTCCTTCAGCATTTCCTCGAATATGGTGTTGACTTGCTGTTGCTTTGCGAAAGAGAGTCTTCGTAGTGGGTGGCGAATGGGTGTAGCACTTCCTGTGTTGATGCGATGATCTATCAAATTAGTTCGTCCAGTAATTTTATCTTGCACAAAAATACCAGCCTCTTTTTGCATAAAGTCAATAGCTTTCTTCTTTTCTTGCTGGCCTAAGTGATTCCAGCTCTTTTCAAACTTCTCCAGAAGCTCTATTGATAAATGTGCTTCATTTGACAAAGGCTCCTTCTTTGCGCATCTGACTACTCCTATAGCTGGTGTACATCTGACAATAACGTCTCCTTTCTTCAATGTCACACGGTTTGTTGTTAGATCGACCACTCTCACTGGAAAAACATTGTTGGGATTCACTAAACAATATGCCACAAGTGTTCCATTCTGCATGTTTCGTGTTGGTTCTACAATCATGGTGTTCACGCCTTCTAGCTGTTTTTCTAGGTGTGCCTGCACATTGGACTCACTATTTCCAGGAATTCGTGTATCTTCAGCAACGATTATTCTAATTTGTCAGTCCTTATTTGACGGTGATGAGAAGAGTATTTCTTCGTTGCCCACTCTCAACATTTTATTTTTGAAGTCCATTGATAGGAAATCAAAGGTTTCTAGGACTCCCAATAAAAAATTATCCACTATGTCAGCAACTATCACTTCTACCTTAAGTTCGGTGCTGCCTATTCCCAATGTCACGGTGGTCTCTCTAAAAACATTTATCAAATCTCCCTTAGCTGTTTCTAGCAGTGGTTTATTTCTCAACATCATTAAACAGTCCTTAGAAACCTTGTCGGGGCGAACCACTGATCTTGATGCCCCTGTGTCGATGGTCAAATCGCATTTCTTGCCGTTGAGGGTGCCTTGGGCAACGAGACTTTCACAATTCTTCTTGATGGAGAACACCCTTACTTTGGGGGCTCGAGAATCGGTGGTCGCCAGCATTCGCCCTCTTACACTGGCGAGGTGGCGTTTTCCTGATGATGTTTGGAACCATCTTCTTCCCCCGCTTCACGATCTCCTGAGCGGGAACGCCGCTTACAGTTTCTGCTAATATGTCCTTTCCGGCCGCAGTTGTAACATTTGATCTGTTTTCTGGCTCTTGGTTCTTGGTCTAACTTCGCGCAGAATTCCTGAAACAGCGCCTCCAGTTTTAGGAACATATCTGCGTCTGAGTTTGGGCGATCCTCTGCTATCTTCACTTTCCTGATCTTGCCTCTTCGATTTAAAGAGGCATTTTTGGCAGCTTCATATTCCAATGCATGGACAACGGTGTCAGCTAAGGTGTTATGCCTACTCATTCTCAGTGCTTGTTGCAGTTGCAGGTCTGTATCTTTCACTCCATCGATAAAGTACTGGACATTTATCTGTTCAATGAAGTCTTCAGGAGCTTGTGGATACGCCAATGTCACCATTCTCTCGATGTCGCTACTAAATTCCTGCAGTGTCTCAGATGGACCTTGGACTCTGCTGTAGAGTTGACTCTGGTAGACTTGACTGAGATACCTGTTTCCGTACCTCAGCTCTAAGGCTCTTACAACAGCTGCATAATCACTTTGTTCATCCATTTGCATTAGCAGCAGCCTCAAACTGTCGTTTATACATAGACCATGATGTTTCGCCGTCAAAAGTTGGTGGTTTAAGTTGGCCGCGTACGATTGGGCTCACCGATACATCCATTTTGCTGGTACTTTCGTTGATATTGGGTTCTTCGCGAATTTTCTCCATTTTCTTCTCCAGTTTTCTATATTTTTTCTCGAATTCCTTTCGGATCGTCCCCATTTCGCCTTTGACTTCTTCTCGAACCGTTTCTATTTCGCCTTTGACTTCCTGTTGGATGTTCTGGAACAACCCAGCGATCCTGTCAATATCCCTCTGTTGTCTGTCTTCCTGTTCTTGCAGAATTTTTTGGAGCCGGTCTTGCTCTTTCTGTCGCTTGTCCTCTTCTTCCTGTTTTTCTTTAAGTCGCCTTTCTTCTTGTTCTTGAAGGATTTTCTGTACATCCCTACCCATGTTGTTCCGGATTTAAAAGTGCAAATTATCTCCCGTTTCTCTGATTTTTTTGTACAGCTTCTTCTTTTCAACGCAGCTCAGTCTTGAACCACACAGGAAAGTTACAAGTTGTAAATTTCTTTACTGTTACGTACAAATTTTGCCTTAGTACGTAACTGAGATTTCGTATAAATTCAGTAATTAATTCAGGTATTTGTTAGGGTATGTATAAAGCTTTACACCGAGGGATTAATATTTTTCGGTGATTGATAGGTTTCTCATTGGATTTTACTAGATTTCTATCTTTTTGATTGAATGCGAAATAATATGTGGGTGTTCAACAAAGGTATATTTTTCGGGGTATTACTGAGTTAATTTTTTGTATTCAGATAACAGGGTACGTTCAGGATAATAAAGCCCTACTACTAGGATCGAAATCTATTTTTTTTAGCTCACGAAAGTTGTCTAAAAAGCCCTAACTGTTGATGAAGATGTTTGTTTACTTCCACATAAATATTAATTGACAACACTTACGAGTCTCGTATTTTCCATTATTAAAAAATCTGCAACACCACAAATCACTTTCACACCCTTTAAATCGATGTTTCACCCTTAATTCCACTGATATTTACATTTTCCCGGTTATTTATTTTTCCGAATAAGTGTGGTTATGGGACACTTGTTGATCCTGTTCAGGAAGCGCTGTTGCCGAGGTTTCTTGACTTTTGCTGCTATCGCATTGCTACTACGTTGCTATCACTGAACGAGTGGTCATTTTGATGGTTTTTAGACTAAAAACCGGGTAGATGATGATTATTGATTAATTAATAAGTGTTGGGGGACAAAATTAAATAACAACTTTGAGTTTTGTTTGTCATCATTGTAGTTTGGGTTGTTCGTTTCAAGCTGATTGTCTCGTTTTCCTGGTCAAGACCGGAAATCTGACACCAGAGGGCATCTTGGAACACCTAGAATTCAGGGAAATTTCTTATATGAGCTCACCAGGTAAATTGCCAAAATAGGGTCGTTCTTTTTAAATTCGCATGTTGAGCAAGCAACAACTTGTTGGCAGATTTTACCGGCGGTCCTCTTTGCTGCGTTCTTTGGAACATCCACCTTTTGGGAACTCAAGTGGTAGCTGACTTAATTGGTTTTGGGCTGAAAACTTGGATTTGGTCGTAAGTCCCCGTATTTGTAAGCCAACTACTCAGAATTTTCTGGAGACGAAAATCTATGCCATTTTGTTGAATTGTCGGTGGGAGAAGCGAGCACGTTTTGTTCAACTAAGAGCCCGAATTGTAACCAGGATATTGGGTTTTTCCCTTTCGACGTTTTGCTAACGTTTCGAAGGTGAGGTGTCAGAGTACCCACAACACTGAACTTGAAACCGAAATTTACCCTATTTAAGAAGGGAAGTCAAAAGAAGCTGATGGGGTCTGTTATCAGGTCTGTGAGGCTGTCATGAGACAGTAATGGAAATGGATATTTAGGCTGCATGGAGGACCACAAGGGGGTGATGTACCCGTTCATTTATTAACGTTTTCCAATTATTTTTTTAAATTATTATTAATAGTATTTCTTATATTTAACTTAGTACATTTCCAAGTTTATTTTTCCGCCTTCATCATTATAATTATTACAATGGGTGTACTGTACCAATGAATATTAATTTACTATATTTGAGGTGAAATTTTTGTACAAACCCGCGCCCCGGTATACCATGGTATAAGCCTCCACAGGTTTTAAATAATATTATTAATCTTTTTATTCCTTAATTGTTCTCTTTTACTCTCATTGGAGTGAGGTGGTCAAACATTTATTGGTAAATCTTGAATTTATTCTAGTGTCTTTTATAAGACCAATACAAATTGGTCCTTGCTACTTTTTGATAATTTTGACAATTACATTTGATAACTCGTTTAATAATATATACTGTGGTATTATATACAGTGAACACGTAAAGGTTGGAATAAAATCTATAAAATACACAGGGTGATTATTTTTCAAAAAAACCTCGGACACGTCAATTTTTGATTTTATTGGCCGTTTTTATGATGATAATACCATATATACAGGGTGACCCGAAAACAAGTTATGAAAGCTAACTTTATTTTTTTAAATGAAAACACCAATTTTTTATATCATTTTTAAATTCTACGTTAAATTCTGAACACATTTCATGTATCATGGCTTATACCTATCTTCAACTGTTTCGGAAAAATTGACAGTTGAAAATTGACTTTTTTGCAACTTTGACAGGCTGTAGAACCTAAACGGTTAATTTTAGGGGAAAACCGATTTTACATTCCAATCTCAGATTTTTATAAACTATCATCTGATACCAACTTTGAATTTAATCCATGATTAAAAATTCCAATTAAATTTAATCTCCGGTTAAATTGAAAGTTGGTATCAAATGATGGTTTATAAAAAACTGAGATAGGAATGTAAAATCGGTTTTGCTCTAAAATTAACTGTTTAGGTTCTACAGCCTGTCAAAGTTGCAAAAAAACCAATTTTCAACTGTCAATATTTCCGAAACAGTTGAAGATAGGTATAGGACATGATACATGAGATAGGTTCAGAATTTAACGTAGAATTTGAAAATGAAATAAAAAATTGATGTTTTCATTTAAAAAAATAAAGTTAGCTGTCGTAACTTGTTTTTGAGTCTCCCTGTATACATGGTATTATCATCAAAAAAACGGCCACTAAAATCAAAAATTGACGTGTCCGAGGTTCTTTAAAAAATATCCACCCTGTATATTTTATAGATTTCATTCCAACCTTTAGGTGCTCACTGTATATTTTGCCTTCTATTCTAAACATCCCCCCCCCCCCCCCCCCCCCCGAACATATTAAATAGATTTATACTCATTGTTTTCCTATTTGACTCTTATTTTACCCCTACTGACCTCAACCAAACTAAGGTAAAGTTGTTTTGAAGAATAGATGGTGGGAACATCTTTGGAGGAATTTTAGAGATCAGGGACTTTCTGGTTTAAGTCCGCGGATTTTATTTTGTAAAGCAGTGGCGCCCTATAAAGCTAAAACTATATAGTTAACCTACTCTCACACTGACTGAGTAGCCGCGAGCACTTTGTTGCGCTGGCCGCATTCCTTAAGGGTGTCTTACTGTACCTAGGCCTATTCTACAACTTTCTTCAGGAGAATCTTAAGCAAGTTATAGGAAGAAAAAACTTTAAGGTTCAGTTAAAAACATGGCTCTGTAATATAGATAGATTAGAAATAAGAAATTTATTTACTTAAGTATATTTCTATGCAAAAATTATAATTAATATAAAAAAAAAAAACCAAAATTGTTATTATATATGTAAAGAAGTGAAAAAATAACCTGATTAGTGACCTTACCCAAAATTGACCAAATATAATTATATGTGACCTAATCTCGAATGTGTAAAAGTGAACCAGATTAGTGACTTAACAATCAAATGTGGCTAGCACCTAAACGTAAATACGGAAAAAAGGACTTTTTTGTTATATGAGAAAACACAAACAAGCAACTTACAGTTTCTTCTGTGCTAAACGTTTTTATTTGTCAAAATAAGTAAATCATACTTTATTGTATCTATATTTTGTGATAAATAAAAGCTATTTTGATTTGATTTGATTTGATTAAGGTTTATTTATTCAAATTAAGTTTTCAAACAGTTTAAGGGTTAATTTTTGCGCAACATTACTGGAACGTATAAAGTTAGCCCCTCCCACAATGTTTTATAAAACCATAGAGCAGCATGTGCAAGTGTCAAATCATTCATTAAACACCAATCAACATCGGCCAAATAATTATTTTATTTTCTACTTTACTATTATAGATCCATAATACCTAGGAAACGAAATACGTTAACACACCTATAACAACCTGATCCATAACGCCCGCTTTTGCGGGCGTTATGATCTATAACGCCCGCTTATAATACCTTAAGGTGTTTTTGTTGTTGTTGTTCTATTAATTTGCACTTTACCCTAGGCAGCCACTAAATGTCTGACCGAAAATAATTTTCGGTCTAGCCAGGATTCGAACCCGGTCTACCATCAATGTTTCCCATGTAGTCCAGCGCGTTAACCCACAGGACCACCACCGTTGCCTTGCCTTATGAGATGTTTATAGATATATTAATTTATTTCGTTTCTATGTACAGGTCGCAGGTACAGGTACAGGTCACAGGTACAGGTACATGTCAAAATACAAAACAATATTCTGTCACACAAGTTTAACTGATTTTGTTAATAACAAATTGATGAAAAAACATTGTGTTGAGTAGAAAATAAAGCATTGTATGCACCACGGGGATTTCAAGATTATAATGCCCTTCAGGCGAAATATATCCCTCGGGCCATAGGAAATAAAAAAAGCACGTCTATATTTAGAATGTTTGCATTCTTCATTATGACCATTAATACTCAAAATCGTATCGATGGCCCTGTCAATCTCAACAGTCCCCAAGTTTGAAAACAGTAAGGCAAAGCATTCCTGCTATTCGTGATAGTGCATAGGCGTATCCAGGATTTTGGTTTGGGGGGGGGGGGGCTGTTAAAAAAAAAAACGCTGCGCACAATAGTTCATCATTTTCACGTGCCTCTCATTGGCTAGAGCTGATATTTATGCCCCCAAGTAGTGAAGGACGAAAATAGGTCATAGGTTAAAACTAGCTTTATGTCAGCCATGTTTTGGAATGGTATACTAATGAAAAATTCGCCGTCCTCGCATGTTTGGGAAAGTGACGTCCCTTTCCTATCCCGCGTTTTCGCAGCAGTTTAAATATTCGATTTTCAAATCATTTTATTTTCGAAAATAAGCGTTTTTTTTTTTGGAAAAAAAGCATACAGATTTTATCAGAATGACTAACAGATTAATTTAAAAATGTGAAAGTTGCCTATTTTTGTCAGGAATTCACCTGTAACATACCCAAAAGTTACGCGCCTATTCTTTTATGCGGGGCGACAATAATGTTCACACCGGGCCGCTTATTCGCATTTTTTTGGTGAGGAGAAGAAATTTTGTTCACGGAGGCCCTTCTCTCCTGAGGAAGGAACTGAAGGAAGTACCTACATATTTCGGACATCCAAGATGATTAGGATGAAGCACTTGATTCCCTTGCTGCATTAGGCGTTCGCCATAAAAAAAAAACCCTATTATAGAAAGATTTTTTTATTTTTTAAATTTTTTTACATAAGATACCCTGAAAAAAAAAGTCTAGGCTTGTCTTAGAGGGGGCTGCAGCCCGGCAGCCCCCCCCCCTGGATACGCCCATGTGATAGTGTTTACCTGACGAAAATTGTAATAGTTTGGACACTATTGAATCATAAGCCGCCTAGTCGGATAATTTCCCGCACACTCGCTGGTTAGAGAAAACTCATTATTAACCCATTTAACTTGTGGTAAATGAAAAACGCCAACTAGCAATAAGTTAAAATTTAGAATACAAATTGAAAATTGATTCGATCGATTGACAGACATATTATATCAACAAACAAGCTTACATTAGACTTAGGTGGCAGTATAGATACAGCCCAATACAAATTCAGATGACTTACTTCTAAAATATACCTACATAAACCTGTTCAATAGTTGTAACATCAATATTTAGTATTTGGCATTGCAGTCCCTTCCTAGCAGCAACATTTCTGATTCTCAGCTGATTCCTTGTTTTTGTTTATATTTTCTACATCTCGTCTTTTCTCCATCACCTGTCGACGAGCGCATTCATTTCTCCATCGCGTGAGCACTTCCAGGTCGATTTGCAGTCCACTAGCCCAGGAAAAGAAAAAGAAGGCGATTTGGCAACATTGGTCTGCCTTGTTCGAACTTGAACAGCTAACCCATTATTTGTCATGTTTTCCGCTTGTAAGGGGGAAAAGCGGCGCTGCAACGTGTTACGGGATTAATTTTCTCCCTAAAATAAAGGTACCTCCATCTACCAATCGAGTCAGTAAGGTTCATAAACACTCACGCAGTTTTCAGGATTTTATTTTCACAGTACCACCTAACAATAATTGTGCTTATTTATTTAAACATTTGACTATAAATAATAACAGTTCCCTGCTTTGGTCCAATTACAGATTTCTGCTTTCCCCTTCCTCGATGGTACCATGGTACCCAACCTAAAATTGTGACACTTAAAAATTCCCTATTTGGACACCCATGCTTCCGAAAGGGATAGGTTTTTTTGGTAGAAAGAGGGCAGCTTTTTGAAGAGCACGTTGTGAGCTTCCTCTCTTAGCGCTTTTGCTGATTTTACCATAAGTTTTGAGTCCCTAATTGGATCCCCTTTGTGAGTTGCTGAGATTAAAGCATCACAGTGCCACTAGGCAGATTTTTGGTCAAATTTTAAGGGTTTAAACCTCAAACTTAACCGTTTTCCTTTGTGTGCTGTATCTGGAAAAGGTCAAAGTATTTTGGTAAGTTCTCGTTTCCTACTATTTCTCTTTTGCTTACCCTGTGTGAATATATATATTTTCGTTTCAGGCCTTTTTGTTTTTCCTCTTATTCTTTTCGTGTTACACTGCTACTGTTGTCTTCACCCTTCATCGAATGCTTGGCATCTCCTTCGACAATCTTAAGTACTGATTGCCCACCAACCACCTCAGAACTCAAGAGGACCTAAATCTCCCCATTACCTGCCAACCAGAAAGATTTTGAAGGTTTCCAGACCTCACTCCAAGTCAGAAGTCATCCTGGTCTCTGTAAGACTGGTAACCAACACGTATTTGAGGATTCAATCTGTAAGTCAGTCTGATCATTTGTGTGTGTTGTCCTGGGTCCTGAAATTATATGGTTACACTCCAGCTGAGATAAAGAGTGACGTTCTGTAGCCAAAATATAAACTTACGTCAGTTTCGCGACGTAGCACTGTTCAGCGAAGCAAGGGCTAAGAAATTCCATAGCTGGATAGAGGCTTATAATAACCTTTAAGAAATTTGTTGTTTTATTTTTGCCTATTACAATTATTACCTGATTTATACATCCTTGTATAACTTTGCACTTTAAGTAGGTACACTACTTTACGCCTAATTTAACATCGGGATAACTGTACACCGGGAAAATAGGCCTATTTCGAGGGTAAACGACTATTGATTTGTACATTGATTTTTGAGATCTTTAATGACTAAAATAAGGTTATAAATTTTTAATAAAATGGTAGGTATAGTATGGTTTTAAGGCAATAGAATAGGTAGTATTTTTAATAATTTACTGATAAATATTGCACCTTTTTTTTTGGTATATTGTATACTTTGCATTTTTGGAAGAGAGTATATAAACCATATCAGAGAATATTTGATTTCGATTATTTACATTTCTTGCCCCTTTTACAGCTGACTTTGACTGCATTTGCGAATCGACGAGTCCTCGCATGCTAATAGGTGATTTCACTTATTGATGCCCTGCTTTTTGTTCTCCTTGCTTTCCTGTGTTGATTTAATTACTTTGTATGCTCTAGGCTGTTTCCTGTTTTATTATTTTTCGCATTCAGGAACCAATTTACTTTAGGGCTGAAAACAGGTGGCGCTTTTAGTTTTGACCCAGACCACTCTACCTTTAATCTGGCTAGTCGGAGCTGCCCTACAAGTTGGTTTCCTTTCGGCCACCTTCAGGAGTTTTATCATCCCCTCCATTCTTTCACCCCTTTCCCTTCTTCAACTCTTTCTTCTTTTCTTCTTTCTCCCCCTTTTGCAATAATCGCTCACGCAACAAATAGGCAATCTCATCACTCTTCTTGTAACAAATTGGCGCCTGTCAACGGGTATTTATTTTATTTAATTTTTTTTTTTTTTGCTTATTGGTACAGAGCGTTTATTGTTTTGTTTTTTTTCTGGAGGTAGCAATAAAGCAAATTTGAGTTGGTGATTGCCTTGTGACTTGTGTGCGATCAAGACAGTGGCAGGACAGGATTTTATTTATTTATTTTTTTATTTTTTCTCTCTTTCTACAAGTTTTTTTTTAATTTTCTCTCTCACTCTTTCATTTGATTTTTCTGCTGCTTTTCCCGAATATATTTGGTGAAATATATTTTGACGGGCTATCATTATTTTTTTTTTTTTTTTTTTGTTTTTTGTTTTTTTGTTGTTCGATAGGTCGGGTTTGTGGTTTATACGTAGACCGGTTTATTCCTTTTTTTTTTTTGAATTTTTTTTTTGGTTCTGATCCACTCCGATACAAAAATTCACTTGTTTTTTTCTCTCGAGTGGAACAGCATAGACAGAATAAAATGGAAATTAATTTGTTAGGTGCTGAAGAAATTAAGTACGAGTTAGCCATTCGCGGTGTTCCAACCACAGGTTCATTTGCACGAAAGCGATCTGCGCTTCGCGATGCTTTACGACGCGAACGCGATGGTGAGGTTCCTGCCCCGCAGACTTCTTGTTTCGACAGTGAGAGCGAATTCTGCATATGCCAGGGTAAACTTGAAATCTTGGCCCGTGATATTTCGAATCTTGACAACGAAAATGGAGACGGCGAATATCGACGTATATGTACTCTTCTCACTCACACGGAAGCACGTCTCAAGCGACTTTCATGCGTATTACGCACTGAACGTGAAACCCAGCAAGAATTCATAGAACGTTGTACGGAGCTATTCAATCGCCTAGTTATGGCCCGCAATTCAACCACTTCCATGATTCAATCCCAACCAGTCGCTGAAAATCAGCCGTTCAGTCAGGCAAATCAGAATCTTCTGGACACCGACAATCCTATGCCAGGTCAATCGGATGTACCCCTTGTTAGACCCAGTACTTCCGATTTCGTGACAAACCGCGTATCACAGGATCCCGCTGTGTCTCATGACCTAATAGCCCTTAGTGATGATGACGATCATAATTCCGAGCAGGTAACTTCCGCTGCGACTGAGAATATTGCAGTCTCACGTCAAGCATCTCAACCGATTCCCTTGAATCGACCCCCACCTCGTCGAATCATTCCGGCACCCCGACATCTTGATTTTGATCACACGTCCGTAGGATCACGTCCATGCAGGCGACTCTCTTCTTCTAACGAGGAGTCGAATCATCCTAACCATCCCATCGTCAGGATCACTAATGCCACCGAAAATCCTGTAGAACAATTTCAACGGCAACGGTTTCGAGAAGCTCCTTCTGGTTTAGGTTCCAATTTTGGACCAACGGTCAGAACAAGTCTTCCTCCGCCAGTTTCTGTCAGATCTCAGCACGCAGAGATCAGTGACCCTGCTTCGTATCGACAATTTTTGGCTGAGCAGCCATTGCGTCAGATACGGTCATCTTCATATGCTCAACCATCTTCCTCTTCGAGGCCTCAATCTTTTCCCATCAATCCTCAGTTCAGACACGATACATTTACCAGACCACCAGATCAAGCGAATGTTTTACCGTTAACGTCACGGAGACAGTCCCATGTTCAGTTCGAGGATGAATATCCCGGATTCTCCCAACAAGTTCATCTTGATTCCACTCGCCCCAACGAAACTCTGAGCCATTCCAATCCATATGTAGATCTTGGAGAAAGACTGGACAATTTTGAGTATTCTCCTCTCCGTGGCGGAGATCATAGTCGCTCATTTCTATCTCCTCCCTACAACAAACGTCAGGATGTATCTTCTTGGGGTATTCAATTTAACGGTCAGACGAGCGTGACTGACTTCCTTGAGCGCATCGAAGAACTTCGTGTTTCACGAAACGTATCAAAGGAACATCTTTTACGTTCCTCTCCAGAACTTTTCACTCGAGATGCACTGTTGTGGTTTCGCACCGGTCGTTTTGCTAGTTGGGATGATTTAGTCTGTCAATTGAGAGAAGCTTTTCAACCATATGACTATGAGTTTGGACTCTGGGACGAAATTCATAGACGGACCCAGGGTGCTCAAGAGCGTGTTATTGGCTTTGTGGTGGCTATGGAGGCACTTTTCCGCAAGTTACCCACTCTACCTTCGGAGGGTACTCGGCTTCAGGTAATTCGTCGGAATCTTCTTCCACACATTCAACGACGTTTGTCAACTGAACGGGTGGAGACGCTTCAGGATCTCCTACGCCTGAGTCGATCCATTGAGGAAACCGAAGCCCGTGTCCAACGATTTGCCCCACCCCCAACGAATTATGGCACTCTTCTAGAAGCCGCTCTTGCTTATCATAAACCGTCATCTCGTGTCGCTCTCATTGATGGACCGATAGAACCATCACCCCTTGACGATCCTGATCTTGTTATGGACGAACGTCTCGATTTGGCAGCCATTCAACCCTCCTCGCTCACTTGTTGGAACTGTCGTGAAATTGGTCATAATTTTCGCCAGTGTTCAAAACCTCGACAAACGTTTTGCTTTAAGTGTGGTCATCGAGATGTTATCTCTAGAGATTGTCCCAAGTGTTCAAAAAACTGCCAATCAGGAAGGCTAAGCTAGACCCCTCGTCTTCCTGTTACTCTCAAAATCCCGGGGTCGACAAGAGTCGCGTCATCTTGGACTACGTTTTGTCGCATGCCAGAGGTGACCTACGACCTCATTTGGAGGTACTGATATACGGAAAGCCCATGTTAGCTTTATTGGACAGTGGTTCCACTCGCACCATTATTGGATCCAAGGGCTGGGACATTCTTCGACCTTTCTGTCGCGTTAATTCGCAGGCTCAATCCGACTGTATTGTCGCCAACCGCGAAAGCTGCCGAGGAATTGGATCCACCGATCTACCTATTCGCTTGCGAGACAAAGTAATTTTGCTCGAGGTGCTGATCATTCCTTCGCTTCCCCATTGTCTTATTCTGGGCGTAGATTTTTGGTCAAGGATGCAAATTGTCCCTGATCTCTACTCATCCGAGTGGTCATTCCGATCCAATGTCAGTGAGGTTCCTAGAGTCAGCGCCATACATTCCAAAGAGTCACTTTCTCCCGAACAGCGTATTATACTTGACAATCTTGTAGCAAATATGCATGCAACTATGGGTACAAAAATTGGCTGTACTGAGCTAGTGGAACTAGTCATTAAAACAGAGTCTCCCCCCCATCAAGCAGCGCTATTACCCCTTGTCCCCAGCTCTACAAAAGGTAGTGAATATTGAGCTTGACCAAATGTTAGCTGACGACATTATCGAACCGTCGGACTCTCCCTGGTCTTCGCCAATAGTGATGATCCGAAAAAAATCAGGAAATTGGAGATTTTGCGTGGATTATCGGTCCCTGAATAAGGTCACTACTCCAGACTCTTACCCTCTTCCGTATGTCAGCTCCATTTTGGATAAACTCCGTGATGCCCGTTTCTTAACCACCCTTGACATCAAGTCGGCTTATTGGCAAATTCCCATCGCCAAAGATTCTCGACCGCTCACTGCATTTACTGTGCCTTCACGAGGTTTATTCCACTTCAAAAGAATGCCGTTTGGGTTGACTAACGCCCCAGCAGTATGGCAGAGGTTGATTGACCGGGTCGTTAGTGTCGATCTTGATCCCTATGTGTTCGTCTATCTCGACGACGTGATTGTTTGTACGTCAACCTTTGACAAACATATCGAGATTTTGCAGGAGGTCATCGAACGCATTAGACGAGCTGGTTTGACGCTGAACCCAGAAAAATGTCAGGTCTGTAAGTCGGAGCTGAAATATTTGGGCTACGTCGTCAATTCAGATCGATTGTTGGTAGATCCTGAGAAGGTGGAGGCCATTATCCGAATTCCCCCTCCCACTAACGCTACTGAGGTTCGGCGTATCATCGGCATGGCGTCTTGGTATCGACGTTTCGTGCCAAACTTCTCCACGGTCATTGCTCCTCTTACGGCACTAACTCGCAAAAATACTAAATTCGTTTGGCATCCAGAATGCGAGGCAGCATTCAAGTCCATAAAAGAGAATTTGGTGAAGGCTCCTGTACTATCTTGCCCTGACTTTAATTTGCCCTTTGTCGTACAGTGCGACGCTTCCGATTATGGCCTGGGAGCCGTCCTTTCGCAGGTTCAAGATGGTGAAGAGCATGTCATCTGCTATCTCAGTCGCTCCATGACTAAAAGCGAGAGGCGATTCAGTACAACAGAGAAAGAATGCCTTGCTGTGCTCTTTGCTATTGAGAAGTTGAGACCGTACCTGGAAGGTACGAAATTTACTGTTATTACCGACCACTACAGCCTCAAATGGCTTCACTCCATAAAAGATCCAATTGGACGTATTGCTCGATGGAGTATCCGTATGCAGCAGTACGATTTCGACGTTGTCCATAGAAAAGGTAAAGAGCATGTTCTTCCAGATGCTTTATCCAGAGCGGTCCCTATCCTGGATGAAATACAAATTCCCGATTCTGACACTTTATCCGATCGTCCTTCAGACTCGTGGTATTTGGGTATGTGCAAAAAGGTTCAACAACAGCCCACTAAATACCCTCTGTGGTGGTTCGAAAATAATAACTTGTACAAGAAAGCCCGTGTGCGTTATCCAGCACTTTCTGACCCCTCGCAAGTTTGGCTTCGTGTCATTCCCAGAAAGAGTAGGTCCGCCATCATCAAGGCAAACCATGACCCCCCTGAATGTGGCCATTTGGGAGTATTCAAGACCTTATCTAGAATTTCTCAAAAATTCTACTGGCCCAGCATGCGCCATGATGTTGCAAAGTACATCCGCCATTGTCATGTCTGCCTTCAGACTAAGCCTCAACAGCAAGCCCCAGCTGGCAAGATGCTCAGCGTCATTCCAACCACGTCTAGACCCTGGCAAATTATAAGTGTTGATCTCGTTGGGCCGCTGCCTAGGTCTTCGTCTGGGTATGCGTACATATTTTCCGTGTGCGACTTGTTTAGCAAATATGTTTTGTTTTTCCCTTTGCGCACCGCTACAGCCCCTGCCGTAGCGAAATGGTTGGAAGACTATGTCATTTTCGTATATGGAGCTCCAGAGAAGCTCATAGCCGACAACGGTGTCCAGTTTCGCAGTAGGTTATTCCAGAATCTGATGGTCAAGCACGGCATTCAAATCAAGTATACTGCCAACTATCACCCTCAGGCGAATCCCGTCGAGCGTGTCCACCGTGTCCTCAAAACCACTCTCTCAGCTTATGTGGCGGACGATCACCGTCAATGGGATAAAATCCTCCCCAAGGTTGCTTGTGCTATCCGGTCTGCTAGACACGAGGTTACCGATTTGACCCCCAACTTCATAATGTTTGGACGTGAAATTCGTTTGCCTAGTAGAGATGAACCCCCCTGCAACCCAGATCTCTCTAATTTTTCCCAAGGGCAGGATCCCCGTGTGCGAGCCAAAGCTCTTGAAACTGTTTTCGCTGATGTACAAAAACGCCTCCAGCAGGCTCATCAGACCTCTAAACGCACTTATGACCTGCGAAGGCGCAACGAAAAGTTTCAACTCCATCAAAAAGTCTGGAAGCGGAATGTGGTTTTGTCGGACGCAACCAAAAACTTCACTTCCAAACTTGCCCCTAAATTCACAGGTCCGTTCACCATCACCCGTGTTGAGTCACCTTGGTCCTTCGAACTCACAGGCCAAGACGGACGGAAAATTGGCATATGGCACGCCAAGGATTTAAAATCACATCCCCCAGACGATGATGCTTCTCGCCTTGATTGAACCCATTCACTACGACCAACTTTAATGTATTCTACTTCGGTTTAGTTTTCTTGATGCGTTCTTCAGTTGTGTTGCCACCCTGCCAAAGAAAAAAAAATCCTCTTGATTTTTTTTTTTTTCAGGAAGGGGAGGTGTTGTTACGGGATTAATTTTCTCCCTAAAATAAAGGTACCTCCATCTACCAATCGAGTCAGTAAGGTTCATAAACACTCACGCAGTTTTCAGGATTTTATTTCCACAGTACCACCTAACAATAATTGTGCTTATTTATTTAAACATTTGACTATAAATAATAACAGTTCCCTGCTTTGGTCCAATTACAGATTTCTGCTTTCCCCTTCCTCGATGGTACCATGGTACCCAACCTAAAATTGTGACACTTAAAAATTCCCTATTTGGACACCCATGCTTCCGAAAGGGATAGGTTTTTTTGGTAGAAAGAGGGCAGCTTTTTGAAGAGCACGTTGTGAGCTTCCTCTCTTAGCGCTTTTGCTGATTTTACCATAAGTTTTGAGTCCCTAATTGGATCCCCTTTGTGAGTTGCTGAGATTAAAGCATCACAGTGCCACTAGGCAGATTTTTGGTCAAATTTTAAGGGTTTAAACCTCAAACTTAACCGTTTTCCTTTGTGTGCTGTATCTGGAAAAGGTCAAAGTATTTTGGTAAGTTCTCGTTTCCTACTATTTCTCTTTTGCTTACCCTGTGTGAATATATATATTTTCGTTTCAGGCCTTTTTGTTTTTCCTCTTATTCTTTTCGTGTTACACTGCTACTGTTGTCTTCACCCTTCATCGAATGCTTGGCATCTCCTTCGACAATCTTAAGTACTGATTGCCCACCAACCACCTCAGAACTCAAGAGGACCTAAATCTCCCCATTACCTGCCAACCAGAAAGATTTTGAAGGTTTCCAGACCTCACTCCAAGTCAGAAGTCATCCTGGTCTCTGTAAGACTGGTAACCAACACGTATTTGAGGATTCAATCTGTAAGTCAGTCTGATCATTTGTGTGTGTTGTCCTGGGTCCTGAAATTATATGGTTACACTCCAGCTGAGATAAAGAGTGACGTTCTGTAGCCAAAATATAAACTTACGTCAGTTTCGCGACGTAGCACTGTTCAGCGAAGCAAGGGCTAAGAAATTCCATAGCTGGATAGAGGCTTATAATAACCTTTAAGAAATTTGTTGTTTTATTTTTGCCTATTACAATTATTACCTGATTTATACATCCTTGTATAACTTTGCACTTTAAGTAGGTACACTACTTTACGCCTAATTTAACATCGGGATAACTGTACACCGGGAAAATAGGCCTATTTCGAGGGTAAACGACTATTGATTTGTACATTGATTTTTGAGATCTTTAATGACTAAAATAAGGTTATAAATTTTTAATAAAATGGTAGGTATAGTATGGTTTTAAGGCAATAGAATAGGTAGTATTTTTAATAATTTACTGATAAATATTGCACCTTTTTTTTTGGTATATTGTATACTTTGCATTTTTGGAAGAGAGTATATAAACCATATCAGAGAATATTTGATTTCGATTATTTACATTTCTTGCCCCTTTTACAGCTGACTTTGACTGCATTTGCGAATCGACGAGTCCTCGCATGCTAATAGGTGATTTCACTTATTGATGCCCTGCTTTTTGTTCTCCTTGCTTTCCTGTGTTGATTTAATTACTTTGTATGCTCTAGGCTGTTTCCTGTTTTATTATTTTTCGCATTCAGGAACCAATTTACTTTAGGGCTGAAAACAGGTGGCGCTTTTAGTTTTGACCCAGACCACTCTACCTTTAATCTGGCTAGTCGGAGCTGCCCTACAAGTTGGTTTCCTTTCGGCCACCTTCAGGAGTTTTATCATCCCCTCCATTCTTTCACCCCTTTCCCTTCTTCAACTCTTTCTTCTTTTCTTCTTTCTCCCCCTTTTGCAATAATCGCTCACGCAACAAATAGGCAATCTCATCACTCTTCTTGTAACAAACGTCTACCCTGGTTTCCAAGAAGTTGCTTTCCTTTTTTTGCCCTTCCAGCAAAAATCGCACCATCAAACTTCTCAATAAGACGTCCTTCCACCACCTCCAGGGTTTCATTAAGTGGGCGTTTGGTTACTTCATTATTACTAGCTAGCAATCATGTAGAGTTCGCAGAGTGCTCGGAATTAACATTATCCTAATTCTTATCCGCACCTCCTGTGAGGAAATTTTGCTACATGAGACTTTCTGGCAATTATCACATAAACATCCAAATTCTAGGTGCAAAATCCACAATACAGCTCTTCCATATTTCTCAAGAAATTCTGACGAAATGCACTGGCAACGCTGCAAAAACACTCGTGATCGGGTATATTGCTGTTTTCATATTCCCTAGCGAAACGTAGTCTCTATGACATTTACATTAGCTCTGTTCCAAAAGACATGAGAACTGTAATTTACAATCGATCAATTGACCTGTATCGTAAGCCCTCCTATGGGTTCACGAAACTCGATCCCGGTCAATCGATCAATCGACTATCGAGTCGACAAACTTTTATGTGAATCCAGGCATCCTCCTCCAAGCCCCTATCTCTCGTTTCCTCGTCTACTCCACTTTTCAGCTTCTTCTTGGGCCGCCGCGTCTTTTTCTTCCCCCTGGCTTCTACTTGATGATTTGCTTGCCTAATCTCGTATCTGCCATTGTACCTACATGTCAGAACCAAAAAACCAAATCGCAGTTGTTTCTCTTCAACATCATCTACCTACTATTGTGTGTCTTACGCTTACGTTCATAGTTTCTCTAATATACATTATTTTATATCTTGTCCGTTATTCAATTTCAGATTTCGCTGTTCTCCTGCTATAGTTATAGATTCTGTTTTCGCCAGATTTACCTCAATTTCTCGTATTTCTCTATCAATTTACGTGTCATATACTCTAGGTCATCAATCCTGTGCAATTAATACTTGGTTGTTTCATTGAGCGGTATGCCCATTGTATCTGCATTTCTTTTGCAACTCCTTAAGCGCTTGTTCGAAGTATATTTTCATAACTGTTGGTGATATTCAGCATCCCTGTTTATTGTTAATGTGAAACGTTCGTTTCAACACGGCACAACAAGAAACACGTAATTTAAGTTTGGCTGGAAAAAAAGTTCGGAGATAGTTTCTGGCGGAGGTATGGTATCGGCCCTGCAGTCAAAGCCAATTTAAGAGAAAAATGCGAAAACCTAGTGGCAATGTTGAGCAGCTATGTTAACAAATAAGCTGAAAAAAAGGATGCAGTTTTCACCTAGACGGGATACTTCTTTAAATCTATTTTTACCGATATCGAAGGGTTTTTGGGTTTTGACGACCTCTCAACCTCTGTATTCTCCGAAGCAAAAAGACATTTCCAGGCCTGCTTTTCATCAAAATCTTTCTGTCACGCACAAATGGGCAGCATATTTTTTTTATTAATAAACAATTAATTAATCACTTCAAACAGACAAACTGTGAAAAATTGCAATAAAATATACATAGTATAACGTAAGAAAATGATTACTCGATAGCTTCGAACCAGTCGAGAAAATTCAATAGATTCGAGCCGATAATTCGAGTAACGTGATGCATTTTACGTCGATTATCAAGTTTTTCGATCAATTTCAATCGATATCGAGTCTCGTGATTCGGGCCTGATCGGCGCACTCGGCTCGTGGTAAGCAGGTGAAAGAGTGATGTTTCTGTCAAACTGTTAAAGTACTACCTAACCTCTTGACCTATCTTTACCCTAAAAATGATGCAAAATTGTATAATATCTACTATGCAATAATAGTACGAAAATTTTTGAATTCTCAGTAACAAATAATAACTGTGAGTTTACTGTCACAATAACATCCAAAAGTAAGGTTATTTATTTTTCCTACGACCACATACGAAAATGACAAAATCCGCACTAGCTGGTTCTATGGAAAGCGCTAAATATCACAAGCGTGCCGTACTTTCAATACGCGTGGTAAAAGCAGACTTGTGGAAAATACTGTTGACATTATTTGTGATTCGCATCACAATTTACTTTCAATACATGGATTGAAACTACTTTCAGCACGTGTGTTGAAAATGAGAAGAAATAAAATAAGAGAAAATTGGGGTAGGTTTATCGGTTTCTAGCCGTAGGAAAAATGGTGTACATCACTCGCGAGAAAGTGTCTTTCATACAGTCATAATGTAATATACTAATAATAAGCATTCAAAGTTCAAAGTCACACAACTACCAACATAACAACAATAACAACACCACTGCAAGCTCCCTAAGGCGAATCGCGCATCATATAGTGCATCTTGTGCAGTCATACCCTTTTCATGAGTCTTTCCTTTTCATTTTTCACGAGACACGCCAATTCATTTGTCAATATAAACATTAAACTTATTGAGAAATAGGTGGGCAACAGGTTCTGGAACGGTTCTCATGTCTGTTGGAACAGAGCTATTATTTCATGCGCATATAATGCATAAAAAAGCGATAGTTGGAGTCGCTGTAAAATAGGCAATACCAATAAGCAAAAGCCAAAGTTCAAAGGCAAACGCGACCGTTGAAGAACTAATAATTAATGGTAGATAACAAAATCAAATGGAATGCAGCAACAAGCTTAATCCAACTGCAGCCTTCTTTCAGGCTACTAAGATGGTATACGAACCAACCATTCAAGGACTCAACCCATTATAATTCAAAGATGGTGTTGTGGAAACAGCCAAACAATCGTATTTATTTTTTATGATCACAGTGGCAACGTTGCAAAAAAGCCCCCCGCCGTGAAAACTTTGCCGCTGTCGCCGTACCAGGCTGTACTGTATCGACCCAGTCTGGTTGTTGTCGCTAAGGGAAAAAATGCATTCCTTATCTTATTCAATTCGCAGTGTGATTTTCAGCAGTTTGATTTTAGTAGTGTGGTTTCACTAGCAGTAAATAGTGCGTAAAAACGTCTAGCTCTATACAAGTTTGAACCTGCTCACTTTTCTCTAATTATTCAATTATTCTCTCTAGTTGCACCCTTGTGCAGTCTCTCTCTCGCTCTCTAAATAAAAAGATTATTTTTTTATCTCTATGGCTGCTGGCTTGAAAACTCAAGTGATATAATATCGCGTAAAACATTGAGTTAATCACACTCCCCTTTTTTAAGGGCTCTCTAAAAATATAAAAACTCTCAACTCCCGAAGATTTCTATTAAGAATAAACTTTATCTTGTGCTCTCAATTAAAATATTAGCGTTCCGCTAATACTGACAATTATTGTTAAATTGACTATTGAGCACTTAGCAACTAGTGAATTTATACCGATTAGTGAATGTTCTCGAACAACTCAAATGCGACTTGTTAACTAACCTGTGAATAATTAAAAGTACTTGAATGTGGTTACAGTATTTATTACTTTATTAAAGGATTATTTTGACAACAATAGAGAGATATAAAGCTGGAAGCGTGAGTGCATTATTTAGCAGTGACATCCCCATCCCCTTTATGATCCAGTGATCTATCCCTAAATTAAATGTTGACACCTCAGTTAGAGGCCCTAACAGATGGCACAAGAATTATTAAAGCGATTCTTCGATTAATTCTCTTTGGAAGGAACACTTTCAGGAACTACTTAACAGAAAATCACAAATTAATAATGACATCTTCAACGAAATTCCACAGAAACCAATACAACAATCAATAAGTCAGATAGTATTGACGGTATTCCTGCTGAATTCTTTAAACAAGGAGGCCCCACCATAATTGCCCAAACCCACTGTGGTACTCCTTCGACTCTTAATATACAGGGTGTCCCACGAGGTTTTACCTAGGTGATAATTTCGGAACGCGTCAATGAATATTCAACGTCTAATTTCTTTACCATTTTCCTTTTAAACACGCCACACACCATGCCACAATATACCATAAGTTACATTTAAGATTCTAAAGTTGTCGTCACTTGACCGAAACTGAAGCGAAAGTGGTAAAATTGGATTCACACATGTAGAAGCGGCAACTGGCACAAAAAGTTACCCAAATCCTCAAAATTAAAATTACATTGGATGACGCGTTTCGAAGTTATCACCTGGGAAAAACGTCGTGGGACACCCAGTATTATGTGTCTGGTAGTATGGGTGCCACACAGAGGTTGCACACTGTAAGTGGGATCTTACAAGGCTATAATGGAGTATTTTTATGTGACGATGTTGTCGATGTTTGCCCAAGATCCAGCACTCAACCAACTAAGAAAGCAAATCAATTTCGTAAATTAGTAAAAGAAATTTTTTATGACGAGACTAACTGAAAACCGCATTGTCTAGTCCAAGAAACAAAATCAAATAAAATTAGACCAAGAAACTCGAATTACTTAACTGTGTTCGGGTGCCGAGCCTAGAATTTAATCAAACTATGTTTATCAGTGATAAACTTCATTATAGAGTTTCCAAAGTAATTAATAGGGCTGATTGAACAAACAGAAATATATCTTGTTGTTTGAGTAACTTTGTGGGAATTTTCGCAAAGGAAAATCTTGTGCTCCAAACTAATTTTTATTTGAAAAAAAAAGTGAAAATACAACTTTCCTTATACCTAATTGATTTGATAAACATATTTATTTGGCAAATCCGAATAATTCCGCACAAATTCAAACCTCCTCAATCCTGATTCGATCAGTGCCATACAGAGAATGTGTCTCTGCCAAAAGCATCACGACGTTTTGATTAATGACAATGGAACACACGCAACAGATCACCTATCCTTTTATGAAATATTACCTGGATCCGACAAGACCAGACTAGTGCCGTACACTTCTGCTTCAGGTAGGTTATCAGGTTCTAACGTAAAATATTATCGTAATATGGTAATGTTGATTGAGTCAGTATGGCAATTTCTCTTGATAAAACCCGAATATAGGTCAAAATATTCTCCAATTATTTCAAATATTCAATATTCTGCCATCGTAAATTATTCCCGAGAAAAGTTCGATTTAATTTTCAAAGCGAAAGCGGGCTAATGCCAATTACTTTAAACGGGTGGACTTAATGAAATGTCAAACTTTTTATTTACTTTTTTTTCCAGTGGCCGTGTGTCCATTTAATGGATTCCCATCCATTTTGCCACTGAAGCGTGACGTTGACGGTATTGATGAGTAATTAGAGAAGTAATCATATAGCTTGAAAAATAGTAAGGTTTTGAGGTATAATTTTTATGGATATGATGTGATTTTTTCACACCGCTATCAAAGGACTATTTCTTTCATAACCTGATATAATACATAGAGCAATTTTTTAGATGGAATATATTTTCCAATTCCCCTATTGATTTTCTTTTTCTGATAGAGATTGATAAATGTAAATGTCATTTTTTTTGAACCGAGGGACATGTCTGGTTTTGATCCGGCGGTCCACATAGATCACTTTTCCATAGGGTTTGAGCGGGGTAGGTGTAGCATTCAAAACACACATTGTAGGGTTGATCGTGGAGATAGCCAAGGTAAACCCTAAGAACTTTTGAGATGGAAGGATCTCTCAATCTAGCCAAAACATGTTCATTTGCCACATCAGTCTCGCAATATCCGCACTATAGGTACGGCCATCAGGTCAATGTCAAGCATGAAGTCGTTATTCATATTTGAATCTAAAATAATCTCAGTGCTACGAGTGCATGAAACTTACATGCACAAATGGTCTCTATGTCAGATTCAATCTTGATTGATCTGAAGCCTTTTTCTTTGAGTGGCAGCCTGGCGGAAGGCTGCGAGTCACTGCATTAGTTGGATCAATTTGTTGAAGGGTTGAAATAGAAGTAGTATGCTCAGTAGGTGATGTTAAATTTGAAAGTGCTAAAGATGACAGAGCAGTGTTTATTAAACTACCGGGCGGCCACATACTCATATCCTTCAACTGTTCAAAATATTTCTTGTTTTTTACTCCAAGTCAGAAAGTAAATTGTTATTATTCTTCAGCAGATAAAGCAGTGGCCTAGCCAGTAGGGGGGCAGGGGGGGCGACGGCCCCCCCCGCCCCTACACCTATGGCGCCCCTACCGCTCTTAAAAAACAAAAATTAGAAATTATGAAATTATGCTATTTCTTATTTAATTTATTGATCTCTTCATCCTTTATTCTTTAGGCGGCTACACACGGACGTGGATGTCTGAAAACATGTACGCACATACATGAACGCGCAAACAAAAACATCAATGTGTATGCAAAATATCGTCGCGTTTTTGAATGTGCAATTTTGTATGCACACTCGGAATATTGTAGCAAGAATAGCAAGACTGCAGTTTTGTGCGAGCGTCTGTACAAAAGCGCCATGCACGTTGTTGTCTGCACGTTGATGTATGCACGTATATGTATTAAGACATCCACGTCCGTGTGTAACCGCCTATTATCGTAAGTCGGCATTGCCGACAAATGATTCAGTTAAATCAAAAGAAACGTGATAGTTTTTGTTTCGATGATTGATGTGGTTAAAATAAAAATACCGTATACCGCCGATTTTCTCTGCCACTTCAGTAATAATTTCTGAAAAACAAAATTGAAAAACAATTATTATGAATTTCAATGTATTTATTTGTTTATCTACAAGCGTTTGGTTATGACGTTTTTACTTACATAATCATTTTTCTAGTATTTGAGTTATGTCATGAGGCTCATAACACAACTAGTGGTGTTATAGACTAGGTTATGAATTCATAACACAACTAGTGGTGTTATGGACTAGGTTATGAATCTATATAACACGACTATTTTTGGTGATTTGACAAATGTCAAAGTTAAACCTGGTAAAGGAAAAATGAAGGTAGACAACTACTAATAAACGAAAATAATTGAAAAAACATTCTTATTTTTCGCTTTGTAGATAAAACGTTGTACATCACACGTGCGTTTAAACATGACTACAAAATTCGTGTGATTAAAGCGACTCGGTCTACGACCTCGTCGTTCTAAGCTTACACACTCGTTATTGTAATCATGTTCATAAACGCACTTGTAATGTAAATAACTATTGTTAAACTAGGGGCTGTCATCTGTCCGGATTTCCACGGATTTGTTCTAATTTTCAAAGCGTCCGGAAACGTCTGGGAGGATTTTTTGAAGTGAAGTTAACGTTATGTCCACGCATTACTTGTTTTAAGGCTTAAAATAAACTTTTTTGGGCGTGGCATCCGGGGGTATTTTTCGCCTCCGGCGGTGCTTGCGGCGGGCTTTTCGTCTCCATTATTTTCCTCCAATAAGCAAATAGTATAAAAGCATACAAACATTCATTTGTTACCCCCCTCCTCCAAAAGAATTATGCGCCCCCTCATATGTTTGCCCCTCCCGCCCCGCAAGGCTGGCTACGCCACTGAGATAAAGTCTGTCATTCCAAGGTTTTTTGTTTAACATAGTGGGCAATTTAGTTTAAACCATGGGAAGCGGGGATGTTGTGTATCGATGTAAAGGATGTTGAGAATTCCACATTTATCATATACTAGCTGTTGCCCGCGGCTTCGCACGCCCTATACAAATTTTGTAGGTGTAGGGTGTAGGTAGCATTAGGTAATCTTCTTTCAAAGAGCTAAGGGGATAGTTGCGTCAGACATATGGTCATGTAACTCTTATTTTTGCAGCACCTCTCTGTAAACGATTTTTTGTTCTGCTTTGTGGCTGCAGAATATAAGACTATTTTTTGACAGCTGACGTTAAATTTTTTTGAAGTGCTAATAGCTTTGTTCGCGGATCATATTTTGAACCGATTCCGAACAAGTCCGGAACTAATTGAGGACTATCGTAGAGCGCATGCCCACCTTTATAGCTGGGTTCGGCTTGCTCACTCCGTGCACTCCGATTGATTCCCTTCGCACTTCAGCCGTTCGGGTATTACCTTTTAGCTTATCAGATAACGGCTGGAGTGCGATCGGAGTAACTCGGAGTGAGCAACCCGAACCCAACTTGTGAATGGGTTCAGGTTCCTATTTTATCGCGAACAGTTTTGGAACCGAACAAAAACTCCAGAGCCTTGCTCCAGACTGTCGAATACGTGAACGAATTGCGAATGTCATGTCTCAAACTTGAAGTTAGCTCAGCCTGGGACCGGTGGAATTTGTTCGGAATCGGTTCCGAATCGTTTCTGGTTTTTGGTGAAAGCATGAAAATATAACGACAAAAACACATTTTTTTTTTTGCACTAATTCTGCAAATGGAAATCGCTATGAATTTGATTCTGCTTGTCATATTTCTGAATTTGACAGCTGACACGTCGTCTGTTTCTGTTTACACTTTTTTCCCCGCACTTCCGCACCACACCGTTTCTTATTTTCGGTTATTTAAGGCGATTGCTTAAGGCCATGTTGATTTTATTTCTTAGTGAGCATCTCTAACCTATTACCTACCTGTTTGCAAAATTTCATCTCGATTGGTTTAGTAGTTTTCGAGATTTCGTGTTTAATCAGTCAGTCAGTCAGTCAGTCAGTGAGTGAGTGAATTTCACGTTTATATACAGTAAGGGGCAGGCTACTAGGTATATAGGATCCAACTTGACGAATTTACCACCGTACGCAGCCGTTTGAACCCCTGTCACTGTCGTTCTTTCAACAACTTTGACGTTTGTTTACTTCAGTACGATAGACTTAAGCACGGTCCAGACGCTACGGTTCAGCTTACTGATCAAAACGTTTTGTCTGCAACGTGTTTAACTGTATGCAGACAAAACGTTGTGCAAAACGTAGCGTCTGCGCCATGCTTTCAGATATTTCGTCAAGCTTTATTTATTTATAATTAAGTTTACGCGTGTAGATAGCTAAGCGTTGGTTATCAATGTAGACACTAGACACTTTAAGCAAACCCTAAATTTTCCTACGTATCCTTATCCGCTTCTGTAAACGCATCGACTGACGTTGACCGCCTAAAAGTCCTTTAATGGTCATACATTACGTAAACGATCGTATCCTTGGATGACACGTTTTTTAACCACAAAAAGTTTTGTTTTGATTTTGTAGCTGTGTTTGTAGGTTTTATTTTTATCTATAAGTACTGTGTTTATGTTGTTGAAGTTATTTTAGTAATAACTGACAGGTAGATCCCTCAATAGTGTCAAATGATTGAGATACGTTTTCGGATACAGATACGAGTCTAGGCCCGTAACGATACGGACAACGCAACGCAACGAGACCACCGTATTTACTATCTATCCTGCGTTAGATACGTCTGAAATTCAGGACCTGCTTAAAGTGTCTACTTGCTTATCCTGAATTTTTATATGTATCCGTCTCCGCATCGATCTGCTCACGCGCAGAATAGATACGGTGGTTTCGTAGTCCGCATAGTTACGGGCCTAGTCTCGTATCCGAAAACGTATCTCAGCCATTGTGTCTTTAGCCTTAGTTTTTTGAGTGACAGGTCTTTTCACGTTTTGTTTTTACCTGGTTGTCATGAGTTAAGGGTCATTCACATCGACTTAACTTAACTTAAGGTACGGAAAATTATAACTCACGTACGAAACTGAGAAGGTCTCTGTTAACAATGAAGTAAATTATCTTACATGACGTATGCGCACTTATAACCTGAACTGTCAAGTCAAATTATATGCACAGAAATGGAAATTATTATTTATTGCACGGATTTTCTTAAGTTGGTTCAACTTTTCCGTGTGTCACGTTAATTTTCTTAATTTTTAAGTGGATGTAACAACTATGTGATCTTCAACTTTTTTTTATTATTAATTTTCCGTACGTCAAGTTAAGTTAAGTGGATGTAAATGACCCTTTAGCACTAAATATATTTGTCATTTTGCCACATGCGGACGCCCGCAAATTCGTCAAGTTATATCCTATATACCTAGTAGCCTGCCCCTCACTGTATATAGATTTAATACTTTTACAGATTTTGTTGATTGTTGAAACAAGTTAATAAAAGTAATCAAGCAAAACAACGTGTGTGTAAAAAATGACAAAATGCAATGATATAGTTCTTCTAGTAAAAGTCTCTAACCGCCCTTTTCCGAGTCGAGAGTATAATCCCCCTTTTCGCCTGACAGTTGGAGGGAAGGACTCGTCACAACTCACAGCCTCACCTCACTTCCAAGACATGCTAATAGGCTGGTGCAGCATAATTTTAGAGTTTATTGTTCATTGAGACCGAACATATAGCCCCCGGCCTTGGAACCCTCCAGGATTTTGACGGTAAATATTATTGTTCTGTTTCTGTTTGGTTTGGTAGAACACCAAGCTCTACAAGAGGTCGTTCAAATCACTCCCGTAGATGTGTTTATAGAGTTACGCACCCTACAATATCATCAGAGCGCGTGTGTTGCAAAAACTCTCCCGAGTTGCCATTTAAGTGGTGGAAGACTATCATCTCTAATAATGGCCAGGACGTCGGGTTTGAGCAGTTGAGCAAAGTTCTCCTTTCATTTGGTTCTTTGCTCTAAATTTGAGATATCCTCTTTGGACCACTTAGCTCAAAAGTGTTGGAGTAGTTGTTGGATGCGTTAAAATATAGAAAGGCAGTTTTTCTTGACTCCAATATATTGCTGATCTGGGATGGCACAGAGACACTTGCTTATCGGAGAACCGATAAGCAGGTGTCCAGGAGTGAGGGAATTTGTACTGTTGAGGTCTTGAGAAAGGAGATATAATGGACGGGAGTTGGGGCAAGCCTCTTAAGCTAGTGCTTTACTGATTTAACCCCGGATTACCAAATGCCACCGAAATGCGGTCTACGTGGAGGGATGAAATTCCATTTAACTCCATTGTATGATAGATCTTCTGTAATAACAATACATTTAAATCAAAGATTTTTTTTGATTTCATCATTGGCGCCCACAAATGTAGTGCGCGGCGAGCCATGAAACGGCTAAGTGCAGCCAAAAACCAATTCGTGGTGAGGTCACTTACAACCTCCTGGTGAGGTCACTTACAACCTCCAAGTGTATTACGTTGCTAACAAAGCAAATGAAGAAGGATATATATTCCTTAGCGTTGTTTTAGCTACGACCCTTTCTGTCTCGTGAGAGAAATGGTCCGGCATAATCAAGACCGGAAATAGCAAAAGGTGGTTTGGGTGTAATGCGTGAAGCAGGGAAATTGCCCATGCCCGTTAAATATTTTTCTGGTTTTTTACTAAATCTAAACCGACGAACGCAATTATGTACAATCTTTCTTTCCTACAAAGATTACGCCCAGACAAAAGCCAAAAATATTCTCTTATGGAAGCTAGAACCGCTTGTGGGCCAGCATGTAAAAGCATCAAATGTTTGTGTCTTGCAACAAGTCTAGAATCTTGGTGTCCTTGGTGATTTGAGGGTAAAATTAATTGTTGAGTGATTTTTGGAAAAGTCAAAGGCAGAGTTTCGTATTCGTCCACCTACTCGAATTAGATTTGGGGTTGTGTCAAAGAATGGGTTTAGTCCAAGCAATTTACTTTTATTACCAAGTGGTTCAGAATCGGATGGTATTCCTTCGAAAATGATTGTTGTCCGATTTACTAGGTTAACGAGAAGCCTTGTCTGTTTTCCTGAGGTTGTCTATAAATCTCAGAATGTAACCAAGTACCCTCTTCAGTTTTATCCTTGAAGAATACTTAAATAATGCCCGTATTACATCTGTTTAGTTTTTCGTGTATTTATCCATGTAGTTCAGACTGGGTGTCAACATTATTCTGATTTATGTTGCATTTCAAGTGTTTCGGTTGTCACCCTGAACTACATGAATAAATACACGAAACAAATGCACAGATGTAATAACGGGTATAAGTGAAAATTTAAAATTGTAGTATGAAAAGACTTTGTACTTTTCAAGTTGATCTCAGGAAAATCAAAGAAAACAATTGATTTGTATTGATTGGTGTAGTAAGTTTCAGGTAATGTAAGCCAAATAGGGCCATGAAACCATAAATCACAAGTAATTAAATATAAAGGACTAATGCCTCTTGATAAGATATCTGCAGGATTGTCCTGCGTATTTGAATATTTCCAAGATTCTGGTTCAGTTGAATTCTGAGTTTGGGCCACCCGATTTGCCACAAAAGTTTTTAATGAGTGGGGTGAATTGTTAATCCAGGATTTAACAATAGTTGAATCCGTCCAATAGGTGATGTTGTCAAATGTTCTGGTAATTGCATAAATAAATATACTAGACAGTTCCGCAAATAGAGAAGCAGCACATAAATCCAGGCGTGGTATAGAAATAGTTTACAATGGAGCAACTCTTGTTTTTGAACAGCAAAGATTGGAAGTAAAGTTTCCAAAAGAGTCCTCACGACGAATGTAGATGCACGCACCGTAAGCAGCTTGGGAAGCATCACAAAAGCCGTGTGTCTGAACAGAAATTGGATTTGTAATGAATACATGTCTAATTGTTTTTATTTTGTTATTATGAAGGTGTTCAGAATGATAAATAGACCATTGGGTATGTAGATTCTCAGGAAGAAATTCGTTCCAGGAAAGTTTCAGTTTCCAAAGTTCTTGTAGAATGATTTTTTCCGTAACAGGTGAAAGTAAACCTAAAGTGTCGAATACCTGAGCTGCACATGAAAGAATTTGTGGTTTGGTTACCTTGGTGTTGTGATAAGGAATTTTAATTGAAAATTGCAAATAATCCTCAGAAAGAATTCCAAAGCAAGCCGAGTGCTTTATTGGGCTCTTCTGAGCCAATCTGTAGCAAATGTGTCTGAGAACCATTATTAGAGGAGTCGTTGGATCTCTCCGTAAAAGTTATGAAGAATAATAGAGGCGAGTTTGGGGTCTTCGTTAATATGACAATATTATGTACTTAACTTCGTGAAGAGATCTTAGAGCAAGAAACGCTGCCGAAGCAGTGCCATAGGTAACTGTGTTCAAGGCGTAAACAGAAATGTCATCATCAGTATTGTATGTCGTTCAATGAGTAGCCAGAAAGGAATTTCTCACAGTCATCAACTACTACACGAAGTTTGGTTGTCGTTGAAGAATTTTTCAACACACAATGGTGAGGAAAAAAGAAACCTATATTAGTGTGATCATTCAATTTTGACATTATGACCAAATTCAATGTATTTTTTCATAAAGGCATTATATTGCAATTTTAGGTCCGGGTTTTTAGCTAGTTTTCTTTCCATGTTAAGAAAACGATTGATGGCGGTCTCTTTTGAATCACCCAATATGGAAGGAAGTGATTTCAAAGGTAAAGTAACAATGAAGCGACCATAAATGTCTCGGGAAAAGTTCTTCTTGAAATGATTTTCCCAGTGAGATTGCTTTTTAGAGAATTTGGTTTTGGGAAACTCCTCCAGTTCCCAGAATTTTGTAAGCTGGGATTCCAAGCTAGAATTTGTCGAAAAGTAACAATGTTGTGTAACAGTATGCTGAATCTGAGTGTTAATATATACAGGACCAGAAATGATCCAGCCTTGTGCAGTCTTATGTAAGTAAAGTGGGCGAATTAGCACCAAGTTTGAACTGACCTATGCTTATAAGATCCCAAAATGTGTCAGCTCCTATCATCATATCTACTGGAGCTGGTTTTTTCAAAGTTTGGATCAGCAAGGATTAAGTTTTGAGGAAGGTTGAGAACTGCAATATTAACAGGCATAGAAGGCAAGTTTCCAGTTATTTGAGGCACAGCAAGACAGGAAAGATAACGTTGAAAATTGTTTGTATTCGATTTGAAGGTTACATGAACAAGTGAAATAGTTTTATGATTTATACGATTTATTCCAGAAATACTCATATCAGTGTTTTGCTTAGCTAACTGTAGAACTTCAGTCTTTGGGAGATAAAGTTTGACTGACTACCATTGTCAAGAAGAACCCTGCAGTTATGTAATTTGCCAAGCTTATCAAAAGCTTTAACCATGGCAGTAGAGAGTAAAATATGACGTTTTTCACCAGAAGAGTTATTATGATATAAAGCTGAGTTGTTTGAGGAGTTACTGATTGTATCAACTCTCTCACAAATGTCTTCTGAAGAGCGTGTGAGATTTAATTCAGAAGAGTTAGTGTTGTAGTATTAGGCCCGTTTTACAGCTTGCAATTTTATCTGCAATATGCAAGAAAGTTGAACGAGGGCATGCGCAGAAGTGAGTAAGCTGATTGCTTTCTGCAAGATTCTTGAAACTTGAATGGCATTGCATGCAATCGGTTTGGTGCCATTTTTCTTGAAGGTTTTCCCGCAAGTTGGGGAATTTTTACCAATTATGATGCCTAAAGTGGCTGCTATTGTTTTCTTTTTTTCATATCGACTTATAATCACCTTTTTCATTTTTGAAAAATGCAAACATCAACAACACAAAATTGAAAACAAAAAAGTATGGTTGAGGTTAGAGAAGGAAGCAAGTAAAATTGCAAGGTGTAAAACGACGTGCAAGAAAACTTGAATGCAATTTTTTGCATGCAAAAAAATTGCATTCAAGATTTCCTGCAGCATTTGGAAGTTTAAGACTTCACCTTTGGTCTAGAGTATCCCTTTGAGGTAAGATTATTTCTAATATTTGGGACTCGATTTGTTTTCTTATACGAACATCGTTATAGGGTCCTAGTCCCAGGCTATAGTTGGACAATCCTAGTCTCAGGCTATAGTTGGACAATCCTACTCCTACTCCTAGTCCTAGTTCTAGGCTGTAGCTAGACAGTCTGAGGCTATAGTTGGACAGTTGCTAAGCTGTATTTAGAGAGATTCTAGACTGGATCTAGATTGCTCTCAGTTGGGGCTTTGGTAGCCTTTCGTCAGCAACTCTATTGATACCACTCTGCTAGAACCACATTGGGTTCTACGTTAAACAGATACAACGTGGATAGGACTCATGACTCACTTACCATACCTTAGCCTATCTATAGTGAGACCAAACCTGTAGATAATCTCACTTTGGAAACTTCTGGATTTTCACATACATTTCACTTGTATACATGTAAGTTGCACCTTTACTATTTAGGCAAATGTTATATAAATCATCTGACACCGAATTACGTCGGTAAGTGCCCCTTAAATAATATTCTAGAATTTTACCCTGAGGTTGCCCAAAGAATAACTTTCACCTTTCTGTGTTTAATTTGCCTGTTGGTAAACTGTAACCCATACTGTTCTTTTAATCTTTCACAAGTGTTAATAAACAGTTAAAACTGTTTATTTTAAATTCATATATTCATTATTTACATTTTTTTATTTATTCAAATATTCACAAATTAGGTACAAGCCTAATCCTAAACACCTTTTTAATAACTTCGTGGCTACACTTTTTGGCGCCTTATTATTATTGTTATTATTTTTTAATAAAGAAAGCCAGATACATTATTGTACCTAATTAGTTGTTTTATTGTTAAGCGCTCCAATTGTACAAGTTTTGTTATAACATCAATAAGTAATCTTCCTAGTTAAGTCACATTTAACTTGGTGGCGCCCAAAGGTAAGATGTATACAAGGAACCCATAGACCCATGGCCGCCGAACTGATGCTGACTAGCCGTATGCAGTATAATTAGGCAATTGCCAAAATAAGTACGTTATAACTACATTGGGAAACATTGATGGTAGACCGGGCAGCGTTGCCATTCTTCATGATTTTACATGAGATGTCATGTTTTCTCATGATTTTTTATCTTATGGTTTGATATTAAATAATTTTGAGTTTTTGCATTTTGTCGCGAATATTTCTGGTTATCAGTTTCAAAACACAAAGTCCAAAAACCGCCTAAACCCAAAGATCAATAGCACGGCGAGAAAGTTTGTTGGACCGAGCCGTAGGCGAGTTCCACAAGTCGAGCGAGTGTGAAAAAAGGTTTTCAAACGAGTTTTTTACAATGCTTCTCCTACAACTGTAAAATAAAACCACCAAATATGTAATTTTCATTTGTTAGAAAATTTGATGCGTGTGAAAAACTTTTTCGCACGCTGAAATGCGTGTGAAAAACTTTAATTTCAGAGGTTGCCTATCGTGCGAAAAACTCCATTTTCAGCGGCAGTTGTAGGAAAAGTAAGTTAGGTAGAGGATGTGGATTGTCTAGTCTAGTTGAAGGGAAGGACTCTTCACAGCCTCACCTCACTTCTAAGCGATGCTAGTAGGCTGGTGCAGCATAATTTTAAAGTTAATTGTTCATTGAGACCGAACAGGGGATTTAAACAAAATCGCGTAATGCGTGCAATCTTTTTTTGTAATGGTCTTATAAGGTGAGGTTGTTTTAACTGAACAATGACTGACAATACTTCGAAAGTACACCATATATTTATTTACAACCAATTTTCAACAATAGAATCACAGTTCAAATAACGAGCCGAAAATACAGTGAAAGGCAGACTGTATAATACCAAACGCCCTAAAATAAATATAAAAAGTCTAGGGCTCTGCTTTTATGGAAAGGAGCATTATTATTTTGAGACCAAAGGGGAATGCTATACTGAATTTAATTTGAATTTTCAAACGTACAATGGGAGCTGTTTTCTTCAGCTCCGGTGTTTATTATGAAGTTGGTTTCGTAAAGAGCTTATGTTTCTTTTGTCGTTTAACAGAAATGTTTAGTTATATTTATTGATTCTTACTTTTTTTTCATTATTTTTCAACTGAGTAAAGTGAAATTCTTCATACCTCAAGATTGTTTGAAATGTATGCTTGGTAGGTACTTCAACTGTAGTGAGTGATCGTTCGAGCTGGAACTCCTACGAACAGTTTTTAGTATTATCAGATCCAAGATGAATGTGATAATTTCATTAATTTATTTTTAATTTCAATGACTTATTTCAACTGAATTTACCGCAAAGGAGCTGCTTCTTAACCCCCATATTCGACTATGTTATAAATACCCGCATTTATCACTATAATTTATATCAAAGTACGACATATAATTTAATATTTACCAGCCCTTAGACTATTACCAAAGTCTCTATTACCCTATTACTGAAGCCTCCCTACAAATATTTCGGTTTATTCGAACTGAAAGCCACGCTTCACAGGCCTCCTAGAATATTAGCGGTTCGGATCAAGCCAAAACATTCCGACAATGCCGTTTCGCTTGACAAAGGTGAAACAATGCCTTTGTGTCCAATGGAACTAGATTATTTCACTTTCTTTAGTCGGAATTTTGGGCTCTCCTAGTGTCAGTATATATATAATAATAGAAATATTTTTGTTTGGTTTTGGCAGAGACTGTGTCGGGTGGCCGAGTTACATCTTCCCAAATACTGTGGTCGGAGTTGTCAAAATTCAAAAGTTTTCTTATTGAGAAGTTTATAGCCGATGTCAAAAGGAAAATGCAGATTTTAATTTAAAACTCATGGATG
This sequence comes from Ceutorhynchus assimilis, assembly GCA_917834065.1. NCBI lineage: Eukaryota > Metazoa > Arthropoda > Insecta > Coleoptera > Curculionidae > Ceutorhynchus > Ceutorhynchus assimilis. The sequence continues at coordinate 2,631,443 of OU892285.1, read as the reverse complement.
TGGAGATTTTTGTACATATTGCCTATTTAGATTCAATCAAGTTTGAGCAATAATAAAGATGGCAAATTTTTATTCTTTGACAAATTCATGGAATTCTCATTTGGATTTCCCTAAAGAGAATCTATTTGATAGATGAACGATTTCAGTTTTCGTGAATCGAGTCGTTTGTTTTGCTGTCCGCATTGTTCAAGCAGGACGCCTGCAAAAATAGCATTTAGACTTCCACATAAATAGGAGTTTGCCCCAGGTGAAAATGGAAAATGCAATTATTTTACTCTCACACAACTGACGAAAGGGCTGCTTACGGAAAAAAAAAACACTAATGATTTTTCTTTCGAATACAACCCGTTGAAATAAAATAGCATGTTTATTTATACTGCATTGTTAACAATACTTGTTCACTTGCTATAATAAGATATATTTGAGGTCCCTGGCTGAATAATCCATTCCTAATATATTTATCGTGTCAGTAGAATTAGATAACGGACAACTACCAATCTTACAAGAACTCCAATGTTTCTAAACAAATTCAAATCAAAATTTATTACCTTTCTCGATGTCAGTCCGAGTGTGAACTTTATCAAAGGCGCTACTATAGGGCAAAATAAATCCCAACACCACCACTAAATCCCCCTAAAGACACATCGATTTAATATTACCTATCGTAAATCTCTCTCACTGGCCGTAACGGTTACATTTTCGAAACATCGAATCAATCAATATCGTTTTCAATTTATATTTTGGTGCCTGCTAGCTGGCTCGAATGGGATTTAAATTTAAATGATTTGAAATTACATAAAAACAATATGTGTCGTGTCTTTCGAAGTTATGTAAATTTTAGAGTAATATTAGTATTTTATGTAAAATATAGGATATTCATTGAATGGCAAATACTTTTTATTTTATTTATTCAGGTTTGATATTGTCACAGCTTTGGATTGCCTGACAGAAATCTTGGGTTCGTTTCGTTTATTCCAAAAATCAAAGTCCAATTAACACAACAATAATTTATTCCACGTAACAATACACTCTGACACTAATTACTTTAATAATTAACCCAACAATTAAACTCTTTACAACAATAATCACTATTTAAATCGTATCACGGTCAAACTGAAACTTAAACTTCAAACCAATGCCGGCCTTTTTATAAACCTTTCCCTAAATCTATTCATGTACAATCTAGAATACACGCGATAACTCTCCTTTTCTCGATTCAGTAGAATTTACCAGATTAATAGGAATCTGTAATTTCTAGGATATTTGACAGCCCATTCTTGACACACTGGCGGCGTAACAATATATTAGTCATTTATTTTGAGTGCTTAGAATATAAGATTCAAGAGACAGTTGTAGTTGTAGATTATTTTTAATTCGTTGTTAAATTCAAGCGCCAGGGCTAAATGTTGCCCTAGGTAGGTAAATGAGAAGCAAGCGAGACATATCAACTAATAATATGATAATAAGGTGAGGAATATTGGAAATCCACGAATAAATAATTAAAGCAATCATTTAATCGGATGAAGTACTTCACATAAACATAAAATTTATGCTTCGATGCTCAATACCGGGGGGAATAAATTTGTTCTAGAACGACATAATTCAAAGAAACTAAATAAACTGAAGAAAAGAGAGAAATATATATATATACAAATCTTCACAGGGTGTAATGGGCAAGAACTACTCAATTTGTGCAACGAATTTCCATCAAAAGTCCTGGACTGAATCGTAAAATACTCTGATTTGCATCAATCAGCGCTAAGTTCATCGCCAAAGGGACTGCATCCGAAAAAAGGGGGCTCGGTAATTTCCCCAGAATTAGGATTGTTAAATAACGACAAAACAAAGCAAAAAATTGTGAAAAATGGATGATTTGAGATAAAGTAATAATAATATTTAACTATTTAACCAAATACATACTTATAAATAAGTCCCCTGATCAACGCGTTGTGCTGTATTTGTAATGTAAAAATTAAGCTATCCAGAGAGTGGCCAATTTTACTTACCTTAGTTGTATCGGGCCTTCAAAAAAAAAACAATCAAAGATTGCTTTAGTTACGAAAACGTACGTCGCATTATTGTTTGTTTATTGGTCAGGATTTTTGACATGACATTTTGACAATAAATTTCATTGACTGACATTGTCAAAATTAAAGAAAAATATCACAAAACATCCCCCCTTAGAAAGGTAAGTGCCGTGTTGAGAACCTGTCTATAAGTTTCCAGCGCCTCTAGTGACTGGGGGGGTCAGCTTTTGTAATTCTGGATTTATTGGCGAATGCAAAACGCAATTAGGGTTCGTTCGGTATCTTATTCGTTCCGGTGGATTGTTTGCACCATTGTTTGATTCTAGCGATTCAACACCACCACTTTAAAGTTTCTACCATTTTTTGGCATAAAATAATTGTGCCAAAAAGAAGAAACTCATAAAATCGGTAGTGTTGAAGCGCCTTCAAGGTAAAATTGACTAAGAATTAAGATGACAAATTTAGATATTTATTAAAGTTTGAAACAGAAAATATAATAGAATATGGAATTAATCACAATTATTGCGAAACAGTTTTTTTTCATTTAAGTATACATACATAGGTAGGTAATGCTAGTTAAGTTAAAGATAATAATGACAGTTACAAGAAGTAATGATGTACATTTAACAATAGCTTGATGAAAAACTTAAATCGTAAATAAAATGACAAAAGAGGTCCTTTTCTCACAATCCAAAATCGTTGTTAACCTAACAAGTGAGGAAAGTGTTTCTGCACGTGATGGAAGTTGCATGAATGACAACAAAAAGCAGAGTTCGGACAAGCCTTTAAGTCCAGAAAATACACTTTCCGCATGTGTTCGGTAGAAAGTTTATGTAGTTATACATAATATAAAGCTCATTCAAGAAACTGATTTCGCCTGGATGATAGAATAAATATTTTTGATAATAGTCTATACCCTTCACCACTAGCTTTAAGCAAAGACAACGCCAACAACTTCTCGTCCAATGTAAATCGTCTAGCTTTAGGCTTTTGGTTTTGAGTACGGACTTGGCTTAAAATAAAGCTGTATATCAATGGATTGACGTGGTCTACGAGCCTTTGAAATTTGGTTGGCTTGGGGATAGGAATTTTTGCCTAGTGACGTTAATGTTCTTTAAAATTTGGCATCGTCTCTCATGACCTGCAAAAAAAAATAGATCAAGATTGGAGACGAGCTTTTCGCACATTTAGCTTCTAATTTAGTAGTCTTTTATAGTAGTAGTCCTATTTGAGTTAGGATGTTTTAAAATTCACCTACTCCCAACTGGGTGGTTATTCATTAAGCAATAACACTTAGGTACCTACCAATAAAAGTTTTAAGAGACAAAGTTGGTTGGTGACTTTTTCATGTTTGCAGATGTGATGGTTCCACTTGGTGTAGCAATGTCTGCCCGAATTGCAGAAGTTTCAGTAGATAAAAATTGACGACATGAAGGGCCTGGTTGATCTAAAACAGAAATTTTGTTACCAATGATTCTACCAAAAAAGTTTGGATACACGCATTTTAGAATATGGTGTACCTGTATGTAACCAGGAATATTTTAATTATTGTGTCTCCTGATAAAGGAATAAACATTAAAAAAAAGAAATGAATAATATTAGCTTTGTTCCAACACAGCAGAAAACCGTACAATGTACCGTCACGATTCTGCGCAGAAACTAAAATTGTTATACTGAGTGGTTTCGAAACCGTTCATGGGACGATTTTTTGACGTGTTGGAACAGAGTTATTATGTTTACCTACCTATGCCAATCATAGTTGCGAAACTGATTTCTGAAGGCGTCTTAGGACTCTTCGACGAGTTTCAACTGTGTCGATCTCCACTTTTTGCCATTTTGGTGATTGTGGTTTATCAATTAACGACTCCTCACTGTTTTTGATAATTGGGGCTAAAATTAAAATTAATTTTAATGTTTCTGACCTATGCTCCTTTATACCCGAATTCTAACACGTTGTCGTTAATCAGAACTATGGGGAGGAGTAAGTGAAAATGTAAGTACGTCTTTCTCACATATATCTAGTATTAACTTACCTTCAGGGAGATACAGCAAAAGCGCAGCATTCCATGTGAGTCCTCGTCTGGCTTTTGGATCGCCAACAATAAATTCTCGAGGAAAATGTCTTGTTCACACTCTATAATTATTATAAGCCTTCGCGACACTGAGGCTATTTAGTAAAGGATTGCGAACTTTTATTAGCCATTGTTTAATTTTTTCGGCATCTTTTGGAAACCGGAAATAGCTGCTGTATTTGTCGCCGCACCCCGGAACACAGCATTTGTGATGCTTTTCAATTAACAAACTGGGAGAAGACATTTTGAGATAATAATTATTGATAATTGATAGGTAATTGATTATTCTAAATGTTGGGAGAAGTTCAAAATTTAAATTTTGACGACTGAAAATGACAAAATAAACTTCAATTCTTGGCGCACGGTCCGGCAGGAAAAAGAAAACTTTAATAGGTTGATTGAAGCGCCTCTAGTGATTGGAGGGGAAAGCTGAAACGACTAGACTGACGTCTCTCATAGGACTTACATTTCTAAGGGGGGATGTTTTGTGAAAAATATTACTTACTTACTTTGATTGTTTTTTTTTTTGAAGACCCGATAACATCAATGAATCATGAATCAGTCCAAAGAAATAAAGTGTAGAATCGAAAAGGCTAGAACAATGTTTGCACAAATGAAGCATTTTCTCTGCTGTCAGCATGAACTTCAACAAGGGAATGATAAAATGCTATATTTTTTCAGTTGAAATATATTCTTGATGGTTGTCTGAAGCAATTGGGTCAACCCAGTAACCAACAAAGAGGTCCTCAGAAAAACTCTTCCACGCTGCAGACAATAAAGCGCGCATAGTCAAGATGATAACCAACATCCGGAACAGATAACGCCGATGAAAAAGAAGAAATAATATTTAGAAAATTTTGGTTATGTACAAACACTTGAAAATACTAGGTAGTATGTGAGTGGACATGATGTCCATATCGGACGATGACGAGGATTGAACACTCCAGGGGCCCAATTCTGGTCGCAGGGAGAGGAGAGCTCCCCGAGAGAACGGATCTTTTGTTCTTGTCAACGTAATCGAAAAGTGAACGAGAATGATAAAGACGAAAAATTTGTTCTCTCGGGGAGCTCTCCTCTCCCTGAGACGAGAATCGGGCCCCAGGAGGAGTGTTCAATCGCCTGAGTGCGATTTGGAAAATCCATTGTACATACTGTTGATTTTTTCTACGACCTACTAAAGGCAATCACTCATTGCATTCCATATACCAACTACCTAGGTTAAATATAAAAATATATCCCATCAGTTTTTTACAGGTCTGACAAGTAAACATTTTATGGGCTAATTTTAATGCAATAGGATGAAATGCCTATTCCATGCTGGAAAAGAAATGGGGTAAATCGTTTTCGTTCTCTAATCATCCTTAGACTTTTTTTCTTGACATTTCATTCCATCGCATTAAAATTGGCCTGTAAGATATTCATTTGCCAGACCGGTACCTATACTTTCTAGAGACTGTTAAAAAACCAGTAAATATAGATAGTCGAGTAGAAAAAACGATTTTGGTACATTTGTATCATGTATTTATTTATCTCCTTTTACATTCAAATAAATATTTCTCAGTTCCGTGTATATTTTATTTAAATCACAGTATTATTGTTTCATTAATATTCTTTCTGTATTTTCATTACATATTTTTTTTTCTATAAATCTCAAAGGATATAATCACTCGAAACATTTTCCACTTGAATATCGTTGAGACTGTATATCGACATTATAGATTTGGGACATTTTTTGACCGTTCTTAAATATTTTTCAGGAAACGTTGCAAGGAAATGTTCCAGCTAAAACAATTATAATTTCATCAAAAAAATTGATAATACTACATATACTCAACTTACATTATCGCCCTGGGAGAGACTCAATCTTGGTCCTATGTCCGATTTGCTTTTATGCAGCAATGGCTTGGAAAAGAGTGGCTTACTTTTGTTATCTCGTGCGAGTTTTTTCGACTTCAATAACCGTGCCATAGATTCTATTTCGGCAAGCAAATTAAAACGCAACATTAGAGACAGTAGAAGCGAGTTTTTCCAATGTTGTGAACCAGGATTCACCTATTTTTATGTCGGAGTTAGATGTATATTGTGTATTGTACATTTAATTGATAATGAAAGATCATTAAGGATTATTCTAGCTTTAATTTCAGTAAAATCTTTTTGGATAATCATAACCTAGCTTTATTGAGACCTCAGAAATTGAAAAAATTATTTTGTTAACGGAGCTAGGTTATTCTTTAATTTCTCAAAAATGGTTCAAATCAGGGATTCATCAAACCAAGTAGCTTGAATTTTTTCTTAAATACTTGACTTGACTTGAAAACTCGAGCTTTTGAAAATTTGATATTTGACTTGACTTGATTTTCAGTCTGAACTACTTGACTTGATATCAAGTAAAATCAAACTACTTGATGTTACTTGATAGCGATCTGTGAAATGCACATCGAAGCATTAAAATAGGGGATTCACCGAGGTTACAGCCAGGCCCGTCCCTGGAGGGTCAAGTGCCTGCGTGCCGGATTTTTTATTCCGCCCTACCAAGTTTGTTTAATAGAAAACCTGCCCATAATGCATACGACGATATGGCCTGGCGTTACGAAATCGACAAATATATTTCTGACCCAAGAGCTGACAGTACTGAAGATATTTTAGAATGGTGGAAGAGACACGAATGCATTTTTTCCAATTTTGCCGCAATGGCCAAAGACTTTTTGGCAACGCCAGCTTCTTCAGCTCCAATTGAAAGGCAGTTTTCTAGAGCTGCCTTAACTCTTACCAAAACGAGAAATCGATTAGACAATAACTCCGTGAGAAGCCTTGTGTGTCAAATCATGGATGGAAAATTAGGATATTAAAGATTTATTTTAGATATTTACTGTTTTCATGTTTGTAGTTTTTCTATTGTTTTATTGTCAGAATTAAGAATATTTCGTATTTTTATATCATATTATTTCATTTATTATTTAACTGAGTTTGTTAAGAGATTTCGTTTTTAGATGTTTTTTAAATAAAAGATTACATCTATATATTTATTGTTATTGCGTTTTGGCAGTTAATCCGATTAATAACAAAAAAGTACTGTTTTTTCAAGAAAAATCAAGTAGTTAGTTTGAAAAGCTTGATTTTCAAGTTACTTGTTGTGTAACTACTTGACTTGACTTGAATTTCAGAAACAAATACTTGACTTGATTTTTACTTGATAGTCAAGTCAAGTAGCTTGAAAATCAAGTCAAGTCGTGAATCTCTGGTTCAAATCAAAGAAATAAACTACGAGCTTCTTTTTTGTTGTGTAGAAGAAAGTTCAAGATTTTCCATTGTCTCAATTGAATACATCATGAAATGTCTTCAAAAAAATTAACCCTAACAAAAAGTACCTACTATTTCCATGAAAAAATAAAGTTCCTTGAAACTCACTTTAGAGTTGATACATGTTAATGAGAGTGTATCTTTATTTTAATAAGTTCTAACACTTAGCTTAGTCTATTTTTCACATAATGAACATACTCTCCTTAAAAGATGAATTCTTGTTGAAAACAAGAAACTATTTTATGTAGTGTTACTTTTACATTATTCATGGATTGCTCAATAATATCATGGTGTTCGTACAGTTAACTACAATTCTCTATACCCAGTATAAATAAGTAAATAAAGCATATTTACCATATAGAAGAAGCTTTTGCAACACTTTCTTCGAAGCCATGGTACTCACTTTTCTTTTCAAAGCCATAATCTCGCATATTAAAAAGAAGTAAATCGAAATGAACATGATGGACAAAAAAATGTCTAGTGGTAGTTTCTTCGATGTTAAAATTAATGGGTCCATTTTTTTCACGACGAATTTTGACGTTCTGCGAAACTTCGAAAAATGTCAGTTTGATGGATTTTACCTGTGTCTAGCATTCTATATATATAGTTCATACCAAATAAACTTATAGTCGGGTTGTCAAGCTCGGCCGGCACAGCGTTGCCGTCTCTTGCATTTTTTCCTCTGGTTAAAATATTTTCAGGAACAATAATGGATTATATTATAATATAATGCAAACATTTATTACTTAAATTATGAACATTGTTTCAAAGCTTGGTTTAATAGATATTTAATAACAACTCATTGCAAAGAACTACTCGCATCCTTGTTACAAATATTTCGAACGAGAACGCGAAATAAAGGCCCTCTCTTTGTGTCCCTTAAATGCTGTTAGGAAGGTGAGTTTACAAGTCGTTGATGTCGTGTGACCAGGAATTTTCAATTTGAACTATATTTTCCCTCATTTTTAGCGCGTAGCAGAGACTTTGAACTTAAGTACCTATGTCCACCGTCTGTGCTATTTCAAAGGCAGTCAAAATAACGAAGTTTTGGAATCGCCTTCTAAGAAGCGATGCACTTCGAAGAGAATCTGTGATGCTTCAAAGCTCGATAGCAGTGCTTCCGTAACACTATTTACGATATGTACACAAAAAGTGAATCGATTGAGACAAAGGTAAATAGATATCTATGAATCGCCTTCTTTCTTCTTCTAGGACAACATGTAACATGTTTACAGCTACTCTAAATACTATAAATAACTAAATATTATGAATATTTGAACCATCAAGAATATTTTCAATTATTCTCGATCACTGAAATCGCTAGAATCTTCATCAAAATTGATGATAAGTGGAAGAACCTCTTGCCTGTCCATTACTTGTTCCCTGTTATACCACTCGTCAATTATTCCTTCTGTATGTCTTAAAGAATTTTTCCACATTTCAGGGGTAACAGTTTCCAATGCCTCTCACCACATTTTTAAACAAGCATCTTGAGTATAACCATCTCTGCCAATATGTCGGTTATAATAGTTTTTTGCAATTCCCCAAATAAGTTCAATCGGGTTAAAAGTACAGTGGCATGGAGGCAGTCGTTAAAACTTTATGTACATATTGTTCTACCAAGTCATCTACCACATACTTTTTTGTTGGTTTATTCCTGAAAAAGCAATACTTGAGAAGTTGAGCATAAAATGCATACAATTTTGGTATTGTAGGTACCATGAGTACTACCGTGCAACAATGGTCACAAGTTCAGATTTCAATGCTGTATTTGAATACTCAACTTTCTGTTCGGTTAACCAATTTTGAATTTCAGCCTTAGTAGACGAACTATTAGGTGTCTTCCTTAATAACATGCTGTGGTAAGGAGCAATGTCTATAACAATAACAAATGGTTCACTCAAGTTTTTCAACAGCTGATTTTCGAAATAACGTAAAAAGTTTTGCTGATTCATTTCCCCATCCTAGTCGTTAAATTGACTTTTCGATGAAAATACGAGCAATGCACCTTCAATGAATCCATTTTCATTGCCAGCATGATGTATGATGTATCTAAAAAAAGCATTTCACACACACATATAATACAACTGCTCTCTGTATTTATGTTTATATTCACCTTTTACCATCAACTTTGGTAGTTTTAACACTTCGAAGTCGTCCAAGAAAACAAACTGGTACAAAGCCTCCTGTTTCAGTTTTAGATAAGACCTAGAAAATGATATGCGTTTAGCAGCAATATCAGGAAGTTCCATGAGCCCTCGTCTTGGGTCATCTTTTTTCCATTTGAAGCCTATTTCTTTTAACATTCTAGTCAATGACATGCGACTGCCATCAAATAATTGTTTCGCTTTCAATTGCTCCCATGCTCCCATATACAAGATAATGTTACATGTTGTCCTACCAGAAGAAAGAAGGCGATTCATAGATATCTATGTAAGTACTTTTGTCGCAAACAATTTACTTTTTGTGTACATATCGTGAATAGTGTTACGTATAGCACTGCTAAAGAAGCTTTGAAACATCACAGACTCTCTTCGAAGTGCATCGCTTCTTAGAAGGCGATTCCAAAACTTCGTTATTTTTGACTGCCTTTGAAATAACACAGACGGTGGACATACTTAAGTTCAAAGTCTTTGCTACGCGCTAAAAATGAGAGAAAATAAAGTTCAAATTGAAAACTCCTATTTGGTCACACGACATCAACGATTCGTAAACTCACCTTCCTAACAGCATTGGGACATGAAGGACCATTATTATCGCGTTCTCGTTCGAAATATTGTAACAAGGATGCGATTACTTCTTTGCAACGGCAGTTAAGCTGCTTCGGCATCTTGTACTCTTCGCACTTGATAGCACTTGAACCAAAAACTCGTAAACTGTCAGGAACTCTGACTTCAAAAAAATAAGCACACTTCTTAAACACATTAAATTCATAATGATTCGAATACTGCCCGACACTAATGCTGATCAGACTCTGAAGAATAATTTATGGGAACGCTTCAATTATCTATCCCAACGGTTACATTCAAAATACACGGACACTTCTGAACTGGTTTCTCCCGAACCTAAGGTATCCAATGATTTAATTTCCTTGAATGACAGACAAGCACCGCTGGAGACACATCAAGAGGCTTCTGATCCTCCCATCCACAAACCTTGTTCTGATCGTAGATTGGTTTCGGCTCTTAGGATTTCGAAAGAATCTTCGGACTATTCTAATTTTCTGTACTCTGGATCACGTTGTCAGTCCTATTCGAACGACCCTTTCGATTTATCCAGGAATACCCTGCAAGCTCAGAACAATAATTTTGCATCCTCCGACCATTCGTCGCACTCTGTGCTTACTCCTTGAACGGATAATCCCCATCATTCTCTGATAGACGCTTCCCTTGCGGATTTACCCAGTTACTTAGTGTCCTCACGAACATCCGTTCCCACATCTACTGGACTTTATGTTACTTCGATCTCCAACAGACATTCTTGGTTACCTTACAGTGCGGTACAGTTATCGTTACGCCAGGACAGAGATAACACATTTGTGATCCCCAATGAAAGACATTCTAATGCATCAGACAAACTAGATATCAAGAAATGCCTTCCGCTGAAGCCAATAACTCTCGTGTACGATTTGCTGAGCCCGAAAGTTTTGCTTCTCGTGCAAACTCCACTCAGCATGAGACAATTGCACTAACTGATTCAATTCCAGGTTTTGCCAGGAGAATGGTGGAACTGCAATGATCCCTGCTCCATGGCTCCTCCTTTTCTCACTCAAAGCCACATACTCCTAGTTTTAAGGAAATTAGTAGATATTGTCCCTAAAATATGAGGGTCAGGGAAGTTTGTCGAACTTTTTAGAAAGAGTCGAAAAAATGCGTTATTCTAGAGGAGTTTCCAAAGAACAATTACTTCGCTCTGCTTCAAAATTTCTTACAAAAGATGCCCTTCTTTGGTATCGAACTGATGTTTTTGATAGTTGGGATGACTTAGTCGCTCAACTCCGTGATACCTTTATGCCTTATGACTACGAGTTTTCACTCTAGGATGAGATTCGGCGAAGAACTCAGGGATCTCAAGAGAAAGTCATCAGTTTTGTTGTCGCCATGGAAAATTTATACCGCAAATTGCCTTAAATTCCTTCTGAGTCAACTAAACTCCAGTTGGTGCATCGTAACTCACTACCCTATTTCCAGACTTGTATGGCCACCCAAAATTTTGTATCTGTCCAGGAATTAGCTCGCCTTGCTCGAGGCATAGAAGAAACAGGAGTCAGATGAGGTCATCGATTCAACCAATGTGAACAACCTTGTAACCGTTTCTGCTACCGTTGCGGTAAAAGTGACGTTACGTCCAAGTCCTATCCGCATTGTTCAAAAAACGAACAGAAGGTGAGAACTTATGCCGAGCGTCTTGCCTTCAAGTAACAACTAATGAGGCCACCCTTCTATCTCAGATTTTGTTGAACTTCGTTTTTTTTCATGCCAAACACGGTGAGCGACCCTACTTGACAGTCCGTCTTTTCGGTCTATCATTTCTGGGATAATTGGACAGTGGTGCCTCTAGAACCATCATTAGAGGAGAGGTTGGAAAGCTCTGAAGTCTTTATGCAAACTCAACTCTCAACAATCGCAGTGCGCTGTTGCTAATGGAGATACGTGTGATGTTATCGGTTCGGTCCGAGTTCCCTTTCAGTTGAAAGATTGCCTTGCACTGATCGTTCCGACATTGCCGCATTCTCTCATCTTAGTGGATGGCGTTTTTGTGTGGATTATCGAGCACCTAATCGTGTAACGGTTCCCGGCTCCTATCCCATACCTTATGTCTCAGCTATGCTTGACAAATTGCGGGATCCTCGTTTTCTCTGCACGTTGGACATTAAGACAGCATAATGGTAGATTCCAATTTCTGAGGAATCAAAACCTCTGACCGCTTTTACTGTCCCGATGGTTTATTTCAATTTAGGCGTATGCCGTTTGGTTTAACTAACTAGTGATGAGCGAGACTGGTGTTCGACTTGCGGTCTTGGTCTTGGTCTTGCAGAAAATGCAAGACCAAGACCACTATTAAACTGCAAGACCAAGACCAAGACCGAGCAGTGCAAGACCAAGACTTAGCATTGCAAGACTTACGCAAGACCAAGACCGAGCATGCAAGAGTCTTGCGGTCTTGCATTTTTGTTCAATTTTTTTCTGAATATTACTAAAATTTAGTATTATCTATTCACAAACCGATGTCCAAAGGTAAAGGTAAAATGTATCACTTCTCAGTGCTATTAATTTGATAGCGAAAGGTGATAAATTCATCTTTACCTTTGGACTACGGATTGTAAATAGGATATATTTAATATAGTTGTTTGTAATTGAATATAACATATCTAACTATTGTCATAGGCTCTGTTACTGGTATTGGGGCCTACCATATCCTAAAACTTTAGAGTACACTTTCTTCATTGAGCAATCATAATTTTGGTTTATATCTAATCCCAGCTAAGGTAACGGGCCCCCAGTGACTTAGATATGCTATTAAAAGAATAGCTGCATGAGATTATCAAGAAAATAGATAGATACATTTCAACTCAATTATAGATAGGCATAAAAAATCAAATGAAATGCTCGTTTAAATAAAATAAAATGGTTCTTATGTTAGCGCCGCCCGTAATTAATTGTAAATATCAGTGGCGCATCCATGGGGGGCATCGGGTTGCCCCCCCCCCCCCTAGGCCGCTATCCAAGTCTGTATTTTTACGTATAAGAAAATGTGGCAACATCAGGGCGTGGCACCTTGACACCTCAATTTTTTGTTTAGATTTTTAGACACAATCCAGAACCTATATGTAGGTATTTACGAGCCCCCCAAACATATTCTCTGGGTGCGCCACTGGTAAATACAAATAAAGATGTTTCAATATTACAGGAACAAACTTAAACAAGTGATCCCTTAACTCCCAATGTTTCTTTGAGCATTTTTTACTTGAAAAAATTGCCTGATTTAAGTACTTGTTAAAATTTGCGGTTGTAATAGAGGTACTCAATTTTGAAATCCAAAATTTTGATACTGGCATATACTCTCTCTTTCTTTGAACATTCACCTACTTCAAGTGGCATGAAAAACGATTTTTTTTTTAAATTTTCTCTGTTAAAATTCCCTCCAGTAAGAATCTACCACATAAATGCAAGACTTGTAAGAGTCTTGCTGCAAGACCAAAACCAAGACCAAGACTGGACCCTGCAAGACCAAGACCAAGACCAAGACCACTTATTAGACTGCAAGACCAAGACCAAGACCGCATATGCAAGACCAAGACCAAGACCGCATAGGCAAGACCAAGACCAAGACCAAGACTAGCCCGGTCTTGGTCTTGCATTTGCTCATCACTATAACTAACGCGCCAGCTGTGTGGGAGCGGCTGATCGATCGCGTTATTAGTGTTGAGATGGAATCCTCAGTCTTCGTCTACTTTGATGACGTAATAATCTGTACAACATATTAAGGTCTTGCGTGAGGTCATCAGTCGGTCGACTCGCGCTGGACTATCCCTAAGTAAGGACAAATGCGTTTTCTGCAAGCCAGAATTGAAATAACTGAGATACGTAGTAAATCCTCTGGATCCTCTGGTCCATTCTGATAAGATAGACGCTATTCTTAACATCCTTACCCCCAAATCAGTAACTGAAATTAGACGAATCATTGATTTTGCCTTTTGATATCGGCGCTTCGTCCCTAATTTTTCGACCCTTATAGCTCGCCTTAGTGCCTTGACAAGGAAGAATGTCAAATTTATCTGGGATGATGCTTGCCTGACTGCTTTTTGCACTATCAAGGAACATTTAGTTAAGGCTCCTGTATTGTCGTGTCCAGATTTCGACTAACCCTTCATCATTCAATGTGATTTGTCTGACTTTGGGCTTGGTGCTGTGCTAATTCAGATACATGGCGGAGCTGAGCATGTGATATGCTATCTCACCAAGAACGAAATTAATTACACAGCGACCGATAAGGAGTGATTGAGGGTACTAGATTCACGGTGATCACTAACCACTATACCCTTAAGTGGCTTAATTCCATCAAGGACCCGGTAGCTCGTATTGCTCGATGGGCCGTTCGCGTACAGTAATATGGTTTTGATATCATCCATTGCAACGGTAAGCGTCCCCGTTATCGTTGCTGTTGACAATTCTTCGTTCTGGTCTGGTGACGTTCTATCATGCCAAATAAAGGATCAGTGGTACCTGGGCATGAAACAAAAAGTATTAGGCCGTCCCTCCGAATTTCCCCTGTGTTAGGTCGATAAGAGAAAGCTGTATAAGCGCGCTCATCCAACACCATACCCTGGTTTAGCAAGCGACAGTTCGTCTTGGCGCTTAGTCATTCCTCGGGAAAAACGTTCCGAAATTATAAGCTCGCATCATGATCTTCCCACCTGCGGTCACTTGGGGGTTTCGAAAACTCTCTCACGGGTCAGTCTTGACTAGTCTTGAGTATTATTGGCTCAAAATGAAGACTGACATAGCCTGCTTCATCAGGCGCTATCATATGTGCCTTGAGACTCAACCCCTCCAAAAGGCTCTATCTAGGCATAATATGCGGAGTAAACAGCCTACTGTTTCTAAACCGTGGCAGGTTGTTAGTGTAGATATCGTTGGGCCTCTACCGCGTTCCACTTCTGTGTTTTGTTGTTCTTTCTTGGTGTGAGTTCTTTTTAGTAAATTCTGTTTGTTTTTCCTGCTTCGAAGCGTTACAGCATCTGATATCGTGAAATGGTTGGAAGATCACGTCATCTTTGTTTATGGGGTACTTCGAAAAATTATAGCTGATAATGGTTCTCAGTTTTGCAGTACACTTTTCCGCGGGATGCTCGCTAATTATAGAATTGACTTGAAGATAGACTGCAAACTATCATTTTCAAGCCAATCCTATTGAACGGTTACATCGAGTACTTGGGACCATTTCAACGAGCTATGTAAAACATGATCACCAAAATTGGGAAAAGTTTTTCGCCAAGGCTGGATGTGCTATCCGATCTGTGAGACACGACGTAACCGGTTTTAATCCAAACTTCGTTGTTTTTGGAAGAGAACTTCATTTTCCTCAGAGCAATGACATTTCCCCGACTTTGATAAATAACTTCGATGCCTTGCCCCGTTCCCGCAATTTGATAAAACTTTTCAGCGATATTCACAAGAAATTGAAACAAACCACCATACTCAGGAAAAGTTGTAAAACTTTTTTTTTGGTGGGGTGGTTGCCCCACGTTGGGCGCCAATTTATTACCTTGCTGAATGAGCAAAGTAATTTATGTCCGATGTCCAACGAATTGCCTGCTTCGGATTCTGCATCGTTGAACGGGAAGAAAAGAAATTCCATCCAGCTTACTTGCGTTCATTAAATCTTTAAAGCTTGATTAGGTGCTTTGAGTGAGAATCCTATCAATTGAAGCACCCAGAAGGGGAGCACAATAGATCTATGCAGGTCACAGTGTAACAATATCTGCAATTCATTTATTCATAAGTCCAATGTCCCCGAGAATAATCCACCAAATTTGGAAGATTTGAAATGGAACGTCAATAATCGAATATCAATAAACATAACATTTTATCATAAAACATACACTAGTGTGAATCATTGATAAAGGATTTCCCAAATGTTGAAAATCAATAAAAAAAAATTAAGTTTTACTTTTAATCTCTGACCATCTTACTGTTAATTGAAAAAAAAAAAAAAAACTTAATTTCCAACCATCCATCTCGAAAGACGGCCATAATACCTTCGGGAATTCTCGGATAGGTAAACCGCAATTTGAATTATAAGCTGTATTATTGGCTTTGCCGTTTCCAAAGTTAAGTCATCGCCTGCAAAGGAAATTTGGGACTTTCAATATTAAACCGGAAAGTGGCTTTCAGGTGAAAGGCTTAATGTCGAAATTGTCTCTCTATATTAACGGTATTATGCTTCTGAAGATTTGGTAGAATAACTTAGAAAAATCTAAAAATAATACTAGTCGGTCAGGTAGATACTCGAAACTTTTAAATAAGCTGTCGGTGATTAGAAAATACAGTCCGCAAGAAACAAGAGCCGATATTTTAATTATAATTTACAGCGGGAGCTTACGGAACTTCTCTAGTTTAATTAGTGCTGCTATCTGAATTAAACCTGCGAAACTAAGTGTATTTGTCCTGGATAACAGAAGCTGTTTAAGATAAACGTGTTTCTGATGAAATTGTCCGTAAAGATTCCATTACGCAAAGCGTTGAGGAGATAAATGGGCAGACACATTAAAACATTTTAACTTATAGAAATCAGTTATTCAATGAAAACTCGTTAAAATTGAATCAATTTTTTTATTCACTTGCTCCATTTAAATTATTTATTCTCTCTTTCAAATGTTCGCCTATAACGCCTCTCTGGGAATTTGCTGTGAAATAAATTGAAAGCCATTAAATAAGTTCTCTGCCGGGCAAGGGCGCTGAAAAATTTATAAAAAAAGTTGAAGAAACTTCGGTAGTTTAGAAAATACGGAGTTTTAACTTTAAATGGCAGTTATTTGAAAAAATAATGACTCATTTATTTCAAAAATAAATTTTAATTGATAAGACTGGATTCGTGAGATATATAATTTCATGAACTTCTCGAAACCCAAGTTCGCCCTTCCAACATATTTAACCAGGAATGTACCGTTGTACAGTTATGCGAGTACATAATGAGGATAATGAATTAAAGTTCTCAGCACAAACTTGGAATATCTATTCAAACTATAGAGCGGTACAGATTGCTGTTAGTATGGAAGCACGCCCTATTGTAAATTTATCATCTGTGAAAGTTTATTTGGTGCATTTTTTGTGTGTGTGACAATCATTTTATTTTTAACGTATTCTATGTGCTAAATTTCCAGAAGATCAGATGCAAAAATTTTGTAACTGGTAATTTAGGAGAAGTTAAAAAATTTAACAATTCAAAAATGTGTAGTATTGCGAATGTTATTGTCAGTGTTTTTTTATTAAGTCCATTAAATACAATTTAATGGTCGTCCCATGTCATACATGACCGAATCTAGTATTTTTAGTTGAATATATTTTCATACAGGGCTTTCATTTCAAAACTTGCCACCCACGTTATCTGCGTAGAGAGGCATTGAATATGTTTATATATCGCTGATCTATTCGTACATTTCTCATAGCTCTTTCCATTGCCCAGAATTCGACAGTGTCGAAGGCTTTCCTAATATCGCTGAATGCTAGCCATGCTGTAATTTCGTCTTTTCATTTAGTATTCTTATTGTGTGAAGATGTTCTATAGTGCTGTTGCTCTTTTTATAGATGCTTGCTCTTCAAGTTGGCAATTATCTAATTTCCTTTGGTAATTATTTTCTTAAACAGTTTTTATATCTGAAACAGGAAGCTTATGGGTCTATAGTTTTCAAGATTTGATGGGTCTCCTTTTTTGTATATCAGAACGACGATCGCAAACTCCTAGTCGTGTGGTATTTTCTCCTCTGTTAGACACTTATTGAAAATTGTTTTCAGTTGTTTAACAAGGTATTCTCCTGCCTCCTTCAGCATTTTTTATAGTATATCGTCCATACCTGGGGCTTTTTCGTTGTTTAATTAGCTTACCAACATTTAGAATTTTGGATGTTTCGCCTTCGGTTTCTGGTTTATTATTTTCGTTATTGCTTTTGGCGTCGTATAAACTCATAGACATTTTCCGCCATAAACAATATTCCATCTCTGTCTTCTATAATGTTTCCTTTTTTGTTCATCAGCTTCCTAATTTCTCTTTTGTGTGCGTTTTTCCGTTTGGAAACGTTCAAGCATTTTTGTTGTTCTATCAGTTTTTCGATTTGTGTTTCTTGGTAGTTTTTCACGTCTTGTTTTGTCAATTGTCATCCTTCTAATTCCTTCTGATAATTTTGTTAGCCTCTCTGTAATCTGATGTATCTTTTTTTCCTTGTTTTTGTGAGTTCTCTCGCTTCTCCAGCATTTGTTTCGTTTCTTTGCTTAATTGTTCTGGACTACCCTTCGGTTTCATGATATTTTTTGCTGTTTCTTTTATTACTTTTGTTATTTCTTTCTTAATTTGATTTATGTTTTCGTTGGGTTTTTTTGGGATCTTTCTCTGGTATTTGTGCTCATTTTGTCGCGAGTTCTGTTACTGGTAAAAAGTGCTTGATTTTTTAAGGGCGGTTGAATTTCTTTGCTATTTCTAGTCTGCCATTTATGGTCATTGGGTACTTGCGGGAGAAAAAATGAAAAAAGACAAACAAGAAGAATAGAACAGACCACAGAAAAAAAAAACAGAAAAAGAAGAGAGGCGAAATTAACAAGAGGCCCATAATATACTCAGTTTGCTCAGCGAATAATTATTAGAGGTAGATCAATAGTACAATAATAAGTATAGAATAGCAAGGGGCGCCACTGAATTTAAAAAAAAAAAAAAAAATACATAAAATATTGAAGGGTGAAAATCCAGAAACACACCTAAAAAAATAATCAGCAAACGGTAATTGATAATTCTGAAAAGGAAATAAATAAGACATATACTCAACCAAATCTTGACATAGGTAAACCAATAAAACAATTAAGTAAGTTTCAAATTAAATTAGTGTATATTTCACAGTGAGGTTAAAAATCAAGAATAGGGAACTTGCAAGTGAAATAAATTTTTCCAAATTTGTTTTAGATCGATAGTTTATACTACACAATATTCATATGACCAGTTCTTATTAAACTGATACCACTCTTGTTATACAAAAAAAAAAATACTAAATTTGAAATAAAAAATTCCCGCCAAAACCATGCTTCCATGATGGCTACCTTTTTTGACGTCACGAATCTGTAAATAAACCTGTCAATAGGGAACTTGCAAGTGAAAGTAAATGTTCAAAAGCAGTCCTTTCAAGGGCGGATTTACGGGGGGGGGGGGGGTATAGGAGGTATTTACCCCCCTCTGATTACTGAAAATTGAATAATTTGAATACACATAATTTTTTGTTTTACATGATAAAGAAAGTGCTTCCTATAACGTGCTTAATAAAGAAAATTGTGTACATTCGGTTCCATTTTGTTTTATAAAAACGTCGGCTATTATAGTGTAGCGGATAGCGAAAAATTGAGTATACAAGTGATTTTTAACTACTGCGTAGTGATATACTCGACGTATCGTACTATTTAGTGTTATCAGTTGCTTTGTGAAAACTGCAATACACTGGAATTTTGTTTTTTAAATTTCCTCTTAGCCCCGCCCCACGTGAAAATAAAAGTTCGTGACGTAGTTAGTTTTTCCAATCTGCTGTCCATCTTTTTCCAAAAGCTAAATCCGCCCTTGAGTCCTTTACAATATTCTTCATCCATTGCGATAATTGTCACAAAAAGCAAACTTTATCACACTTAAATAACACATTCGTTCATTCGCTGCCTCTGTTGTTTACGAAATCTTGACGTCACGAGCGCAGTCATCTTGAAACCTTGCGTTTCCGCGCCAAAATTTTTGGTTTGAATTTCAATAATTTTTTCTATGTATATACAACGTATAAATTAGAATGAAAAAAAAAAGGAAACTAAAGTTCATTTCACGAAGCGAGATAGTGAAAGTAAACAAACTTTGACAGATAAGTCAAATTTTATTGGCTAGAAAAGGATTATACTCCGCCCTAGGCAGGACCGTCTTAGGTTGTTTTGTATTTCTCTTCCCTGAATATATTTCCGAACGAATTCTTCAGCGCAATCTGTTGAACTTGATATTGTTTTAATCTAAATTGCTCACTTATTAACAATAATTCACCAAATACTATTTAAATAATTGTAAAATACTAGGAAATACGACATCAAACGTATTGATTCATATAACAACCACAATAATAAATGTCATTAGTTGTAATTCATATTTTTGCAGTCCTTCTCTGAATTTTTTAGCTCCGCGTGTTTATTTACCTCTACTATCTCGTTTCGTGGAATGAACTGTTCAGAATTGGGTAATTCTTATTTATCGATATTAATAGGACTCCATCACAGAGTCAAGAATCGAGCGTTGAGTTTTTATAAACATATACCTTTTTGTGGGGTTTTGCGCGCTATACCTCACGATGGAGATACGAAACCTACGATAGTGTTAAAAAGTACAGCTTCAGTCGACGAGCGTCACGGTCTTTTACATCCGTGTTTTTTGGTGACACGTTGAGAACAATCGATCTCAATGATTTCGGTTATCGGATGTACTTTCGCTCAATAATACTATCCGGAAGCTCATTTTTGGGAGCATCAAGAAACCCCGGCCGGGTAAGCTAGAATCCAGGACACAGAGGTGAGACCTTACCAATACCCATTTTTTTAAATCTTTATCGTGAGTCGTTTTTTCTTATTTTCAACTTATTTCAAAAATTAAGTTTGCCTGTTTCTATTAAAACAGGCTGGTCCTAAACATTTGATCCTTCGACCCTAGATGGAAAGTCCTTGGGATATACAGTGCATATTAAAATTATTGAAATTATAAAGAATGACTTATTTTTGGTTTCTGGTTGCAACAATCACCGGCTTGAGTATAAAGTCCAAGTAAATTCCAAGACTTTTTTTGGTGTTTTGGAACTTGTTTGGTATAAAAGTTAAAGAATTTATTGGGACTATACGGGTTTCTAGTTTTTTGCTGGATAGGTGTAGATTTCAACTATTTTCATTGTTTGTTTAGATATTCAAATAAATGTAAAATAGAGAATAGATCATATAAAATTATTTGTTTTTGTTCAAATTTCAAATTTATTTTGGGTCAAAATAATATTTGGATTATTATTTATTACCTAATTACATTGCTTGAATAAGTGATATTGTTTTTTCAATTTTCAAAATTCATATTGTGGTGAATCGTGCAAAAGATAATTAGTCGTTGTGTACCTTGAAGCATGAAGGCATAATTTGGTGGATACCTTTATCGTAAACAAAAAAAAAAAAAAATTTAACCGTAAATTAACACTATTGAATTTTTTGATTTTTTTTGCATTTGAGTTTTTTCATTTAGCTAACATTGTCAATAATTAGCCGCGCTTCAAAAAAGGCTCGTTCTTTATTGGCGAATTTGTTTCTTTTTTTCTTTTTTTTGAATTTTGAAAGATTATTCGTCATGGACGGACTCCAGAGAAAGCGAAAATCTGTTATGAAGACTCTAGAAAGATTGGGTGCTATGGGTCAAAAGGCATTAGGCAACAAAAGTAAATATTTGGCAGATTTTCGTTCAGCTTTTGAGGACCTCCATCGACTTCAATCAGCCTTTGAGGAGCTGCACCTTGAAATCGTAAATCTTTGTAGTGATGCTGAATTTGATATGGAAGACAAAGTTCATGCTCATGTTGAAGCGTTGTGCTTTTCCATAAGAAATATACATCGCGACCTTGTTGCAGACAGTTCCTCTGTTAAAGCAGAGAGGGCTGCAGCGGCAGGGGTGTCGACGGTAGCAGTAAATCAAAGTGCTAATCAAAAGAGTGACACTCTAAAATTACCTAGGATAGAAATTCCGAAATTTGACGGTAATATTAGAAAGTGGCCTACATTTTTCGATTTGTATAAAGGTCTCATCCATAATAATAGTTCGCTGACTGACATTCAGCGTTTTCAATTTTTGATTTCATATTTAGAAAAAGATGCGGCTACTGTAATTAAAAATTTGCCTATTACTGAAGCTAATTATAAGACTGCGTACGATGCCCTTGTTGTGAGATACCAAAATGATAGAGTGTTGCTTAATGATTATTGGTATTCCCTTTATAGAGCTCCTGTTGTAAAAGGTGATTCTGCTCATGAGTTGCGTAACTTGATTTCACTTTTTTCTGAGAATCTGGCCGCCTTGGGTCAATTTAATTATGATATGTGGAATTTTACAAAATTTAATTTATTGCTTCAAAAGGTTAGTCCTTCGCTTAAAACTTTGTTCGAATTGGAACCTAAGCAGAGTAAAATTCCCACTTATGAGGAACTTTATTCATTTTTAGAGAAAAATTGTCAGGCATTAGAGAATAGCTGTCTGTCCTCTGGATCCGTAGGTACTGCGGGACGCAGGGAGCAGGGATCGGCGAAACTAGGAACAAGTGATAGAGCCAAGGGATCTCTTAATTTCAGCACCACGATTTCGCAGAAGAATATGTGTAAGTTTTGTAAAAGGAGTGCCCATTCCTTATCTGGGTGCGAGTTATTTCTGCAAGCCGAGGTATCTGAAAGATTCGGATTTGTTAAGCGAGAGCACTTATGTTTTAATTGTCTTGGAAAAACTCATGGGATCTCGGGTTGTCGTTCGCCTTCCAAATGTAGTGAATGTGGCAGGCGTCATCATAATTTGTTGCATTTTCCGGACAAGCCGCAAAAGGAGACGGCGAGGCTGATCAGGGAAACCAGCCAAGGGTCAAGGAGAGGGAAGTACAGGCCATGACCAGTACTATGGATGCTTCTGATAAACTCTCCAAGTCTATTTTGTTTGCTACTGCATGTGTATCAGTGTTAGATAAGAATGGGGTTCCACAGAAATGTCGAGTGCTTTTGGATTCGGCGAGTCAAGTGAGTTTTGTTACTGACTCCTGCGCTGCTCGATTGGGTCTTTCGAGACAATCTTCGTCTACTAATATTCAAGGCATCAACCGAATGGCCACCCGTGTTTCGTTGGGTACCGTGTCGTGTGTTTTGAGACCATACCAAAAATTGTGTCCTTCTTATGAGGTCCTAGCTCTTGTTATTCCCCATATTTGTGAAACAGTTGCTTGTGTTTCCGGTACGTTTCGAAGATGGAAATATCTCGAGAAGTTGTGTCTTGCTGAGTCTGAATTTGAAAGGAGTAATGAGATTGATATCTTGCTGGGTGCAGATTTGTTTGGTGAAATTCTGCAACCGGGTTTTATTAAAGGTCGAAATGGTGGCCCTTGTGCCATGAACACCGTGTTTGGTTGGGTGCTCATGGGAAGTATTCAAAATACCCCTTCACAGAAGGTATACAGCATGTTAACTCATGCAACTGAGCTAGATGATACTTTAAAAAGGTTTTGGGAAATTGAATGTGTACCCGAATCTAAGTCCGTGTCCCCAGAGGATGAATTATGTGAAGTTATGTTCCAAGCAGATTGTACCCGCACTGAAACTGGAAGGTATGTGGTACCACTCCCATTCCGCAAGGACAGTTCTGTATTGTTGGGAGAATCCAGGAATGTAGCTTTGCGGCGATTTCAGTTGTTGGAAGCTCGTCTTGGCAAAAATTCCATACTCTGTGAAAAGTACCAGGAATTTATGAAGGATTACATTGATCAAGGACACATGTCCGTAGTGAATGATAGCATTCGTGATGTAACGCTTGATCAGAAATATTACATCCCTCATCACGGAGTCATAAAGGCGGACAGTGATAAGTTGCGGGTGGTGTTTGATGCATCTTGCAAAACTTCGAGCGGTGTGTCACTCAACGAACTTTTGTTGACAGGACCAAAGCTCCAGAATGATATTGCTACAATTTTGTTGTCTTTTCGTCGTTTCAAAATTGTTTTCACGGCCGATGTTCGGCAAATGTATCGCCAAATTTGGGTGAGCGAGCAATTCAGAGACTATCAGAGAATTTTGTGGAGGTCATCTCCTGCCCAACCGGTTCAGGAATTCAGGCTGAATACAGTGACCTATGGATTATCTTCTAGCCCATATTTGGCCATTCGCACATTGCTACAGCTCTGTAAGGATGAGGGGACTAGCTTTCCATTGGCTGTGGATATTCTTACCAATTCTTGTTATGTGGATGATGCAATTGGTATGGCAGATTCTGTAGAGGGTGCCTTGGAAGCCCAGCGACAATTGGTATCTTTATTAGCCTTGGGAGAATTTGAACTGCAAAAATGGAGCAGCAATTGTCCTCAGGTACTTTCTGGTGTGCCAAATTCACACCACCAACCCTTTTCCTTTGGAGACAGGGAGTTCTCTGGTATCAAGGTTTTAGGCCTTCAGTGGTCGCCCTTGTCAGATTGTTTTTCGTATTGTGTAAAGTCCATTAATAGATCTTGCACGAAGCGCAATATTCTGTCGGAGATTGCTAAGATATACGACCCGTTGGGTTTTCTGGCTCCAGTAGTCATTGTTGCTAAATGTTTAATTCAGTTGTTGTGGATTGAAGGATTGGGATGGGATGAGAGTCCTTCGGATTTGGTTGTCGCTCAGTGGGATTCCTTTGTTTCTCAGCTGCCTGGTTTGGCCAGTGTGAGTGTATCTCGAAGGGCAACTGTAGATAATGTGATACTTTCTGAGTTACACGCATTTTGTGATGCTTCGGAAAAGGCTTATGCTTCCGTGGTGTACTTAAGACAAGTGAACGTGTCGAATGAAGTCTTTGTCACCCTATTATGCGCTAAAAGCCGAGTAAGCCCACTTAAGCGATTGTCTATACCCCGGCTGGAATTGTGTGCGGCTGTTCTGTTGTGCGAACTTCTTGAATTGGTGATGGCATCTTCTACGACTGTCCAGATAGATAATGTGTTTGCTTGGTCTGACTCAACGGTTGTTCTGAGCTGGGTGAGGTCATCATCCCATCGTTGGAAAAGTTTCGTGGCTAATCGTGTTGCCAAAATTCAGGAAATCATTCCACCTTCCCGTTGGTTTTATATAAGTGGAAAGGAAAACCCTAGCGATTGCGCTTCCAGAGGCATTTTGCCTGGTCACCTTTGCGACCATCCGTTATGGTGGGCGGGGCCACCGTGGCTTAAAGAGGTCAGTGAGCTCTGGCCAGCTAGTACTTTCTCTCCAGTGGTGGGAGAGAATGTTGACTGTGAGGAGAGAATCTTAGTGTGTATCGCCAGTGTCCCCCCTAATGTTATTGAGGCTCTGTTGAATAAATATTCATATCTTCAAAAAATAAAGCGTATTGTAGCTTATTGTCTGCGATTCATTGATAATTGTCGAGCACGCGTTAATGCGCGACAATTTGTTCCTTTGATGCAAATTGAGTTGCACCAAGCCTTGATAGTATTGGTTAGGTTGGCGCAACGATCCGCATTTGCGGATGACTTGCGTAATCTTAGAGCAGGTAAATGGTGCTCCAAGACTGTGAGAAAGTTGAGCACCAAAAGTACTTTTGCTGCCGCTGAGGTTGCCAAGCAGCATAGAAATTAAATTTCTACCACCTCGACAGGTGTTAACCTCCTGGATTTGCCTAGCAACAGAAATTGAATTTCTACCATCTTGACAGGTGTTGACAAAGTGATGTTTTTTTGACGTTTGGAGAAAAAAAATATTTATAAAAATTCGTTCATTCATTTTAGCATTCAAGTAAAATGTAAAAATAAAGATTATCAAAAGAACGCGCGAATCCGCGTAGCTATATAGTAAAAACTATAAAATACGTTAACAAATACAAATGAATACCGGGACGAACCCTGAAGTACAACAAAAACCTTTAACTTTGTCAAAATTATCTTTGAAAACGATTCAAAAATAATATAATTTATCATATTTATTTGACGGTAAAAAAAATTGAAAAACTTCTTTACCATGCATTTTTACAAACACCTACCTGGTTCTTGAAAATCCATTTTGATATTCGGCAAACACAAAGTTTAAATCTAAAAATATAAAGTTTTTCACACGTTAGTTAAGGATATTGTCACAACCCCCATACATTTCGCCCTGGGACGTCACAACAGGAGCGTGACCTGGGGGCGTAGGTGGGGTTGAGATAGAGAAACTCGCTTGGTATAGGTACAATAAGATATGTATTGAATAATAATAATAATATTACCCTAGAAATAGTTACATGACTTCTCTTCTACAGAGGGATGTACTACTTATAGGCCACTCTATAATATGTACACTCTGTACACTTGGCGTGACTGAAGACTGAAGCTGGGTTTGAGACAGATCCAGAAGGGCGTTTCTCAATAAAGGTAATTTGCACTGGAAGGAGACTTAGCTAGAGGGGCTTTTCCCATTTGAGGTTCTTTGCACTTGCCTTAGTCTGCCGGTAATGGATTTCGGCGCAGTATTTATACCAAATAAATGCTGATCCGTCGACACACTTTAGTAAAATTGATGTACAGAGTGGTATTTACTTAAGTAGTTGACAATATCATACCTCCCGCGCGAGAGTTAAGGATTTCCATAACTCCCGCTTTTACCTTGAATATGTATAACTTTGAGAAAAAGTAGAAATTTTAATTTATGGTTTATTCTTTTATAAAAATGGATAAAATACAGTGAATTCAGTAGGAAATAACCCACGGGCAACAAACTTTGCCCTGGGGTATTAACACCCTCATAATTCCCTTGATACATAAATAACTATTAATTGATCATAAAGTAGAATTCATTAAAAAAAAAAGTTATAAATGAAATTCTATACAAGCTTCCATTCCATCAAAAAGGTAGAGTACAGTAGTAGCCATCCATTCTCGGCCGCTTGATGAGGGAAGTTGCAGATGGAAGTTGCAGATTCTAGCCTGGAATCAAGGCTAGAAATTCAGTTTTCTTCATCAAATGTCGGGGTACACGTATCGACTCGTAAGGGACTTGATTCCTCTAGGAATTCCTTCAAAAGCTCTATGCCACGCTCCACAAAAATGGTGTTCTTGTAAAAATGTGACCTTTTGGAAAGCCGAAATAGAAACGGTCAAAGGCGAAATAGAAACAGTCCGAGAAGAAAGTTAAAAGGTAAGATAGGGATGATTACCGAAGAATTCGAGAAGAAATACATAATGTGAAAATTGGTGGAGAACATTCACGATGCACCCAAAGTTGCAATAAAATGGATAGGTATGTTGGTAAGCCTTCTTATAAGTGGCTACCTCAAACCACCAACTTGATGTCGGAACATCCTCGGCCATGTATAAAAGTCAGTTTGACCCTGCTCTTGATGCAAATGAACGAGATGAACAGTATTGTTACTGGCATTACGGGAAAAATCACTCTAAATTTTCCAGAATACTCCGGAGTGAGAACAAAGTTGAACTGAACTGAGTTATAAAAACAGTTAAAGAGTAGAGAGTGCAAGGACCATTATTGTGTGTAGACTGGAATGGCTGAAGAAATTTAGTAGTGAAATCGGGAAAAACGCCCGGTTAACATATTTATAAGAACTCAGATGACTGTCCAGAGATCTAGAG
The DNA here is from genome assembly GCA_917834065.1 of Ceutorhynchus assimilis. Classification (NCBI taxonomy): domain Eukaryota; kingdom Metazoa; phylum Arthropoda; class Insecta; order Coleoptera; family Curculionidae; genus Ceutorhynchus; species Ceutorhynchus assimilis. The sequence continues at coordinate 2,603,952 of OU892285.1, read as the reverse complement.
TCCAGATCTTCATCGATGGGGAAAGAGAAATAGGCTTGCAACAAGCACTAAAAGTGAGTAGGCATAACACTCTTGAAACCGTTGTTCAGAGCCGCCGCTACCATGTGTGCGATGTGTTCAGAACACACAGGCGGCCGATTGAGGGTCGGTTTCTCAATAGCGAGTTACATCCGGGTTGGTTTTAACTTTAGGGTTAACGTGCTCAGTTGCAATGTTTACCTTGGAGTTATGCTTAACTCGGAAGTGACAAGCTATTGAGAAACCGGCCCTGAAAGGAGTTGCCGACGCCGATCCTGATGCAAAAAAAAAAATCATGTGCAGCGCCGTGAACGTGGTATAGTCGTTCTAGGTTCTAGTGACTTAAGGCCGCGTTAAGGGCCGCCATGTTTAAACTGTGATTGGTTGATTTTTCGAAACTTGTTTTAAGGTCTTTTAAAAAACGGCACATCAGAATTGGCTCAAATTTGGCATAAACATTATTTGATCGATTACCTACAATTCCTTATTTTGGTTTTTCGATATTCAGCCTTTTTTTTTAATTCAAAAATCATGTTCGCAACCACCAAAACAATTAAATGTGTTGGTGGTTGCATATTTGCATGTTTATCAAGCTTGGATCCGTGAAAAGCATATTTTATTGATAACCATGAAAAACTAAAAAAAGCTAATTGTAGAGATTGTAGATAATATATCAAATAATGTTTATGCCAAAGGATTTTGGAAATTATTGCGGATTTTTTGAGATGACCTTAAAATGAATTTTGAAGGTGAAAACAATTCAAGCAATTTCAAGTAGACGGCGCCACGGCAAAAAAGCTACATTGGGAGCATCATAATTGTATATTTGTCTTTTTCTGTCACTAAGTGTTTCACCGACAAACAGATTTTGTTTTGGACAAATAATAAAATATTGAACCCTATGTGTAGAGTGACGCAGTCGTCATTTTCAAAAACTAAATTCAAACATGGCGGCCATTAACGTGGCCTTAACGTATGTCGCTTTTTGAACACACAAATGAAATTAGGTTAGGAATTTCCTATACAGGGTGTATCAGGTTTGACTACAAAAATTTTAACACATGAAAATATGGCCCATTTTGAACAAAAAAAGTTTATACAACATGGGGTACAAACTCAACCATTATTAAGAAAAAGGCCTTCGAAGTTTTAACATTTTTTGACGATTATTTTAAAGTTAAAGAAAATTTTAATCATCAGATGTAGAAAAATTTAGTTTATCCAATTATTAAGTAATTATGCATTTTTAGTCAACAACAATAACAAAAAATCGGAAAAACAACATACAAATTTCACTTGTCACAGGGTCTCTAAACATCTGGCAACACAGCACAATAATAAAGAATAGGTGGTTGAAGGAAGGTTGAACCTTGGCGGAGCTGAATAAATTGATTCTTGATTTGTCTTTTCTAGTTGGGAAACGCGCGTAATTCAAATTCATTCTTTTTTGAAAATAAAATGTTTAGAAACATCGAATATGCAGATACTTGTTTAGGCAGAATCGTTGCAAAATGCTCATTCAGCTACCAGAATTCACAGTGAAACTAGAGAAAGATTTTCCAAAAGAAAAGCACTCACCTGATGGAAGAACATTGTGTCCGTGTTACAAAGATTGCGTGATACAAGAAGTGTGCGTTGTGAGTATTCAAAATCTGCGAGTTGATTTTAGTGTTTTGAGAACTTTTCAACAAAAATTAATATTTTCATAATAAGGATTTGACAAGTAGCTGAGTAAGTATTATTTGATTTTTCTCTTGAATGTTTAGTGCAAAAATGTCATTCAATGCAATTCACAACTTAATAAAATGGCACATTTTTTATTTTTACTAGAAAAGTGATAAAAATGCAAGTTGTAATTTACATTATTTGAAAGCCAATAAGAAACCAAAACGTAAACAGATGGAAATAAATGAACGCCGTGCAAGAAAAAGTTTCAAATTTACCAGTTGTATATACATTTATATCGTGGCAGAGATAAATATTTGTACAATGTTGTCACGTTGTTGACATTTTTCTAAATTTAAATTCTGCGATAACTCCGAAAACAATAGCAATTGACCCATGGTCAATAGGACACTTTTAGCTTGAAATGGGCCATATTATCTCATGTTAAAATATTTGTACTCATACCTGATACACCCTGTATGTACAGGGTTATTGGTTATAAATGTCACCCCCTCTATCTTTTTTATTTGACATTTTAGAAAAAAGTGTCCCAAATAAAAAATTTATGGTTGAAATTGAATTTTTTGAAAAACTCACTTTTGCATATACAGGGTATTTTGAAAAAGCTGGTCGTGCTCTATTTTTCTTATTTGAAATTGAATACCCTGCATATTATTCAATATTCGGATTCTACGTAAAGTTCTGAGCAGATTTCGTGTGATATACCCTATACCTAAATTCAACTGTTTTGGAAATATTGACAGTTGAAAATTGACTTTTTTGCAAATTTGACTGGCTGTAAAACCTAAACGGTTAACTTTTGAGCAAAACCGATCTTACATTTTTTTTCTAAGATTTTCACAAGTTATCATTTGACACGAACTTTGAATTTAACCGAAGATTAAATTTAATTGAAATTTTCAATCATGGATTAAATTCAAAGTTGAAGTCAAATACTGGTTTCAACTAATAGTTTATAAAAATCTAAGATAGATCAGTTTTGCTCTAAAATTAACCGTTTAGGATTTACAGCCTGTCAAAGTTGCAAAAAAGTCAATTTTCAACTGTCAATATTTCGAAAACAGTTAAACTTAGGTATAGGGTATATGACATGAAATCAACTCAGAATTTTACGTAGAATCCGAATATGCAATAATATACAGGGTATTCTATTTGATATAAAAAATTTGGAGCACGACCAGCTTTTCTAAAACACCCTGTATATGTGAAATCTATGATGTACAGGAAATTGACGTATCAGCAATCAACGTTCGTCAATAACAGATGGGTATTGAAAAAACTATAGATTTGAAACTTATTAAAAACTATCCCCCCTCATATAACTCTTAAACTTAGCGTATGAGTCGGGGTAAAGACGAAGGACCACACAAAAGGGAGACGCGCATCTTTAGTGACGTTTCAAGGGTATCGTCGCTTGACAATAATAGGCAATCCTCCTTGCTTATAATCCTTGATTGTCGTTGGCTGTCTTTCTTCGTCTCTTTACGTTACATCTTTCTTCTCTTTCATGTCACGAAACTTCCCAAAACGCGTCTTTCAAATCTGGAATCACTCTCCATTCTCGTCGAAATATCAGACCGCCGCAAATTTCGTTACACAGGCGAGAAGAAATATGTAACGCAAAAAGACGGAAAAAGACAGCCAATGACAATGACAGTCGACGAACGATTGACACAAACCAAATATTATAAGCAAAGAGAATTGCTTATTATTGTCAAGCGCCGATACCCTTGTTACGTCACTACAGATGCGCGTCTCCTTCGTATTTACCACGACTCATACGTCATACGCTAAGTCTTGAAGTCTAAAAATTCCATTCCATTCCAACGCTCTTAATTTTGTACTTTAGAAGGGAGTGGGGTGGCGAAAATTGTTTGGGCACACAGGCGGCTAACACCCTAACGGCGACCCTGCCGTTGTTCATGCACTTGGGCAAAGCTTCCAAAAACACCTCTCAGAATAGAAAAAGTAAATGGTCAGGATATTCAAAGAAAGTCTGAACACTATATTTTTCAAAATCTAGAGACAATACTAAGAAGTCCGCGATTGAAGTAGACCAATAAATTGTTACAGCTGCGGCAGACGGGAACATATCGGAAAACGCTGACGCCCACTGATTCCCAAGCATTACTTGACCATCGATACAGAAGGGCATCAGAATTAGTACCTAGTATGCCCCGACAAGATTTCTAAGAACTGAGAGAGATTTGATTAATATTTTTGAGATAGTTGAGAGTATGCCGCAATGCACTGAAGGTAGAAGTAAAAGTTGCTGACATATCTAAGAGATGAGTTTAGGTATATTGGGTTTGGATGTCCCAGAAACCTTGGATTTCTTATTTGTGAACTTTCGAATTAAAACGCTGAGTGAGAGCAGCGAAGAAATACTCTTCTCGTCACCTTCAAATAAGGACTGTTGGAGAAAGGAATGGACATCGCTAAGGTTCCCCCAGCTATACGAGTAGAGTAGTGAGAGGCGAAAAGGAGGAGTCTGTATCAGATGGAGTTAATTTTTCTTGAGAGCTAATGAAAAATTTCAAAAACACCTAGATAGAATCACTGAAATCGATAAGAATAAAAGAAACAATTATTGATATTGTGAAAAAGGAGGCTGATGTCTTTATGCAAGAAAAGATCACTATGCGATTGAATCTGGTAGGGTAGACCATCGTATAAACATGCGGAATTGCCACATCTACTCACAAACCACCACGAAGACTTCCTTTCCGAAAGCAGCATCAAGCTAACACCATGGCTCGGTCGGTTTATCTAAAAAATTGTTATTGGCTGGTAGAATTAACAAGAATGTTATAGGGAAAAGCGCCTTCACAGCTGAAAATTTCTAAAATCAATTTAAAATCATGCCGTTCGGATTATGCAATGCACTTCCAACCTTCAAGAGACTGATGGAATCAGACTACAAAATAGAGCATAATCGAACCGTCTCTTGATATTTGTAGCTGAGCACCAGCGAAATCATGTGCCCGTGCCCATTTTCCTTTTACCAAGGAAAGGAGGCTCCTTTCATGTATTCAAGTTAGGAAGGAAATAATTTGTACTTCATGCAAAATTCAAATTTATTTAAAACTAAGCATAGTAAAGCACTTCCGGCTTTCGGAGTCTACAAAAATTTTCAATGATAACAACAAAGAAATTTTACACTGGTTTAGGTATGTTGATGACAGTTCAAAAAATCCAGACGTTTTTTGAACTGTGACGAACTCGGTGCAACAGATTTACTTAACAAAATAAACAACATACACTCCAACATTTCATTTATGATGGAAGCTGAGACAGACACACAGATTAGCTTCCTCGACATCACAATAAAAGTTTCCCCTGTTGAAACTACTAAACCTTCCTCTATCGACTGGAGAATATCATAACGGAGGTAAAATTTTGAAAAAAATTGGCTTACAACAATGACTTTGTTCCCAAATGTATAAACACTTTAATTAACCAAAGTGATAAACGTAAGAAAGAACTTTTCCCTGCCAAACATACAGACAACTTCAAATTTGTTTCCTTTGCCCCACATTCATCCTGTTTTCAATAAAACAAAGTCAATAATTCTGTCCGCCAACATGTGGATAATATGAAGGTATCATTTAAAGGAGGTGTGCGCCAAAAAAACAACTTCATCTCAAAAAAAAAGAGAAAAAAAAATCTAAGAATAACAGTGAAAATCGCACCCCTCTATGACAAATAATACCGAAGATATGGCTCTATGAAGGTACCGAATCTCACCCTATGACGTCACGAAAGCTCAAGCGACGCACGAGAAAGTGAAGTAAATTGAATTTATTTGTCACTCATTTGTAAAACGTCATTTATCAAGTCAAAACATAAACAACGAAAATTGATTTTTACCAGTTACTGACTCTACTGACTTGTAAAATTGACAGCTACACTGTAAAGGAGCATTTACATTCACTTCCAACTTCAAGTTAAATTTGACGTTTAATATTTTATCATTTACATTGCAGAACAAAAACGTCAAGTCAAAACGTCAGAATTTAATGAGAATCATGATGAATAACCTGAAAATGTGACATTTCACAAATTTCTGCTTGCCCTCGGCAAGCAGCTCGCCCAAATTTAAAGTGCACTTCGAAGTAAACTTCAAATTTATTTCAATGTAAATGGATCTGTGCTGCCGCCATATGCCAAGCCCGTCAATTTCAAGACAAATTGGACTTTGAAGTGAATGTAAATGCACCATAAAAGTATTTTACATTATTAGCCAGGTAAAACAGTTTTTACTGGTGATTGAAGGAAATGACTAGCGAGCCGTCAGGCGAGCTTGTCACCTTCAAGGGCGGTAAAGGCACTTTCCGCATGTGTTAGGTACAAAATTTTACCTATGAGCATCTACATTTCCAAAAAAGGGTATTGGTAAAATTAATTATTGAATCAGATTAATTAATGAAACTAGATTAGATTTAGAAATTATCAAAATCCATTTTTCTGGAAAAAAAGGATTTTTGATAATAAATGTCAAATTCTACTTTACCGCACACTATGCGGTAAAGTGCACTTTACCGCACACTTTGTAGTCCACTTTACCGCATACTATGCTGTAAAGTTAACTTTACCGCACACTATGCTGTAAAGTGAACTTTACCGCATAGTGTGCGGTAAAGTGCTACTTTCCATTTGCAAATACGTGCGGTAAAGTGCACTTTACCGCACGCTCGTAGGTAAAGAGTTTTTACAGTTTAGCTGTCAATTTTACAAGTCAGTAGAGCCAGTAACTGGTAAAAATCAATTTTCGTTGTTTATGTTTTGACTTGATAAATGACGTTTTACAAATGAGTGACAAATAAAAACTTTTTACAAGTCAGTAGAATTATTTATTAAAATTGTATTACCTATGTATTAATTTTTTATTTATTGTTTACAAATGAGTAACAAATAAATTATTGTACATCATACGCCAGGTATCAGTTTTTACTGGCTCTTGAAGGTGACAAGCTCGCCTGACGGATCGCTAGTCATTTCCTTCAATCACCAGTAAAAACTGTTTTACCTGGCTAATAATGTAATAGTAGATTATACCACGAGTCAATAATGATAGCTATTATTCCCGAGGAATATTTACGAACTGAGCCGCGTTAGCGGCGAGGGAGTAACATTCCGAGGGAATAATAGCCATTATTGCGAGTAGTATACTCTATTTACGACAAATTAATTTATTTGAGATTTTCAATGAACAAATTTCATCCGTCTCATAATTTTCAATACAAATCCACAAGCACTACACGTTTGACACTGACACTTTTGTGGAATAATGACCATTAATCCCGCTACTCGTCATTAATCCCTGGAGGAATAACATATGTCATTATACTGCCAAAATCACAAATATAATACGCATATTATACATTAGTCGTAAATAAAATACTATTACATATGTTTTTCCTGTGTCACCTGCAATAATCTAAACAAAAACCACTCACGCGTGCCGGGAACAATCAAATTAACAATGCGGAGCGCGGTTGGACGAAGCTCTCGTGACGTCACACATACTTTAAAGCGGTATATCTTAGCGATGGTTTATCGTAGAATAACAAGGTTTGAACAGTTATTCTTAGACTTTTTTACACTTAAACTTTAATTTTTGGCGCACACCCCCTCTAAAATCACGAAGCAACTGGGTTCTCAGCTGATTAATACAAAAGATAGGGTGGATCCACTCACAGAAAGTAGAATTCACAAACTCTCTTGATTATGAACCCAAATACCTACAAATATGCTTCAAGAGGGGAGTGAAATTGATGAAAAATTTTCTTGCCTCGATTATACCGAGACATGTGTCATTTTTACCTTGTTAGTCAAGTCTTTGATAAGTTTTGAATTGTTAGTTGTGAAGACCAACGGCAACCTTCGGCGGTTACTATTGATATGGAATAGTTAAAATATATCAGGGGAACACATTTGCAATTAATGGCTGTTTGTCGTCGACATAGAGCGACATCAGCAGGTATCGGGATGGGATGTCCAATCATGAATATCGAGCCATTACAATTTTACAAGTTTTATCGTCTCTGATATAATTTACAGTGTGTTAGCATTCAGTGGCATGCAGAAGTTAATTGAAATTGATGAAAATGACACACTGTAAATTATAATACAGACGATAAAACTTGTTAAATTGTATTTGCTTGACATTGATGGTTGAGCGCCTGCTGATGTATAGTAGAGCACTGCACGGCATGCCACTAAATTCTAACACACAAATTATATCATAGACGATAAAACTTGGATAATTATTTCCTTAACACATAAATTTATGATGAGATATAAAGTGCTGCGCAGCTGACTTCTAGATAACGTTGAGCAGCTTGACTATTTCGTTCAAATAATTAATTTCTCTCGAAATTTGAAATTTTCTGATCGGATATTATTCCATGTAAGAAGAGATTTTTAACTTAACAAGCATTTTTATAATAGTTGAAAGCGGTAAAGGGTGAAATAAGTATCAGCTTCTTTACGAATTTTTATTGAACAAGTAATTTGTGAATAAAAATGTCTAAGCTCACAATATATTCGTTCATGACTTATGTTATTTATTAGCAGAAATCCTTCTTTATTGTCCATTAATCCTTCCACTTTCCGGATGGTATACAAGATTATTAAGTTCTCAGCTTAGAGTGTATACAAGCCAGTCAGCAGGATCAAAATTTATGTTGGTATTATTTAGGGCCTGTTTTATAATTTATTAATGCTGTAAACCAAGATGTTGCGACGCCTTTCAGGTTTTGGTAAAAATAAAATAGTCATGGATAGAAGAATAATGTATAGGAAGGAAGCACTGTTACTTGTTAGTAAATATACGGATTTCATTCAAAAACTATAGATAGTAGGCGAAGCACTGATACGGTATTATCTTCCTACCAGAGTTTTTGGCAGACAAAGGGAAAAATAAGATGTATAACTTTCATCTGACAAAGAGTCAGTGAGTTTTCAATAAAGAGAGGCGAATTTGAGTCTCATTAGCTATATAAATAACTGAAAATTTAAAATAAAATGGTCAGAATCAAGGAAAAAGTATATCGTCAAACAATTCTTTATAAAGCAGAGCCAGGAAATATTATTTTAAAACTAAAACGGGCTTTTTGAAAGAAACTTTAGCCCAGACTAACCAACAAAACGTAGGCGTTGACGGATAAATAATGGTCCAAGAAACGCATTTAGGTGGACAATGAGTTAAATGTGCGGCCCTTGGAATGACGTTTACTTTATTAATAGGTTTCTTAGAGTCGTACATATCACGATAAAACGATTTGTTGGTTAGATTAATGGCAAGCTAATTGACGCTCTGACGAGAAAGAAGACAAATTATTGTAGTATCCCTTATTGCTTTTGCGATTTTTTTTAAAAATCAAATGCTTCAAATTCCCATAAAAACTTCCAAGTGGGACAGTCGCATTCCAATATCATTATCCGAACGACATTAAATTAAATAAGCACTAAACTTTGTTATAAAATTGTTTTACAAAAGCCTTATACTCGTTAACAAAATCTTTTGTGGTCGCAACTTTGTTAATAAGCGGAGTTTAATGAAAGCCTGAATTTTTTTAATTAAACCCTTTTCGTTTCCTCTTGCTGTTACACGAAAATTTTATAATTTGCGCACGAGCCAAAAATACCTTTGAGTTGAGTTTTAGGAAATAAATTAGTGTGAAATAATTTCCCAGAAATAATTATTAAGGGTTATTATTGATAAAGGCTGTTAATAATTAGTAGAAGAGATTCATTTGGCGGATTTTCACTTTTGATGTATATGCAAAAACATTTATTTATAGAAGTGTGAGGAAAACCACCTATTTGAAATATTATTCCTTTGAATCCTAACTTTTTTAAAAAACGTCTACTATAGGAAAAAAAGGTGAATGTTGCAACCCTGTATGCGCTGTGGATTGTTTTAGAGAACGGAAGAGCGCCGCAACAAAAAGGTACTACCGAAGAGGAGGCAGAGATAATGAGAGACTAGAGAAGAAGTCCCTTAGACGCTTGTCTGCGCTTGTATTAAACTGAATGTTCAATTCAATTTGTGATTAGTTTGTGTATCAAAAGGAGCGATCACAGGTCAGTTGACTAAACGTCATTTTGTGTCTGAAAGTTCAATTTATACGAATATCGGTTTTTCCATTTTTATGTTTCTTGTTTGTTTATAACATTTTTTAAACAAATTGAAATAATCAATCTAGGGATATTGGCTCAAAAACAACTATACCTGAGTATCTTCCCGTATGGGACCTCAGTACCTAGTGGTGAAACTGGCTAACTAACCAAAAAACTCCTCGGTATTGAATATAGGTAGTGTTGATTGAATGTTGTGTGTGGAATTATTTTTTTTTTCTTTAAGCTGTTACGTTGTGCGTAAGTTTGTATTTTTTCACTAAAAGATATGCATACACATGCACAGACTTTATTAACATTGTTTCTTATTTTAATTGTGCAAGAATGTGACGTTCACAAGAAATCGCAGCCTACCTAACAATTCTAAGTGTAAATTATGTGATGGCAAAAAAAGTCAATTTTAAATAGAAATAATAAACCTTTGAGATTTTTTAGAGTTCCTAATTGATTTTTACTGTTCTTTGTAGTGTCCTCAAAATGCAATAATAAATTTGCGAAACGTCGACAATTTGAAATTACAGACTTCTGTTGTCTTATTTCGATCTTATCGCAAACAAAACCTCGATTTAATCAAAGGATCGACAACAAACTTTGAAAAACGAGAACTTTTTTTGGGTGAATTCCATTGACAGAATAGGTAAAGTACGAAATAGTATTCTACAGAGGTAAAGTTTGTAACATGCTAAATGTTACTGTTTCTCTTTTTTTCATATATAATACCACAAGAGAAAAAATTTTGTTGGCAAAATTTTCGACTGGTATGAAAGTTTGTTGCTTGGCAATTTCGCGAATGACATTTTTGACAAAACCACGAGCCGTCAGCATTTTTGAAATACGCATGCGCTAACATAAAATCCGCAACGAATATCGCAAAATATTAAACCAATTCAAATTTTCCCGCCTCCTAAATTTCAAATTTTGCGAATTCGCAAAATATTGAACTCTGACAGATGTCCCTTTTCTTGACAATGGACTGACCAATAGGAGCGGCTTCCGCAATTCGCAATTCGTGATTCGCATCTATATGAACTACGCTTAAGTTATACTCCTCCATATACTACTCAACTCAATGGTGCTGCGAAAAGACACCAATAAATAAAGCAAGATCTATGATAATGCAAGCAAAAATGGATAATATATTTTGGGAACATGTAGCTACGTAAAACTAATTTAACAAGTCACATAAACAGATATCATCGTGCTAAATTAGGTCTCAATTTGGCAGGAAAAACAAACTTAACGACTTGTTCAAATTTTAGTTAGGTAAACCTCGCTAGCACAACCAATGTTGCAAATAAAATCAAGCTGATAACTGAAAAAAAAAATTGAAAACACAATACATTGAACTAGGAGAGAAAATACTAGTTTTGAGCATCTGGAAACATTTAAGAAGATTAGGTACCGCTCCTGTCTAGATGCTATGCAAATCTTCGAACACTCGTAGAAAAAGTATTGTTCCTAACACTTGCGCAAAGTGTCTTTCCCGCACGAAAACGCAATTAGACGAACGACGCGAAGCGGAGTTCGGATAAGCTTTGAGTGTAGTATCACTTTGCGCACTTGTTAGGAAAATAACTATTTCTTTAGGTGACACTTGTCAAACTCAATAGTTTTTTACATTAACCACACAAAATTTTGTCGCTGAAAAACCATCATGTTGATTTTGCCCAGGTAGGAATAGGTAGAAGTTTTGTCAGTGGGAAACCGGCCGTTTCTATGACATTTTGCCAGTGTAAAACACTCTAGTGAAATAGTCACTTATACATTTTTTAAGCTAAATTATTACCTTTAATGGCGACTGGCATTGAAAAAAAAAAAGATTTTTGTCGGAAATAATAATAGCAATTATTAGGGCAGCCATCTTCCTCAAGTGTGATTACCGTTCTCGTGAAAAAAGTACCTCATCGGCCGTTAGACATTATTTCAACGAAATAAAGTTGCGTAAGGCAAATCCATTGATTACGGAAAAAATTTAAACAAAAAGTCTCATGATTACCGTTTTATTTGAGTTTGAATTTCGAACCCCCTCGTGGTAAGTCCTTTTTATTTTATTTTTTCAAGTAATGGTTGTTCATGGAATGCCTCTATTACTTAGGGTTTTACCAAAGAGCCGTTTTTTCCGAGGAGCCGTTTTTCTCGAGGGACTCATTTTCAAAAATTCCACATCTCTGGGCATACAGCTCTTGAAGTGATTTTCTGGATGAATCAAGTCACATTTGACGAAAAAACTGAACTTCTAGCCTTGATTTCAGGGTAGAATCTGCAACTTCCATGTGTAACTTTTCTCGTCAAGTGATCAAAAATGGATGGCTACCGACTACCGTACTCTGCCTTTTTGTTAGAATTGAGGCTTGTATAGAGTTTCAATTATAACTTTTATTTTTTTATTTATGAAATCTATTTTATGATAAATTACCATAATTGATTGAATTTTTACCGACACAACAATTAAATATTTAAAATTTCAATTTCATTCATTACATTGTTGTCACCGAGGTGAACTTTGAATAGTTATTTCCGATTTTTGATTTACCGTATTTATTATAGATTTATCTTTACCCCACTTTTGGTACCGCAATTTAAAAAAAAAAATGTATCTTTCATTAATCATAATCATTAATCTGAACTGAGCTCAAGGTTGGACCACAACCTTCTCTAAAGTAAACTAGCCGTGCTGATCTACTTGGGAACACCGCATCAGCTGATCAAGGTGGTCCTAGAACTCCTAGTCTAGTCCTGACAATACATAAACATTATCCTTTAAAAAAAAAACCTTTTAAGGAAGGACACAAACCACGAAGACAAAAAATAAGGGATTAAATATTACATAGGAGTCTTTATTGTAAAATACCTAACACTTTCAATTAAGGCAAATGGAAACAATTCCAAAGACTGAATTATTCTAGTGTTGGAAAGTAGGTAAGGTTCGTTTCACCAGGGTTCGTACTTGACCCTGAAACTTGAAAAAAAAGAGTGGTCGTAGATTAATTCATATGACACATTCAATTTTTTTGACAAATTAAAATGAATGACTTCTGGTTTAAGAACCGACTAACGTTTTTGACGTCATTGATTTGTTTCAGTCAATTTTTATTTGTTAAACAAGGAAGGCAAATGCTGGTGGCAAGTACAAACCCTGGCGAATCAAACTTTATTTAATTTTCTTTTCTTCTGTGAGTTTTGGTTGATCTCGGCCTCACCTACTGCTTTCTTCTTATTCTCCAGTGTATCACTATTTTCATTGTGTTTTAGGTTCACATATTATAAATACAGAACAAATCATATGAAGCACTCTATTAGGATTTTTGTTACATTTTGGGCAAATATTTTGAAATTCGCCATTAAAATAGTCAAATTTTATACTTTCAAGGGTTAATTTTGTCAAAATATTTTTTTGCTGATTAAATTCTAAATAACGGGATTCACGGTCTTTATTGTTAATAATGTATTGCAAAATGGAGGACATGTGGAAAAAAACATAGTGTATAAAATCAGTGGCTACTGATAATCAATCCATGTCTCTGGAAGTAATAAAAATAATCATTTCTGGTGTGACCACCTTTATTTGCTCTTATAAGTGATATGCAAGATTCACATAATAATATTTAAGAAATTGTATCGCTTGTAACGCTCTTTTGTCGAAACAAAAGAATGCTCATAATTGTGCTCGACTATGCTCAGTGGTTCTTTAGCTTGAGGTGGTTCTTGGTGTTGGTACAGTAAAGAGAGGGCGCCACTAGTTTTTATAAAAATATTTTGATTATAAAAGAATAGCCAAACTAGACACTATTCAAATAAGTTACGGTTATTAAGATTCACAAAGATAATAATTAGCTAATAAAGCTAATCGATAGGGGGCGATAAAGAAAGGGTAAAAAAGAGTTACGGTAATTAACATGGCACGTTTAAGACGCCCATAGGTAAATAATTATACAAGCCTGAACGGAATCCTTGTAAAGCCTCGGAAGTTTTCACAAATTTGAGATCTAGAGGTACCAAACTGGCTGAAGACAACCAAATAATGGCTGAGGATCAATTTCTAACAGGACACAAACGTTCCTTGTAAAGGGGGCCCAGATTTGCTCTGAGTTTCCAGGACAGCGTGGTCTCAAATTCGTCAATTTTCACTTGGAGAAGTGCAGGCGCGAATTTTTCGTCCTGCCCAAGGTGCCTGAATGAATTGAAGGAATATAAGGACTCATTCATCAGAGAGAAAAAGGACACAATAAATTTGAAAATGGAGACCAGTGCTCTAATTTCAATTCCCAAGGTAAGATCCACTTGAGATCACTGTATGAAAGTTCATTGTCTTTAAGGTAAACTTTTACGCTTAAGTCATCTCCAATTACAATTGTTGTTTTAACTGTCACATTGATCAATATCTGAAAAATAAAAATACAACTTACGATCCTCAATAATTTTGTCTTCCCAGGAATTATTTCTCAACACTGTTTTAAATTTTTGGACAAGATCATTGAAGTCAATATATTGTCCTTTTGTAAAAAATCTTCAATGGCTTCTTCTTCCCTATGTATTATTTTTTCTCGTCGTTCTTCTGGGTGAATTCTTGTTTTTACTGGTTCAGACGATAGATATTTGGGTAAGTTGTCAAACTTCCTTGGGACTGCGCTTTCACTCAACTTTGGATATTTTAATGGTACTTGTTTGTCCTCTCTTATTGACATTGTAAATTTATGAAACTGAATTATGTCAGAGTCATAAAAATGCTTGGCACACACAACACTACTCTTGGAAGGAGTCCAGTTTTTTCTTGGAATGGCTTCCAACCATTCTTCAACCTTAAGCTTATCTTTGGGAAAGGCAAATGTTGATATGCATTTGTTGTTTGACACTTTCAGGGCAGAATCGTAATTGGACTTACATCCAAGAATACAGCAGCGTCGATGTAGTAAAAAATCTGGCGTAATTGCTACACCACAACCAATCAATCGGAATTTCGGACCACCGAGCGATGTTATCACTTTGTGCACAGCGCGGCTAGTTTACTTTAGAGAGGGTTGTGGTTGGACAATATGCTCTAAATTTGAGAAGTAAAGTCCGTCGATTTTAATCTGATACTCGTAAGGAATGTAAGCTCCATATACTTCACTCCCTCGTTCCTCATACGGAAAGTGTCAGATAAAAATCGACGAACAATACCTATAATGCCAAAAATTGATCAATTTCTCATCTGGGTTATATTACTTATAAACTTGAGGATTTCGGTTATATCTGCTTTATACCTTCAACGTTCAACCTTTAATTTAATACAGTTTAAATTTGATTTTATTGATTTTATTTTCTACTAGTAGCTGACCATATTTATCCATATAATATTATAATTCTCCATCATTCATTTTTAGTTTTACAGATAGAACCAATAGAACCGACATCCGATGGCCGGTAACTATTTTGATATTTGGTTAACTAGATTTTAAGAGGGGCGTTCAAATAAAATGTCATTTACAGGCCTTCACAAATTTCTATTCAATTCCAAATTTAGACACACATAGAGTAGCACACCAACAATAAATTTCCATAATTTCGGATCATAAAATACTGGAATAAATGAAAAGGACAGAATTGCCGAAAATTTACAATGTTTTTATTCCAAAATTATTCAAAATCTGCCAAACAAGGAGGTGATTGCTGTCATTTTCAGCAGAAACTCAAACCAAACGTATGTTCAGAGCTTCTCTTGAAGATGTCGCTGAGTTCGGGAAACATAGTCACTTCTTTCAAACGCCATTAAAAACTGTTTTACCTAGCTAATAATGTGAAATACTATTATTTCATTTGCATCTGAATAAAATTATGTATTCATTACACATTACTGTGTAAACGAATTGATATTGAAGATGTCGCTATCTATTTGTAAATAAGTCAATCACTTACAGGGAATTTGCACACCTGTGCCTGTGATTAAAAAATATTTAATGTATGTCATAAAGCCCGAAAGATGGCACGCTGGCTCTTATCTGACGCCGCTCTTAATTGTTTTATTGGTTTTACCTATGTCAGGATTTGGTTGAGTTATGTGCCTTATTTATTTTCTTTTCAGAGTTATCAATTACCGTCTGCAATTTTTTTTTTTTTTTAGGTGTGTTACAAGTTTGCTTCAATTATCAGCAATAGCATTTGTCACAAATCATTCAGATTTACAACAAAACATAGTCATTTGACAATGTTATACTTTAATTGAATATGGAATCATTGAATTTATATATTTTTTTTTTTCTAAAAAATAGAATTGGAGTTTTTGAGGACTGCACAGATTAATTTAACAAAATTATTTATTTACTTACTCTACCTAAATACTAATTGCTAAGTAGTCCTTATATGTAAAGGAACGTTATAACTAAGTAGTTATTTAATTTTTTTTTTTTTTTTTTTTTGAACCAAAGTATATACCTAGTAGAGTGCTCCTTATAATATATTTTGACTTTTGTGTGCGCGTCGGAGTTACAAGCTGAAATTTTCACAGAATGAAGGTTTTATTATTTTAATTCAAAGTCCCAAAATAATACAAAATCAGAACGGGCAAAAGGGCAGTATATTTAAAACTTGAGATTATTGCATGGACGTATAGAATATTAATTTATAATTGTTTTCATACACTCCGTAATGGTAGAATAATCGATAGCATGGGTCAAAATTTGTGGAAAACAACCCTGACATCAATTCCAAATGGTCATTTCAAGCAGAAACAAAAATAAAAATAAAATCCTATTTTTGACTCTGGAAAATTTTCAAAATCTTGACAT
This sequence comes from Ceutorhynchus assimilis, assembly GCA_917834065.1. Classification (NCBI taxonomy): domain Eukaryota; kingdom Metazoa; phylum Arthropoda; class Insecta; order Coleoptera; family Curculionidae; genus Ceutorhynchus; species Ceutorhynchus assimilis. The sequence goes on along the minus strand of OU892285.1, from coordinate 2,587,339 downwards.
GGTCATGAACAATTGCCCATATCTTTGATAAATTTTGGGGAAATTGAAATAAATTATATAGGTACCATTGGAAGGAGCATGACATTCTCTATAAATGTGTGCAAAATTAAGTTCGATAGCTTAAATAGTTTTTGAGTAATTGAGCCTCAAATTTGACTTTCAGTCCAAATTTTGTCAAAAACTTCAAATTCAATTTGCTAAAAAACTATCAATCTGGGAATATTGTTGATTACAGGCCATTTAGAGCTCAATAAGAGCTACAAATGCTGAACATTTTAATGTAATTTGCTCAACGGTTACCGAGCAATTAGTTTGAAGCTTACTTGATTGTTTTATTGGTTTTACCTATGTCAGGATTTGGTTGAGTTATGTGCCTTATTCATTTCTCTTTCAGGGTTATCAATTACCGTCTGCATATTATTTTTTTTTAGGTGTGTTTCTGAATTTTCACCCTTCCATATTTTATTTAATTAAATTATTTTTTTTTTTAATTTAATGGAGCCCATGCCATTCTGTACCTATTAACTATCAACCCACCCCTAATAATTATCCGCTGAGCAAATCGAGCATATTATGGGTCTCTTGTCAATCCATTAACAAAAGGGGTAACGAGTTTGAATTAAATATCAGCAATAGCATTTATCACAATCCATTTAACTTAACCACAAAACATAGTCATTTGACAATGTTATACTCTAATTGAATATTGAATCATTGAATTCATATATTTTTTTTTTCTTAAAAATAGAATTAGAGTTTTCCAGGACTGCACAGATAAATTTAACAAAACCTTTTTTTTATGTACTCTTCACAAATACTAATTACTTAGTAGTCGTTATATGTAAAGGTAAGTTATAACTAAGTAGTTATTTAATTTTTTTGTTTATTTTTTGAACCAATGTAGCTTTTTTTCTCCATTATTTGGTGAAATTCTAAAAGGCGTCTGGATTATTGAATGAAAATAAATACACGACATTTATCTGACGCTAAGTCAACATCAGACATCCAACATGCTATTCCATTAGGCTCAAGACGTTAGGTTCAGGTACTTAAGAGATATGGTTATAAATCTCTCAAGTTGTGGAATTTGTGCCCAATCTTGTAACACTGCCTGATGACTAGGACATTCGCAAATGAAATTTGAACAAATCATTTAGACAACTCTAGAAGAAACGACGCGCTATTAGACGGAGTCTGCCACCAGGGAATCAGGTCGCTGTGTCAAGAATCAAAAATAATCGAATGGTTAGTCGAACGCGAATTAATAGGGAGTTGTAATTTAGTTTTCTTGATTGTAGTGTTGTAATAGGGCTACTTAATTTTGTCAATATTTTTTGTGTTATTATCATAAATAATGCTATGGTAATCACTTTTGGAAGAGTAGTCTCACTCATCTACGAATCTGTGGATTGGTAATAGTCGAGGAAAAATGCCAGAGAGATTGTGTTTAAGAAAATAACCGAATCTTCAAAGTGTGCACAGGAATTCGACAATAACGCGGTGAAGAGGAGATGTAGAACCAAGTTTGCATGACTCAATCATCGTACTTACCAAGAAATTAATTAAATAAAACTATTCCCGATGTCCTTCTGGAAAAATTTTCCCAGGAAAGCTGTCACAAAGTATCAAGAAACCTACCACCATTGAATATATCTTTTTTTGTACACTTTTTTGTACCCCTTAGGACTATTTCAAATAAACACAAAACGTCCTAGTAATTCCGATGATACTTCCCTTTGCCTACAAACATAATTCCTTAATCCAAATATCTCATCTTACATAACTCAAACTTGAAATTTATTTTGACATTTATTTTTATCGTTCGCAATCTCAAGACATTTTATATTGCCTTTTATTACACCGGCAAAAAATCTTATATTGACAGTTATAATGAAAATTCTTCGGGGTGTTTGTTTTCAGTCTATGGTGGCGCGTCATAAAGTTCCCTTGTCTCCGAGGTGAACGTCTTTTATGCGATTTTCAATAAAAATGGGGAAAATGATCAATAAGCTCGAACGGCAATAAAAGTCATCTTTTGGGGTGTCTGCCAAGTTAATAATTTTTCCAGATGAAGAATGCGTTTAGGTGACGGTTTACATTGTACGATTTGGAGCTACAGGTTAGTTTGTAACTTTTTACTATGTATTTTATTCGCGCGAGAAAGTCACAGTATATTTTTGCTTTATTTTTTTTTTGAGATGATGTCAATAATTTGAAATAAATTTTAACTTATTGGAAAAAAGGGAATTGAAATATGAATGACGAGATAGTCCGGGAAACTTGGGAATATAGGTCAAAAAAAATCCCAGAGTTTTTCTGTGACCTATTTTGGGTTCCTGTGATAGTGCTCTACAATGTGTAAAAAGTCCCCAAGAATCCCCTCATTGGCATTTAATAACTTTAATAACCAATTTCTGAGTTAGAAACAGTATTGTTTTTTATTCAAATTGAATTAAGTACTTGGCACATATTTTTTTTAATTAAAGAAAAAACTAGTACTAAATTTGTAAAATCTTTCAAAATACATCAGAAATTATCTGAAGAGTTTCTCACAGGGACGTTTCCCTGAAACGAGAAAAGCACTCGTTGTTAATGCATGCTGCTTGGACGAATGGTCTAAAGCCCATAAGCAAGTGTTTACTTACTTTACATCGTCGGGTCATCGATGTCTTCGTCAGCGTCTGTTTCTGCGTCATGGAGAACTACAGGCTCGTTATTGGTGCAGTTGCCTTCACATCTTGCGCAATAGGACTTGCAGGGCATACCTGCCCGGCGGCACCCACAGTTCTGATTGCAGCCCGTAGTGCAGCCACATCTGACAAGTTTCAGTAGGCTGTTCAGATACGCGGCTTATTTCCGGAACTTTGAGATACAGTTCAACGCCAGTACTGTTCCAGTCACTCCCGAACACTTCTTCAATGCCACCAAAGCTTAAAATAAAGTTCGGAACGAAGAAACGCGAAAGAAACAGGACTTCTACGGATTTGAGCGCTATTTGCCGCGAGTTACACCCTTTTAATCGGGAAATACGACTTACCGTGATGTTTTTCTGGTGTGTTGGTACAGTGATCATGCATTCCAACCGAACAAATGCATATGAACATGGCCCCGACGTCTCACAGCGAACATGAAACTATTGCTACTTCTCAACTTTTAGTGTAAAAGTTGTATATATTTAAAAGGCCTCTAAAAAAAATGCCAATGAGGGGATTTTTGGAGACTTTTTATGCGTTGTAGACCACTATCACAGGAACCCAAAACAGGTCTCAGAAAAACTCTGGGATTTTTTTTGAGGTTTAGGCGAAATTTTGCCTAACATTCCTGGACTAAGACCATAAAAGACAAATACCCACTACGTAACATTGCTGACATATTAGATAAGTTAGGAAAAGCTCAATAGGGGAATTACAATGCTAGATTTAGCAAATGGTTATCATCAAATTGAAATGGAATCAGAAGATATACCAAACGGCATTTTCAACTGATATAGGGCACTATGAATTTGAAAGAATCCCATTCGGGTTAAAAAATGCACCTGCTGCGTTTCAAAGAATAATGAATAATGTATTACGTGAACTTCAAAATGAAATATGTTAACGATTCGTGAACTATCTATATCCGGTACCTTACCAGAAGGCTGTGCAAAGGAACAACGAACAAGTTCTGTGTTCCCTTTGGAAAATCTTTTCCGGAAGTTACCACAACTTCTTCCTTTACCGTTTTCACCTTGCCAAATATTCATACATTTGTGTAATATTCAAACCCAAATCTGAACTTCAAAGTTTTCTATAATAAGATTTCAAAACCTATAAGAGCATTATCATTACAGCTCAACATACTTTATGATCTCGTAAAATTTCTCATAAATAACACCAATACTGACTGCTTTAATGAGATTTTATACAGGTGAGGGTGTAAAAAAAAAACCTTTATCGATCACTACCCATAGCAAACAAACGTTTAGCTCTAATTGGAAAACAACGTTTACTTAAGATTTATATCAAGATTCCCAATTCTCATCTAAAATGGATGAGGTAAATGTACATTCTGGGGATTTGTCTGTCCTAATTCGTGACAAGATACTCTAAACCATCGCTATTTCAGTCTAGAAAGCTCCATTCTCCATTGACCTATAATAAAATCGAAAAATATAAAAGGCTCCCAAAGTGCTCGTGCAATGTTTCGAGGATTTGCGAGTTCATATTTTATGAATCCTATAGTGTTCGTTATTAGGCAGTTAAAATCGAAAACTCTCTCGCTGAATTTAGTACCTCGTAAAATGTGTCGGTTCTATAACGCAATTAAATTATTTCTCTTTTTTCTGTTTGTTTGATGTTATACTGTTACTGTTGTAGTCTCGAGAGCTTTCATTGTGATTTTTTTGGCGCTATACTTTCAAAATCTGTAATGAAGATTTTTTTAAGTGATTATCGAATTTCTTCACATTTCCAATTTAGCACTTGGAACAGTTACGTATTCAAATTGGATAGCATCAAATAACTTCAAATAGTTGGAAGAAAATACGTAGTTGAGTTAATAGAGACAACTCAAAAAACTAATTTTAATGAAAACATCAGAATGTCGGTCGTTTCTGTATGATTGAAAATGTCGCAGAAGCGAAAAAAAAAAAAAAAAATGATTCAAAAAAAAAATTCGTTGCTTTGCACCTGGTGTCCTGTCGGGAGCAGCTGCATCGGTTTTCATATTGCCTCAGCTAAAACTAAGTTTTGAGGTCTTATAAGATTAAACCGAGACACTTTTGCAACAACTTCGAACAAGCCAAGTTGAATTTTAATAATATTATCCGCAATATTAATTGGAAAAATAATGTCTATTTTATTTTGATTGACATATATTATTTAATTAAATAAAATCTTATTTCGTTAGGCAGATATAGCTTCTAGATGAGAAGTGTTTTTCGCCTGTGGAAATTTAATATCTTTGAAATATCAATCTTTTTAAGCTCTCTTGGCAATTTTTTCGGAGCAGCCAAATACCCTGGTTTCAATTTATCAAAAAAGTTACAAGTAATGATTTTAATAATTTCCGCTACATCAAAAACGCTGTGCTGCGCCTTCAATCAGAACAAGACATTTTTGCGTATTGGAGCATGTATAAAGTATTGTTGAGCTGAGTCGTTGTTTGCTTTATCAAGAAATATAAATTGTTCTTTAGCCTCAAGTCTACACAAGGAAATAGATAGTTCTTATAGGGATTTTGTCGGAGATTTTCACTGAGATAGTGTTCGAATACGCCAATGGGTGGATAGATATTCTTAAATTATAAATTTATTTCCGTAATATTGTCACAACCCCTATACGTTTCGTCCTGGGACGTCACAACAGGAGCGTGACTTGGGGGCGTAGGTGGGGTTCAGGTAGAGAGAAACTCGCTTGGTATAGGTATAATAAGATGTGTATTGATTAATAATAGTTATTACCCTAGAAATGGTATCATGACGTCTCTTCTACGGAGGGACGTAGGTACTACTTAAGGGCCACTCTGTATTAATTATGTACTCTCTGTACACTTGGCGCGACTGAAGACTGAAACTAGGTTTGAGACAGTTCCAGAAGGGCGTTTATCATTAAAGGTAGTTTGCACTGGACCTAGTCCGCTGCGTCCAATACTCCCAGAGGGCCGTTTCTCATTAAAGGTAGTTTGCACTGGGAGGAGACTTAGCTAGAAGGGCTTTTTCCATTAGAGGTAGGTCGCACTAGCCTTAGTCTGCCGGTAATGGATTTCGGCGCTGTATTTATACCAAATAAATGCTGACTTGTCGACACACTTTAGTAAAATTGATGTACAGAGTGGTATTTACTTAAGTAGTTGACAATATCGAGTACTGATCGATATAATATATTGTGGATTCATTAACCTTTAAAAGGTTTATTTAACTTTTAATTTCAAATCAATAATGTGGTAGTTTTACAAGGTAAACCAATGTAAAATTTTTAGTTAGTCAAATTTAAATTTTATGTTTACCTATTTTGAACTTTAAAGGTAAGAAGGTAGAGCTCTTCCCGAAACCGTGACCCCTTGATTTCACCTAGCAGGTTTTTGATATTTATAACTGCCTAGGAATTATTTATTACCTTTCTGCATTGATTAATTTGTTTTTTTATTGATTTGATTGACTTTGAGTCAAAAAAAAATTAAAGGTTTATTGTATTTTGACTTCAACATTTATACTTAAGGAATTCTCATCGTAGATATTTATTTAATTGTTTTTAAATTTCAATCTTTTTATATACGTATTTAAATTAAGTTTTGCTTCCGTAAGCTGCTCAATTTTCTTAATTAAAATTAGATACTGAACAATAATCATCTTTAATCAATTTATCTGTTTCCATGTAATGAACAATAAGTTCGCCATCCGGTCAACAAATTGTTAATGAACAACAAGTTTGCTATTTGATTAGTAAATTATTCAGATCATTGTTTGGAGTCTGGATCAGCTAGAGTGACGTCACCCTAGCAATCGATCCTCTTTCCTGGATACAGGAAACAACACGAAGAGCTCCAGTTTACGAAAGTGAAACCCCAACATCCATTGAAGAGCTCCGGATTGGAAAGGTACATGTGTCAGATTCACAAGAACAACCAAGCTGTCAACTATCAAATTTTCAAGTAACATTGTTACTATATTGTAAACAAATCAAATAAGATTATTGTTTATTGAATTTTGAGTGGTTTGATTTGCACATAAAGGAGCTACACGTTATCTTAATTTTTTGAATTTCACGACCCTATAGGTTCTCTTGTCTTCAAGTGCAAATAACTAGTATTATTTGTAACAGCCTTTGAGGAATTTTGACTTTATATTTTCATTTATTGAATTAATGGTACATTACGTTGCGTTACGTTTTCATAAAGTGCCATAATTTCACCGATGATTTTAGATTTTTACAACCATCCATTCGATAAGTTTTGCTTTGCATGTTCTTCCCCGCAAAGATGATTCCGACCATTCCCGATTTTGATCTTTAGTGAAAAGCTGCCCTAAAGAGTAGAGTAAAAACGACCTCACTTACTTCAGGATCTAGAATCTAGACCTCGATCCAGACTAATTCAGAGTATTTTCGAGGCAAATATAACCCTATTCCAGTAGGTGAGACATACCCTAATAACCAGAGATTTTCTTTGCAAACTTGAACCACGTTTTCTTTCCTTTTAAATCTATCTAATTCTGCTGCTAATTCTACAAATCATTTAAATATTTTTCAAGAACTATAGTTTTACCTAGTAATTGAACTGTCAATGATTGACTAAGTTACATTAAAGTTACCTACATTGATTTTCTTGTGGTTCATTTCAAAGTGCCCGGCCTTGACTAAGGTTTAATAACAGAGTGCTATAACAGTTTTTCTTCAGGGTTTTTACTTACGGCCACAAATTCAAGTATACGGTCAGCCTCTTTTTAACTAAAGGCTACACGTTAATTGTACGGCAACCTCCATCGGAGCCTACACAGTTGTAAAGCTACCTCTACCAGAGTCTACACCTTTTATTTGGATGGTTATACCTTTGTTTTGGGACTGTTGAATCTTACGACTGGTTTGACCATACCAGCTACAACCTGTGTCCTGATTACAACCAGGTTATTTGAACCTGCTGCCATCAGTTGGAACCATTGAGCTTGGAACATATTGGTATTGTACTAGCTTTAGTTTAAGAACTCATTGTTGTCATTTTTACCTTTAATTTTATACATTTGGCCCCTATTTTGTGCGCCAAAGTGATCACCGTGGTACGTAAGGGTGTAATTCAGTAGGTACTTGTACCAAGTGACATAAGTGAAACAACTATTAGGTATATTCATTTGTATTTGCACTCAACTTCCTTCGAATTTCGTTTCTGCTATTAGCTGGCTGCCGAGCAGTATAAAAAAAATTAGGTTACACATTTACTAATCCAATGTCAATCCCTCCTCTAAGAACTACAAAAAAGCTATAAAATGACACTAAAGCTGAACCGCAATCTGAAAAAAACATTTTTCAAATTAATTAACGAAGAAATAATTTAAAGAAAACTTTCACAAAATAAACTTGTAGTGCACTGTCGCATAAAACCATCCCATAAAACTGCTTCTAATATAAATTGCAACCAATTAAAATTCAACATCACCAATTAGAGGCGCTAACATATTTGTGCTTCTAATCATGCTCGTAATAAATGCATCGTAATAGATCAATACAAATTTTCAATTATTCAGTCAATAAAATTAGTCGTATCACTATTTATTAGGTTTGTATAAAAAGCAGCCTTTCAAAGTAAAGAAAGTTATTCAGCCCTTTTTTAAATTCGCCCTGATCTATGGAGGAAACAGGTGCAGAAACAATTTGCGAGATTGGATTATTCCAGAAGGTTTCCTAATTCAGCAGTAGTCGACTCATTATTGTAAGTTATAATGGTTTGTCGTCTCAGTACGTAACAGTAATGGAAAAATGTATTGTCGGAAATACTGCTTTTAGTTTCTGTGTTCTTTTCAAAGCAAAAATTGCTAAATGCGCTTACTCGTAAAGTAAAGTGAGAATAAAACCGAGACAGGTGCTGAAGCAATTACTAAAATTAAACTGGGTCAAGAGAGTTACTACTTTTGCAACATAAAAATTAATGACCATTGCTGATGTTAGGAGGAAGTATTTTTAGTGAAAACTTTCAATGTTCCTTATGTTGTTACATTTATTGTCCGAAATAATGTATTTCCTGATTGTTGAAAACCTTGATACTCTATTTAATTGAAACTATTTGTAATTTAGATCGAGGAATAATATTTTTTTGTTACTTTTCCCTTCTTTTCTTCGCACCATTAATAGGTACAGCCTTAAACAAAAAAAAACTAGTAAATAAAAGAAAACATAAAGCGTCTCGGCAGTGTCCCACTTAATAAAATACAGGACAACGGGAGATCGTTAGTGAAATTACGCAGCGCCGTTCTCTCAATCAAGCTTATTTTCGTCTTTACTTCAGAAAGAAGAGTTTCGTATTAAAACTTTGCTTTATGGGATTGATTAAAGAGAAAGAGTAAGCTAATTTGTCACGGATATTTTGTTTAGGTAAATTCGGAGCTGAGCAACGAATTTTACAAAAGCATAATTTATTTTTTATTCTGAAAATTTGCTCGTACATCTTTAATTACAAGGAGTTCTTATGGAGATTTACATGGCCGAAATTGCTACCGAACTGTTGCTGCATATCTACCTACTTAAAATTAGTTTTTGAACCATCTTGCTGAGCTTCCATCAGGAATATGCGAAAGACTGATGACACTGCGACTAAACCACAGCAGTAATCAACAAGCTACGCTAATCAGCGCTTACGCTCCAATCCTCACAACTGACGAAAACCAAAAAAAGGAATTTTATACCCAACTTAGTCAAACCATATCATCTCTATCTAGATTTGATGATACCGGAAAGCATGAAGATGACGATAAATAATAGGCCCTCATACCTTCGAGTGGTCCACGACGGACTACAAAATTTTGGGGAACAGCGAGGCAAGCATAAGACCAAAAATAGGGACCGCAGAAAAGCGCGAGAGAACAGAGGAAGTGACAATGCTCTCAGAGGCTGGGTGTGCCAAGCCTGTGGAAGAAGCCCAGGGTCAATCTGATGTTTTGTAGGTAGTCAGTTTTAAATTAATATCCGTATGCAACTTTGTGAAGCATATTAAATAACAGCCTATTTTGGTATTTATATAACATAAAGTGAAAAACATAAAATTATTCGTCATTATCCAGAGCATAGTCATAGGATCTTTTCTCATCGGCACTCGAGAAAGCATGGAGACCTCAAAAGTTCTTCAGCTTTTAACTGGCCAAGATATTCGTATATTTCGTGCAATTATATTTCGCGACAGCTAGAACCAATACAAATACAGGGTGTCCCAGGGAAAATAGTCCACCCTGATTTATTGGATTTGGGATGAGAATTTAGAAAAACGCTCGGACTCGTCGATGTTTGATTTGAGGGGGAACTATTTTTCAGTTTGTTTCATCCATTTAGGTTCAACCCCCTAGCTAGGGGGAGAACAACCCCCCAAATTTGAATAGGGGATAGAGGTCCTGTCATAGCTCTTTTTAAAGGACTCATCGAGTTCTTTATGGCCCTAGAATTTCGTCTTATTATTTTCATCCGTAACAAAATGAGAGCTTGTCAAAATCTTGGAAATCGACTATTGTTTTAGTAGGAGTAAAAGCTATACTCACCTTCCTTGATGAAATACGATTAAAAATACCTACAATTTACAATTCTCGTGCATACTTCATTAATAAAAATAATAAAAAACTTCAATTTCAAGTATTTTTATTAAAACAGGTAAGTATCGCTTTTACTCCCACTAAAACAATAGTTTATTTCCAAGATTTTGACAAGCTGTTATTTCGTTACGGATGAAAATAATGAGATGAAATTCTAGGGCCATGAAGAACTCCATAAGACCTTCAAAAAGAGACATGATACGACCCCTATACCCTATTCAAATTTGGAGGTTGTTCTCCCTCCCCTTAACTAGGGAGTTGAAGCTACAGGGATGAAAAAAAATGAACGGTAGTTTCCCCTCAAAAATCGACGTGTCCGAGCATTTTTCCATATTCTCATCCCAAATCCAATAAATCGGGGTGGACTGTTCTCCCTGGGACACCCTGTATATACAAAATACACTGTCATTAGGTTATAAGGACGAGCTCTTTAAAGCAGTGAATATACTCTCGATATTTTTGCTCCTCTTTTAGATATTCATATGTGGGACAATAGTTTTTTGATGTTAGTATTCTTTATATTAGTTTTATCGTCAACGTGATAACGTATAGGCCAGTATAGGGTCTGAACCCCTCGCTTTCTGTTTCTTTCCGAGGATTTTAGAGAGATATCAATGTATGTATCAAAAATAACGTGTATTTCAGAATATAAACCGTTCTTTTTCAATATTTTGAAGATACATGCAATCTAGAAGTAGAATCCTGGCCTTTATGATTCACGTTTCTATACAACACTTTCTTCCTTCCGATTTCTGCAAAAATATGCATTTATTTACTTTTTCCCTGTAAGTGAATCATAGACCCGTGAAAAGTGAAAGAGCGATCGTGGTATAGTCCAACAAATACCATTTTAAAGTCACGTGATTTTTCTCTATCCTTGTTGAATACATCTCAAACAGCGGTGATAGTAAAATTGACAAAAAAATTGCTGTCTAATTATTCTTCATAATATTCTTACCTGAAATAGAATCCGTCACTGTCATCAATTAGTTTGTCAAAGTTATTTTCGAAAATAATCCAATGAACAAACACAGCTAATAATTTTGACTATATTAACCTTTTTCCAACTCGAAAAGAAGCAAATAGAAAACGGGTACCCAGTTTAAGTTCAGAATGTATTACAACACACAGCAGATACGACAAAAGTGAGTCTCGCAATAATTGCAAGTATTAATATTGCCCTCTGATTGGTTAATACTACTTCAGAAACGCGTTTGTAAAATGCTAGTGGGAACATATCCTAAAATTCAATAGTAATTAATCACCAGTAGCATTTTGTAGGTTATATGAACGACATAATCAATGGACATACGTTTTTTGTCACCAGTATCACGTGACTTTAAAATGGTATTTGTCGGACTATATTGCTGCAAGTTCAAAGTGACCAACTATATATTTTGAAAGAAAGAAAGAAAGAAAGAATTTGCTTTATTGTCAGAAAATTTTACAATTTTGTGGACAAAGCTGAAAAAATAAAAAACAAAACATACAAATGCAAAAGCACAGACAAAACCAAACACTTGAACAAATAGTTCATGGTCAAAATTTGATTAAAACTAATAAACACACATCTAGGTCTAACTGCTTATACTGTGCGAGTAAGCATATTATAGGTACTAAAAAAACAAACGAACAATAACTTATAATAACCTATCATGATACAGGAACAAAAACAAAACCTGTGAGTAAGCTGCTCAAAATTTAGAATTAGGAAACCATAAACAACTCGCTTACTGTGTACAAGGCTCTCCTCAGTAAATACACCCTCAACGCCCTGCGAAATTCGAGAAAAGATGCAATGGACCTGATGTTAGGCGGTAGATGATTATGCATCTTTTTAGCATTATAAAGTATTGAACTTTTAACTAACTCTGAGCGCGGGATTGGCAGATAAAGATCCAACTCTGCGTTCCTCAGTGGATAATTATGAGATGGCCTCTCTGAGATAGCTGATATTAAGTGCTTACGAATCAAGCAGACGGATTCGAAAATAAATAAAGATGGAAGAGTCAATATACTAGACTTGATAAAAAATTCCCGGCAGTGAGTTCTACTACCAAGTCCCAAAGAATAACGAAGAGCTCTCTTCTGCAGTCTAAAAATGCGTTCAAATTGAGACGCACAACACGTGCCCCAAAATGGAAAGGCGTAACGTAAATGCGACTCAAAAAGAGCATAATATACCATCCTGCAAGTTGCCGAGTTAAGCTCCCTGGAAACAGATCTCAGTGCAAAACAGGCCGAACTTAATTTCTTTGCGAAGGCGTCGATATGCAGGTCCCACTTTAGAGATTTATCAACAACAAGCCCCAGGAATTTCACGGAATCAACGGCCTCCATGGTATTGTTATCCAGTACTACAGATTGGAGCGAAGCTCTGTAAGATAAAACTTTGGTATTAGAGAGGTTGAGGCACAGGAGATTTGAGTCACACCATGATTTGATGGTGATTAAGTCACTAGATACGGTTCTATGGAGTTCCGTAATATCCGGGTTGCTCCAAGTGAAACTAGTATCGTCTGCGAAGAGACAAACTTTGCCGCTAATATCCAGACTAGCAATGTCGTTAATAAATAGCAGGAACAAAATAGGGCCAAGAACTGAACCCTGAGGCACACCACATTCAATTGGTTTACAAGAGGACATGGTCGAGTCCACCCTCACAAGCTGACTTCTGTTACCAAGATAAGACTTAAACCATTCGAGAGCCATTCCTCTGAAACCGTAGAACTGTAATTTGTTAATTAAGATATTATGATTAACACAGTCGAAAGCTTTGGAGAAATCACAGAAAATTGAGGCTGTAGAGTGGTGGCAGTTCAGGCTGGAGTATACATTATTGAAAAGGGAAAACATTGCATCATTAGTACATTTGTTACTTAGGAAACCGAATTGACTGGTAGTTAGAATATTATATTTAGAGAGAAATGATAGAAGCCTCTTTTTAACCAATCTTTCTATGATCTTTGATAGCGTAGGAAGGAGTGCAATGGGGCGATAGTTTGAAGGTAGCTCCTTATCACCTCCCTTATGCAGTGGGATAATTATCGCCATCTTAAGACAGTTTGGAAAAGCTCCATTTAGAAACGACTTGTTGATCAGAGTAGTAAGATGTTTTAATGTGCAATCAGGAAGATTAGAGAACATTTTGAGGCTGAGTCCATCAGTCCCAGATGAAGATTTGTTTTTAATATCTTTGATTGTACTGCGAAGCTCTGGAACTACTACAGGCGTGAAGAAGAAACTGTGTAAGTTCACCTTAGCATTCGGGAGATATGAAAGTGGGTCCTGGGAAGGAGTTAAGGTATTTACTAAATTCTTAGCCACATCAACAAAGTAATCGTTAAGGATCTCAGGTGAAGTAGGAATTTTGCTAGATGAAGAAGCCTTATTCCTCAAGTCATTAACAATTGACCATGTTTCTTTTGCAACATTTTTGGAGTTTGCCAGCCTCCTATTATAATAAATGTCTTTGGCGGCTTTTATGATTTTCTGATAGACTTTTCGGTATAATTTTACGTAATCATTGAAGAAGATGCTATCCGAGAATTTATTTAGATGAGACAAGGATCGCATATTTTTTCCAGAAGTACGCAAGCCACTAGTGGACCATGGTTTATGCCGTTTGACTTTGATGGGTCTGAGAGGAAAGGATTTAGTCGCCAGGTCAGATAGGGTATTTGAGAATCTAGAGAACTCGGAGTCAACATCATCTGAGTGGACGACCCAGTCAACTGATAAGCAAAGTTGACTGAAATTTAAAAAATTTCCATCCGAAAATATTCTGCCCAATTTGCGGGAAGCACCCTTACGTAAGGAATTCAATGAGAAATTTGTTAATACTGCTTCGTGGTCAGAAAACCCTGCACTAAAAATAGAACAGTTGACCAATTCTGGATCAAAAGATGAAGCGACATAGTCAATGGTAGTAGAACTAGTTTTGGTTATTCTGGTTGGAGAGTTTACATGCATCACAATCCCAAAGGAGTCGAAAATGGACTGGAGAGATTCTTGAGCAGCGCACACACAGGAAAAATTTATATTATAGTCACCACATAAAATTATTTTGCAATTCAAGGGCAAGGAGTCAAGCAAGCTCAGCAAATTCCGACAAAACATGTGCGCGTCTGTGTCCGGTGATCGATATAAACAAACAATATAAAGGTCAAAGCCACTATGATAGACGATGGAAAATTCAAATATTTTTTCCGATAATAAATTATCAAATTTGGTTATTGCCGTAAAGTCATTATTAGTGGACATAATCATAGTGCCTCCGTGAGATAAATTACTTCGATTAAATCTAGCTATTGAGGTGTAATTTTTGACAAACACAGGTTCATCCATATTTAACCAGTGTTCAGTAATGGCGATGATTTCTGGAAAATTAAGCTCTTCTAATAAAAGAAATAATTCATCTGTTTTGTGTCTTAAGGACTGAATATTAATAAGAAATACACTAAGCTTGCCATCGTCCAACCTTACAGAGGGTGCTTGATCCTCTGGTCGCGTCACCTTATCTAAAAAAATTTATTATTACGTGGAGAGCCACTAGAGAAATATTTGCTCTGACTTTCCCTAATATTCTGTAACCGGAGAAGTTTCTCGGACGAGAAGTAAGACCTGAAGGCGGAGAGATCAGCGTCAACTTCAGCCAGACCAATGCCATACGCGTTGTGGAAACGGAAATATAACTTCCGCAATGAGTCCAAGTCACTAGGAAGTCCCTCCGAAGCTAACATTAATTTGATGCTGGTGTTAGTGTGCCCATCAAAACACACTGTGGATGATTGGTCATGGAGATAAGCCAGGAATAGCCTAAGAGCTTTAAGAATGGCAGGGTCTCTTAGTCTAGCCAATAAATATCGACCATCAGCTGTATCGGAAGCTCGCGATAATCGCACAATGGGTGGAGTCATCGGGTCCATGATTGATTCATCTTTTTTTCTATAATAATAATAATAATAAATTTGTTTATTGACATTCAAACATTACAATTTCAAATAATACAAATAGCAATTCTTTTAAGGTTGCCTATATGAAAACATGTAAATGGCAATAAACAGACTCACGTTTGAAGTGTTACACACTTGTTGTGAGAAGGTTGTTTGTGAAGGAATACTTCACAGTTTTATAGTCTTAATCGGTTAGAAAAGTCTTGATCGGTAAAAATGTCTTAATCGAGGATAACGTCAATTTCGAGTTTTTTAAGTCACATTCGAGAATATATTTGCCACATCATATCACTACAGAACACTTTTTTCAAGTCACTTAGATTATATTTTTAATAAGGTCATTTGCACCTTTAATCCAGTTTTTAAATTCCTTTTTAAATTTTTGAATTTTTCTTTCACCTTTCACATAATCTGGGATAATGTTGTACAATCTAGGAGCAATATAGCCAATATGTCTAGTGCCTATTGTTTTATTGGCTCTTGGAAGTTTAGACTTTTTATTAACTACATTTCTTGTTTGGTGCGGGTGACTCATGACTTCAATTTGTTCTTTATTTTTGAAAATCCTTAAAGCTACCTTTTCACACATTAACTGCCTGATATTTAAAAGTCCGCTTTCATTGAATAGCTTTTCTGTGGAATATTTTCTATCTTTGTTGAAGATTACTTTAAGGATCCATTTTTGAATTGTATTTAGTTTTGAAATATTAAAGTCATTAACGCCACCCCACCCGCAGAGGCCATATGTCAAGTGAGACTGAACAAGTGCAAAGTACAAAGTTTTGAGATCAGACATCTTAAAATATTTTCTGAAACATTGAAATCTAGACACCAAATACCTGAGCTTTTTTACAAGGTTATTTACATGCAAATCCCACCTTAAGTGTTGGTCTATAGTAATTCCCACTTCCCTACTTGTATCCATAACAATTTTTGTGCTGTCTAGTGCCAGGGACTTAGAAACAGCTATAGCCTCCCTGTCAGAACCAATCCTGATAGTTTTATCATCCTTAGTCGAGTTAATCGGGGTTGAGTCAGAGTTTAGTGGTCTACTTCGGCCCTCCGCAGTGTTGGGTTTGAAATGGTGATGAGACTGATGCCGTGGATCTACTGTAATTGCTGCCGACGGTGGCGATGCCTTTAAAAGTGTTGCAGATGAATTAGCAGTCTCTATACCCGTACCTGGAGGCCACATGCTTCTGTCCAAAAGCTGCTTTAGGTGATTCTTGTTTTGAACACCAACTTTGAAATCAGTGTGAGAGCAGTCTTTATTTTGGAGCATTGGAAAGCATCTGATAAACTCCGTGGTTCCAAGTTTTTCCTTTACAAAATGAGCAAGCTGTTTTGCTGTAAAAGGATGGGGGATTTTTGACACTACCACATAATGCCAGTTTTCTTTTAGGGCGGAATTCTGAGGTGGGGGACAGACTCGGGAATCAACGACCACTTGCGTAACAGGGGATGTCTCTTCACTATCGGTCTGGGTTGAAATCGACGCTGTAATTGACTTTTTTACAGGTGGCGGGCTGCTCCTAGTAGACGGTTTCTCTTTGCCTGCTAACTTTTCCAACGTGAGCGCCATTTGGTTGACACATTTCCTCAAATCTGCCATTTCCCTTGTTAACTCTTCTTTTGAAGAGTCATGTACCTGAACCTTTATAGACTCATCATGACCGTCCATGAAGATCGACGAAATGTTGCACAAGTCTCGTTTCATTTCCCTAATTGAATGGAATAGAGATTGTTGTCCACTCTCAGAGTACTCAGAATGGTGGTTGTGTATGTCATCCACTTTCTTGGATAAGTCGCTCTACCTGGAATCATGAGCGCTTAAGGTGTCGTAGATTTCCGAAATGACCGGATGAAGTTTTTCACTGTTCTTAAGACATGCACCCAGAGCCTCTACAATTTCCAGAGGGATTTGGCCTTTCTGTAGCTGAGACACTTTATCGTGAAGATATTTTAACGTTAGAGAATCACAGACACTACAGAAAAATCTAATATTGTGATACTTTTGTTGGCAGAGCATCTTTGTTGTCGTTTTATCCAGACCAGTGCAGCTCATACAGAAATGCCGGCGACATTCACCGCTACAGCGAAGTTTATACTTGTCCTTGTCAGAGGTGATTTTTTGACAGGAGTCACACTTAAACTCGGCCATTTTTGCACAAAGAAAAGCAACGACGCAAGGCTGAAGTTCAATACACGCAAGGTTCAAGTACAATAATTTCACAGGAACATTACCGGTAAAACAGGAACTAGTTTATAAAACAGGAACTAGTTTAAAATTAATTTAGCGAAAGTACACGCACAGCGAACAATAACACTTCGATGTGTTGTTGGTTCAAAACAAAACATCAAACAAATCAAATCAAAACAAACAAAACAAACATTCAACACCCGAAGAGCCTACGAACGGAAAAACACAACCGTCCCGTACGACTGCTGAGAATTGACTTTAAATTTAACTCTGGACGATTTCTGCAGATCAAGACACATCTAGAAAACATATTGATGTCTGGCTTTAGCTGTATGACAAATATCACTTTTGCCTTAACTAAAATAGTAAACAATACGGATACTCGGGGGTGTGTTTAGAAAAGGGCAATGTCTGTACCACTAATGAACTATAAACTACACGTACCTGGAATGGCCCGGCCTGAGGTAATTGAGGTGGAGAATGTGGGGGATGCCTATCTCTATTTACCTTACGGACCAATTATGAAAATCTTTCTTTGTTTAAAAAATATTACATTTGAGATTAGGAATATACATCAAACCTAACAGCAATGAGAGAGAAAGGTATCCCCCACTACATAGCTATCTTTGGAGGCACTAAGATAGACACAAATGCCATACAAATGCCATATCCGAAAACGGTCGGTGCCATTCCAGGTATGTGTAGTTTATAGTTCATTGTGTACCACAGCTCACAGAAGTTAAAGCGGCCATGATTTCATAGTTACATATTATCACATTACAATATTTGCATGTTGTATTGTTTTAATAGTTAATTTACTAGATGCCTAAGAAGCTGTGTTATGAATTCATCCCCCAATCAGGAGATGGTTTCGTAATATTTTTGAAGATCTCATCGATGTTACCTAAAACAAAAGTGATAAATATGTACTATGAAATCCACTTGATTATAATTAAGGAATTATATTTTTGCATAATATACGCAGTAGGGTGATATAAGGGTGGCTGTCACCCTTCTGCCGCCATTGCGAGATAAGCCCCATTAAAATTTGTAGTCTACACATTTTTCTTAAAATTTTAAGGTATCGCATGATATTCTACTACTATGAATAAAAAAGGGCATTTGCTTTTTTCCCCAAAATCTGAAGCAAAATGCTCCATCCAAAACCTCTTACTTGAAAGTCGAAAGCAGATGCTCCAGGAAAAAGCAAATACTCTTTTCCTTCGAATAAAAGGGAGTACTTATTTACTCCAAATTGGAAGCTACTCCTTGCAAAATGCATCTGCTCCAGAGCAGATGTATGTTCACTATTTTGGTAAATTATTTTCGAATATTCTTATTTCCCGTTTCTTCTTTTAAATTGTAGATTGCATTAGGAGTCGTTACAGCTTGTTCCAGCCGCTCTAGTGTCCAAGTTAACTTCTCCCAAATGACACCAGCTTCCTGGGTGGTAAAGTGCCCACCGATGTGCCCACCTCTTGGGGTGTTAACAGAACCCTTTCAAGGTATTCCAGCCTTTTGCAAAAGTGAGCAAGGCATTCACAGATTAAGTGTTCTGTAGTGTTAAAGCTCCATGCTTTCTGAGACGTTCCGCCTTCTCATTGCCCTCTATGCCCTGGTGTCCCATCAAGATCACTTTATTCCTCCCAGCCAGTTGTTTAACGATATTCTTACCCTCCCAAACTAGCTGAGAATTGTACTTGATGGCTATGGTTCTTTCTCTGACGCACGAAACGTAACATGAGGCGGCGAGGTCAATTTCAAGGTACCGCCCCTTACTTTGACACGCTCTAGGGCGTTAACTATAAAAGATAGAATAGGGCTGTCGCGCAGTTTTTTAATCACCATACCCTAAAGAATTTTATCCAAAAAAAATAATTAATTTTCGTTAAGCCGTATTAGCAGCTGTCATTTTTTCAAAAAACCACCCCCATTCAGCAAGCTCACCCCCTAAACTGCTGCAAAATAAGATTCCGAGTCACTATATCCATCTGAACAAACTGTCAAAATTTAAAAACTATTTTTTTCTCGCAAACCACGTTTTTTTTGCTTCATTGCCTGGACTACTAGTAAAGGTATCCTAAAAATATGCTTATTGAAATCTGGATGAGATTACGAAAAAATTATGTTTAGGATTTTTTACCCTAACTCTTCAAATAAGAGGTGGGGGAAGGTTCAAACTTGTTAGGAATAAAAGTCATATAACTTTTTTGTTTTTCAACCGATTTCAATGATTCGGGTGTCATTTGGAAGAGTTATTTCTGTCTAATAAAATCCATAACAAAAATAACAATACTGAATTGTTTTGTTGCCGCTAGGGGGCGCTGTGTCTAAAAGTCGACAATTATCCATTTGTTCTCGGAAATTTCACATATAATGAGCTTTTTTTAATTTAGATAAAAAGAGGATGAAAAAATAAGGAAAAAGGTGACAACTGCAAGTCTGAGTCTTTATCCTATCCCAAAATATAAATAAACAAATATTTTAAATAGCAAAATTTCCAGGAAAAACCTTCTTGCCTTCCTTTTTGGGATAAAATAAAAAAAAATCTTATTAAATTAGTGAGAAGAAGAACTTTTTTGTTCTAAGAACATTTTCAAAACGTTTATACAACACCTATACATATAATAAAAATGGACACCATTCTTATAGAACTGTTAAGCTCTTCAAGATGTTGTGCAAGGTCTTCAGGAAACATTTATAGTTACATTCAAGAATTTTTAAAACACAGTTATAGAGCAATCTCTTAAAAATTGCATAGCAGTTTCAAAATGCTGTCTTAGAACTCTGGTATGGAACAAATAAAGAACTCTTATATGAGTATTGTTTAGCAACGCATATTGTTCAATTATAGAATTTTTTTGTTGCATGGTTTTCTATCTAGATAACTTATAATCGTTTAATGGCATCTTTTAAAAACAAAATATTTCTGTATCGCATTACCGTTGTAGGTACATGTCAGAAATAATAATATGGATGCCATAATATAATTAACTTACATAAGAGTACTCCCAAACCCATTATCTCTGCTCTGTCGTTATATGTTATGTATATTTTAAAAATTTGGTAGGTATAAATTTTTTTCAAGAGTATCAAGACCAAGACCGAACCAGTCTTGTCTTGGTCTTGAAACATCAAGACCGAGACCAAGACAAGGAAGGCATTAAATTTTCGAGACCAAGTCGAAGACTAGCCAGTCTTGATCTTGCGAAGCCCTATTTATTCCTTAAGGTGGGATTTTTCTGTAACTGTTTGTACCTCAGTTATTGCATATACTTTTCCAGCCGTTCGGCTCGTGGCTGGATGAAGTAGGTCCACTTACTATTATTTTGTGGTGCTTGGTGCTTTACCAATGAGCATTGCAAGAACGCCTGTATTCGTAGCTACAACCATAAAATTTTTATTGCAGATATTCAATTTGAGAGCTGTGCTGACAACTAGTTAATCTGCATTATCTACGGCGTGAATGACGGTGACACCCGCATCTTTCAAATATGCGTCTAACACTGACATAAGGCGCGCCTTGTTCTTGTTACTTGAGAGAAATTCTAATATAATATTTGGGCTACATTTATTTTTTTCACGTTTTCTCTGTTCTTCCGATTTTGTGGTTGCTTCTTCTGTATATTCGTCGAAAACCACAATTGATTTTTGATAATGTTTGACCACATATCAAACGTATGCATTAAAACATCCTTGAAGTTGCCAAGCTTTGGCCATACTACAATATGCAGCAGAAAGCCCCCGTCAACCACAAAATCCATTGATTTATTCAGATAAATATCTCTTTTTTTATCGGTAAAAAATTAAGTTAGAACAGACTTTTGTATTTTTCTCATATAAGTCCCATCAAATAGAGAAGGTGAATCTGATGATAACTCATATCTGAAATATTCGGATTTGTCGCTCTCTTAAAAAAAAATATACCTAACTCAACGTCGCGCGGGGCTTTGGCAAATTGATAGCTGAGAAGTCTCGGATAAACTTCTATTTTTTTTTTGGCTGAAGTAATTGCGATAAACTCTCTATAGATTCCCAAGTAGACTACCTGCCTTTAAATGGTCGTTTTAGAGAAAAATATGTTTCTTCTAAAAAAATGATGCTTAGATCAAAAAAACTGAGAATAAATAGCAAAAAGTATATTGTCACAACCCCTATACGTTTCGTCCTGGGACGTCACAAGACGAGCGTGACTTGGGGACGTAGGTGGGGTTCAGGTAGAGAGAAACTCGCTTGGTATAGGTATAATAAGATGTGTATTGGATAATAATACACATACACATACAACTAAACGTAGAGCTAATGCAAAACCTTGGTTCAACAGCCAGTGTCAAACGGCTGTACAGAAAAAACACAGAGCATATAACCTTTGGAAACGACAACAAACCGCTCAAAACCACACAGAATTTATAGAAGCCAGAAATAGTTGCAAAATTACTATTGACTCCGCTAAAGAAACATACAATCAAAGAATAAAAAACAGGTTGCTGAATTGTCCAAGTAGTTCTAGGTCTTTTTGGTCTCTTGCAAAAGCCGTTGGATCTAACTTCACCATGTCATCCATACCACTACTTACAGATAAAAATAATCACTTAGCCACAACATCAGAGGAAAAAGCCAATATGCTTGCCCAAATGTTTTCCTCCAACTCCAACCTAACAGTGCCAAACGGAAAAACTCCACCGTTCATTAAAAGGGTTTCCCATAGTATGCCAGAGGTACCCTTTTGTCACAGAGAAATACGAAAATCCCTTAAATAGCTAGATACAAACAAAGCAATTGGTCCGGATGGCATTCCCGCAATAGTACTCAAAAATTGCGCCAACAAACTCACCCCAACTTTCGCTAAATTATTCAATTTGTCTTACAGGCAAGGAGTATATCCATCATCATGGAAGTCTGCCGCAGTACAACCCATTCCAAAGAAAGGAAAAAAGACAGATCCGTTAAACTATAGACCAATTGCTCTACTTCCGGTGATATCAAAAGTAATGGAAAGAGTTGTGAACAATCACCTAACCAAGTACTTGGAAAAGTACAAAATTATCAACGATAAGCAATACGGATTTCGAAAATATAGGTCAACTGGCGATTTACTTACATACGTCACTCACTTATGGCAAAAAGCGATTGAGTTGCGGGGTGAAACAAGAACAATTGCCTTAGATATATCTAAAGCATTCGACAAAGTTTGGCATGAAAATCTGCTCAACAAGCTCAAAGCAATGGGATTATCGCCGAAACTTTGCACTTGGTTTGAAAGTTACCGAAAGGACAGATCCATTTATGTTGCACTGGATGGCCAGAACTCCAACTCTTACCAAATAAATGCTGGTGTGCCACAGGGAGCAATCCTTTCGCCAACTCTTTTCCTAATTTACATAAATGACCTCATAGATAAAACAGTAAATCCACTTTATTGCTTTGCAGACGATGGCAATGTAGTCTCCTCACTCATACCACCCACAGGTCTTTCCGCACGTGAATTCCATCATCTTAGACTAACTCAAATATCGCAGATAAATAACGACCTGGAGATAATAGAGGACTGGGGTAACAAAAATCTTGTACAGTTCAACGCGCAGAAAACCCAAGCAGCTCTGTTTTCAAAAAAGACCAGCACCGGTGAGCCAAACATCATGCTATCTGGAAGTGCTGTCACATTACAGTCAGTTGAACATCTTGGGGGTTACTGCAGAGACCAACATGTCTT
Organism: Ceutorhynchus assimilis; assembly: GCA_917834065.1. NCBI lineage: Eukaryota > Metazoa > Arthropoda > Insecta > Coleoptera > Curculionidae > Ceutorhynchus > Ceutorhynchus assimilis. The sequence continues at coordinate 2,564,207 of OU892285.1, read as the reverse complement.
GGCACAGTCACGTGGCAGATATTGCTAAAAGGGCCTCCCAAAAGCTGGGGGTGCTATTTCGTACAAGACATCTGTACACACCAAGCCAATTGCTGACACTCTACAAAGCCCAGATTCGACCAACTATGGAGTACTGCTCAAATATATGGAGTGCAGCACCCAAACATACCTTAATGCTTTTGAATACCGTGCAAAAACGAGCTATCAAGCTGATCAATGACCCCGCACTTACTCGTAACTTGGATGGTCTCGAACATCGCAGATCTGTGGGCGATTTATCTCTCTTCTACAGGTACTATCACGGAAAATGCTCTGAAGAGTTGGCACGTATGATTCCACCGAGAGTAGCACCTACCAGGCGAACCCGTCAAACAGACGGTAACCATGAATTTACTGTCAAACTAGAGGCACCAAGAACCTCATTATATGAGAATTCATATCTCTGGAGAACAGCATCGCTGTGGAATAAACTCCCTGCGACGGTTTTCCCTGCAGGTTACAACCTGAACCGTTTCAAGACCAACATACACCGACATTTCCGCGTACTTGCCGCTTCTCGAGCGTGATAGGACATTTCCTTGCGAGTGCGCATATCCGTAAAAAAAAAAAAAAAATAATAGTATTACCCTAGAAATGGTATCATGACGTCTCTTCTACGGAGGGACGTACTACTTATAGGCCACTCTGTAATATGTACCCTCTGTACACTTGGCGTGACTGAAGACTGAAGCTAGGTTTGAGACAGGTCCAGAAGGACGTTTCCCATTAAAGGTAGTTTGCACTGGGAGGAGATTTAGCTAAAGGGGCTTTTCCCACCAGAAGTACTTTGTAGTGATGTAAAAAAAGTACCTACCCGATACAAAGTATCGGGTATTCACTCAATACCCAAAGTATCGAATTCTTGTTGTTCAAAATACCCGATACTTTTATACCTATAAACCTATAATATATTTCCTAAATTACAATATTCTAGTAGAATTATTTATACATATTCAAAGTTTTGAAATACCCACTGTGTATTGTGTATCTGAAAAATAACGAATATTTAAGTTGGCAGGTAGGTTAGTAAGTACCCAAAACAATTAGGTACAATAATTCACCATTACCATTACCTTTCAAATACCAAGTCCTTCAAGCCTATGATTCTTGGGTGAATAAAAAATTATAAAATAGTAAAAAATTCACTGATTCTGAAGACTTAATAATAATACTGAAAGTACCCAAATAATATCCAATAAAAATATCGGGTATTGATATCAAAAGTATCGAATCGTACCGATTCGATACTTTTGATAGGTATTCAAAAGTATCGAAACTTTACATCACTAGTACTTTGCACTAGCCTTAGTCTGCCGGTAATGGATTTCGACGCTGTATTTATACCAAATAAATGCTGACTCGTCGACACACTATAATAAAATTGATGTACAGAGTGGTATTTACTTAAGTAGTTGACAATATTTTTTAAAAGTAACGTGGCACTACATGGGCTCGCAATACGTCGTTGCTAGGGAAATTTTGTCAGCTTCAAAAATGCTCCGCTTGACATGTTTCCTTAAAGTTTTCGAGAAAATCACCAAAATATTAAAAGGGTGGCGACTAGGGGGCGAAAAAAAGGGGGTTCCGGAAGGAGGATCGGCCAGCACTTTTACTATGCTGCAGTTGCAGTTTAGCCTTCAGGCATGATCTCTACCAAAAATCAGCTTTATATTATTTTTGCTAGGTCAAATGCTATTTTGACTCGGGTATTCTATCTGAAATATGCGAAAGACTGAAAGACTGATGACACTGCGACTAAACCACAGCAGCAACCAACAAGCTACGCTAATCAGCACCTACGCTCCATCCCTCACAACTGACGAAAACTAAAAATAGGAATTTTATACTCAACTTAGTGAAACCATATTATCTGTACCTACATTTGATTATACCAGTAACTGGGAGACGACGGTAAATGATAGGCCCTCATGACGTCGAGTGATCCACGACGGACCACAAACTTTTGGAGAACAGCGACGCAGGCACGACAAAAGAGGGACCGCAGCAAGGCGAGAGAGAACAGAGGCTAGGTGTGCCAAGACTGTGGAAGAGTGTGCAAATAGCACGTTTAGGGAAAGTCGGAATATTTGTAATATAATATTATATTCATTTTCTGACTCTTTCAAGTCAATTGCGGTGTTCTACCAAGTGAGATTCGTAGAGGCCTGAAGCAATTTTCAAAGTTATAGCTCTTACAAATTTTACAAAAAGAACTCTGATTGGACCTGAAAGAAACGAAATGGAATATACTTTGATAAATTTTTACATGCGTATCTACCTATTCACTTAAGGTCAAATATGCAGCTATAATATTTCATAATTATATTTGTAAATCTCCCCATCTAGAAGCCCATAAATGTTAAAGCGGCACAAGTAAATGAGTTTTGAACTCACTACATCCCGAAACTTAGTACAAAATAAATTAATTATTTCTGAACTGGTCATATATTATACATTAGCAGCTGCTATCATGGTAAATAAAAATATAATTTAACTGCTCGCCCATTACAATTCCAATATTACCTGGTCGACTCAAAGTTCAAAAGTTTTTAGATTTTTTCAGTCACGGAAAAAAGTGCGGAGTTGCGGAGTTTATAATCAAAATTTATTAAAACACATCCCACCCAGTTATAAAGTTATCAAAACTTTCGTAGCAACTCGCGTTAAATTTATCACGCCACTTTTACCCAGATAAAATACATCCGTATGAATGGGAAATGCTACCCCTACAGGTTTTTGTGGCCTATAATATTTCCTTCAAACTTCTGATATATCCTGTGCCCGTCAAAAGTTTCAAGAACGCATAAATTATTTTATGATTTTGCTGGCATGATCTCTGTTATCCGAAATTGGGTTAATAAATTTAATGTCTTGCAATATAATTTTGATTATGAAATTAGTAAATGGAGAATGATAGTAAAAGTATGCAATTTCTGCATTATAATCTCCCCTAGTGTAGATTTTATTGTCCAAACAAAACCTCATAAAATGCGTTTTTCTCCAAGATATGAAACCAAACGAGAACAAAATACTGAAAAAGTTTCATTCCTTTAACAAATTGACAGTTTGATATATATTCTCTACAGCTTGCACCATAGCAATGTGTTTGTTCAACTTTTGGCAAAGTAATAAAATGTCTTTGGCTTAGAACAGGTGCGAAAACAACTTGGAAATTGAATCGAACCAGAACTAAAAGTTGGAGACAACTTTTTCTATTTTAAAGGCTTTCATGAAAGTTTCAATAATAAAGACACAATGGATTGACAAACCAATCCCTTTCAAAGCCGAATTATTGTATCATCAATCTAAAACTAGAAGCTCGGATTCGATTTAATTTGTACAGTAATTTATGTCTAAATGTCGAAGTTCAATAAATTTTCTAGTATTCAGGAAATTGCTGCAACACTCATCGGCAACGATCAAATTGATTTCCCAGCGAAATACAAATCGAGATATTAACAAAAGCTTCAATCGCTTTAATATTTACATAAAAGGGTGATTGTTATAGGGTAATTATTTTAATTAAATGCAAACACGTGCCTTATTGTATTCCAGCAACGAATCATAATAGTATTAGGTTGTAACTTTAAATTCAATACCAATCACTAGAACAAACATTGTGGAAAGCTTAGAAAAAATTCGTGGGTTTTGAAATATAAAAATTCAATCCGTCAGAAATCGAGTATTCAGTAGGATAAATATCTACACGAATTTTCTGTCTAAACAGCTGCCGGCGTCATCGATTATTGAATACGTGAATGCCGCTGTTTGACGGTTTTGTACTATACATATATGATTGCCACCGAAAATTGATTTGAGCCCCTTAAAGGAGTGGTTTTTCTTTAATATAGAACAAAGAGCAGTTGGGCTGGTGTTTGTTTCTCACGGATTATCGTGATTGAGGCCAATACTCATTGAGTCCAGTGTGAATATAATTCCGAGTTCACTAAAACCCACTCCACAAACTTTTATTAAACTCTATCAGCTGTATGCAACATCCTCTTTTAACTTGAAAACGCTTTCTAAAACTGGTACCTTTAGAAATTTGTATGGCTTAAGTGCCTTACACACGGTTTCGACGGTTTACATCGTCGCGATAAATAACGTCGTGTTTGATATTCAGCCTGTTTTCACCACACACTACGCGATTTTTTGGCAGTTGGACCCACATACAACGGTTTTGGAACGAAATATTGAAATGTCGTGCCAAAAATCAAGCTCGGACTGAATTTTAAATCGACGATGAGACACGACAACCGTTCTACCACATACTTCGGTTTTAGATCGTCGTGTTTCATCGTGGCGATGAAAACCGATGAGAAAGAACGTAGTGTGTGGAGCCCTTTAGAATACACATTTTTAGAGGTGACCAGTTTTAAAAAGCGCTTGTAAGTTGAGAGAGGATGTTGTATGCTTGAAACTGACTTCTTAATCTACTACTTCGCGCTATTTATAGCAAACAGTATACTCGGAATCTAAATTAGAAAAACCTGCTGCCCTACTTTAATAAAATTCTCCGAATTGTTTACGCGACGCGGAGACAATTGATTTCTTAGAATCCGGCCGGCAATTTCGTAGCACTGCCTCCCTCTCAAATTAGATCATCCCGATCTGACTACCAAGACGCACCACCACCTATTCTTGATCTTGATCTCTTCTCATAATGATTTAATCTCTTCTTTTAACTAACATCTCTATGCCTGCCTTAGTGAACTTCGACCTGAACGCAGTGCTTTAGACCGTTCGGCCTTCCTGACTTCCCAGATCGACTCTCATGTATGCATGGTTCTTGTTCTCTTGGATTGACGTCATGGATACTCAATCAAGAGTTTCCAAGCCCATCGCTTTATACTTAGGGTTTCATCGAGACGAGAAATCTCGTCTCGAAGGCAATTTCTCGTCTCGTCTCGATCATCGAGACGAGAAATCAACAAAATCTCGTCTCGATGTTTTTCTCGAAGACAATTTCTCGATCTCGATTCGAGATTCTCGAAATTTCGAGAGTCTCGAAAACAAAAACTGAATGTTATTAAAATATATTGTATGTATATAACATAAGTCTGCACTAAAAGAAAGGGGAAAACGTTTTCTAGAAAGACTGTTTTCAAGAGCAACACTGACCATTAGAAAAGAACGATTAACTAGAGAATCGGCTCAATTTTTGACGTGTTTGAATTCTTGGCTATGTAACAAAGAAATATTTACGAGTGTATAAACAATAATTTCGTTATGAGTTAGGAAACTTTTTTTATATTGGAACATATTATACTATCTATATTTTTCTTATGTTTTGTTAGTTTTTGGGTGTTTGAAGTTAATTTTTGTGTAATAAACTACCTACTCAACAATAGGTTCGTTCCAAGCATAAATTTGACCAATTTTTGAGACGCGACCACTTTTTAATAAATTAACGGAAAAATATGCAGTTTTCACCATTTCTGAGAGCGATTCCTTGTTAATCATCTGTTTCACACACAAAAAAAATATAGAATTTGAGTGTTTTTTTTTTATACAGGATGATACATGAAATTTTGTTTAAGGGTCTTTTTTTCTTTAAGAATATGGAAATATAAATTTTTTGCTTTTGTTTTTTGCTTTGTTATCTTTGTTTTTTTTTTGCTAATTTTCTTATGTTTAAAATAAATTAAAATTATTTCGTATTCCCTAATATAGTCTTTTATTTTCGCTTTTCTGACCTATTAAGAGTTGTCTGTGCTTTAGGTATTGCAGCACTTAAATTTTTTCGATATCGAGAAATCTCGAAAAATTGTAACGTGCCTAAATTAATGTAAAATTGCCTTATCAAAATTAATCCATTGTTTTTGTAATTTTTCTATATCAAGGACAATTTTTCCATTAACTTCCTTCATAATCGAATATCTTAATAAATCCTAGATCTTTTCGCTATAGAATCAAATTTTATTAATTATTTACATATTCGCCGAAAGTATATAATTTCTAGCTTGGAATCAGCTGTTTGAGTAAACAAGTTGTTTTTGAGATCGATGATCTTTCTGGTTGATCATTTTACCGGTTCAATTTTGGTTAAATTCGTTTGAAAGCGCCTAGCTGTACGAAAGTATTTACCGGTGCGCCATCTAGCTAGTTAAAGGCTTACCTCTTATAATTTTGGTATTTTTCTGTAATACTTCCGTCTCACAGGTTTGCGATTTCAATACTGAGGGCACTAAAATCTTTAGTATTGATATCTTGGGGATCGACTTTTGATCGATAACAATTTCACTTAAATTAATTTTTATTCACTATTGTTACTAATTGTTGCTACTATTGCATTTGGTTTTGTCCTATTTGTTGATATCTAGAGTTGGTAATGGGTTTTTGGCACGTTTTAACTCCTCCCACAGCTCCTTAGCAAAATATTTTATTTCCAGAATCAGCATCGATTGTCATATTTTCGTTCTATTCCTGGCCAAAATTTTATACATTTCAATGTCAAGTACATCATTTCGCTATGCGAGGTGACTTGCAGGTTAATTGTAAGAAAGGTGTTCTTTTTTTTTACATCCAGCTTTCAATTGGAAAAGAGGTCAGGGTTAAATAGTTACCTTTGCCTTTAAATCTACCCTTTTCGGGGATTTGAACCCTGCATCTCACAAGTATTAAGTTACAGTGCTTATCTGTTGCGTTTTTGCCTTTGAATCTGTAACTTAAATCGTCGTTGTACGGATTTTCAACCAATTGTGCCTGGAAGTGGAAGCCATTTTGGTACCGTAGACCTGAGTACCATTATCTTGCCAGAAAACCCTGTGGGACGGGGTTTTTTTTCTATCTGAGGCTTTCTCTCCATCTGAGAGTTACATTTACCCCACCGAACTGCTGCTTGGTAGAAATTCAAGTCCATTAATTGGATTCCACCAATAACCGGTCTCTCAAAACCAATCCCTGAGACCTGCTCATTTCATCAAGACCTGAGTGAGAACCAAGGAGTCAGCAGCTGTTTTGTGGTATCGTAACCTTACCTTACCCTCATAATTATTACCTTTTACCGTTCATACATTTACCTTTTTTTTTAACTTAAATTTGTACCTTTAGTTACCTAATTTTTGTGTTGATAATGTTTGTCAGCTTGTCAATTGATCAACAACGTATCAACAAGCTTATCTATTGATTTTCCTCAAACCAGTTGACTTAAATTTCATTTATAATCAACTTAATTGAATGCACTTTTTTTAAACTCATTGTCCTTATCTGAACTGCAAAAACTAGATTCAAACCCAACATTTAGATTTAATAGGTGGTTATAATCAACCAAATTCTAGCAATAAACTGTTACATAATTCTATAACAATTTAATTGATGGTGTAAACCAGAGTGATATCACAAAGGGTACTAATATTGCGCATAATAACAAACCGGTTTATATAATATATTGGATTATTGACACTGATTTATTTTATATTGACTTGAACCCGGAATGCTCTTGTAATTTTTAAACTAATGCCTAAATAACTCTAGTTTTTTTTACATCCGAATTGAAGTCAATAGTTACTATCTAGGTTGGGTTATTGATTTATTACAGGATTTAACCGTTATTTAAATGAAGTGCTTATTATGAAAATTTACGTTTAATTGAGGTTGCTTATGCATTTAATTCATATTGTTCAACTGATTTGAGTTTGGTATTGAACAACAGTTTTTAATTTCAACTGATTTGTTGACTTTTCATATTTATTACCTGAGTATTGAACAACCAATAATTACCTAATTCATTTATGCTGACAAATTATCGAGCAATTACTGTATTTTTATTAAATAAATTTAGCTCTTGAATCTTGATATATATTTGTTCCATTTGACTCTGGGAGCTCACTCTTGACTACCAACCAGTGGCGTTACTTTAATTGAACTGAATATTCACTGGTTAATTATTTATTTATTTTATTTTATTTTATTTTATTTTATTTTATTTTATTTTATTTTATTTTATTTTATTTTATTTTATTTTATTTTATTTTATTTTATTTTATTTTATTTTATTTTATTTTATTTTATTTTATTTTATTTTATTTTATATTATTTTATTTTATTTCATTTCATTTCATTTCATTATTTTATTTTATTTTATTTTATTTTATTTTATTTTATTTTATTTTATTTTTATTGTTTTGCCTGTATCATAATATCTTGGTCTTTGGGTCCAGCCAACAGCCTGGAGAATACAGGCCATTCTGTCCAAGGTCAGTGGCGCCCATAAAAAACCCACCCCTACTCTCCGTATTTAATTTCTGAGCTAGGGCTAAATTTGCAACGTCCTAGACATCCAATAGACCAATTCATTTAACTTCATAATTTCAATTTATTTTAATTACATTTCACTTTTTATCCATATTAACAAAAAAAAAACATAGCAAAATCTCGAACTGTTTTTCTCGATCTCGTCTCGAAAAAAAAAGTTCAGTCTCGTCTCGATCTCGTCTCGAAATCGAGACGAGACGAGACGAGAAATCTCGAATTTCGAGAATCTCGTGAAACCCTATTTATACTACACACATAAATTATCGCTTTTTGGTCTGAATTGTATAGGCTGTTTTTTTTTACGTTTATTCGCAGGTTATTTTTCTCATACCATTCTTTTAAAGAAGAAAGACACTTTACACTTTATTATATGAGTTTCAACTTGTTCTTCCGCTTCGTTGCTATTAGGCATTCCAGGTTGACGTCATAATCGATCCGCCATTTTAGCTGAGGGGCAGACACAAGCCAAACATAACCTGATTTAGTGTTATTTTCAATGCAAACCGAGAATTTTTGAACTATTATTTTGTGAAGATGCCTTCGTTTTGTAACGTTTTTGGGTGCTCCAATAGCGCTGAAAGGGATAAAGTGAGGTTTTTTTGGATTCCAGCAGCATTTAAAGATCGAGGGGATCGCATAAACGAGTCATCAAAAAAACAACGAAGTATATGGATTATATGCCTCAAAAGGGGAGATTTGACTGAAATGTTGTTGAAAATGCTCGAATTTGTTCGAAACATTTTGTTAATGGTAAGTTTTATGACTGTCTTGTTGTTAGAATACAAAAACACATCATCTAGGTACCTATATCAAAAAATTTGTTTATGTTTCTACAAGTAGGTAACTTTTAATACCTTTTAGGTAGTCCAGCAGAATTTGAGGATACAAACAATCCGGATTGGGTCCCCAGTACAAATTTAGGATATATCTACTACGAAAATTGATAAAAGCCCAGAATGAACAAGCCAGTAACCTACATGCCAGATCTGTGCACCGATCAGAACAGTCAAAACGTTTGAGGAGTCATTCTACCACAAATTTATTTTGCTAAAGTTTATTTGTAAGGTTGTTAGTATCAAACTTTTTTATTTTTTAAACAATTTAGATTCTTAAGCATTATTTTTGTTAAGTAATAGATTGTTTGTTTACTATTGTTGACTTGAAATGTAAAGTGGCAAGTCTGTAAATAAAGATTCATTCATTCATTCTATTCATTCACAAAAACTAAAAACAACTTAAAATTTATTGAACAAATCAAAAAACGCAAAAATTCCGAAGCACAAACTCAAAAAACACTGTAAACAATATGATCTATAGGCTTTGGTTGCCCCTCAGCTAATATGGCGGACCTTGTCAAAGTCACGTGACCTGGAATGCCTAATATTGTGTCATCCGCAAACAATACCACATCATTTTTGATAATATTTTCAATTTCATTCGTGTAAAGTGTAACATGTAAAGTTACTTTTCCTTTTTTCTTCCAACTTTAATTTTATATAACATATTGTCACGCTTAGGTTGGTTGTGGTCAGCGGTGCCACCATTTTTTCTTCGCTTGGCTGCGTCCACTAAGGGTTTATCTGAAAAGAGAGGATATGGGGGGAAGGAATACCACCACGAATATTTAATTTGTTTTATTACTAAACCTTAATTACACCTTATAGTTCAAGGAGATTTACCAAAATCCTAACACCGCAGATGTTCGTCCCTGGTGGACCATGTTTTCGATTGTCAACTCGAAATGTAAGAATGTTTAATGCAAGAGAAAAAAATAAAAATTCAAAGTTGTTTGATTCTCTAAGGTGCATTGCTTAAAAATATTTTTAAATAACAAGGTGCTCCGTAAATGGGGTATGCGACAGAACTTTGTTATTTTTGAATGGAACACCCTAGATTTTAGTACATTCTATCGTTCTAAAAATCCTACATAATTTTTGTTAGGAATCATCTATACTAATACTCAACCGTTTTTAAAATATTTAATATTTTTTCAAAAAATCGCAGCTTGCATGTCTCAACAAAAACCAACATATTTCATCCATTGGAGATCCTATAAGCTAAAGCTTGTGCAGGTTGTTAGTGCATAATGTCTGTCGATTTTAATCTGATACTCCAACGGAATTTGAGCTGGTGGCTCTCTACATTAGAACGCCAATGGTTACGTGACGTCACACCTGTTATTGCCATATTAAATACCCCCCCTCGCTCCTTATACGGAAAGTGTCAGTTTAAAAACGACAGACTTCACTTACATTTACTTCATGGTCCCATGAAAATCTGTTAACATTCTACAGGGTGTTCGCAATACTGTACACAAAACCAGACATTTCAAATAACCATAGCACTACTATGGGTACGCAAAGTTGTTTGAGAGAGGTAGGTTTCCTGATAACTTTATGACGTCATCTGGGGTGCCTCAACATAATGCAAATCTGTATAAGGCACCCCAGATGCGTCATCAAGTTATCTATTACCAGACAATCTATGAACGTACGTCGAATCGGTACTGGTGAGCCTATCATATTCATACGATGCCTTTAATCCTTTACTTTGTAGAACTTGTCTTTTGTTGTAATTAATAAATGTATAAAAAAAAATCTTTTTCTGGGGGGGGGGGGGGGGGGAATAATTACCACGCTCTACCCCCCCCCCCCTTTTAAATCGCCCTTGATGTCAAAATTTGAGTTATGTGCCTTATTTATTTTCTTTTCAGAATTACCATTTACCCTTCGCTGATTATTTTCTAGGTGTGTTTCTGAATTTTCACCATCCCATATTTTATGAACGCAATTTAATTAGTTATTTTTTTTTTAAATTCAGTGGCGCCCTTGCCATTCTGTACTTATTAAACTATCAACCCACTCTTAATAATTATTCGCTGAGCAAACCGAGTATATTATGGGCCTCTTGCTAATTCAATAACCAAGGGGATTACCATATACCTATTATATCGGGTCTTCAAAAAAAAAACCAATCAAAGATTGCTATGGTTTTTTAAACGTATGTCTTAGCAATATTTTTCTTTAATTTTTCAATGAACTTTAATGTCAAAATGTCATGTCAAAAATTCTGACCAATAACGAAACAGTAATGCGACGTACGTTTTCGTAATCAAAGCAATCTTCGATTGTTTTTTTTTTTGAAGACCCGATACTAACGTATATCGCGCCTCCCCCATTTACCCAATATGTGGTTTTTGAAACAAACAAAAAGAGATAAAGATATATGATCTGGCATAAGTCTATCTAAAGTAGAACAAGGTCACCAACTGCGCTTGCGTTAAACTCTAGATTCTTATTGGCCGGCGGTTGCCATTTTGCAACAAGCTTTTCATTCCGTGTTGTCATATCAAGCTAAAAAGTACAGTAATCAGGATCATTTTTTGAGATTATAATTTGATCGATTGTATTTTGATTCCAAAACACTAATAATAATGAATATATTGGTTCATTTGTCGAAATCGAGTTTGTTTTTCACACCAAAATACAAAATTCGTCATGGTTTTTGTGAATGTTTAAATAACTCGAAGATGAAAATAATTTAATTGGCAACCCTGCAATATCAGCTGTTTGAAATTAAATTGAGAATTGCTTTAATACTCCTCAAAAAACCAAATCCAACAATTACAGATTTTAGGCCTATCAGTATACTGCCAACTGCGTCAAAGATTTTGGAAAAAGTGGCTCATGAACAGATCAATGAGTATGTAAAACTAAACTGATACTTTGCCGCCTTCTCAGTCAGGATTTCGCCCAAACTAGCTGCACTAATGCTTTACTGAAAATAGTCAATGACATTGTTACAGTTTTTGACAAAGGATAGTGGACAGCCGTGGTCCTACTGGCTACTGGACATGACAAGGGATTTTGATTCAATAAATCACAAACTTCTCTCAGCTAAACTCAATTATTTGAACTTTGCTAATATAGCCTCTCATGGTTTCGTTACCAGCTCACGCGAATCAACATATCAAGTATCACTAAGCTCTCAGAACAGACAAATATGATCTGGGGTTCATAGGGGTCTATTCTTGGACCACTGTTGTATTCCATTTAAACATTTGATCTGACAAGTGTTGTGCGGAATAGTTCTTTGCATGACTATTGTGATGACATTCAAGAATATCTGTCATTTTTCAGGGATAACTTTAACTTAGCTTTGGGAAAAATTGATCAGGATTTTATAAAAGCTACTGAGAAGGCACAGAAGAATGCATAAGTTGTAAATCCATCAAAAAGTAAGGCTATTTTGGTGGGAAGGAATATAGATGCAAGATATTTGAGCTGCGTGCAGGTGTTGGAGCATAATATTAAATGGGAAAGGGAAATAAAGAGTGTAGGTTTGTTGCTAGATCCTGCGTTATTTTCTACAGGGCATGTTAATGCAATTTCGTAAAGTGGCGTCAGAATAAAAACATACACAGGATGAGTGAAGAAGTACTGCTAGGCTAGCTTATGCAAAAGGAATGTCTGAAACGTATTCTCCAACATCACTATGGACAAAAATATCAATGCTAAAACTTGCGTTAAGAATATATGAAAACATTGACATATCAAGGTGAATAACTATTCTATCCTCCAACAGTGAACTATATACGCATCCAAATAATGTTTGCTTATAGATTCGGTAAACTATGTTTCTGAGGCGCAAAAATGAAGGTTATTCACCAAAGAAAGCCAAGGTTCTTTCGGAAAGTGATATAATGAAGTTTTTACTGCAATCGGGCGATACCTGGCTACTGGAAAAGGTTGTGTTACTGCTCGGTATTCTTGGAGCTTGTAGGCGCAGTGAACTTTTGTCTCTCACCATTGAAAATACAGGGAAAAACGTCTTCGTATCACTACAAAATACTAAAAATAAAAAAGACAGACATTTTCTTATCCCAAAAACAGGCCTTCCATTTGATGCATGTGGTTTATACAAGAATACACCAACCTGCGTCCTCCCAATTTCAACAATCAGAGAGTTTTCGTTGGTTACAGGAATGGCAAATGTGTGAAGCAAGTCCTCGGCGTACATACCATCGGAAACGTTCCAAAGAAAACTGCCACTGCAAATATGCAGATTGTGTTTATCGACCCTTTCTAACAGAACAAAACAAATATAGACTACAAAAGATTCAGAACAAATGTGTACGATATATATTTAACATAAATAAACGAGAACATGTTACTCCTTAAATTACTAACAATGAAATGCTCAAGATGAAAGAAAGAAGATTTTTACATTTTGCGGTTCTGACACAAAATATTATTGGAAACAATTACCCAGAATATCTCTCCGAACTATTGATGAAGCTTGGTGACATTCATACCAGGTCAACAAGGAACATAGACACTCTCGAAGTGAAGTTTCTAAATCTTCTTTCTCTTACTTGGACCCACAATTTACACCATGATACCAAAAGGAAATACAAAAAATAGGGGCTATAAGAAATTTTCGCAATGATTCATTGTTGATTTAAATAATCGACTTCAAGTGTAGATTTTATGGCATAATAATTGATTCTTTTTTGTTATAAAAGTGTGTATGAAAATATGCTGTGAGAGCACGAAACTCGACCACTCGATGGAAATTTGCAAATCGATCGAAATGTCACTCACAAAATTATAGGACTCGATTATTCTATTGTTTTGGGATCGAGTTTCCTGCTCCCGCTGATGTTTAAAATGTAACCAAGTTACTGAAGTTTTACCGTATTTCCGTATTCGGCTGACTGCAATTTCCGTCCTTTCTTCAAAACTGCTGAATAAAATAACGCAAATTCATTGAACCTATTCTCCTAATAAATGGTCCAAGTAAAATGGGCTTTTCCGAGGGTCCTTGCTGGATGAGGGAGGTGCTTATACATTGCGAAGTACCTGGAAAGAATGGGGTTATGTGATTGGAACACGTGCACGGTGAACCTATTCTTTCTATGACGGACACGAAGGGGCCATGTGATTGGAACACGTTATACGGTGGCGCTCTCTGTCTTTACGTATCAGTGTAGCAAGTGCTCATCGCTCTATCCAGATTATTAAAAACCCAGATTAATTAACCAAGCCGGCGCTGAAGGGACGGAACCGACTGTGAATGTCCGTTGGAGCTTCTTACCCATATTTACCGTCATCCAACCGTTTTTTCCCGTACCGTGGGGGCTTTCATTTCCGTCGCTTCTTATTTACGTAAATCACCCGCCAGTATTCGTTCACATGCAATCTCTCTCTCGCACTCGCTTTAATTTCCATTCACGCTACTTCTGATTTAAATTCATATTTCCTTTTGGTATTGTTATTTACTTTTAGGAATTAATGAAAACTAAATTGTTGGTTGGATAGTGCGTTTCATTTTGGAAAATGCGAATAGACCTCTAGTTTTTCCATCTCCACTGTTCAAAAGCTACCTAGTGCACGTGGGCCCTTAACCACTATAATCCTAAGGGTGGCGCCCGAGTTTTCCGAAAACCCCGAACCGACCGCTCTCTTACCGGAAAACCAAAGTAGCGCTACAAACAGTACTGCATACCTTTTGTGTCGGATGTATTTTCTGACACAATAAACCTCTTTTTATCTATTTATTCATTTATCTTCCAAAGAGCTCTTCTGTTAACCGAATAAAATGCTTCCAATAAATCTATGAAGGCCATGTATAGAGGACGATTTTGTTCCCTGGATTTCTCTTGCATTTGTCTTGCACTGAAAATCATGTTAGCTGTGCCTACCTCGGTTGGGTCCAAAACCACACTGTGTCTCTGGAAGTTTCTCTCCGGCAGTTGAGATTAGAAGATTTGATAATATCCTGGCAAGTATATGTCTTTCCCGCAACAGGAAGTTTAATATTCCTCTATAGGGTGTATCAGGTATGAGTACAAATATTTTAACATGAGATAATATGGCCCATTTCAAGCTAAAACTGTCCTATTAACCATGGGTCAGTTGTTGGTATTTTCGGAGTTATCGCAGAACTTAAATTTAGAAAAATGTTAACAACGTGACAACATTGTACAGGTAGGTATTATCTCTGCCAGGATATAAATGTAAATAAAACTAAAAAATTTAAAAGTTTGCAAGGAGTTTATTTATTTTCTGTTTATGCTTTGGTGTGTTATTGGCTTTCAAATAATGTAAATGATAACTTGCATTTTTATCACTTTTCTAGTAAAAATAAAAAATGTGCCGTTTTATTAAGTTGTGAACTGCAATGACATTTTTGCACTAAACATTTAAGAAAATAGTATAATAAAATACAAGTTACAGAAAGCCACATATTTTCGCACGAATTCGATATTTGGCGAACGGAGGAGTGAGAGAATAGCCTTCTGCAACGTGAGTTTTATGCTATTTTTCCGATTTTGGATTTTATTTTTAATTTTTTAAATTTTTTTGTGGTCGCTGTTAGTTGGGGATTTTTTTTTGCAAAATATGTCAGTTGGTAACACTTTCCAAGCAACTAACAGGTGGATTCTATTATTTTAGAAGGTTTGACAATTTTGAAGGTACCAATAAAGTGTGTTTTTTTTTAAGATAAAAGTCAAAATGACATTATGTTGGCAATATAGTGTAAAATTGTCAATGCTTTCAAATTTTTTATGTAGAAAAGGCTTGTGTTGCCAACATAGTTACTAAATTTTTGACTTGGGGAATTATCTTTAAAAAAAAAAAAACAAACATTATGTATAGGTACTTTGAAAACCAAATGTCACTTAAAATCGTTGAAGAATGAGCTTCATTCTTCAACGATTTTGCGTGCGAGAATAATGACATTTTCACACCAAAATCGAGAACAATTAAATAATACTTACTCAGCTACTTGCCAAATCTCTATTATAAAAATAATTATTTTTGTTGAATGGTTCTCAAAGCACTATAATCAACACGCAGATTTTGCACACTCATACTTCTCGTATCACGCAATCTTTGTAAAACGGGCGCAATGTTCTTCCATCAGGTGGGTGCCGTTCTCTTGGGAAATCTTTCCCTGTAAATTCTGGCGGCTAAATATGCATTTTACAACGATTCTGCCTAAAACAAGTATCTGTATATTCGATGATTGTGAACATTTTATTTTCAAAAAGGAAATTACGCGCGTTTCCAATACTTCAACTAACTGACATGACAAGACAAGACTAATCAAGAATCAATTAATCAGTTTAACCAAGGTTGAACCACCTATTCTTTTTTGTGCTATGTTGCCAGATGTTTATTTAGATACGGAATTACGAGTGAAATTGTCATGTTTTTTTCAATTTTTTATTATTGTCGTTGACTTAAAATGCATAATTACCTAATAATTGAATGAGCTAAATTTTTTAACATCTCATAATGATTGAAATTTTCTTTATCTCTCAAATATTCGTCAAAAAATATCAAAACCTCGAAGGCTTTTTTCTTAAAAATGGTTGAGTTTGGACCCCATATTAGGTAAACTTTTTTTGTTTAAAATGTGCCATATTTTCACCTGTTAAAATTTTTTTAGTCAAACTTGATACACCCTGTGTAGTTTCCACATTGAGCCTTACCTCTCTTTTTAAAAATGGCAACTATGGAGGCATCTCTAAGGGTGGGTATCAAAAAACTATTTTGATAAGAAACTAAAAGGTAATTTCAGACTTCAGGAATTACTATGAAATTTCTATGGTTAACTTTCAGTGTTCTACCAAAATAGTTTTATAATAGATATGGTTTCAGTAGTCCATATTTCACATTATCAGGATCTGGGTTTGGACACTTAATGTGGGTCTCCTTGTTTAAAGACTTCAGCAGAAATGCCGTCATTATCAGCTGACTTATTCTCTGTTAAGCAGTTCCTGAAAGTGGTCCTTCAGATGGAAATTAGTAGTAGAACTATCTTTAAGCAGTCTTGTGCCATCTTTGGATCGTAAGGGATTAAGTCCTTAAGTGGTTGGTCCTTATCTTAGTAGCATGAAAAGGGCCCTGGTGCTGTTTGATTCAGCTAGTTGCTGTATTCCGTTTTTTTTTTTTTTCATCCACCATTGATTCTTTAATGCTCGCATTTGCTTCTGAGCTTCTGCTTTGTTTGTGGGTATTGCCTTAATATATTGATCGATAATACACGCAGATGAACAAAACTATTCTTTCCAGGTTTCCTTCCTCCAAATTAAAAAAATATGTATATCTAGAGCTTAATTGGGCTATGGCTACGAATAAATGTAGGTCACAGTGTATACTATTTTCTTCTTTATTTTCTTTACATGAACAATACCGCTATTCATTCAGAAGGCCTCTCTGCTGATCCAAAAACTTGCATTACCTGTAGTCGAACCCAAAAGCATCAGTCAGCGACCGGTCCCGCTTCTTCTCTCAATTTCCTTTCATTCAAATAGCAAATAAACCCCTTTAGAAACTCCCCCGATTACGAATTTACCAGCAGACACAAAACCAGCCGCAAAGCTAAACCAAACACCTCATTATTTATAAATCCCTAAATAAACCAGACACCTCTTCGAGGCTGGCGAGGGAGAGTGTTGAAAAAAATATCTCCCTTTAACGTTTCACGCAGTCAAGAACGACACGGATATCAAAACGGGCACTGTTAATAAACGAGTTCAACATAAATTGCTGCAAATAATGAGGCAATTTTTTAAAACGTGAAAAACTCTGCGGGTATCAAGTCCGCGGAAGAGCGAATTAACGAGACTGGAGCAATACTTCAGCCGCTGTTGTGTTTTTTTTCGGTTTCAATGACTAATGACATTGTGCGCCTTCTTTTAAAGAATTTTCCTTTTTTTTGTTATTTTCTGAAATAACAAAGTGAAAAATTTGAAAATGGAACTCCATAAATAGTTAATTTTTCACTGACTTGAATTTCAAACAGTATTTACTCGAATTCTATTATTATGGATATTTCCATTTGAATATTTTCATGAGATACCTACTGCTTTTCTTGATATATTAATTAGTTGTTCTTTTTTTTTTTGATATGATGCAGGGTTGGTTAATGACATGATAGAATTATACAAATGTAGAATATCTTTATTTTGGCTTGCGGTTAAGTGATGGTGATCGTTTGCTATTCATGATTTCTAAGCTATCTTTAACTTCTGCTGACAACTTATTTCGCGATTCAAAGATCAATGGTAATGAATAAAATAGTAATGATAAATAATTATGATTTCTGTCTCTCTACATATCGATAGATTAATAAATAAAATACTCGAATATGATGTATAGGTCGGTATACTATTCACTATTCCATACATAATATCAGTAATTCAAATTTTTAGGTCCCAAATGCGATGTGCTCTATTCTGCATGATTTAATAAACTATGATACACATTTTCCAAAAATTTTCTGCCATATCAAAATTGTAACATGTAGCGAATAGATTTTAAACAGACAACGTCTTAACCTAAGACGACAGCTAGGTTAAGCACTAACTTTTAAATTCCATTGCAGGAATCATAAGTTATGAGTGAATTTTATGACTTGGAAAAGTCACCTCTTTTTCATTATTCTACGAAGTTTATTTGAAATATTTTCGAAAATATTTTTGGAATATTGTCACAACTGCCCGCTTTAGGGGGGTGACATGGGGAGTTTGTAGCTTTGCGGGTTGATGGAGAGAAACTCGGTCAGGTTATATAAAAATATAGATATATATTTTCCCAAATATGCCCGCTAATCCTATAAGATGCATGACCCTTCGAACACTGGGGTCCTTATAGGGAGCCACACGTCAACGCTGCTTGGGGGACTGTAGATTAGTTATCGTCACCCTTATGCCTTGTCCAGAGGGGCTTTCCCAATGAGAGATAATTGCACTGGACAGCGATAAGGCTGAAGATACCCAGAGGGGCTTTCCCAACGAGAGCTACTTGCACTGGGGAGACTTAATTCCAGAGGGGCTTTTCCAACGAGAGGTACTTGCACTGGTTTAAGTCTGCCTTTGCTGCGGCTCGCGGCGCAATTTTATATCAATTTATTGCTGAATTGCAATAAACATCCGATCAAATCGGCAATTAAATTAATAAGGTTAAATACCGGGTCCTCCTTTCCTAAGAAGCTAGTTGACAATATCAAGGATGTGTATAAACCATATTTCGTGATAATTAAAAAAATGAAATTGAAATGCATGGAAACAGTCTTTTATTTGATTTTTTTTTCATTTTGTAAAGCACTAAATAAATAATTCGTTTATTGTTCCTACAATATACGAAATTTTCCCTATTTCATAAAACAGCTAATCCCTTTTTATCACATAATCCTATTAAACCGAAATAATCTGAATTTTAATTACCTATCGGGTTTCGTTTGCAGGAACAGCTTATAGTTTTAAGCTCCAAAGTAAAATAACAGCTTAGATACTTTAGGAGAAGCTTTAGCCATTGAACAATCAGTCGTCTTAGAACAAAAAGCATCCGTTATTTTCGTCACGCGCAATTTATATAGCTGATATCTTCCATTTTGATATTTATTTACTAAATATTTATCATCTGAAGCAATTAACAAAGTTTACTTTTTATACTAAGTAAACTTCTTCAATAAGCAAGAAGGATTCATTGAAATACAAAATTCAAAGCACGAAAAATATAAAACTTTTAATCACCATGATTAGCATGGATTTTACAACTTTAAAAGGTGTTTCACTTTTGAGAAAGTTTAAAAAAATATCGACAATATGCAAAGTGAAATATAAATTAGCATTTGTGTGAAGGAGAATTTATTGTTTAGCTGTTGTTAAAAAGTTTCTGACTGTATAATTTGAGAACATTTTAATTAGGCACATTTATTTTCGGCAAATGTTCAAGCAATAGGGTTTTTTTAATGGAGAATGTTATTCCTTTGGAAAAGAAACTTCTTTAAACCAAGCATACCACTTTGTATGCTTGGTATAAAAAAAATTTAAAAAAAAAAAACATCATAGAACAAAATTTAATTGTTTTAAAATGTAGGTACTCACTAATTTTTAAAGGCATTTGTAGACTTCTTGTAACTCACCTGAAACAGAAAAAACACACATTACAAATCACAACAATTTACTACTAAAACGAAGTAGGAAGTCACTTCCCAGTTATCTAATCGGTTAATAAATAAAATAATTAATTACAAAGATACCTATAAGTGTAAAATTTTAAATTGCGCAGGAAAAAAATCCATTTCTCGATTATTTATAGTTTTTTCTACACTTTCGCTTCAGTATGTATATTAGCAGCTATCGAAAAAACGTATCAGCTGCCACGTGACACTTGCAAAGCAAAATTTAAACTAAAACAGCATTTGAAGAGTCGCAAACTATTTCATGCGGATGTTTATTCTTTTGAATGTGACACTTGCGAAGTAAAATTTAAACAAACAAGCGATTTGAAGTATCACAAACTAACACATTTGGATATTCGTCCTTTTGTATGTGACTCTTGCAAAGCAAAATTTAAACTAAAACAGCATTTGAAGAGTCACAAACTAATTCATTCGGATGTTTATTCTTTTGAATGTGACATTTGCGAAGTAAAATTTAAACGAACAAGCGATTTGAAGTATCACAAACTAACACATTCGAATATTCGTCCTTTTGAATGTGACACTTGCAAAGCAAAATTTAAACGAAAATCGAGTCCTTCTGTTAAGGGTTTGAGGCATTCCCCGTTATTCGGAAAAACTGTAGACTATTGAAAGACCCAATCAACAGCCCGAACTGGATCGAAAATCGGAGACGAAAACGGATGATGAGCACTGTCACATGGGACGGTCAAGTAATCCATAGGACAGCAAATGAAGTGATATCAGAGATGAAACATCAAAAAATGGACCTTGATTGTCGCCACGGAAACCAAAAAGAAAGGACATGTCTCAGAAAGTCTGGGAGAGTAAAGATTAGAGAACATATTTCATTTGCAACGACGTTAAATGCAGGTTTTTAGAAAAATTCAGGTAAGTTTGTCCGGTCCTGTCTGATACTTTTTGATCAAAACTGGATAGCCTCATAAAATATTGAATCGGTGCAATACATACAAATTGATGACGATGAAAACGTGTGGAACTTCAATTTGAAACATATAATAAAGTTTCCAATTAAGTGTTTTCTAGATAAAACAAATATTTAACATTAAAATTTCAATATGTACGATCTGAGAAATAAAATTATTTTGGCTATACTTGGTTCTATAAGCCGGTACAGAAAAAGTATTTCTAAGTTGAATTTCTCTGGAAGGCACAAAAACCCCTATTTTGTTTAGCAACAGAGAATAGCTATATTTAGTATGTAAAATGTAGCGATCTCTTACGTTACGACGTTGTTTAATGCGAATATTCGATTATTACTGTTTGTTGGTAAGTTAAAGTCAGTTCAGAGTAAGTTTGAAGGCTATGAATTACAGCGATTTATGGTAGAGTCTCTCTATGTTTTGGATATTGTATATTGCAGGAATTCCAGATCCAAGAAGAGTATTCGACATAAGTCCGTAACAGTGAGCAATGTAACCGTTTGATTGCTCCGATAACATCCAATTGAAAAGCTGAGCTGCTGGAGAAATTAAGTCGAGGCTCGAAGGATAAGTAAGCTTGAAGTCTAGAATAAGGTATTTCATATCGGGGCACTAGAAGTATATCGATTTCAATCGAATTAGGATGTTCAAAAGGCGACCTTGACCTGTGAAAAACGATACCACTTTGAGCATTCCTAGCCGAACACAAAACTACCAAGTTATTCTCAGTCTGTAAATTGAGCAATAGGTTTCTTGCATGATTTTTTCAATTTGTTTATTGGAAAGAGGAGTCAAAATTAAGCTCAACTATATTTTTTTCCGATTTTTTTCGGACTTGCAAAGCCTGTAAAGTTCAAATTTCTTGGTGCCGTGACGTCATTACGGCACCAAATTTTTGATTGTTCAGTTTTATCCAGTGTTGCCCAGATGTTATGGTTTTCATGTAAACTTCTCCTGGCGGGGATAACTAAATCGATATATCGAATCCACAGATTTTCAAGTATTGGACGGAATATGGAATCGATTCTCATTCCTATGAAAAACTTAACCCAACTTTTAAATTCATTATAATCATAATCATTATTTATTTTCATTTATCAGCCTGTCCAAAACGCCAAAACAGGCAGAAGGCAGTGAAGGCACACAAACACTCATTTTCTAGTGTGTGTGTCGTGTGTCTAAATTTTTAGAAGTTTCTACCCAATAAGCATATAAGGGAATCATTGTTTGGGGAAGGTTGCTCTACCTGCATTTTAGTAATACCTACCTACCTAACCTATACCCTTTATGTGAATGAAAGCATATCCATGCTCACCTCTGGCTAGTTTCCGGAATCGGCTTTTACAAACCCTTTTCCATCCTCCATCACAAACAAAATAAACAATAATTACCTACCTAACTAATAAAATTATTGTTATTTTTCTTTAAAGTGGTTTATGGGAAATAGAACACGACTATAATTTTTATGTGTCTGTATTCCATACCTACCAGTTTCTCTAAAGACTAAAGCTGGATTTATAGTGTCAGTATCAGTAACAGTAGCAGTAACAGTGAAATAATAAAACACGGCCAACCGTGAAGCCATTTATAGTTCACTTACTAAACTTATCAGTAAAACTTAAGAAATGGTTATTTTCATATCTGTACTTAAGTTTTAAGTTTTAAGCAATCAACGTTTTAAGTTACTGTTACTTATACTGACACTATAAATCCAGCTTATAACTTTTTACATTTTCACAGGCAAAAACATCCTTTTTTTTCTGTTCTTCAAATTACACTGCCCCAGCCAGTTATTTTTTGTTGTTAGTTTAATTATTTTTTATTTTGTTTGTGATTTGGCCAGGGATCACTGACCTAATAGTAAACAAAAATCCCTTTTATCGTTTTCGTACTTTATACTGTGCCGGACTAGTACAGATACCGATTGCTTTGTCTAATTCGCATGTAGACAACAAAAGAAAATTGTCGATACTAGTCGATACTTCAATAGATGTCGTTCTTCTCTTTCAAGTTAAAAGTAGGGCTGTACCAAAGTCGATACCTACACAAAGCGATTTTGATATATTATGCTTCCTTTTTTGTTCGATGTGTTAAAAAAGAAGAAAAAAAATTCGTTTGGAACTTGGAAATTTGGCAATCAATGATTTTTGATTGGTTAACCAACCATACTTTCATGTAGTATATACGCTTCTGTTACAGATAAATTAGATACCTAATTTTGATTGGGTGCAAGAGGTCTATTGCAGTAACCTTTAAGGTATTGACTGTTCAGGAATGGAAGAAGCAGACAGTAGAATATTTTTGCTATTCACGCAATTGCCAAAGTTCTCGGACCTGCAAAATCGAAAGCACTCAGGAAATTTCACGTATTTACCGGATGTGATTTGGTTTCATTTTTCACATACAAAACAACAATGAGGTTAAGCGAATACTGTTAAAAACCAGTTTCCATCTCCTTTAAGTTGGGACTGGTCGAAGACAGATTTAACGCTAGCACCATTGTGGTCTGAGTTACCCCCAAGGTATGGTTGGCTTTAAGAGAACTTGACAGAGGTGAATGCAAACAACCGTGTGAAAGTATGCGTTGTTGTTATTGGCGATATAAGCTACCATGTACTCATGTGAAAAATGCAAAGGAGAATACTGTAACTCTGGCAAGATGTAAGTTTGTTAATTTAATTATTATATTGATTCAAGTTTTATTATTTCCTTATTTATTTATTTATTGTTTCTCTTCAGAAACCCCAATAAATGGTAACATATTATGCAAAGGTAATAAATACTAACTAATACAATCTAGTATTTTTGGATTTATGTGGGTAATACTTTTTTAATGAGAAATGTATGTGGAAATACGACAAAAATAAGTTTTTAAAAGAAGTCTACTTTAGATCCATGCTGTTGTTTTCATATATGGGTGCCCAAGTTTCAATAGCTAGGTCATTCATGTTGTGTAAGCCATAGTCTCTGGAGTATGTATACTGACGTTCTTTTATAATTGAGGTGTTTATTTTCATTAGCTGTCCTAGATGATCAGAGATGTGCCCATTTACTAGAGAAATTGCAAAATGGCTTAATTTGCCTATAATGACATTATCTAGACATGAATTGCTTGCTATTGTGACCCTCGTATTCTCATATACAGTTGGAGACAGATCAAAAGACTGTAACAAGTTTAAAAATTGATTCTTAGTGTTACTATCTGACAGAAAATTTATATTAAAATCACCTATCAAAATAATGTTTGCATTTTCCTTATACACAATATCACAGATTGAATTGATAGTCTTTAAAAAAATTTGGAAGTTACCGTTCGGGGGGCGGTATACTCCCAACACAACATATTTATCAGTCCTGGTTGTCAGTTCCACAGCTGCACACTCGATTTCAAAAATGGTCGATAAGCCAGATATATCTGGCCTTTGTTGATACCTTAGGTTCGGGTTATTATAGATTGCTACTCCGCTATGCATCCCACCCGGGCGACAGAAATGTGAGCGCAGTTTGTAGTTTTGTAGTGTAAGAACATTAATTTGAGTTTCACTTAGCCAGTGTTCAGTGGCACAGAAAACATCAGGTTGGTAAGTTGATAAAAGATGTTCGACCTTGTTTTTTGAGTTGTTCAAAGAACGCACATTTTGATGCATAATCAGAAGACAGTTTTTATTTATATTTATATTTGGAGATGTATTGTCATGTGTACCAATAACACTTACACCGCAGGTAATTGGTTCTTGATCTTGAGAGTTTAGTGTTCTGGGTTTACCACTGCCCCTGCTGGCGCTGGTGATTCCCGTTTGGAAAAAAACTTTTTCTACGATTGCTCTAGAAAGCTATTGAAAACGCACTACTAACCTACCTGGAAAATCAATTATTCCGCACAGCGTGCGAAAAGTAATTTTTTCACACGCTTTTGCGTGCGAAAAGTACATTTCACATGCTAATATAATATTACACTTCTACTGAATTTTTCTTTTGCAAGTAACTCTGAGTGCATTCAACGTACGTACCAAAATAGATCGTTGATTATAACCCTAAATAATAATTTATAACAAAAAAAAATAAATAAAATCTCAATGTGAATATAGTTATTACGCAGTCGTAGAAAAAGTATAGTGTGTAACGCGTGTGAAAAGCACTTTTCACGCTCGTGCGGTTTGTGCCACTCGCCTGCGGCTCGTGTCACCAAACTTCCCCACGCGTGTGAAAAATGCTATTTTCAACACTTGTTGCACAATATACTATTGTAACAACAACTCCATTTGGCCATACATCTTTGCTCCAGGCTTTTCTAAAGTTTGATTGATTAATTGTTACCTTAAAAGAGGAATACACTTCAGGATGTTTTGAATTGTGCATCTCGCAGGGTACCTCAAGAAAAGGTTTTTTCATTAATGACTGTAGGTCTTCAGGTTTAGTACTTGGGTGTAGTCTAGTGATATGTAAAGATATCGGCTTAGGAACACAGGATATTGATGAAATTTTTCAACTATTTCCCCTAATTAGGAAATGTTTTCTTCGATTTCTTGGCCTAACTTGTTGCCAGCCTTCACTCTCTTTTCCGGCATCGGCTAGGCCTTGGATTTCGTTTAATTTTAATGCAGTTTGAGCTTGCTGAATTGCGGAATTAACCTGTCTAGGGTCAATAATAAAGTTTCCGTTAGAACACTTCGTTACCAACTTATGCACTGTCAATGTTTTATAGTCTTTTTGCAGATAACCGAACACACTAAGAACTGTTTGTTTTTCTCTAAGCGTTAAATGCGCACGACTTTTATTTGTACTCGGAGTAGAAGCCATATTTTTTTACTTTCTAGAGAGAATTACTCCTAATTACCTAATGAAAATAATGTTTAGAATCAACCCATAAGTACCTATAATACTAGGAAGAAACAAAATATGCTAATATTCTAAAATTCTTAAAATCATAAAATTATATTATTACATTGCTAGTTAACCCTCACTTAGACTTATGGCCGTTTCCACCAACTATTTTAGGGGAGCCCTAATGATAAGTATTCCCTAAAATGAAATTTTTACATGGAGAAATGTCAGTTTAGGGAATACTTATCGTTAGGGCTCCCCTAAAATAGTTTGTGGAAACGGCCATTAATCCTCTAATTATGCACCTGAAACGATTATAATGGCATTATCTGCATACCTACGTATTAGAGTGCAAAAACAGAACACGCATAATAAACAATTTCTTTATCAGGTTAAAATATAATATATATTTTTAACTGCTGTCTATTTTCTATTTTTTTTTTAACTTAAGAGTTGACAAAACACCTACGCCAATGGTACGCTCGAAAAAATGTGTTTTCAATCGTTTTATTACTCTCTCTTCTTTATGAATAGACTTTAGCAAAAAATGCTAGTACATAAGAATCTATTGATATTTTATTTTAATAAGAAGAAATACCTTAACAGTTTTCAAAATTTATCGGAAAATGGTTCGATTTTCACAAACAAATAGTTTACACTTTCACTTACACAACGATACTCAACCCATCAAAAAATGTCAACCTCAAACTTGTAAATTTCAAGATTTAGGCGGAGCCATGTTGTTTCTGTTTTGGCTACTAGGACATCAATATGCCCAGATGCAGCCCTTGGGAAATGCTGCATTTTAGCTCAATAGTTTTTAATGGTGTCGCCTTATGTAATAATTTTCAAACCGAGAGAGCAACGAACAGTGGCGGCTCGTCAGAGGAGTTTTTTATTCCTGATTCTTAATTAAAATAATAATTCACAAATTACACTTTCCAAATTTCGAAAGGCCGGAGTTATACGCGAGCCCGAAGGGCCGGAGTTATACGCGAGCTCGAAGGGCCGGAGTAATACGCGAGCCCGAAAGGCCGGAGTTATACGCGATCCCGAAGGTTCGAAGTTATACGCGAGCCCGAAGGGCCGGAGTTAAACGAGAGCCCGAAGGGCCAAAGCTATACGCGAGCCCGAAGGGCCGGAGTTAAACGCGAGCCCGAAGGGCCGGAGTTATACACGAGCCCGAAGGGCTAAAGTTATTTTACTTTATTATAAAATCCGTTTAACCATCATCAAATTATTAAGCATCGTTTCATAAGTAAATCTACAAAATTTTACGAAAATCAGAAAATTCTTTGTATGAGAAAAACGGAGACGAAATATTGACATTCGTTTATACGCATGAAACGCTGTCTGACGTCACAATGCGTAATGAGTTAGCACGCGCAAGTACAGTGGCGTTACTAGCTACTTGGATTAGCCTCTTGTGACGTTGCTTTTGCGATTTTTGTTGGCAATAAAGAATATTGATATTAATATTATTGTTATGAGGTATTAGAGAGATATCGGTGAACCATATAGCGCGTATGGACGGTAATAACGTCAGGAGTTATTTTTTTAACGTAAAGCGGTATCACACTTTTTAATTACAGTTATCGGAAAACAATTTTACGTAAAATTTCGCATCCGTTATTTTATAACCATGTCCATAACCTAACTTGTACCTTGTTGTGATTTTTAAATTTCGTCGTGTCTGTTGTTTATAATCAGAATCGAATGATTTGATTTCAATGCTTTTTTATTATTTTTTGAACTAGTTTAATTAAAATTCATTTTCAATTGTACTGAATAAATCGCGTACCCATTGGGATCAATCTCAACTCTCAAGGTAAGTGATAATTAAATATAGTAGATAGGTAAAATGGTGTAAAGTTAAATGTTTTTTTTTAGTTATTATTAAATTGCTGCTTAAATTCTTCCTCTGTTTTGTGGGCTTTGTGGCATAATGGAAGGGGATCTAGAGGCTGTAATTATTGCTGGTGGGAATGATCAGGATATTGAAGCTGCAATCTTGATCAATATTTTACGAGAACAAGGTGATCAAGTCCCACCACAGCAGTTCAATTTGGAAGATGTGGACAATAATGACTGCAAGCTTTTCTTTCGTTTTGAAAAAAATGACATATATAGGCTATGCCGAGCTTTACGAATGCCAGACTTTGTTAGAACATATAACCAGAATAAGGTCACAGGTGAGCTTCAACTGCGGTAATAGCTTTAAACAGGTTCATATGATGGACCTAGTTCATGGTGGGGCAACAAAAACTTCCCACTCAGGTGATTATATATTATTATTAACACCTGAGAGAACCTATAGGGACAAGCCCCACAATATACCTATTATAATCTACACATTAAAACAATGCATTTTTTACTACAAGGTCTCACGGGTCTCTGTTTGCTTTTGAGAAGATTGGCATATTCAAACAGGTTACATCATTTGCATGCATTCTTTGGATATTCCCCTCAAGCTATGTCCATAGTAATAAACAGGGTAACGGACATACTGATCCAAAATCATGGACACTTATTATCCAATCTGGAACAACTGCCATGGTTAAATCGGCAGAGGTTTGAGCTATATGCCCAAGTAAGTAATATATCTAAACATCAACTTATATTATGCTTTTTATGCATTATTTTCTTGCAGGTCATTCATAATAAAGGAGCACCTATGAACAACTGTTGGGGTTTCATTGACGGTACAGCTAGGGCTATCTGTAGGCCAACTATTGAGCAGGAGAATTATTATTCAGGGCATAAAAGATATCATTGTATAAAATATCAATCGGTATTGTGCCCTGATGGAATAATTGCCAGTTTAAAGGGTGGTTGGCCTGGGAGGAGACATGATGCTGCTATGTTTGCAGAATAAAATTTATACAATGAACTAGAAAGGGTGGCAGTTTTTCCAAATGGAAATAAATTTATACTCTATGGTGACCAAGCCTACGGAATTAGAGAATTGCTTTGGGCTCCATATGCTAATAGAATAAACATGGAACCTCATCAACAGCAATTCAACAATTTAATGAAAAGGCTTTGGTTAACAGTTGAGTGGGGGTTTCAGAAAACCATAGCAGAATTTGCTTTTTTAGATTTTAAAAAAAATCAAAAACTTCTGCTTCAAGATGTAGAGGCAATGTACAAAGTAGGAGTTTTATTAGCTAATTGCCACACCACATTATATGGTAGCCAAACCTCCAAATATTTCAATATTATGCCAATGGGACTAGAGGAATATATTGGATAAATGAATGTGTTAAAAATAGGCACCTCAACAGGCACTTATTTGAACATACACAATTACCTAATTTGATAGTTATTTACGTTACAAGAGAGTTTATGAATATGATTACAAGGTTGTGTCCTTTCACCTCGCCTGTGGACACTAGTGATAGATAGCATCCTTACCAGACTAAGCAATGTCGGACTAACTGTCCTAGGCTATACTGATGATCTGACAGTAATAATCAGAGGTAAGCATGAAAGCATAATAACAGGCCGAATGCAAAGTGCCTTGAATATAATCAAAAACTGTAGTGAGGAAGAAGGACTTTCTATAAATCCCAGCAAAACAACCTTGTTTTGATTTACAGAAAGAAGAAAGCTGGATCTGCCAGCCCCCACTCTAAACGGCACTCAATTATCTTTCTCGGATGAAGTTGAGTATCTAGTGGTCACCCTGGACTGCAAACTTACTTGGAAAAACCACCTGAACAGAACAATATCAGCGGCTGGAAGAAGCTGTAACAACTCTAAATGCAATCTACAGTGAACATGATTACAATAATGAGTGTGAAAGATTAGAACGATAATAAATTAGGCCACTGATTGTCCCCCTCACAAAAAAAATCTGAATTGATTATGAAGTATTATGCAGTATATACCATTTGGAATGTTTTACCAATGACCTATTAACACAGATAGACAGAACAATAAACAATAATATCAGTTGACTACATGCCAGGAACCGCATCTCTCCCCACTACTTATTAATCCTTGTTTTATTTTGTATCTTTCTCTAACACGTGGAAAGCGATTATTTTTCAATGAAAATTAGCAACGCTGCAAAAAAATAAATCCCACCTCGAATTCCACCTTTCCACCAATCAGCGGCTTCTATTCAATTGTCATGTCAAAATGCGACCTGCAGGTATTTTATGACAATTTCCATTTGTCAATCAGTGCGCAGTGAGTGTATCCGCATCTTTTTCTAAAATTATGTAAAATATAAGGATAAAGATACACTTTAGTAGCACTAATTCTGGTTTCATTTTCAAAGTTGCCAAATATGCCATAGTAAAATGGGGTTGGAGTTAGCGGAATCATTTGAATCCCTACTCCTAGCCGCTCTCACAGCTCACCCCCCCTGGCCCATAAACATGTAGTCAACCAAAACAAAGCTATTTTATCAATGGGATGTTCTGTCTATCTGTGTTAATAGGTCATTGTGTTTTACTTAAGGGATTTGACTAGGTTGTGAAATTAAAAACCCATATTTTCAACATTTTTTTTTTTTAATTTAATCACCAAAAATTAACTCCACTAAATTCTAAATAGGAACTTCAAATTACAGTCAGGTAAGTATATGTATGTACAGGTCGTTTCAAATTGGAACTTCAGCATTTGCAAATTCGGAAACGGTGGAAAATACAGGGTGGCCTTAATTGGGACAAAGTTGTGAAATTTTGTACTCAATAAAATGCCTTCCCAAATGAGTGAAAAAATTCTGGCTTTGAAAAGAGATATTTTGGAAAATATCTACAGCCATATGCAACATCTTCTTTTAACTTAAATGCGCTTTTTGAAACTGGGTCACTTTTGAAAATTCGTATTCTAAGCAATACAAATTTTTGAAGGTACCAGTTTTAAAAAGCGCTTTTAAGTTGAAAGAGGATATTACATTCGGTAATCTTTATTCCGACGTGGCATTTCATTGGTGATAAAATCAGTAACTTTGTCAAATTTAAACCACCCAGTAAATCTTACCTTTTTCATAATCCCAACTGCTGAAACTCGAATCTGAAACACCTAGTACCTAGTGTACATTAAAAAAAATAAGTAACCTAAATAAATAAATCAAAATAGGTAGGTGGAAGAGAACAAACCAAAACAAAATAGTTATTTTTGTCACAAGTACCTAAAATGAAGTTTTTCAGGATGAATCATTGCTGTTTCCGGACGAGGCGTTAGCCGAGTCCGGAATAGCAGATGAGTCCTGAAAAACTTCGTTAGGTACGTGTACAGTGACTTTATTACCCACAGTGGCGACAATTGCTGTCTTATTTTTTATTGGTTCTAAAATCCCATATATTTATATTGCAAACGCCGACATCTTGTGCCCATCTATTGCTTATTTCAAATCTGAATATATGGGATTTGGGTGAACATCCATCATAAAACATGGAAAACAACGTATTTGATGGACCTAATAACAGTCATCAAATACGTCGATTTCAATTTTTTATGATAGATGTCCATTTAAATCCTATATATTAATATTTAAAAGTAACAAGAGCTTGGGAACAAAATGGCGCCGGGACCTCTAATGTCGCCACTGTATGTAAAGGTTTATTTAGCCACTGTAGGTACGTGTGACAAACACTATTTTTTGTCATACGC
This sequence comes from Ceutorhynchus assimilis, assembly GCA_917834065.1. Taxonomy (NCBI): domain Eukaryota; kingdom Metazoa; phylum Arthropoda; class Insecta; order Coleoptera; family Curculionidae; genus Ceutorhynchus; species Ceutorhynchus assimilis. Next base: position 2,532,540 of record OU892285.1, on the reverse strand, counting down.
TTTTTAGAATTCTTCAGAACGCTAAAATTTGCAAAATTTCCTTAATTTTTGAAATCATAAAGGTGCATCCAGGAAGAAAAAAAATCCCAAAAAGAAGCATTTTACGGACTTAAATGAGTCCGTAAAATAGCTGTTTTTGGGAGCGTATGACAAAAATAGATATTACGCCTTACCAAGGAAGTACAAAATATCATAATAGATATACAGAGAGATATTCCTACCTATATCGTAACTTAACAAAATATAGAAAAAACAAATATCACGAAAAATAATTACATCGAACAAATGGGAAAAAAAAATTAAAATTATTTTATTTTTCTTCATACTTCTTCAATCTTTCCATCAGTGACTGAATAAGTTGATGTTGCTGTTCAATCATTTTGGATTTTTGGTCTCTTTCAAACATTTCTTGTGTAAATCGAGTTTTTTCCATTTCCAATTTCTGTTTTCTTTCTATACAATCCATTTCGTGCCGTTGTTCATCTAAGACTAGCCTTCTGTTTTCCAACTCGATTCTTTTTTCCTCCAAATTTAACTGCCTAGTTTTTAAAATTTCCTCCCTTGATTCTTTATTATCCAAATACTCTAGAGCATTTCTCCTTAACGGAGCACTTCTATTAGTTCTGTTTTTTCTAGGGGCTTCAACAGGTATTTTTATTACAATAATATTTTTGAGTATTACTTTTATCTACCTACCTAAAATTTTTCTCGGAGCACTTTTTTCTGGGTTAATTTTTGGAGTTTCAGCTTCTAAAACCAATATAGTGGGTTTGGAAGGTGGCAGAGTTTCAGTTTCATTGGATCTATGCTCATTATTATTCTCATTATTAGTTGATATTTGAATTTCATGGCTCGTTTCGTGGTCATTTAGGTCGATTATTGAACAAAGTTCTGAAAAAGAACACATTACCTAATATGAGATTTCATTTTGGATCATTCAACTTCTATTTTGTAAACTCAAGAAATTTTATACAGATTTGTCATTAGATTAGATTTATTTAGGAATACGAAGTGAAATAATTATTTTATGTTTTATACTTTTACACTTACGATAATCATGGTCTAAAGCTATTGGAGAAAAAGATGGAGCTTGAGCTGGGGCCGCTGGGGGCAAGTTTTCAATATCAATGTTGTCCGAGATTAGTGTTCTGGAACACTCATCTCTTGACAGTTTCCCTAATTCAGCAATTTGTTTTTCCTTGCTCAATTTCCTTTTTTTAGTGAGTGGCTTTACTTTGGCATTATTACACATATCACTTACTTCTTGTAAGAGTTGGTCTCTCTCAGAATGTACTTCTTCTACTCCAGACCTGGACATAAATTTATTTAAAAATTCATATTATTATAATTAATTTTTTCAAACCTACAATATTTGAGTGGTTTTATCCTTCTTCAACCAAATATCCAAAATAAGAAACAAGTGATCCTTCAAAGTTCTAATAGAAAACATTTTTCCTGTAATTATGAATATATTTTTTTGGATTTCTTCCCATTTTTCTACTTCTTCCAATGGGTTCAAACCAACAAATTCTCTTAGTAGTGCCAGATCGTCATCTGCTGTAAACCTGAGCCTCTTTATAGCTTCTTTACTGGTGGAAGCAATAGTATTTTGAGTCATATTCATATTTTCAGTCATCCAAAAACATCACTTGCACGAAATCACAACAAAAATACATATTGTTGATAAACAAACATGATGACATAACCTCTAATATTCAACCAGCTGGCCCGTTGTCAAAAATCTGCGCATGCCTATTTGAGCAATTTTTAGGCGTTATTCGAAAAAACGCTTTACGTAAATGCTGGGTAAATTACGTTATGCGGTAACGTTATTTCAGTACGTAGTGTTAAAAATCGAATCGCGCATAGGTTTAATGTCAAAATAACGTAGGCGCTAATACCGCATGTCGCTTTTTGGGTTACCGATATCTCTCTATTATTATTATGGTTCGGTTTTAATTTAACGAGAGAGTTTAACAAGTATTTTGATATTGCTGCTATCTCCTTCATGTCGATCTCTGTGTTATAGGGTTTATCGAAATTAAGGTAGAAATAGAAAAGGTACTATGGCTAAAATGAAGGAAGGTTTTCAAAAGGCCGATTCACATAATCTGCCAACTGTGGACGTTATCTACTATTTTTTTGTTTATTTCGTTATCTACTATGGACTTGAATCAGCTCCAGTCCATTGGTGTAGAAGTAAAACAGACGTTATTAGATGTAGGTATAGTTGTATTTGAACAATGATATATAGTTATTTACCCGGAACAAGGGCGGAAAGTTGTACTTTCCCGCACGCAACAGCATTTGCACGAACGACGAGCCAGCGGAATTCGTGCAAGCCGCAAGTGCGGAAAACATACTTTATGCTCGTGTCAGGCCCATTTTTTCTATGAGCGTGTGAAAAACGCGTCTCTACGCAACGATTTGCGTGCGGAAAGTAGCACATTTTCGCACCTCGTAGAAAAACACGCACGTAGATACCACTCTTTTCGACTCGGTTCAACTTTGTTTCTGAGTCTCCCATCATTACACAAACAAAGATAATTGGAGTGAATGAAGCTTCTTGGGATAAAGCAGCAGTCAGCAATACAATAAATCCAATGTAAACTTGTAAACAAATCTCGCCAACGCGCCAACTGATTTTTCGCTAAGCACAGTGACGTCACAAGCCGTACTCTCGCCGCAGGGGGTCGTTTTGCTAGCCTCGCTAATTTCGTTTTTTTGTTCTCGATTTATCAGAAAAAATAAAGGATTTCTAGTTGTTTTAACGCTTAATACGTGTTTTCTGGACCTAAAACCACCACTTTTTATTACAATTGAAAAATAGTGAACATCCCTATTCTATTGGTCAGCAGATAATTTGAAGCCAATCAAAAATCGGGAATAATCAAAATGTGATTTTTAGTCGATATTCCGAATTTCAGTTCTCTCCGATGTACCAGAAAAAAGTTAGCCTCCTCATCTTTCTTGATTTTTATTTTTTTTTTTTCCGAATTTCCAAAAAAATTACCATCGCATAGAGGAGCAAAAAAAAACATTGAAAAGCTTTTGGGACCCTGCTTGTTATGACGCATTTTTAGGCCGGAAAAAAATGGAAAAGGAAATTTCTATATTGACCAGAAAAAAAATTGTGGGTACCCGACATGAGGCTACTTTGTCAGAATCCCTGTCCTGCAATTATTCTGACATTAGAGGTCGACTGGAGGCTAGACTCTCGCATGCTTCACTGAAATCTAGCATTCAAATGGACCGCAGATCTGAGCGTCCAATAGAAATGCCGAAATCATATCGAACCACCACTGGCGTTTAGCGACCATAGTTTTGAAGAGCGGCTAGCCGCACGCATAGTTGAAAACTGCCATCCTTGCTTTTTTTATCTCTGTTTTATGCATTAAGAGTTCCATGTTACTTTTCTAGTCGGAAGTTGTAGAATTATAGTTAACTGATATGTTTTTGCATCAGGTGCATTGTAAATTATTGTGCAATTGTGTATCTTATTGCAAAAAGTACATAATTATTATCGTAATTAATCATAATTTTTAATTTGTGCCTTCCTTGGATTTTTTATTTTTTATTTTTCGTCAGAATTAACTCTAAAAATATATATTTTGAAGAAAAGGAACATTGTCTCAAGTATTCATGGTTTTTATTGAATTTGAGATAAATTATTGAGGGCATGGGCACCCCAAAACAAATTTTGCCTACTGCACAGTGGTTACCTTACCGTAATTCATTATTTTTTAGCCTCCTCACTTGAAATAGTCACGAGCCTCCACTGGCCAACGAACCTTTAACATACATTTAATTTTGACTTTTCCGCTGAATTTGTTCTCATTCTATTAGGAAATTCAACTACCTCTATTGACATCGGAACTAGCCTTTTCTTGCTTGCCTTATTATCAAAATCACAAAATCAATATTTGTGAAAATTGTAGTTGAATTCTCTCTTATTGTTTCCTACTTTCCAAACAATTAAATTAAAACTTGTCAGCAGCATACGAAACGAAATCCAACAAACGTAGCCAATCAACGAAACTTTTTTTTATTCTCTACAGTCGAATCAAGCCTAATTTAATTGTAATTCGAATTTGGACATTGTGTCCAGTTTTATTCAGATACGCAGCTATAAAGAGAAACCAAGAAGAGTCATTTATTAAGGCTGGGCACAAATAGTAATTAGTATCTGAGTGCCTACTTGAACTACTCGAATATATACGCGAGTACAATTTACTCACGTGCTTCAAACAATATCTAAAATAAAATGAAAATTTGCATACAACGATATTTACGGCCGTATGTTTAAAATTTAATTACCGAGTAGAGCCCTTGTGGCTGACCTGAATGCCTAATGTTTGCTGCAATATACAAAATTAAAATAAAGCATGCCAATCTAGGCGGCGGCGGGTGCGGTGCAAATAAATATGTAACATTGTATAATAGTTATATAATATACAAATTCCAAATGAAGTTGTTCACCTTTGTGTTAACTTTAAGCAATTTATCATCAAGATCGCTTTACTTTTCTAGTCATTTCAACAGGTGAGGATAAGAATAATTATCAATGTTGCATTTATTTATTATTTGAGGACATGCAACCCTAGAACAATGTTCTATTGCTTTTATCATACTGTACAGGGTTTCCCAGATTCGATGGTTTCAGCGGGTTTCGGGTACCACTTGCGAGCCTCGATTTTCAAGAAAAGTTGACCGGTGAAACCCGCATCTCGATTTGTTTTTATAAGGTACAAGGGGGAAAGTTGGCCACATTTTCATAAATAAAAAAGTTATAACTCCCCTGCCAAACTCCAAACTTTTCAAAAACCCCTCGTAGCATAAAAACGACTCGACATATAGAGATGCGTTTTTCACTAGTCAATTTCTCTTGAAAATCGAGGCTCGCAAGTGGGGGTCAGATTTTTTCCAACTCCCTTAAAAATACCCGAAACCCCCCAAAACCATCGAAGCTTGGACACCCTGTACATACTTTCATCTTACGAAACACTGCCGATAACTTCAAATAACTGCCGTTAGTTGCTGTTTATCAGCTTTATAACGTTGATAACTATTTCAGGCTTCGCCCAAGTAATTAGTTCCATTATAATTAGAATGTCACTTAACAACATTTTTATTTGTAAATAAATTGTGTATTAAAAGTTAGGTTACTAATTCGAATATATAGATAATTGGCGCAGTCGATAGGATTCTTAGGGAGTATTTTGAGACTATCCCTATCACCACTTTTATTTATACCTACACAAGTTATACAATTCAATTTTCTCAAATTAATACAAGAAAATTCGAGCAAATTGAAATGTCACAACCATTTCCTGACTTAAAAGTCCTGGATGGGACCCTTTTAATTATTTTTCACTTCATTTCTGAAATAAATTTTTGTCTTTTTCTCTTGTACGAAAACGCGTAATTACATTTTTAAATGAAAGAAAGCATTTCTAAAGGCGTCTGCTTTTTGGTATACAAAACAAGTAGGTAATGGATATTTTTAAAGAAATTAGATACCTAGGATATTGATAAAGTTTATTGAAAACTGACGATACTCCTTATGAATTCTTTATATTTTTTCGAAGAATCCAAATCGATTACTTTAAATCACGGAAAGTTCCAAGTCAAAAGTTCGGAAGTAAATTATCAATATTAAGTCCATTAGAGAGCGACTTTACCAGCCCACACAGCTCAGAGAACCGTGAAAAACTTAGTAATTTACTAGAGGAAGAAAATTTCCATCGTAGTAATTCGAACTAATTATTTCCTCTCATTTCAAAACTTGAGAAAATGAACTTCGATCTGAGGAGGAGTTGAAATAATGATTTATAATTAAAAATGTGAAATAATAATTTCCAAATGTTTTCAAATACCATACAACCCTTATGTCCACTTTCAAAATATTCTATTGCCAAAGACGTATAAGTATCCGAAAACTTCTCGCCTGACACACTCCTCGATTTTATGAATAATAAAGACCGCAGCTACAGTTGCATGCCGCGACATAAATCTTAATTCAACAAGAAGTGTAGTTCGCTATAAAATCGTAAATCATGCCGCAGGACAAAACTACGAGCGAGGCATTTGAATGAAGGCCCTTTGGCGAGTTTCGTAATGGCAAAAAGGGAATTTTGAACAAGTCCATGGAGAGAAATGATCAGTGATGTTTTTGGAATTGGCGCAACTATAAAATTTTCTTGTGGAACTCCCTTTGAATCCATCAGTTTATAAGACCGACATATTATATTTAAAAAAAAGCAATTTCACAACTACTAGCAAAGTTTTTTAAGAGTATTTGCAGTAGTTCAGGCACAAACAGATTTTTTGAAAAGAAAATTTGCTATAAATGCTATTAACTAACAACACTACAGAATATTGCATTTTCACTCCATAGATTTATTTTTCACTCAGTAGAATAAAGGAGAAGGAGCAAAGAGGCTCTGCGTCAACATTGATATGTTCGAAAAATATCTATTTAAAAATATCAGTTTAGATATGTTTGCTGTGATGCATCTGCCTTCCTTCCTTCCTTCCTTACCTTTACCAAGGAAGGGAGGCTGCGTGCATGTGTCCGAATAAGGAAAAAAACAATTTGTATTTCATGCAAAATTCACATTTATCGAGAATCAGTGTAGCAGAGCGCTTTCGGCTTTCGCCATCATCAGTACTATATCTACAAGACGGCAAAAGAAGACAAAATCATTGTAAAGAACAGGGGCGGATGGGGCCCCTCAGACCGGCGCGGGAAGTGGATTGAAACGGTGCCGCGCCTGTCCAGCAAAAAAAAATGAAAAGCACGAGTTATCGACTTCTGCGCATACCCTCCTGTTGGGTTAAATATAGACAAGACGACAAAATTACTCTTTCTGCTGATAATCGGAGCCGCGCCGCTCGAGGGTCTGTTCTCACAAGTTACAGAAATTACAAACCAGTCACAGCGTTTTCGATTGGTGCAAATCGCCAACAACCAGTTTTCTGACTACATATTTTCAACGAATGAAATTCGCTCTGACTGGTTTGTAGTTTCTGTGAGAGCAGACATAAGCTCTGTTTCCACAGAAATCACAAACCAGTCAGAGCGTTCTTGATTGGTCCAAATCGCCAACAACCAGTCTACTGACAATCAATCAATCAATCAATCAATGAAATTCGCTCTGACTGGTTTGTGATTTCTGTGGAAACAGAGCGCCAGTATACGGAGACAAGATTCTCTTATGGCCGGCTTTTTCTACGCCATCACCAAAACAATCAAAGAGTGCTTTGATCACGGAAACGTACGTCTCATTATTGTTTCTTTATTGGTCAGGATTTTTGACATGACATTTTGACATTGAAGTTTATTGACAAAATTAACGAAAAATATTGCTAATACATACGTTTAAAAAACCATAGCAATCTATGATTCCTTTTTTTTTGAAGACCCGAGACCCGCTACCTCAAAACGGAACACATAGCAAGCACTGTAATTTGCCATGAAACATTAGGAATGGTATGGGCGCTTATAACATGCATACTTATTATTTCCGCAGTTCCAAAGTGGCCAACTGCCAAATAAGTTAATAAATTAGATACCTGAATCTGGCTTTTTTGCTTTTTCAATTATTTCGGAACTTCCCGCAGCGGCGCCAATCGGCGCCTGAAGGACCGGCGCACCGGGAAATCTCCGGGCTTCCCGGTGGGCCCATCCGCCCCTGGTAAAGAAATTGTAAATATGTATGCAACAGATTGGTGAATGTAAAATTTTCAACTTTTTCCTTTTTACTCAGTTGCAGGTTTCAATACAGAAGTTGAAATTGTAAAAGAATAGGGCCGACAAGGAAAATAAAAATTACGACATGACGAGAATTAGAGATCCTTCATGATGAAAAGTCACATAAAACCAAAAACTTTTTTTTTTAATATAAAACTAGTTTAAAATAATTATTCTCTCGAGGACTGCCAGAAAGTCAAGATTTCCAATATAAATTTTCTTTGTATTTTATTTTAAAACTAGCTAATGACCCGCTGCGTTGCCAGCTTGAAAATACATTTTGAAATAATACACTTTTTTTCAAATTTTGTTGTTGATTTTCTATTTAATTTTTTATTTTTTTTATCCGATACCAGCGTCGCTTGCCGCAGTGAGTTCAGTGACGCATTTTAAGCACTCCAGAACTGTTCTAGAGCGCCCCGGGTTGTTTATAGGCGTTCCAGTATATCAGAGTTTCGTTACGCCAGAAATATCAACTTAGGCTCATGAGAATTCGCCCTAAGTGAACCACACTGTGTTCGATTGAGGCTGGATCAGTGCACTCTCATCAACAAAAAAATGATCTAGATCAGAAGAAGTTCACTTAAATTGAACCCAAATCGATCTAATCTGGGTCAATCGAATTCAGCTTATATAGAGATACGTGGTTTTAAAATTTTATGGTATTAAATTCAAGATCGGTCCAGCCGTTTTCGAATTCAAAAAATAATAAAGCTACGTCGGTTGAATGGCAAGCCTTTCATACTGTCAAAAAAAAAGTTGGGTTATGTTGTTATGTAATTTGAATGAGTTTGTTTACAATTAAATTATTAATTAATTCAAAATTAATTTCTTTTTCCGAGATGCGTAACCTATCCACAAACCTTCCTTAGGATGGCCATAACAATCTACCAAAGTTTCATCGTAATCGGATAAGTGGAGTAGGAGCGCATACCCGGATACCCCGTGAACTTTGATTTTTATATATATAGATTGTGGTTCTTATTAAATTGTTGTTTCAAAGATTTCCGGTGTTTCCGTCATTGAATGAAAGACAGAGAGTTCAGTCTTTTTCGTTATTTTAAATTTCAAATCCCAAATTCTGCAAGTCATCCCTTCTTTGGAATGTGAAGAATAAGTCAAACTTATAGTGAAAATCAGCTGCTTATGAAAATTGTCAACTACTCTCGAAATGCAGAGCGGGTGAGTTGTGATTCTCGAACCAAGCTGATTGAATATTGATAGATGCGTAAGTGAGGTTATGTTGTCTTGATCAGGATTATGAAGTTGGAATTTTCATTAATTAATTGTGAAATCAATCAAGTAGTCTCCTACGTAAAAGGTAACTTCTGCTAAGGCTGATTTGGGTGTTGAGACTGTTAACACATAAAAGCTTCAATAGCTCATTTTCACCCGAGAGGTTATGTAATAGAAAATAATTACGAAACACCGGGTTGTTCTTAATAAAAGTGGACTGTAGGTGTGGACGAGTCCATTATTGGAATTTGGGGGGAAGAAGTATATTAAAAACTTGTTCCTCCTTGTGGGTTTTTTTATGTTTTGGGAGAATTGGTATTGCACCAATACTTGTAACCAATACAATAAGGATAGATTGCACCATAATATAAATAATAATATAAAAATCAGGAATAATTATTAGAAAATCCAACAGAGACAATGGTCACTATTTTTAAGTTCCCTGTCTCGAGGAAGTCGAGTCAATTGAAATTCTTTGGAGAAACTGCCCGTATAATCATTGAGTTGGACTGTGGATAAAAGTTACGTTTGGAGATGAGAATTTGCTCACCAATTGCTGTTCATTAATGTACGATGGCTCAGAAGGGACATGACTATGTTTTATTGTATTAAATCTCGCACTGCCAGATTCAAATACGCACTGCTAGATTTTTATGTCGCACTGCTAGATTCAATCTCGCACTGCTAGATTTAAAGACGCACTGCGAGATTTATTCTCGCACTGCTAGATTTAAAGACGCACTGCGAGATTTAAAGACGCACTGCGAGATTAATTCTCGCACTACTAGATTTAAAGACGCACTGCGAGATTTATTCTCGCACTGTTAGATTTAAAGACGCACTGCCAGATTTAAAGACGCGCCAACGAAATATCTGAACGTATGGTTCTTGGACATCCTCCGCATGTTTCCACAGATGTTAGAAAGAAACCAGATATAACCCGTGAATTATTATTTGTATAACTAGCTTTTAACCTTACGTTTCTGTTTCTGCAGAAATCAAAAACCAGTCAGCGCGAATTTCATTGGTTGAAAACAGTCAGAAAACTAGTTTCAACCAATGAAATTTACTCTGACTGGTTTGGGATTTCTGCAGAAACAGACCTAATGTGACGTGAGTATCCATCAATACAACCACTTATGGCAATACCGTAAGGTTTTAATTTATCATAACTATCTATATGCCACAAGAAGTTTAGCCCCCTATTGAAATATTGCATTCTTCGCAGTCGTCGTCTTCTGCGCAAAGACACTCCCTCTGGACCTAATTCTTTCAGTAAGAGTCTTACTGTATTTCGACGAACTACTAAACCAGCTTGCAGACATTTTAGATGCATCCATCTATATCCATGTAATTGAAAGCTTGTCTCTAACTGGTTCCCGATAAAGTCCAATATTTCAGTTGGATTGGAGTAAGGTTTTCTTCTGTACAATTTTAAGTCCTTCAAAACACGTTTCAAGTGTCTGGCGCTTATGTCAATATAACTGGAATGGATGAACCCAAAAACCACGGCAAATACTACCACTCTGAGTTGCAATAACGCTTATCTTGTAGCGGTAATTGATTTAAATCTGGAAGTGCGTCTTAAAATCTGACAGTGCAAGAATAAATCTCGCAGTGCGTCTTTAAATCTAGCAGTGCGAGAATAAATCTCGCAGTGCGTCTTTAAATCTAGCAGTGCGAGAATAAATCTCGCAGTGCGTCTTTAAATCTAGCAGTGCGAGAATAAATCTCGCAGTGCGTCTTTAAATCTAGCAGTGCGAGAATAAATCTAGCAGTGCGTCTTTAAATCTAGCAGTGCGCGAATAAATCTCTCAGTGCGTCTTTAAATCTAGCAGTGCGAGAATAAATCTCGCAGTGCTCCTTTAAATCTGGCAGTGCGAGAATAAATCCCGCAGTGCGTCTTTAAATCTGGCAGTGCGAGATTAAATCTCGCAATGCGTCTTTAAATCTAGCAGTGCGAGAATAAATCTAGCAGTGCGAGATTAAATCTAGCAGTGCGTATTTGAATCTGGCAGTGCGAGATTTAATGCAATAAAACATAGTCATGTCCCTTCTGAGCCATCGTATTAATGCGACCTTTCAAAGCTTTGCAAGTCCTGCCTATGAAGAGCAATTGCAAAAACAACAAGAGAGTTTGTAATTTCCAGTTTTTGTGAATGGATCCACTTTATCTTTTGTATTAATTAGCTGAGAACCCAGTTGGTTTGTGTTTTTAGATGATATCTTTACATTATCCACATGTTGCCGGACATAATTATTGACCTTTTTATTGAAAACAGGATCAAGAGTAAGGAAACAAATTTGAAGTTGTCGGTTGTTGGGCAGGGAAAAGTTCTTTCCTAAGTTTATCTTATCATGTTTAATTTTCCTAATTGGAATGTTTATATATTTGGGATCTTAGTCATTGTTGTAAGCCAATTGTTTCAAAAATTTAACTTCGTTATGATAGTCTTCTGTCGATAGGAGGTTTAGTAGTCTGTGTATGTAACAGTTGAAGGTCGCCATTTTGTGTTGGTGCAGATGATTCGATGATAGATGGAAATTTTGAAACCCGTGGGTGAAACCTTAATTATGATGTTGAAGAAGTTAATCTGTCTATCTCTCTCAGAAAACTAACGATCAACACAATGCTGAAGTCCAAGACTCGACAGATCCATCTCGCATCTATCGAAGACAACGCCTGACAGATTCATTACCCTTTGGTGAAACTGGAACTTCGAGAATCTTATTTTGTTTGAATTTGTCAATGATTAATTGATTAATTTTTAGAAGTTTTATCGTCTGTTATATAATTTACAGTGTGTTGAATTTTAGTAGCATGCAGATGTTTCAAATAAAATTGATGACAAATTTTCTTGCCTCGACTAGGATTTGAACCCAGGAACCTCGCATATCCAGTGCAACGCTCTACCAATTGAGCTACCAAGACCTGTTTTATTTCTATTTTCTATCTACCTACCTTCTAACTCACTCCCATACCAACAGTAACCGCCGCAGGTTGCCGCTGGTCTTCACAACTAGCAAATTTGATTTGATGAAATTGAAATTGATGAAAGACTTGACCGACAAGGTAGAAATTATTTTTGGTTGATTATGATCTAGTGCATTTTAGATGAAACCGTTAATAAATCTACACTGTGGTGGCGATAGTAGCAGTTATTCATGCATTAATATGTTCAAAATGTAAAAGCAGTGGCGTAGGCACGTTGACAAGAGAGACAACAGTAGGTTATGAGAAACTGAAATCATGTGTACTAGTAGAACGAAATGCATTGCATGACGAAATTTACAGTATCGCTATAGAGAGAATTTGTAAGCTGCCAAGTAAAGATACTTCTTTTTCTTATCACAGAAATTGTTACTCCGATTTTACTAATAAGACAAATAAAGAGCGTTTGAGAAAAAAAAGACACAAAGAAGCAAGTAACGAAAATGCATCAGCCTCAGAGGACTTCCATAAAAAGCGCACTGGAAATAAAGTTAAAACCAATTGGAATGAGAAGTGCATATTTTGTCAGGATGGTCTAGTCTAAAAGTATGCAGGAAATATGAAGAAACTAATGTCTGTTGATTATAACCGTAATGGTTATCAGGCATAGAACATTTAATTGTGCACGATGCAAGATACCACTCTGTCTGTGTATTAACACTTTGCCTGCGTATTTCGCTCATAGGCGACATGAGCGTACGTACCCTAGTGCGCATGTCGCCTATGTACGTCAAGTATATGCATTGCTTTGTATAATCCGTACAAATTTAGCACTGGTGTTAGAAAAGTATTGAACTAACAGATTCTTTTTTTCCGTTTGCAAGTTTGTTTATTTTGGTACCTAATCACGTATGAATATGATTGAAAAACAAGGAAAACATAGAGAGAGGCCAGTCCCTAGCACTAGTGCTGAAAAGTTACTTTTCCGCACGATTTTTTTACCATCATTATAGAATATTTGCGTATTAGAAACATTTTTTTGGATAAAAAGGATGGACAAAAACACTCGTAGGAAAAATATTGTACCTAACTCTTGCGGAAAATGTCTTTTCCACCCTCGACGGCTTGCCCGAACTCCGCTCCGCGTCGTTCGTGCAACTGCCGTCTCGTGCGGAAAAGTACCACTTTCCGCACTTGTTAGGTAAATAACTATTTCCTTTTCCCAAACAAATCTCGAAAAAAATTGTCAAAAAATATAAAATCAAATCAATCATTTAACCTAAAAAAGCTGCTTTCAAAGGCAGACCGGCAGACCCACTCAAGAATAAAAATGCGGTGTTGCCATTTTTACTTCATGGCTTATTATTGTAGAGGGCTTTCTGGGAAAAGATCTCATTTGGTCTTCGCAGCGAACGTGTTAAAGAGACAAAAAAATTAAAAAAATATGTTCACAGTTAGGGAAAGGACAAAACCATGGCGACGCAGACCTACATGATTCCAGCAGTTTGTTTAACACCTCGTCTCTGCTTCAAATTTGCAGGGAGTTGCGAGTTACTGCTTCAAAGGGTGTTTTGACTGATTTACACTTTTACTAAATTTTAAATCATTTAAAAAAGTTAGAAATTGCCACATTGAAATGTTCTTTCCGTTAAGTTTTATCTGTTTTGTAATTGTAACCGGCGCATGCTTCACTTTTTTCAGGCGCTAAAGCTTTCTCACCTGCCTCTCACATTGAATGATCTGCCTAAACTCACAACGAATAATATAACTAAGCAGATAATGGTGTATGAGGCTGGACGACCAATCACCCTTCCAAAAATTTTCATTCGGAAGCGTCTCCTTCCTTGACTGATGAAAACGGAGTCGACATAAATCTGCACTGGCAAAGATTCTTAAAGCTGATGTGGATTGTCTCACAATATAATTATGTTATAGAGTAGAAGATTCCCATCTAATCATCGACGGTATGGCAATGATCAATGCTCTTCAGAAGCCACCAAAGTGCAATACGCTCGAGGACTATGCGAGAGCTGTGGAAGGAGATATCCGGACCCACGTCTCTCGATATTCAAAGATCCATATCGTATTTGATAGGTAAGATAGTTATCATGTCCCAAGTTATATTACCTCTTCCTTTTTCACTTCCATTTGTTGTTTTTTTTTTCTCAAATCGATAAAATCTACCATCCGCAAAAAATGTTCCTAAAACTCAGCCCCTACCCGTCGTGTAATAGATAATGCAAGTGTTCCCCTACTGGCCCTAACACAAATTTGAAAGATTTTCTTTCATTGGGAGAAAATAGGACCAATTTCATTGAATTCGTTTCGCAGCACCTTGCGCAAGCTATCTTTGATGGCGTTGAGATGGTAATTGCTGGAGGCTTGAAAGATGGAAAAAAAGTTTCCTATAACCAGCAAACAACACCGATTTCTTCCTTAGAAACTTCTCCAGAGGAAGCAGACACTCGAATGATATTGCACGCAGTGGCAAATTGCTGTGTCCTCTTCGATAAAATACCAAGCAAAGAAGTTTGGTTGATGAGTGGTACTACAAAATAGAGGGTCTTTGTGCCTGTTCATATTACACTTAGTATATTGAACGAGGAACAAGTGAAGAGCATACGGGCCTTTCACGCACTCACGGGAAGTGATGTCACATCATACCTGTCATTCACTACCCAACCAGCAACTGTAGCATAGGACATGCTACTGTTCGTAACTGTTGAATAAATACAAGTAGGTTTCTGTCGAAAATAATAATAGCAATTATTAACCTAGAGGGCAAGCTTTTTGTTCAAATTTGAACTACCAGTTTGTTACCAACACTTTCCGTTGGCTATTTTTTGAAGGGAAGCTCTGCTTATTTAGCTCGTCCTATTCTTCGTCCCTTTTAAATTTTGACTTTCGACCTGGTAGGTTGAGCCTGGCCTGGGGGCAGCCATCTTCCTAAGTAAAATATCGATTACCGTTCTCGTGGAAAAAATTACCTTATAGGCCATGAGGCACTATTTTGACGAAATAAAGTTGCGTAAGGCAATGCTCCGTTAATTACCAATATCGAAAGTCTTGTGATTACCATTTTATTTGAGTTTGAATTTCGAACACTCTCGTGGTAAGTTCTTTTTAATTTTTTTGAAAGTTATGGTTGTTCATGAAATGCCTCTATTACTTAGGGTCGTTAGAGGAGCCGTTTTTTTGGCGGAGCCCGTTTCTTTCGATGAGCCCTGTTTCTAACGAACCCATTTTCGTGGAGCCCCATTCTCACATGCAGTTCAGTTGGCTGGAGCATGGGCATAGAGCTTTTGAAGTGATTTTCTAAAGGAATCAAGTCCCGCATGGGTCGACACCTGTACCTCCACATTTGACGAAAACTGTGAACTTCTAGCCTCTAATTCTATCGTGATTCAAGGCTAGAATCTTCAACTTCCCTCGTCAAGTGACAGAAAATGGACGGCTACTGTACTATACCGTTTTTGTTGGTATGAGCCTTGTATAGAGTTTCATAGCTTTTATTACCTTTTTTTACGAAATCTACTTTATGATCAATTAACAAAATTGATTGATTTTTTCCTGATATGACATTAAATTCAAATATTTAAAATTTCAATTTCACATTCTTGACACCGAAGTGACCTTTTAATAATTATTTCCGATTTATAGAAATTATTAGAGATTTATCTTTACTTAACTTTTAAAACTGCCGTCTGCCATATTTTAGGAAAGTAAATTATATGTATTAATCATAATCAATAATCTGAACTGAAGTCAAGGTTGGACAATATGTTTTAGATTTAAAATTATTGAGTAAGTAAGTAGGTAAATACCTACATCGTCAAAAATAGATCATTCTTTCACCTGGGTTCTACATGTAACTCATATACTTAAGGATTTCTGTTATATCTCCTTTATACCTTCAACGCTTAACCTTTAATTTCATACAGTTTTAATTTGAGTTTAGTGATTTTATTTTTCTGGCCATATTTATCCAAATAACATTACAATTTTGTAATAATTTTTTTTTAATTAAATTTTCTGGAAACTTAATATTTTATATTTTTATTCCAAATCAATGATATGGCAAGCGACTGTTAAGTTGAATCATGTGACGACTATACTAGTGTATATTGTGTTGTTATCTTTCTAGTTTGGTGAATTCAATTGAGAGTTAAACCTCTATCCATTTATTGATTATTTACTGCTTAACTGTTTTTTAATTGTCCGAACTGTGAATTAATTTTGATATCACCATGGAAATATATACTAATTTAATTTAACATTATTATTATTGGTTTACCTATGTCAAGATTTGGTCGAGTTGTATGCCTTATTTATTTCCTTTTCAGAATTATCAATTACCTTTTGCTAATTATTTTTTTTAGGTGTGTTTCTGAATGTTCACATTTCAATATATTACGCAATTTAATTATTTATTTTTACAAATTCAGTGCCGCCCTTGCTATTATGTACTTATTAAACTATTGACTCACCCCTAATAAATATTCGCTGAGCATATTATGGGGCTCTTGTTAATTCTTCAACAAAAGGAGTTACACAGCTTTAGAAATATACCAAAAGCACTATCCTTTGCTGTCCTCGCTTGGCACTGTACCTCTCAGCGAAGCAGCTGTATCATCTGCCGAAATTTTTGTGACAAAACTGTACGAGGTTGGTAAACCTGGTGTTGACTTGGCTCGCATATTTTCATTCGGTTCATTTTATTTTACAGGTAGCTGACACAATAGTTGCAACCGACAAGGCATGATGCCTTGTTAGGTAAAGTAAAAAACTCAGAATCTCTTCTACCGACCAGCGCAGCGTTGTTATAACATATAAAACGGAGCCACTACCAAACTTCAATTTGGAAGAACGTTCACCACGCTGACTGTATTCTATCACCTATCACTGACTGCAGGTGAAAGGAAGATACAAGTGGCTATATCCCAATTCTGACCACGCTTGAACCAATTTCGAAGGTTGTTAACGA
Source organism: Ceutorhynchus assimilis (assembly GCA_917834065.1). Taxonomy (NCBI): domain Eukaryota; kingdom Metazoa; phylum Arthropoda; class Insecta; order Coleoptera; family Curculionidae; genus Ceutorhynchus; species Ceutorhynchus assimilis. The sequence continues at coordinate 2,515,635 of OU892285.1, read as the reverse complement.
TATTGTTCTTTGCGGTTGCAAAAGAGATTGTGTTACAAAGCTTTGTGAATGGTGAATGCAACAAGGCTAAGTTAATTTGCAGTTCAATGTGTCTTTACTGGATTTTGTACAAACCCTAGAAAAGACGATTAAAGACAATTGTAAATACATTGCATTTTTATCTACTCGAGCGATATATAACAGGTCCTCAAAAAAAAAAAAAAAACAATCAAAGATTGCTATGGTTTTTAAAACGTATGTCTTAGCAATATTTTTCTTTAATTTTGTCAATGAACTCAAATGTGATGTCAAAAATCCAGACCAATAAAGAAACAATAATGCGACGTACCGGGTAATTATCTATATTTTGCACCCACACCTATCTCTCCTGTTTGAAAAGATACTCAGAAATGTCAAGTGTGAAAGGTAAAGTTGTAGGATATCAGAAAGTTTTTAATGATGTTAGTTACAAGTATACAGGGTGTGTTGCTAAAAGTGTGGCGAAGCAAAGTTATACTTTTTTAAATGGAAAACCCCATATATTATTTTCCCATTGGATTAGCCTTTCAAATCTGATTCCAAATATACCAGGTTTTTTAGGTCTATCCTCATAGTCCAGCCTCAGAATATACCATTTTGAAGAAATAATATAGATTTTTTGCATGAATGATTATAGTGGAGCGAAACAGAGGCAAAAAGTCGCTTATTTACCGAGATAAAAAAAATCAACGTACAACCAGGTGAAATGTTTATATTATTGTTAAGTATCTAAGTGGCTATTCGAAATGGTGATTTACGATATTTTTTAGTGGTCGAGAGATTTTTTTTTAGAAAAATAGCACCAATTTGGATAAAATCGAAAAATGTAAATTTTAAGTTCACACTTTAATATCTCTAAAACTAACAAAGCTAGGAAATCGACTTTTTTACCAAAATAAAGTCCATTTATTGGGCTTTCTAACAGACCTATACATTGCTGTACCGAAATATGTTCTATATTTTTTAAATGACGTTTTAACTGTTACGTCACAAAATATGACTCTAAAATTTCACTAAGCGACAAACTTTTTTATTTTCAACTTTTTCCACATACATGTTGCGAAGCAAAGAAAGAAGAAACATTCAAAAAGTTTTTAAAATGAAAATCTTTTATATCCGATGTATAGTTTTTTTGCCATGAATTTTACAAAATCGCGAAATCTTGAAAATTCAGGCGCAGCGTGCACGGGATCGGCCGACGTCAGCGGCTTGTCGTTTTTACGCCATTTAGTAGGTACGATTTTGTAGCTGAAAATATAAGGTCTGTTTCTGCAGAAATCACAAATCGGTCAGAGTGAATTTCATTGATTGAAACGGGTTTTCTGACTGTTTTTGACCAATGAAATTCGGTCTGACTGGTTTGTGATTTCTGCAGAAACAGACCTATATTTATAATATGCAGACGGGACAGTTTTTTTTTTAATTATAGAAGAATAAAAATAAAACCAATATTTTTTTTTAATCCTTTTAATAAAGTAGGTAGGTACCTTGTGTTTAGAGTACCTATTCAACCTCCTCTTCTTCATTTTCAGACACCTCCGTTTGTTCCATGATTTATTTTTAATTTTTTCACTGATTACAGCTACACTCATAACAACATTTCAGCCCCTCCTTAGTGCAGGTGCATTTTGAATTCATGCATTTCTTATCTGCACAGTACAAGTTTAAACCTTGTCTTGTCTTATAAATTGGCGCACTGGTTGTTGGCTCGAAAATACTGGATTTCAATTCTCGTTTTCCAGGATCCAACTATTACATTGGGGATCATTAGACCCCATCTTTGCTACGTTACTATAAAATTAAAACCAAATTCTCAGCTGATATAGTCGTATTCACGATAGAGTTTGAATTTTGACCGTTATTTTCACCAGTTGAATAGTAGATTATACCACGAGTCAATAATGATAGCTATTATTCTCGAGGATTATTACGAACTGAGCCGCGTTAGCGGCGAGGGAGTAACATTCCGAGGGAATAATACCCATTATTGCGTTTAGTATACTCTACTTTATTTACGACAAATTAATTTATTTGAGATTTTCAATGAACAAATTTCATCCGTCTCATAATTTTCAATACAAATCCACAAGCACTACACGTTTGACACTGACACTTTTGTGGAATAATGACCATACTGGTCATTAATCCCTGGAGGAATAACATATGTCATTATACTGCCAAAATCACAAATATAATACGCACATTATACATTTGTCGTAAATAAAATAAATAAAATCCCCAGATCTGTCTCTTTTTCTGACAACTATCAAATAATGATACATGACATTTTGATTTGACACATAAAAATATCAGATTCGGGTCTTTGAATTTTGAATTTCGAATTTTTGTGTGAAATCGTTCAGTTTTGTGCCGTTTTCTGCATTATTTTTTTATTTGTTATTATCGCAATCGGTTTTTTAGTTTTTTATGTAGTGTTCTGTGCCTTTGTGTTTCGGTGTTGCGTTTCAAACCTGGTTTTAGTTTGGATTTAAGTGTTTACTCCTTTTATAATTGTTTACTTTGGACTCTAATTTTAGGATTTTTGGATTTTAATAACTTAACTTCCTTTAAAGAAATTGAAAATAAATTTTTATTCTGAAATGTATATCACTTTTTTAAATACGTCCCTGTCGTTTATCCCAGCTGACGGAATCGAAGCGCTAACGCATGCTGACAACCTAAAAGTTTACTAAAAATGTCAACGCGAACTGTCAACTTCACTTTCTATCGTGGTTTAGTCTATACATGCACCTAGCTTGTGTTGCCAACAAAGTTACCAAATTTTTGACTTGGGGAATTATCTTTAAAAAAAAACAGATTTTACGCACATACATGAACGCGCAAACCAAAACATCAATGTGTATGCAAAATATCGTCGCGTTGTTGAATGTGCAATTTTGTATGCACACTCGGAATACTGTGGCAAGAATAGGCGGTTACACACGGGCGTGGATGGTTTGATACATATACGTGCATACATCAACACATTCAAAAACGCGACGGTATTTTGCATACACATTGATATTTTTGTTTGCGCGTTCATGTATGTGCGTACATGTTTTCAGACATCAACGTCCGTGTGTAACCGCCTAATAGGAAGACTGCAGTTTTAAGCGAGTGTCTGTACAAAGGCGCCATGCACGTTGTTGTTTGCACGTTGATGTATTAAGCCATCCACGCCCGTGTGTAACCGCCCATATACGAATGATTTTTTGTGTAAAGTTAGTGTATGAATCCCAATAAGCCAACGAATTTTGATAAACTTTATAAGAGGGTTACACACGGGCGTGGATGGCTTGATACATATACGTGCATACATCAACGTGCAAACAAAAACGTGCATGACGCCTTTGTGCAGACGCTCGCACAAAACTATCAAAACTGTAGTCTTGCTATTCTTGCTACAGTGTTCCGAGTGTGCATAGGTACAAAATTTCTAGCGATTGCACATTCAAAAATGCGACGGTATTTTGCATACAGATTGATGTTTTTGTTTGCGCGTTCATGTATGTGCGTACATGTTTTAAGACATCCACGTCCGTGTGTAACCGCCTATAGATACAGATGTGTTAGTTTTATTGATTCATTTTTATTGCTCTTTGTCTACTTTAGAAGCAGTTGAGTTATTTATAGAATTGGGCCATGGTGCGAAACGAGACGATATGTTCCACCAAATATGGCTGTTGAGGTGAAGAATTTTGTTCCTGTTTTTTGGCAGTTCCCTGCTTAACCGAATGAGGCGCTATTAGTGCTTTCTATAAAGTTGGAAAAAAGACTGTTTTGACATCTTAAAAAAGAACCAGCCTAACTAAAATATTTGGCATTACCCCTTCTCTCAAAGAATAAAGTATTGAAGCTGGCTACAAAATACGTGTTGTTGCTATATAAAAACACTCAATGAATTACGCTTGCGTATGGCTACAACAACCAATAAGCCATCATCAGAACTGCCACCAACTAACACGGTCTTTTATCAACATTTTCTTAAGTGAGTAAATAATTTCATTTATCATTCAAAGTTTGATTTTATTTTTATCATAAAATTTTAGGTGCATGTATCAACTGAGAATTTGGTTTTGTTTTTTTACTGTGAACCCATGAACCCGGGCCCCCAGTTCTTACGGGCGCCAGGAATTTGTCCCGTCTTCCCCCCCCCCCCTCTCTCTTGTCGGGCCTAAAGATGGGGTATAATGATCCCCAATGTAATGGTTCGATCTTGGAAAATGAGAATTGGAATCCAGTCTTTTCGAGCCAACAACCAGTGCCGCAGGGCCGCAACTAGAACCCTCGGCGCCCAAGGCAAATGGAGAATTTTGGCGCCCCTTCATCGCCTTCTCAAAAGTAACAATAGATATATTTTATGATGCACGGAAAACGAAACGCAACAACAAAGACTCATATTTTGAACCGATTCCGAACCAGTCTGGAACTATTTGAGGACTGTCGTAGAATACATGCCCAGCGCTGGAATCGGACTGGTTCAGAATTTTATTTTATCGCGAACAGTTTTGGAACGAGTTCTCCAGACTGTCTAATACGTTAAACGAACGTTATGTGTCAATCCTGAAGTTCTTGCTAAAGTCCTAGGACCGCTAGAACTGGTCCAGAAACGGTTCCGAACCGATTCTGGTTGATCCACAAATCCAGAACCGTAACTTAAAGTTCGGAATTTTGTGATCCGCGTATGCCATTAGGTACTTGAACTGCGCATGCGAAATAGTTTCGAACCAGTTCAGAATCCTCACCGCGAACGAAGCTATTGTAAAAATAAAAGCTGTTTACGGAAACTTAATCGGGTTAACCCGATTTCCAGCAGACGTATTTTCTCTTTTTTCAATCGTATTCATTAGGGAAAGATAGAAAACATTCAGCTGCTGGTCGGGTTAACCCGATTATAGTTTCCGTAAATGGCTAAATAGAAAAGAGTCAAAAGAAATAATGCATGCAGCAAGCAGAGGACGCCCACGTCGCGTGTGGTATTTTTAACAAACTTTTTTCCTTTTTTTTCCAAAAAATGGCATAGGAGAAGTTGATAGAGGCGGAGGCGGTAAGGGCACACAAAGAGCTTTAAGATACAAAAGATGCTAACTATATGAAGACAAAACTGAAAAATCGGATTTAAGAATGGTATAACAAGCCTTTCTAACAAGACATAAAGCAACATTTCCCCTCCAGCATCATCTGATTCTAATTCGGAACTTAAGTCTAAACTAATTTTTTTCGTCCGTGAATCACACGTCACGTCACACGCGCTGTACGTGCAGGGTCGGATTAAGGTCTTTTGGGGCCCGGGGCTATTTTCACAAAAGGGGCCCCTAGGTCCCTGAAATAAATTCAAACGTCACTCAAAATTTTACCTTGCAGATTAAAAAAATGTAATTTTGGACAAACTGTTTGATTTGGAATTTTTTTTTCTTGAATAAATATTTCTGAATTATCCACCACTATCACTGTAGGTACTTAGGTAGTAACATTTCTAAAATGTGTTTTTTAAATCAAAATAAAAATTAAAAAATTGGCAAATAAAAATTATTGCCATGTAATTAGCTAGATATAGTAGTTCTCTACAACTTTCTCGCATAAATATTTTTGATATTATGCATATTAACGCCAAAAAGTTATGATTACAGAATTACTGGTGGTTAACGCTCTCAAATTGTAAAGGGGCCCACATACTGCGTTTTTGTTGGACAGTTCTGTTGTACGTGCAAATCTGATCGAGCAAAAACGACACAAAACCGAAGTGTGTTTGCGAAAAATTGTCGTTTTTGCTGGCATACAAAACCGATTAAACCGATGCAAATATCTGGCTTCACCTGATTTTATGTTCGAAATGTCAACAAACCTGAAGTGTGTGGGCTTCGAATTTTAAAAACGACGGTTTTGTTTGGTGTAAATTATATGCATGATTTCTTCCCCGCGTGAGGTGGTGTTTTGGGGCCCCCCTCATTTCAGGGCCCGGGGCTTTAGCCCCCAAAGCCCCCTCCTTAATCCGGCCCTGTGTACGTGTCTCAATTTGCGCCTTGCCTTACTATCAATATTCGTATTGTGGATGGTTGACAAAGAGAGATGTAAGACAAGCAAAATAAATTTTCGTGCTACGACAAATGACGCGTAAAACCGTTGCATTTTTTTTTGGATTGTAAATTATGGATGGATTAAATTAGGCGCCTAGTTCGCCACCCCCTAGTTGCGGCCCTGCCAGTGCCCCAATTTATAAGACAAGGTTCAGATGCTGTGGTTCAAGCTTATATTGTGCAGGTAAGAACTGCATGAATTCAAAATTTACCTGCATTGAGGAGGAGCTGAAATGTTGTGATGAGTGTAGCTATAGATAGTGCAAAAATCAAAAATAAATTATGGAACAAACGGAGGTGTCTGAAAATGAAGAAGAAGAGGTTGAATAGATACTAAAAACAAGATACCTACTTTATTATAAGGATTGAAAACAATATTGGTTCTATGTTTTATTTTCATTATTCTAATTAAAAAAAAAAAAAAAACTGACCCGTCTGCATATTATAAAAAATATTTTCAGCTACAAAATCGTACCTACTAAATGGCGTAAAAACGACAAGCCGCTGACGTCGGCCGATCCCGTGCACGCTGCGCCTGATTTTTTAAGATTGCGGGATTTTGTAAAATTCATAGCAAAAAAACTATACATCGGAGATAAAAGATTTTTACTTTAAAAACTTTTTGAATGTTTCTTCTTTCTTTGCTTCGCAGCATGTATGTGGAAAAAGTTGAAAATAAAAAAGTTTGTCGCTTAGTGAAATTTTAGAGTCATATTTTGTGACGTAACAGTTAAAACGTCATTTAAAAAATATAGAACATATTTCGGTACAGCAATGTATAGGTCTGTTAGAAAGCCCAATAAATGGACTTTATTTTGGTAAAAAAGTCGATTTCCTAGCTTTGTTAGTTTAGAGATATTAGAGTGTGAATTTAAAATTTACATTTTTCGATTTTATCCAAATTGGTGCTATTTTTCTAAATAAAAAATCTCTCGACCACTAAAAAATATCGTAAATCGCCATTTCCGATGCCCCCTAAGACAGTTAATAATAATATAGGCATTTTATGTGGTTGTACGCCAAAAAAATTTTTTTTAACATTTCATAGGCTATTTCGCTCCACTATTACCTTTATATTTTGCTGGTGGTCTCTATACTTCACCTTTTTCGATAAAAATGCAATTATTCCACCCCTTTTTGTCCTTTTTTCTTCTGGATTATTAGGATTAAACCCAAAAAAAACTAGTATATTTGGAATCAGGTTTGAAAGGCTAATCCAATGGGACAATAATATATGGGGTTTTCCATTTAAAAAAGTATAACTTTGCTTCGCCACACTTTTGTAACACACCCTGTATACTTGTAACTAACATCATTGAATACTTTCCGATATTACCTAAAACTTTCACATTTGTCATTTGTGGATATCTCTTCAAACAGGTGAGATAGGTGTGAGTGCAGAATTCACGACTGCTAAATACAAATGAGATCCACTCCAAATGTTGATTTTTTACATTATTTTTTATTACGCATGCATCATAATCAACGATTATCGCACGCTGCAGCGTGCATAAAATGATGTTTATGATGCGTCTACCTTTTCAAAGGTTTGCTATAGAAACGTTCGATCTACCTTCATTACCTAGATATTTACCTGCATACCTGCCATTTAAATTACTACTTATCAAAATGAATGAACACTTCAAAAATATTTTTGAGATTATGATGCATTCGTAATAAAAAATAGCGTATGATATGCGTGTATAAGAGGGCATTTAAAGCCCTTGCGACTTACAAAACACTCCGCTGCGCGTCGTGTTTTGAAATATGTCGCGCGTGCTTTAAATGCCCTCTTATACACTTATATCATAATATACTATTTCGTATTGAAATCGGATAAATAATTTCCTAAACAGTCTAAGGCAGTTATTATCGCATCACATAACTAAAATAACTCCATAAACGATTTTTAATATGTTATGTTTCGTATTTTGCTCAATGTTCTTTGTCAGCTGTGAGCTTACTTCTATCGTCATATCTAGGGCATCCTCGAGGGATTCTCTTTTTTTATATGCCTCTCCATCATCATTGGTTGATGTTTCTATATTAGAGTCGGAATAATTTGGCATAATAGGCAATAAAATATGCAAACCAATCACAATTAAAAAAACCGCCCTTGACATGTGAAAGACGTACGTTTTTGTTAACAGATGCTATAAAGAAAATAGAGTAAAAAGAGACAACTAGTGTTTTTTACCGCTCATCTAATACGTACAAGCATCCCAGGTAGGGTTCCATTGGCACCCTTGGGTATACATCACCATTGCAAACATAAAACCATATCTTCAGGGTGTCGGTGCTAAGCGATAAGGAAAAGTAGTCTCTTTTTACTCTACCTACTATATTTTAATCTTACCTGCCTACTCACTCAATAATTTTGAAATTTTGCCATAGCATGTGACAACAGAAGCGAAGTCTTTTCGCATTTCTAGGGCGGTCATATTATCCCGACTCTACTATAGCTGCTTCCTCTTGACTGTCCTTTGCGCTGTGCGAACTAAGCTGTTTTTGCCGTCATCCCATGTTCAGTCTACCGTAATTGAGGCTTTTCAGTCTTTCTGTTGTTCCCATTCCGGTTCTCCCTGGGTGTTCCAGGAGCTGTCACCTGCGCTGCGGTCGGGACTAACCTGCACTTTCACCAGTGTTCCCAACGCCTACTAGGGAATCCCTCCTCTGCTCCGTAAACTTCTCCATTTCCGTGCGCTTGTCCATCATAGTTTTTGTGTTGGTTTGGGTTAGTTGGGATCCTTGAAATACCTATACCCTTTTACTTCTTAGGAATCAAAATAAGTCAAAATTTTTCCAATATACCCTATTTTCAACCAGTTAGTTTCTAGGCTATGTTATTTTATTCTTTGCATAGATTTCACGTTATAATAACGTTGACTGGTACCTATCTCAGAATTTTTAGGAATAGATTTTTTTTACTCGGGATAATTCCATCATTAAAAATGAAGTAATAAGGTTTGGGTTGTAATTACAAGCATAGGATGATGCAAGGACAAAGTTTTTTTTTTTAGGAAACTCTTATATTATGTTTCACTCTAACACCGCAAAATGTTATGAGAGATGTTAGCGAAAACCCTAATGAAAATGCGTCCGAAAGTCCACCAATGATTTAATGTGCTAATAACGCCAGCGCAAAAGCACTTAAATTTAAAGGTCCGAATACGGTTGATGTTCTGGGTTTTTCGGGTTTTAGGCGAGCCAAAAAAAAAAGCTCTTAAAATGCAAATAAAGATTAAAAGTCTTAACTTAAAAATGGTAATTGCTGTAGTAAACCATGTTGTTTTTTGAGTTGCCTCGCTGCAACGTAATGTAGGTTGTTTTTTCTATTGCTTTTATAATATTTTCTCTAAATTTTATTTCGTATGAGTTTTGCAATAAAAATTCCCGCTTCTGTTGCAGTTTTATTGTGATGAGAAAATTCTTTGGGAAGCATTATCTCTAATTAAATTAAATGCCGCGTGAACAAATAAACAAAATTGAACACAAAAAAAAAAACAAATGTAACATAAATTGGTCTCTATGGACAAATTTAAAATAAATTCGATTAGAATTCATTTAAAATTGAATGGCATGTTGCTATATGTTTTTGAAATAGCTTGATACCAATAAATACCTGAACAATTCAAATACTCTCTATATTTGTTGTTTCATAGAAAGTATTAAATTAATGGAAGCATCTGGTTAATAATTGAAGAGGTGAGAAGTTCAAGTTAATACAATTGTGATAAAATAAATGTATAGGTATTAATAAAACAGTGTCTCAGGATATTTTTCTTTTTTTGTCCCTTTTACGGTCCTCCCAAAAACCTTCGGGAGCCATAAGAATTAGATTATAGAGATTGAGACCCTAAATCCTAAGAAAACAACAAGGGTAAAATTTCACGCCAAACGAATTTCAATTATCATTGTCAAGAGTTCACTTTTTCGTCAAAGAGGTTTTCATAAATTTAAAAGTGCAAATAGGTACTTTTTTAGGATTCACCCTTGAGATTATACTTTTCTGTCTCAAAGAATAACAATGGCCTAAAATCCATTAAACAAAAATGAGGCGAAAAACTTTTTCCGAACCGATATTAAAAAGCCGGTCATAGAAATTTTCCTCTTACCGGAAAGTTTTCAGATTGCAAGGCTCAAATAAGTTCTTCTCAAAAGTTTACTTTTATTACATGACTTCAGGAATTTAAATAGATGCCGAAATGTGCATCCAAACATCATTTTTCTAAATGAGAAATAAATTAACTTTTAAATGGTTTTTGTAGATTTTTTTGTTGCTTCTGACTTGTTTCAGCGTTTCTTTACTTTGTGAAATAGTGACAAAATCACATTAATTATTAATATTCGATTTTCAGCATTGTGAAGATTTCTATCCAAACCACCACAATCAGGATGGGTGCGCTACCTGGAAGTTTGATGCAATGGCCCAAAAAGGGCCTTAAAAACAAGCCGAGGTACTATTGGCTAGAGAGTCATCCGAACGAGTCGTGTCCCTGTGCCAAAGGCTTGTATTCTATTCTCATCTGTGCATTATTATTAATAGAGGGTGTAGAGCTGTGTGCACGTTGAGGAGTAATGAAGAATGAAAAAGTTTGTATTTCGTGCAAAATTCTTTAATAAATATCAGTGCAAAGTCCTTTCGGCCGTGGCCATCATCAGTGCAACCTGAAAGTAAGGAAAAACACTTTCTCAAGATACTGGAAAAATTTATGAAAGTTTGGAAATTTTGGAAAATTTGAAATTTTTTTTCTTTTTTTTTTGAAATTTTTTGAAAATTATCTGAAAAATCTTAAAAAATTTAATCTAAATTAATTTAAAATATTCAAAAAGAAAGAAAATAATTACTAAAGAAAGTAGATTTACTCACTTCGTCAGGTTTGTACAAAGAGTCTTCTCGTTGAACATATAGGTGTAAAGGAACGAAAACATTACATTACAAATTAAAAATTAACACTTTAAAATATCGGAAGATCTTTGGTTTTTACTGGTACTCTATGCAAAGGCTGTGTCTTTTCAAATTACAATCACATCGAAAGATGTTTTTTAAGTTTAAATTAAAATTTCTTTAAATTTTGTGTGGAAGACCAACATGGTGATGAATGATGTGCAGCCATTTTGTGTATGGTTGCACGTTTTTAATTGTGGTTTCCCTTTAGAGTGACACATGACAAGTAAGTCAGTGTAGCTGACAAGAGCGGGAAGTTCGAAAAATAAAAGTTTATAAAATCAAAAACCATTACCAACGTTTTTTAAAAACAATATTTGGAGAATTAAGATGTTTATAGTGAAAAACAACATAGTTAAGTGGTGTGACCTGTAGTGTAGATGACGAGCTAGTCGTCCACAACGTGTAGACTACCCTTATATCATCATAGAGTGGAAATAGGATATATGAGTTTAAGTTGAAATAGATGAAATTTTTTTTAAGTAAAATAATTGAATAAATTGATTTAATTAAGATCCTCTATTGGTTTTTTTGATTTAATTCAAAAGACGTCTGTGTAAGGGGATGTAAGATCTATTAAGGTTCACCTGAGTGTTGAGACAAGAGAAGTTGTCCTGAAGTTCGTTTCTGATTTCAATGTCCTCCATAAAATCAAAACGGTTGAAGTTTTTAGAGCGAATTTCGTGAAGAATTTTCGAATTTGACCTGGGGCTGAAATTATGCTTAGTTGTCCTAATGTGTTCACCAAAAGCAGAGGTAGTTTTTGTAAGATGTTCCTGTATTCGAATCTTGAGAGGCCTGCAAGTTCGCCCAATGTAAGTGCAATTGCAGGAGTTGCAGTTTAATTTATATATTCCACTCTTGGACAGGTGGTCAATTTTGTCTTTGGAGTTGACCAAAAAGGAAGACAGGTTATTTTTGGATTTGAAAGAGATTCTGATGTTGTTGTTGACATTTTGGTGAAAGACCTGTAGGATTTAAGATTCAAATCATGATTCAAGAAAGGAATAGCAATATATTTCTCTATTGGCTTATTCAGGGTAGGAAATAACTCTTTTTTCAATCTTTTATATTTAGTTTTTGTTATGAGGGTGTCAATTAAGTGTGGGTCGTATTCGTTATTATATGCTAGTTGTTTGAGAATTTTAACTTCGTTGGAATAGTCTTCTTTTGAGAGGGGTATGTTTAGTAATCTGTTAATGTAGCAATGGAAAGCTGCCAGTTTATGTTGTCGAGGGTGGTTAGAACTTTCAGGGATGGTGTGATCAGTTTGTGTCGGTTTTTCTTAAGTACGCCCTAGAACTAGATGTCATTATTGAACAAATCACTTATAACTACAACATCAAAAAATCATTACCTAATGACATGCACAATATTTTATACACTCTTAAAAAAGATCTGGAGAAAACCAACTCCTCCATATCCTCCCATTCTTTGAAAACGCTCAAAAAACTCAAAACTAAGATCAAAAATAAGGACCTGATTGTAACAAAGGCAGACAAGGGAAATTGCCTTGTGGTTCTCAACAAACATGATTACATTTCTAAAGCAGTAACTTTCCTTCAGAATAATAATTTCAAGATTTTACAGTCGAATCCACATAACACTTTCATTAAAAAAACTAACAAACTTATAAAACATTTCAGTGAATTTTTTCTAGAACACAATGCTCCTAAAACACTCATGTCAAGTAATCCAAAGAACATCTCACACTTCTTATGGATTTCGGTCACCGACAGATTTTGTTGAAACTTTAGTATATTATTTAAGAAGTAGAAATAAGCATTTTCTTTCATTGCACCAACCTCATAGCGATACAGGGTGATACTGAAAAATTAGGTCAAATATATTTTTTTTATTATAGTTCAACAAATACCATTTTAAAGTCACGTGATTTTTCTCTATCCTTGTTGAATGCATCTCAAACAGCGGTGATAGTAAAATTGACAAAAAAATTGCTGTCTAATTATTCTTCATAATATTCTTACCTGAAATAGAATCCGTCACTGTCACCAATTAGTTTGTCAAAGTTATTTTCGAAAATAATACAACGAACAAACACAGCTAATAATTTTGACTGTATTAACCTTTGTCCAACTCGAAAAGAAGCAAATAGAAAACGGGTATTCAGTTTAAGTTGAGAATGTATTACAACAGACAGCAGATACGACAAAAGTGAGTCTCGCAACAATTGCAAGTATTAAAATTGCCCTCTGATTGGTTAATACTACTTCAGAAACGCGTTTGTAAAATGCTAGTGGAAACATATCCTAAAATTCAGTAGTAATTAATCACCAGTAGCATTTTGTAGGTGATATGAACGACATAATCAATGGACATACGTTTTTTGCCACCAGTATCACGTGACTTTAAAATGGTATTTGTCGGACTATAAAATATCGTAATTTAACTTTGGTTGATAAAATAGGAACAGTGGGTGGTATGAATAAAAACGAAGTACATGCTACTACTACAAGTATTAGTATATTCTTCGCAGTATTTACTTCATAAAGAAGCATTTACTAATTTCCGGTAGTTTCGAAATGTAGTATCTGCTTCGTTTTGAAGTAAATACTATGTAGAACATACTAATACTTGTAGTAGTAGCAAGTACTTCGTTTTTATTCATACCACCCAGTATGTAGGTACTCCTTGAACAATTATATTTTAATTTCTAGCATGTACAGGGTGGTCCCTCTGAGGGTGGTCCCATTTGGACTCTATTACTTAATAGGAAAAGCCTCATAGCTTTTTTATTCATGAAAATAATTGATTTCCGTAAAAACTTTCTAAAAGCAATTTTTGCACTGTAATATTCTGGGTTTTTCTATTTGGCTCCGATTTCGAGATGTCGGGTCCGATTTTTTTTAATAGGACACCCCATATGAAAGTTACTCATTGATAGCTCTGATTTTGCTGATTCCATTGATATTGCATCAAATCTGCAAAGACTTACCCTGGCGCATATATAAATTCGGATCACAATTCCTCTTGAAGCAAACATCCAGTTGACACTAGAAATAAAACCAACAACCCGAGACTGGATCTGACAATACTAAACAACTTAACAACTCTGGCCGAAGTTAGAAACGAATTAGATAATAAACTGAACGTAAGAAACTGGGCAGAGAATCAAGAAGTGGAGACTGTATGAACCGGTATCAGGGAAGCATTTTCGGGTTTGGAAAAAGGACAGTTCTAGAATAAATCAACAAAATGACAACACTTCGGCTGTCACAAAGTTCAGTAATAAACAGTGCGATTTTTTTGAACCATTCTAGAACCGTCCTTTTTCCAAATCCAAAAAGGCCTTTTGTTAGCGTCAGCTCGGAATATCCATCAACCTAGGGTCAGGAAAAATAGCTGGATGATGGATGACTGATGAAATCCTAGACTTAAAGGAAGAAAGTCGCCTGCAAAGAGATCCAGGAAGCATATAGTCAGTTGAATCTTGAAATAAAAAACAAAATCAGGGTAGCTGAAGAAAATTGGCTAAACAAACGGTGTGAGGAAATCGAAGACCTTGGGGCAAAATATAACAGTTTTAATATGCATAAGAAAATTAAAGAAGCTGCTGGTGTATACAAACCTCAACAGACCAGCATTCTGTTGGACAGTCAAGGTAAGCTCATTCTTGATGTCAACGACAAAGTAAAACAGTAGTGCAGTTACATTGAAAACTTGTTTTAGGGCGAGAGATCGAAAATTCCTGAAGAGTATTTACAAGAAGGACTAGATATAACTAAGGAAGAAGTCCAACATGACATTCAGTTATACAAAAACGGGAACCTGCCACTTCAGATGGTGTCTACTCAGAATTTATTAAAATGCTTACAAATGAAGAGTCTTTTCCCCCCACGGTGAAACTTTCCAATATGCTTTACCGATCATTCCCTCTGACTGGCTTATATCAACATTTGTGACGCTTCCGTGGAAAAGCTCTGCAAAAAGATGTAGCGATTATCAGCTTGTTAGTTTGATGAGCCACTTTCTCAAGATTTTTCTAAAGTTCATCCATAAAAGAATATACGCGAGTCCTTCACGGGTAAATCCCAATTTAGTTTTCGTAACAGTTTTGGCACAAAACTTGGATGCTAAACAGGGCCTGTTTAGCATCAGTACTAGATCAAAGATCTAGAGATGTTTCTGTTCCTGTATACGCATGCTTCGTAAACTATGAACTATGAAAAAGCGTTTGACAGGGTACAACATGAGAAGTTTCTGAAAATTCTCAAGGATGTAGGACTAGATAATAGAGAACTCAAGATAATTGCAAATCTCTACTTGAATCAGACTGCGCAAATCAAGGTAGACCAACAAATATCTGATAAAGTACGGATAAAAAGGGGTATCCGGCAGGGTTGCAGTCTTTCACCATTACTTTTTGATATATATTCAAACAAAATATTTGGAAAACCTTTAAAAAATTGCACTGAGGGTATTTCTATTAACGGCGTGAACACGAACAATCTTCGATATGCCGACGATACGGTTTTAGTCGCTGATTCTCTGGAAGGTTTTCAAGTATTACTTGATCATTTGGCTTCTGAATTTGGATTAAAATTGAATGCTAAAAAACTAAATGGATTGTGATAAGTAAGAACCAGGTTGGAGGAGGTATTCTTAAGGTACAGAACCAACAGAACAATCGGATTCAATCATACAGATACCCGAGCAGATACCTAAGATGTCAGGTTATTAATGAAGTACAAACACAAATAGAAAATATTTATTGATGCCATAACAAAAGTTTTACACAAGTCAAAAAAAGAGATTTTACAGACTGGGATAATATGCAGGAGGTTCGTGCCAGGGTTGAACAAACCCAGAGCATCATTTGTAAATCCGTGTTGTGAAGTCAGGTCTCTCCGCTCTCGGTTCGCACTTGAGTACTACGTTGATACGTCTCCAGTATTCTCTTTTATGGGATTCAGGAGTGGACTCTAACAGACGCCATGTGTAAAAAGCTAGAGGCTTCTGAAAGGTGGACATATAGACGAATGTTAAAAATTTCTCGGACGGACAAAGTGCGCAATGAAGATGTGCTAACGAGAATGTCACAGAACTTGAAGTTATGTTAACACTTAAAAAAGCGCAAAGTTAGAGTACCTACTTCGGAAGCATACTCAGGAATGACAAATATCTACCTACTTCTCAAGCTCATAATCGAAGGCAGGAGAGGCCCTGTACGTCTAAGAATATCTTGGCTAAAGAATTTGCGTCACTGGTATGGCGAAACCACGACAGGTCTATCAGAAAAGGAGTCAACAAAGTACAGATAGCGCTGCTGATTGCCAATGTCCCCAGAGAACAAGGCACTTGAAGAAGAAGAAGAATGATATAAAGTTTGATAAGTTAATTTCTAACATTTTTTGAGAAAAAAAAAACTACATACAATTATGTTTTTGTCATAAGAAACAATGTGTTGGAAAATGACCTTTCTCATTTTCCTTACAGATATAAAGTCCATTTCTAAAACGAAGGTTCTCAAAACAGAAACAGATTTTGATTTTTTTCTCAAAAAATCTTAAAGATAAACCTATCGAACTTTATAACATTGAAATCAGCAAAAGCAGGGCTATCCAATGAGCTTTTATAGAATATAGGGTTTCCTGTTTAGAAAAATCGAACTTTGGTCAATATCTCGGAATACTGGCAAAATACCAAAAAACTAAGAATGTCATCAGGTTCTGTTTGAAAAAGTGCTTTCAGAAAGTTTTTACGGAAATCAATTATTTTCATAAATAAAAAAGTTGTGAAGCTTTTCCTTTAAAAGTGTCCAAATTGGATATCACACAAAATATCACTTTTGAAATATATATTGTTTTAGTTTTTAAAAATTGTCTGATTTCATCAACCAAAGTTAAATTACCTACAATATTTCACAGTATAGACAATGGAAAAAAAAAATATTTGACCTAATTTTTCAGTATCACCCTGTATCGCTACAAGGTCGGTGCAATGAAAGAAAATGCTTATTTCTACTTCTTAAATAATATACTAAAGTTTCAACAAAATCTGTCGGTGACCGAAATCCATAAGAAGTGTGAGATGTTCTTTACCAAGAATGTATGGACTTCCAAAAATCCACAAGGTTGACACTCCAATAAGGCCAGTAGTAAGCTTTTCCAACACACCAGTAGCTATTCTCTCTTCATTCATTCTCAACTTGATTAAAAATCTATCTTCATTTTCATCTAAATTTGGGGTAAGTAATTCAATCGATTTAATTAATAAATTGTCCAACTTAAATCTACCCAACAATTTTTTAGTAGTTTCCTTCGATGTTACCAATCTCTTCACAACCGTCCCAAAGAGCGAAGCTGTCAATATCGTGGGTGACCTCTTAAGATCAAAAAATGTTACTGAAACTACTGTTATCAATGTACTTTCACTTCTGAATCATTGCCTTTTGCAAAATTATTTTTCTTTCAATAACACCGTGTATCAACAACCTGATGGGCTCGCCATGGGAAGTTGCTTGTCACCTTTCTTGGCCGACCTTTTCATGGATTTCTTGGAAAACCAACATATAATCACTAACTTCAATAAAGAGATTCTACACTGGTTTAGGTATGTTGATGACTGTCTTTGTTTTCTGGATGGTAACCACAATCATACTGATCTTCTCCTTCAAAAATTGAATGCAATACACCCTAAGATCTCATTCACTCTCGAGATTGAACACAATAACTCAATCAACTTCTTAGACATTGCAATTCACAAAAAAAATTTCAATCAACTCAATTTTTCAATATTTAGAAAACCGACACAAACTGATCACACCATCCCTGAAAGTTCTAACCACCCTCGACAACATAAACTGGCAGCTTTCCATTGCTACATTAACAGATTACTAAACATACCCCTCTCAAAAGAAGACTATTCCAACGAAGTTAAATTTCTCAAACAACTAGCATATAATAACGAATACGACCCACACTTAATTGACACCCTCATAACAAAAACTAAATATAAAAGATTGAAAAAAGAGTTATTTCCTACCCTGAATAAGCCAATAGAGAAATATATTGCTATTCCTTTCTTGAATCATGATTTGAATCTTAAATCCTACAGGTCTTTCACCAAAATGTCAACAACAACATCAGAATCTCTTTCAAATCCATAAATAACCTGTCTTCATTTCTGGTCAACTCCAAAGACAAAATTGACCACCTGTCCAAGAGTGGAATATATAAATTAAACTGCAACTCCTGCAATTGCACTTACATTGGGCGAACTTGCAGGCCTCTCAAGATTCGAATACAGGAACATCTTACAAAAACTACCTCTGCCTTTGGTGAACACATTAGGACAACTAAGCATAATTTCAGCACCAGGTCAAATTCGAAAATTCTTCACGAAATTCGCTCTAAAAACTTCAACCGTTTGGATTTTATGGAGGACATTGAAATCAGAAACGAACTTCAGGATAACTTCTCTTGTCTCAACACTCAGGTGAACCTTAATAGATCTTACATCCCCTTACACAGACGTCTTTTGAATTAAATCAAAAAAACCAATAGAGGATCTTAATTAAATCAATTTATTCAATTATTTTACTTAAAAAAATTTTCATCTATTTCAACTTAAACTCATATATCCTATTTCCACTCTATGATGATATAAGGGTAGTCTACACGTTGTGGACGACTAGCTCGTCATCTACACTACAGGTCACACCACTTAACTATGTTGTTTTTCACTATAAACATCTTAATTCTCCAAATATTGTTTTTAAAAAACGTTGGTAATGGTTTTGGATTTTATAAACTTTTATTTTTCGAACTTTCCGCTCTTGTCAGCTACACTGACTTACTTTTCATGTGTCACTCTAAAGGGAAACCACAATTAAAAACGTGCAACCATACACAAAATGGCTGCACATCATTCATCACCATGTTGGTCTTCCACACAAAATTTAAAGAAATTTTAATTTAAACTTAAAAAACATCTTTCGATGTGATTGTAATTTGAAAAGACACAGCCTTTGCATGGAGTAGCAGTAAAAACCAAAGATCTTCCGATATTTTAAAGTGTTAATTTTTAATTTGTAATGTGATGTTTTCGTTCCTTTACACCTATATGTTCAACGAGAAGACTCTTTGTACAAACCTGACGAAGTGAGTAAATCTACTTTCTTTAGTAATTATTTTCTTTCTTTTTGAATATTTTAAATTAATTTATATTAAATTTTCCAAGATTTTCATATAATTTTCAAAAAATTTCAAAAAAAAAAAAATAAAAGAAAATTTCAAATTTTCCAAAATTTCCAAACTTTCATAAATTTTTCCAGTATCTTCAGAAAGTGTTTTTCCTTACTTTCAGGTTGCACTGATGATGGCCACGGCCGAAAGCGCTTTGCACTGATATTTATTAAAGAATTTTGCACGAAATACAAACTTTTTCATTCTTCATTATTTTTAAAACATTTATATTTTTCCAGCCCAAGCGTTTAATTTTGAGTACCTGAAATTATCGGAAGTTTATAGATACAATGGAAGGATCGCCCCTTGTGCCTGCTGGGGTTGCGTGCCGATTTCTTACCTGAACTTTTATGACTGTCGGGGTTGTTTTCGTGAGTTTTGTGTAAATAAGTGGTATATTGCAGCTATAGATGACCGAATGTGTTTATAAAGCCGGGTTCTCACTAGGCCATTTCATGGATCAGTATTATTGAATCTATAGGATTGAGCATAGAATGGAATGGAAAATTTGTTCACATTTTCCAATAACATTGAAGATCTATACCTTTTCAACTTCAAATTGGGACTAAGCAACTTTAAATACAATATCAAAATGGGAATTAACAAAATCAAATTGGAACTAATCATTTTTAATTTGGTACTAATCAACTTCAAATTGCGACTAATTTTTAATTTGATTAATTTGATTTGGGAAGAAACAAATGCAAATTGGGAATAGACCTATTCGATTTAGGTATTAATATAAATGAAAGATTGCTTGTGTAGAAAATCAATATACATTAATGAAAAAGGGACTTTGAACAGTAATGAAATGAGATTTTGATAAAGTTTGTGAGGCTTTCGCGGTCCATGTTTATCGATGAAATGTTTTCATTCGGGCTTAATGACCGTCCTAACTTGAAATTTCTTCCTGAATTATGACGTTTCGCTAGCACGCGTGGCTAGCATCTTCAGAGGTGCTTCCATGTCCGATTCTGGTAGCAGTCTGCAGACGTCAGAAAGAGATTCCAACTTACGACACCCATTGAGCCCGAATGAAAACATTTCATCAAAATGAGATTTTGTTCAAAAATTTCCTTTATTTCAGCGTAATAACAGCATTTTCCTTTATGTATCCAGTCATTTATACCTTATGTTTGCTTTTCTTTGTCCCCCACGTTTGCTTCTAACAACTTCTTGGGTACCTACTAAGCTGTAGATTTTTTTATACCCAGTGTGTTAGCCAATCCTCTTCAGTCGCCTTTGTTATTAAAAACAGCTTTTTGCTTTTTAGCATTTTCTGCATCAGGTACTTTAATGTAAGGCATTTTGTTAATTTAAATTACGGTTCAAAAGTAACTGCCGCTCGACTTGCAAAACTTTGGAATTTATTCAACAATTCCAATTTGAA
Source organism: Ceutorhynchus assimilis (assembly GCA_917834065.1). Lineage (NCBI taxonomy): Eukaryota > Metazoa > Arthropoda > Insecta > Coleoptera > Curculionidae > Ceutorhynchus > Ceutorhynchus assimilis. Next base: position 2,494,995 of record OU892285.1, on the reverse strand, counting down.
GTTGATTAGTACCAAATTAAAATTGTTTATTTCCAATTTGACTTTATTTATTCCCATTTTGAACGTGTTAGTTACCAATTAAAAGTTGATTAATCCCAATTTGAAATTGCTACGTTCCAAATTGAAATTGATTGATCCCAATTTGAAGTTGAAAAGGTATAGTGTGTTTTAAAAATGGCCGCAAAAAGGAAAACTCTGCGTGCCGGTGTGCCTATTTTCTGTGAGTATTTAAAAACCGCGATAAAAAACAGGAAAAATAGAAAACTTCGTCGATGGTGGGTTAGACCATGGATAAAACAACGTATATATGAAGGTGCTTCTGTGAAGCTGATAGAAGAATGAGGAACAGGTGACCAGGATGCTTATAGGAACCACTCAAGAATGACCGAAGAGAAATTTGAAGAACTTCTACAGAAAGTGTCACCCTTGATACAGAAAAAAAATCCTCCATTAAGGGACGCTCTTTCAGCAAGATTCAAATTACAAGTAGTTTTAGGATATTTAGCTACTAAAGATTCTTTTCCGTCTTTGGGTGCACTGTACCGACTGCCCAAAAACACTATCTCACAAAAATTTTAAATAACGAGCTGTTCGGTTTTGATTCTAACCTCAAAATAGTCAAAATAGACACGCCGGCAATTCAATGCGGCTGAACACGCTCGTTCTCACGGTCAATTACCGTTCAATTTAATTGAATCAATCCCGTTGATCCATTAAAAGTAGAAATGCCTCCCAATTTGATTGAAACACAAAATCATTGAGCAATATCATTGAATGGATGTTCACATTAGTCTATTTTACTTCAATGGCATAGATTCAATGATATTGATCTATGCAATGGCCTAGTGAGAACCCCGCTTAATAGTTTTTATATGTAAGATAAACAGATGAGGATTTGTTTACTTGAGAAAGGGTTTGTAATTCTTTGTCTTTTCGATGTGAGTCAGTTCAGTTCCTCTAGTTAGTTCTATGTTCTATGATTTCACACGCTCTGCTTTCCACGTTGTGTTCGATATAATAAATATATTGGGAATCGATAATTATTAACAAGCTCTTTTATTTCTTAGTCCATTTCCCAATATTTGCCTCCACAACAGTGATTACGTGACTGATGTCAAAATGTACTTCCAGGTTTTCGGACATGCAGGATCGATCGCACATAAGAAAAAATTCCATATCCTACAAATAAAAAAATTCCCCATATGTAGCGAACATTATGGGGGACACCGTATAAATTATTTCTCAAATATCAAGTAGTATATTCGCAAGCTGATTACTGTAGGTATAAATTAGTCACTGACTAGCTTAACTCTTCTACTTTTACATAGCTCTTGCAATAATTTTATTGTGAAAATGGGGCGTTCTAGAGCATCGTCAACCGAAAGTTGTACAGTAGTACCAGTAGCTCTAGTTCCGACAACGGTAACTATAAATGAAAAAAGGGAATTAAAAATAGTTCAACTGCTAGTACCGGGTGTCCAAATAAGAAAGGTCGCCGGCTATATCTCAGGAACTATTAGTCCTAGAGCTTCCAAGTAATTTTTTTTTTATAAAATAGGCCATAAAAAATTGCTGGAAATAGTTTTCAAGTTTGTAAGTTGACCGCTAGGGGGCGCAACGAACACTCGAAAACATAATACTGTGATTATCTTCAAAAAACGCCCACTTTTCACTCAAAGAAAATGATAGGTCAAATCAACCAAAAAGAGCATATGAAAATGCGCAAATCAACAAAATAGAGTGTATAATGACAATTATTCATGCTCAGTAACAATTATTCAGTTGAGTAACTGAATAATTGTTCAGTATCCAAAATTTTTTGTTATAGAAACAAAATAGAAGGTACAACCAATCATTCAGTTGATAAACTATTTTTTGTTTGCTGTATCATTATATGGTACCTTAACATTTTTTTTTAGTTGTTCAAACTTATTTGTGTCCATCTACTTGTAGGCAGGTAATTTCGTCGAATTAAAACACAGTGTTCAAAGTAGCGGTATTTATTTTTGAAATGACACATCAACAATAATTATCTTGTTGTTTTCTTTTTATAAGGCGTGTTTGATGCAAGGTGGCAACAGTGAGTGGATTGATAAGGTATAAGGACATGATAGTTGCATGTCATCTTTACTACATGGAGAATCTGTAAACAAAAATAGGTTTAAAATAAGTAGGTACATCGTAAAAAAACAGAATATTGAAATTTTACCTTCGGGATTCACTTTGTTTAACCCAGTTTTAGAAGATTTATGTTCTGTTTATATTTTACTTTTTCGTTGAATACCGCTATCGGTACTGCCAGATTTCTAAAGTGGCTCCATTTTGATACTAAATTGTATGATTTTCCCTTATGTTCGAAAAATCTAGTTGTATCTATAAGAAAAGTAGGCACTTGTTAGATATTTTATTGAATGATATCAACATAAATATTTTTTCTTACCAAATTAGTAGATAGATTCTTAAGCGAATCTGTGAATTTCTCTTGAAAGCTATCCACCCTGATTTACCCTTCGGGTCCGACCACTCCGAACACTCCTAACGAATCATTCACTAATCATCAGTGATTAATCTTGATTAATACCAATGGACGCGTTGTTTTAAAAACGTAAATATGGAGCAAGTCCGTATTCCGTAAGGTTTCACCTATTTGTCTTGTGTCTGCACTAGACGAGGGCGATATACCTACTGGTCTGGATCCGACCACGGCAAGGAAAAACGATATAAATTTCAAATTTTGTATGCAATAATAGGTAAAGTCAACAAAAAAAAAAGCATTTTGGACAATAATTTTGTAGATGTAGCAAATTAGAGGGTTGACTTTAAATAAAATTTTGTTAGTTAACAAATTTCTTTGGTAACTTAACAACATTGTGGTTCAAATCTACCATTAAGTAATGGTTAAAAGCAATTTAAACAATTTCTAGTTTGATTTGATGAAGCCGTTTAACAAAAAAACTGTTAGTGAACTAAATAATTGTTATATTTGACTAAAATATCATTGTCACTAAACAATTAAAATTGGTTAAATATCCCATGCATTAATAGGTGAAAATTTATCAAACATTTACTGGTTTGGTTTGACAAACTTTAACAAAAAACTGTTAGTGAACTAAATTATAGTTCAATTTTCCCAAAATATTATAGTCACTTTTAACAATTAAATTTGTTAAATATACCATCCAATAATGGGTAAAACTGAATTAAACATTTTTTGGTATCGATTGATAAAATTTAACAAAAATCCTGGTTAGTGAGCAAAACAATAGTTATAAATAATATCTATTTTTTAAGTGTAGTAAGGAGGGGTTTTTACTACGGATTGTTGCAGAGGAAAATAATCGATGAACACAACTAATTTAAATAGACTTTAATAATCATAATTGGGAGCAAAAACTAATTAACATAACTTAATAATGCACGTTTTCGTTCTGGAATCTAATAGAATGTCCGCGCCAAAAACTGGCATTGACATTGTCACCTTTTACGGGATGTCACTTCTGTCATCACCGAGAGCAGTGTTGCCAAATCAAAAATAAGACGGTAAAGAAGAGAACTGTAAATTGGCGCGCGAAATTCAAATTTAAATGCTACAACTTCGGCTAGCCTGACATAAGATCGTCCCGATCTAAACCGTAAAGAATATAATGAAAATACAATAAAAATGTAATTAAATAATATCATAAGCAAAATATGGTAAACTTCATAATATATAAAAGATCATAATAATTCATAATGGTTTGTAAATGATAACAAACGAGTCATAAATTTCATAATAGGCATAAATAATATAAATGGACATAGTCATAAAGGATTCATAAACATAATAGTAATCACATAACATAATGAAAATTTGTCCAATTCATAATACATATTCCAAAAGTTTTCATAAGTTCAATTGTATCTAGAAATATAAATACAAAGTTTAATAAGCATCATAATTCATAATACATAATATTTTCTTAAAAAATGGGTTAAACATAAGACATAATCAAAAGAAATCAAAGTTGTAAGTAAACATAAGTATATAGATAAAACATATTATCCACATAAACTAAATGAAGTACATAAGTGATTGTACACATAAAGGTAAGTTGAACATATACATAAAAGGTAAGTTTGTATTAATATCATTAATGTAACCATAACTTCATATTCCCGGGGCTAGAGACTCCTTCGAATGGTCTCTGGGTTATTTGAAAGTTATCAACATCTGTAATTAGATACCAATCATTTTCTAAAACTTTCTTAACCTCGTAAGGCCCACGATACTTAGGAATTAACTTCTTATTAACACCTGGGGTTACGTCAGTATTTTTAATCATAATGTAGTCGCCAGTTTTATATTTATAAGGGGGTTTATGCTTTTTGTCAAAATATTGTTTATTGTACTCTTGTACCTTAGCATTCTGGCGCTGTGCGTCTTGCCTAATTTGTTCTAAGTCTCTGTCATAAGGAGTTTCGGAATCTAAAAAGTCTCTAAGTTCATCTTGGTCTCTTTGGTTTACACCAAACAATAGCATGGAAGGGGTATTAGCAATAGATCGGCAATAAGAATTATTTATAGCAAACTCGACTTCAGGCAAATATTTGGGCCATTTATTTTTAACTTCAACTAACTTTGACAACATAGGGGTCAAATCTCTATTAATTCGCTCAATCTGACCGTTTGATTGTGGGGAACTTGTGGCAATCTTAACATGTATAATATTGTTTTTAGTCATAAAACTTTCAAATTCTAAGGACGTAAAAGCAGTTCCTCGGTCTGACACAATTCTTAAAGGGCGGCTATAATTTTTAAAATATTCTTCTAACTTATGAATTACTTCGATGGTTTTAGTGGTTTTTACATCGTAAAGCTTGACAAATTTTGTAAAACCATCTATTATCTCAAAAACGAATTTTTTATTTGTAGGAGACTTTTCTAATGGACCATAATGATCAATGTGGAGGGTCAAAAATGGTTTGTCACCTTTAGGGATACCATGTAAAACACCTTCTGCCCTTTTTGCTGAATAAGATATACATTTAATACAATTTTGTATATATTCTTTAACCTTAAGATTTAAGTTTGGAAACCAATAAACTCTAGAAATGTATTCTGTGGTTTTGTCTATCCCTAAATGTCCTAACATGTCGTGGCAGTGAAAAATGACTTTATTCTCCATGGAACTTGGTACATAAAAAAGGGTTTTTGTCCTATCCTTGAATTTGCGGTAAACCAGACCATTTTTCAACTCAAAATGTTTATCTTCTCCTACTAAAAGTTTGTCTCTAATAATCTTAATGTTAGAATCTAAGTTTTGAGCAATAGAAAGGTTTTGTTCAAAAGTGTTTTCCTCCAAAATCAGAACACTATTTGCACGACTAAGGGCATCGACATGCTTCATGCGGTTGCCTTCTCTGTGTTCCAAAACATAATTATAATTCTGAAGGATTAAAGCCCATCTATTAATTCGACGGTTAATTTCCTTTTCATTTAAGGCTAATTTTATGGAATTACAGTCCGTTAAAATCTTAAAGTTTGGCATACCTTGTAAATAAACTCTGAATCTTTCAAGGGCGTTCACAATGGCAAGCATTTCTAGTTCGTAACTATGCATTTTAGATTCTGGTTCTGATGTTCTTTTGCTAAAATAAAATACAGGTTGCAAAAGATTATTTTTTTGCCTTTGCAAAAGTATAGCACCGTAACCGACAGAGCTTGCGTCACAATGCAATTTAGTTTCCAAGGTGGGCGAAAAAATGGCAAGAATAGGGGCGTTAATTAATTTGGTTTTCAGAATATTGAAGGCCTCTAACTGGCTGGGGCCAAACTCAAAACATTTTTCTTTTCTCACTAAATCATAGAGAGGTTTGGCTAAAACAGAAAATGAGGGTATGAATCTTCTAAAATAAGAGGCCAATCCTAAAAATTGCTGAACTTTCCTGGTACTAGAAGGAATTGGGTAATCTAGTAAAGCTTGTACCTGTTGGGGATTTGGCCTAATCCCATTACAATCTATGATATAGCCTAAATATAGTATTTTGGATTGTAAAAAAGAACATATACTTATTCGTAACTCGAGTAAATTTCTAGTTAGCAGGGAAAAAACTTCTGAAAGGATACTTAAGTGAGTTTCTATATTAGTTGTCGCTATCAAAATGTCATCTAAATAAATTAATATTTTTCCTTGTCTAATTAAGTCCTTAAAAATTCTGTTTATAAACCTCATAAAAACAGAGGGTGAATTGGATAGACCAAAAGGCATTTTGAGGTATTCGAACTGACCAAGTGGGCAAATAAAGCTAGTGTATTTCACTGAGTCAGTAGCTACTTTAACCTGGTGGAATGAATTTTTCAAATCTAAGGAGGTAAAATAATTTTTATTCTTTAAAAGGTCTAATTGGTCGTCGATGAGAGGGATTGGATAATTGTCTCTAATGATAATTTGATTAATTACTCGATAATCTACACAAAGTCTTTTTGTGCCATTCTTTTTATTTACCATAACTATTGGGCTGCAATAAGGCGAATTACTTTCCCTAATAACTTCTTTGACTAACAAATCATCAATGATATTTTGTAATTCTAATTTCTCATCATAAGCTAACTTTCTTGGCCTAAATGAAATTGGTTGGTCATGCTTCACGGAAATATTCATTTCAAAGTCAATCTGAGGTTGCTGGGGCCTATCAGCATTGAAATATTCATCAAACAGAAGAGTTTCAACTTTATTAATCATTTTAGGACCCAAATCTAAATTTATGTCTAAATTCAATAAATCATTCTGGTCATAATCAATTAAAAGTAGTTCATTAAAGGCAGGATTATTATCAGGTTCACGAACAGTTTCAGTGTTGGGAGTGAAATTCCTTTCAATTAAAATATTATCAGTTAATAATGTGATTTTAAGGTTAGACAAATTGGTAAAATCTCTACCGATCAATGCATTAAAGGACATAGTTTCATCAGAGACTACGTAGAACGTTATGGGTACATTAACTTTATTTACAAAAACAATCCCATTGAAAACACCAAAAATATTCAAGTTAGTACCATTAATGCCATAAGATTTTTGCTTACAATCAAAATCTCTTGAAATACATAAATCGGGTAAAAAATTCTTTTTTACTAGGCTTATCGGACTTCCAGTATCCAACATTGCTTTTAAATAAATACTATTTGAAATATTAGCAGTATTAAATTCCAAAATAAGGTCAAGTTCATACACTTTACATAAATTTGTTACCTGAGGAGTCAAATCTTGCATTGGTTCTTGAACCATACAATTACCATGGCTAGCAGGATCAATAATCATTGTAGAAGTAGAGTCAATGGCTGCTGACTGTGCAGGCTTCTTCAAGGGACAATTTTTAACTTGATGGTCTCTTCTTCCACAAGTGAAGCAAGAACCTCTTTCTCGCTTTGGCTTGGGGCAGGCATCCATACAATGGCCTGTTTCAAAGCAATTAAAGCACCTCCGTTGTCTGGGACTAATGCCACTAGCAGAACCAATATTATTCGAGTGTGTCACACCAACATTCGAACTTGGACCATTTCTTGCATTTCTACCAGTCATATTTGGGTTTTGGACAGCAGTTGGGTGAGGGTGGTTTCTTTCAGTTTGGTTTACATTGCACATAATACGTAATAGTTCGTCTAAGCTTTGGAAATCTTTCATTCGGGCCTGAGATTTCAGTGATTCGTTTGTAAACCCATCAATAACATAGTCAATAAGATCTGACTCTGATAGGTTTAGGCTGTTTCCTAACATAATCTTATTATGAAAATACACAGAAAATTTCTCACCCCTTTTCCACTCTCTTTGTTCGAACTGTCTCATACGTGCAACTTTATCCGGACGTGAGGCAAACATTTTCCTAAGTTCCACCTTTAATTCGTTCCAATCCAACAAAACTAGATCGGTTTTTGAATGGTACCATAACTTGGCTTGCCCAGTGAATTTTCCAACTGCTATAAGGGTCATTATTTTCGAATCAACATTATAGGTACATTCCACAGCTTCCACTCGTTGGAGCCATGTTTCAATATCTTGGCCAATGCCACTAAAATCAGGTAATAGCATAGCAATTTCATCATTCTTATATATTTTATGTTGCTGTAATGGCTGGGGAGGGGCTTGTGGCAAAGAAGCCCTAGATCCACCTAATCTTTCATATGAAATCATTGCCCTAACGGTGGCTTGGACGATTTCATCAATTGTTGCAGCAGGAGAACGATCATGCTGCTGGTCGTGGGAATCATGAAAATGATTGGGGCTGTTGTGGTCCTGGTCGGACTCACCATCATTTATTCCATCCATACTGGCTTGGCTAACACAAAATTCACTAATTTTAATCACGATTTTTCCTTGCAACCCCACACCTGAACTGTAGTAAGGAGGGGTTTTTACTACGGATTGTTGCAGAGGAAAATAATCGATGAACACAACTAATTTAAATAGACTTTAATAATCATAATTGGGAGCAAAAACTAATTACCATAACTTAATAATGCACGTTTTCGTTCTGGAATCTTATAGAATGTCCGCGCCAAAAACTGGCATTGACATTGTCACTTTTTGCGGGATGTCACTTCTGTCATCACCGAGAGCAGTGTTGCCAAATCAAAAATAAGACGGTAAAGAAGAGAACTGTAAATTGGCGCGCGAAATTCAAATTTAAATGCTACATAAGGTTAATCAAGTTTTGTGCCGCAAAAATTTTTTATTAGTAGAAATAACTTTCAAGCTCTGATTAAATTAAACAGATTGTAGTTTCATTTGACAATATCATCGGATTAGTTATTCAACAATTTTTTTTTGTTGAATCAACCCATGTAATTTTTCTGAGTGAAGGTATCCTAAAAATATGATTATTGAAATCTTGATAAGATTACGAAAAAAAATTATTAAGGATTTTTTGCTCTAACTCTCCAAATAAGAGGTGGGGGAAGGTTCAAACTTGTCAGGAACAAAAGTTATATAACTTTTTTGTTTTTCAACCGATTTTAATGAATCTGGTGTCATTTGGGAGAGTTTTTTTCTGTTTAATGAAATGCATAATAAAAATAACAAAATTAAATTGTTTTGTTGCCGCTAGGGGGCGCTGTATCTAAAAGTCGACTATTTTCCATTTTTTCTCGGAAATTTCAAATATAATGATGCTTTTTTTATAATTTAGATGGAAAGAGGATGAAAAAATAAGGAAACTGGTGAAAACCGCAATTCTGAATCTTTATCCTAGCCCAAAATATAAATAAACAAATATTTTCAATAAAAATATTTTCAGAAAAAAAGCATCTTGCCTTCCTTTTCGGGATGAAACAAAAAAAGTCTCACTTTTTTACGGCGCTATAAAATTAATAAGAAGAAGAACTAATTGTGTGTCTAAAAGTAGCTACCAATCCACGTTATCAAGAATTGAAATTGAATTGAACTATAGTTATTTAAATTCCAAGCTGCGAAAGCGCACTTTTAGGTGCGAGGTGTATTTAATACCTCAGAATACCTGAATAGTTGTTTACATTCCGAGCTGCGAGAGCGTACTTTCAGATGCGAGGTATACTCAAATAGCCAAGGCGAAGCGAAGCGCAGCCTCGGCTATTTGAATACCTCCGAGCACCTAACAGGACTTTTGCAGCGTGTAATGTATTAAACTTTTCATCCTTTTCTCTCAAAAATCGCGAATAGGTATGCGAAAGTGAAACATGCTAGTAGCGGAAGTGAAAGTAACTACTAGCATGTTTCACTTTCTTTTTCGCTCGCTTATGCAAGATAAAAAATCTACTTTTGTAGGGGAGAGAATGAAAAGAGCTTTTGTAGCGTGTAACGTATTAAACCTTTTATTGTTCTCCTCAGGAATATTATAGATATTACATATCGAGGTGGAAAGTCTTTTATAACTATCGAAAGATTTTACAAAGGTTAAACCGAGGCGCAGCCGAGGTTCAGTCTTAGACTATGGTTTAATTAAAATCTCGAGACAGTAATGAAACTTTTAACCAAGGTTGTATACTATTTTATTTACAATCATTCGAATTTGTAATTTTTATTTCGATGAAAACTAAAAAAATACAATAAATTTCAACAATTTCACTTACTTTCAGCCCACGGGAGAAAAGTAAACTTTCAACCCATGGGTGAAAAGTAAAAATCAAAAAGTGACATTTTCAAAAGTCAGAAAAGTCACCTTACATGTATGATTGTAAATAATAGTATATTACATGCGGAGGTGGAAAGTGTTTTATTATTGTCGAGAGATACTATGGTCGACCGAGGTCATCCAATTCTCGAGGCAATAATGTGAAAATGTTCCACCAAATTATGTATAGGTACTATTTTATTTCAAGCCATTAATTATTGGAAAAAATAGGGTAAAAATATGACAAAAATTGAATTTTGAATGACAGTCTGACACCGACATTGGCATCTTATGAAATTTCAAGTTTTTGCAGTTTGAAATGTAAATATGTAACTATTTAGGTATTCAGAGGTATTAAATACACCTCGCACCTAAAAGTAAGCTTTCGCAGCTTGGAATGAAAATAACTATAGTTCAATTCAATTTCAATTCTTGATATCGTGGATTGGTAGCTACTTTCAGACACACAATAATTAGTTCTTCTTCTTACTAATTTTATAGCGCCGTAAAAAAATAAGATTTTTTTTGTTTCATCCCGAAAAGGAAGGCAAGATGCTTTTTTTTCTGAAAGTGTTTTTATTGAAAATATTTGTTTATTTATATTTTGGGCTAGGATAAAAATTCAGACTTGCCGTTTTCACCAGATTCCTTATTTTTCCATCCTTTTTCCATCTAAATTATAAAAAAAGCATCATTATATTTGAAATTTCCGAGAAAAAATGGAAAATTGTCGACTTTTAGACACAGCGCCCCCTAGCGGCAACAAAACAATTTAATTTTGACAATTTTTATTAGGCATTTCATTAAACAGAAAAAAACTCTTCCAAATGACACTAGATTCATTAAAATCGGTTGAAAAAAAAAAAGTTATATAACTCTTGTTCCTGACAAGTTTGAACCTTCCCCCACCTCTTATTTGAAGAGTTAGAGCAAAAAATCATGAATAAAATTTTTTCATAATCTCATCAAGATTTCAATAATCATATTTTTAGGATACCTTAAGTGGGCGTTTTTTGAAGATAATCACAGTATTATGTTTTCGAGTGTTCGTTGCGCCTCCTAGCGATCAACTTACAAACTTGAAAACTATTTCCAGCAATTTTTCATGGCCTATTTTATAAAAAAAAAATTTACTTGGAAGCTCTAGGACTAATAGTTCCTGAGGTATAGGCGGCGACCTTTCTTATTTGGACACCCGGTACATCTAAAGATAAAACCCAACAGAGAAGTATCACTACCCCGGGAACCAATAAAGTCTAAAGATGACAAAATAAGCAGGCTTGAGATCTTAGTGAAAAAGCTCATAAAACGACTAAGTGCGGAGAATAAATCCGAGTCATCAAAGATTGAGGAGGCCTGAAAGTATTCCCGAATTTTCTCCTGGAAACCCCAATAACAGTACACTCAAATGGATTGAGAAAATTGAACAATTAGGTGCAATAAATTATTGGGATGAAAAAACAATGATTTATTACTCGATTTATTATATGCAAAATCGCTTGAAAATAATGGCCAAGAAATGGTTTGAAAATCTACCATTTTACCGGTTTACTTATGGGAGGAATGGAAGGATGTACCGGTGAAGTCATTTCCTGAGCACTATAACGTCTAAAGTTACTTGTTCCCTTCTTTAAAAATTAATTTTATGTAACCTTGTTTAATGTTGACAGTCTGGTAACTAACATTTAAAATAGAGGGTTCCTGCTACTCATAATGTTAGCAATTATTGAATTATTACACTAGAGGGCACGATTTTCATTTAAATTTGACGTACTGGTTAGTAACAACGTTTTCCGTTGACAGGAAGCGCTGTATGCTCATCTCGTCCATTTCAATTCTCTTCCTTTTCGAATTCTGTCGTCGAGCTGCAAAGTCGATCGGCCATCTTCTCGAGACAACCGTGCCGTAGAAAAATAAAGAGTACCTTATCGGCCTTCAGGCATTATCGTGATGAAATAAAGTTGTACAGAGCAATAATCCATTGATTACCGAAAGAATTTAATTAAAAAGTCTCGTGATTACCATTTAATTTAAGATCGAATTTCAACGCCCCTCGTGGAAAGTTTTTTTAATTTCTTTTCAAGTAATAGCTTTTCAAGGAATGCCTTATTACTTAGGGTCTTTCGGAGAGCCATTTCTCTCAACAAGTCCATTCCACAAAGGCCACATTTTCAATTTACACCATTTCCGTGGAGTGTGGCATAGAACTTTTGAAGGGATTCCTACCCTACAAGAATGAAGACGCTTACAAGTCGATACGTGTTACGTGTGCCCCACATTTGACGACAATTGTAGTCCCATATCTACCTAGATTTTAGGCTAGAATCTGCAAGTTCCATGTGGAGTTTCCTTCGTCAAATGATCGAGGATGGATGGCTTCCGTACTCTACCTTATGTTGGATTGGAGGCTTGTATTCAGTTTCATTAATAACTTTCAATACCTTTTCTTCTATAAAATCATTTTTATAGTCAATTAACAAAATTAAGATAATTTCTTTTATATGTTTTTCATGCAATATTTAAAATCTCTGATTTTTGACACGATGGTGGAAAATTAGTTTTCGATTTATCGAATTTATTATGGATTTGTCTTAGCATAACTTTTAATATTGCCTTATATTTTATCAATTTTATCAATAATAATCGATACAAAGGTCAAGGTTGGACAACATGTTCCAAATTTAAGATTGTTGAGCAATAGCCTACCGTCGAAAATTGATCAATTTTTAACCTGAGCTCCTATAACTTATATATTAGTGGATTTCTCTTATGTTTCCAGACCATTTAACCGTTATATAATCCAACTTTTGGTACAACACAGAACATACCATCTCTAGAAAAGTATCTGCAATGTTACCTACCGGTTATAAATTACAGCGCCATCGTTGACTTGAAACCCAACTAATCGAGCATCCTTGACAAAAAGGCGATTGATTTTTTTTGATATACATATTTTTATTATTTTTAAATAATTTTTAATGTTCGACTGCATTTGGCTTGCTGACTCCTTTTAGCTCTTTTCGCCTCATTTTCTCGAAAACTGTGACTGGCAGGAAGTTTCCAATGTCGAACATAGTGGAAAAAGAGTTTAAAGAGTTAGCAAGCGACACGCAGCTATAGGTAGATCTAGAGTAAATACGAATAATAAATACAAATACGAACGAAACGATACAAACGAATAAATACAAGAAAATACGAACAAAAATTAGGGTTTTTTTCAACCAGAACTTTTTAAATTTTCAATTTAACGCGCATGGGGGTCGTACAATACAACAACACAATTCAAAAATTCAAATTTTGAATTTCAAAATGACAACTAAATACAAAAATAACTATTATATTTTGAAATAATTCAATGCTGAATTTTTTTGACTGACTGTGAAAATATATACTATTTTAATTTAAAATTTTACTTAATTATTTTATTGGTTTGCCTATATGTCAAGATTTGAGTTGTGTGCATTATTTATTTCTTTTTCAGGATTACCAATTACCTTTTGCTGATTATTTTCAAGGTGTGTTTCTGAATTTTCACCCTTCCATATTTTAAGCAATTTTATTAAAAATTTTTGTTAAAAAAATTCAATGGCGCCCTTGCCATTCTGTACTGATTAAACTATCAACCCACACCTAATAATTTTTCGCTGAGCAAACCGAGCATATTATGGACCCCTTGTTAATTCATTAACAGAAGGGGTTACAGCACCAAGACTTCGCAACAATTTTGATCAAGGAAACCGACAGAAATTCTCAAACGAATTATGAGAGCAGTATTACTTTGAGAAAATGGAACTGTTGAGTGCCTGTGCAATTGATGCGAAAAAAGCAGTATCCTGTGTTATCGAAGGGATACAGAATCCGACCTTACAAGCAGGTGGGAGCGGGCAGATATGAAACGCCTGAGGCATTTTATGCTGAAGATCTATCAGAGTTAAAAGCAGAACGGTCGACACCGGAAAGACACGCTCCAAAACTATCATATTATAGGTAACGATCGAAACTGGACCATCCCATTCGAAAAGGTTCAAGTCGAATTACAAGGAAAAGGACGTAGAAAAGGCACCAAGAAAAGAACAACGCTGTTACAATTGCAAAGAAACAGGTCACTTTTCGTTTAACTGCATCAAAATTCAGTATGACAACTGCCACAGAATGGGCCATGTCTCAAAGAACTGTAGTAGGCCAAGGAAAAATTTGAGGAGTCAAGTTGTGCAAGACTATTCCAAGGTACAGGCGCTTAATACATCCTATTATTTCGATTGCTGGGTGAACGGAGAGCCTACATAAGCATACGTAGATTCTGGATGTGCTGCGGTACTGATTAAAGAACATGATGCAGAATCACTAGGAATAAAGTACACCGACAGCCACGTAGGCATTGAAGGTTATGGTGGCACTTTAGTCCGCCTTCTTGATACAGCTGACTTTAAACTAAAAGTACCTAGACCAAGTGGAAGCATTGGTAGTACCGGATGAAGCCCAGGAAGTACCTGTAACGGTGGGTCAAACTTTCCTTAATAATGAGGACACCATTATGATAACTTCTAAAACAACAGTAAGAGTCCTTTCCGCACATGATGACCTTGCGAAAACATTGGATGTCCCTCAACGCAAAATACCTCTATGGGCTACGAAACGTACTGTGATTCCACCAAGAACAACAAGAAGTCAATATTCAAGGGGGAATACGAACCTGCCCTGGCAAAGAAAATTTCCTGGACGCGTGTTATCACGAATGCTGAAGGTGGTTGCGTTACTGTAACCAATCTATCTCACCAAGAGTTTGAGATGTGTGAAAACATTATTTTGGCTAGATGTGTTACTTGTTTCGAAGATAAGGGTCCGAAGCTACGAGTGCTTTCTACCCAGAAAAAAAGTAAAAATCAATTTAGTATTAATGATTTGAATATTTATCTAATTTACAATGTCGCCAGTTGTTAAGTCTGGTAAATGAATTTAATGACTGTTTTCCTCACAATACAAATCAGTTAGGTGAAACAGATGTACTACGCATGTTTGTTCATTTAAGCAGTCATACACCTGTGATCTGCCCTTCTATCGTCCTTATCGACTTTCCTTTGACGGACAAAAAGTTGTAAGGAATATCAATATCGTACAGGACTTGCTTGAGAATGAAGTAATTCGAGAATCGGAGTCGCCTTACGCTAGTCCAAGCCTGTTAATAAAAAAAAAACAGAAGAAAGAAAGAGGGTTTTGTATTTCGTACAATTTTTTAAATCAATTCAGTGCAAAGGGCTTTCGGCCTAGGCCATCATCAGTGCAACTTGCAAGTAGGAGAGAAAATTTCTTCGGCTCATTTTTGTAACTCTAAGAATAATATTTTAACTATTGAAAATCTGTGAAGAAAACTGGAAAGTTAGAAAGTTCCTCTATTTACATTGAAAACGAAGTACATGGACATTACAACATTTTAAAATTCCTTAATATATTATTATCACAAATTATTTAAATATCACATTATGCAAGAGTTGTCTTTGGTTAGTTAGATGATTTTTCTTAAAAAGTCTTTTAAAAAAATATGAGCACTCGACCTTCTCACTGTGTGCTAACCTGGGATCATCATAGGGTGCATGGTTGTTGACGAATAGCCAAAACCGCATTGACTGTTGAATATGAAATTGATTTTGATGGAATTATAAGTTAATAGTCTATTCAGAATGTTAATTGGTTAATAAATTGTCTATTTGGAAAATAAAAATAAAAAGTTTGTTAATTATTGATTGTTGATTTAATTTAAAAGGCGTCGATGTAGAGGAATCAAGTTGACCTGAGTGTTCAGACAAGAGAAATTGTCCTGAAGCTTTCTCCCAATCTCGAGGTCCTTCATGAAATCCAACCGGTTGAAATTTTTGGAAGTTATGTTGTGGAAAATTTTTGAATTTGATCGTGGGCTGCAATTGCGTTTGCAGCCTCTGAGGTGTTCGCCAAAGGCTGAGGTGGACTTCGTAAGATGTTCCTGAATGCGTACTTTGAGTGGTCTGCAAGTGCGGCCAATATAGATGCTGTTGCATGAGTTGCAATTTAATTTATATATTCCACTTTTGGTGGGATGGTCTAGTTTATCTATCGAATTTACAAGGTGTAAATGTAAACTGTTATCTTTGGTCCTGTATGAAATTTTAATATTTTTGAAACTTTGGCCAAGGGCTTGAAGGACTTTAGTGTTCGTATCTGAATTCAAAAAGGGTAGTGCTACATATCTATTGGTAGGATTGTTAATGATAGGGCAGATTGCTTCCTTGAGCTTCCTATCTTTAGTTTTAACTATAATGTCAATGATTTTAGGGTCATAATGGTTGTTTTATGCTATTTGTTTGAGAATCTTAATTTCATTGTTTTAATCTTCCTTTGAATGGGAAATGTTAAGGAGTCTGTTGACGTAACAATGGAAAGCTGCAAATTTATGTTATTGTGGGTGATTGGAGTGATCAGAGATAGCATGATTGGTCTGTGTAGGTTTCCTATACATCGAGAAGTTTAGCTGCTTTATGTGATCTCTTAAAATGGAGATATCCAAGAAGTTGATTTTATTATTATTCTCAATTTCCAAGGTGAACGAAATGTTTGGATGTATTTGCTCTACGGACTCCCAAAGATCCATAAAATTGACATTCCAAATAGACCGTCCAATTAGGTGGTAATGAAGAAAGTTTTTCTCTTACTTGCAGGTTGCAGATTGCACTGATGATAGCCTAGGCCGAAAGCGCTCTGCACTGAATTGATTTAATAGCTTGCACGAAATACAAAACCCTCTTTCTTTTTTCTACATTTCCTTACGCGCACACAGCCTCACACTTCAAAAATAAAAACGGCGAAACGCGCATGTGTGTTGATTTCCGTGCATTAAACAGGGTAACAGTCAAAGACAGATTTCCTTTGCCTCGAGTTGATGAGTTTCTTAAAAAACTGCCAATATTTTACTAGCCTAGACCTTGCTAGTGGATACCATCAAATACAAATGGAAGAAGCTTCTATTCCAAAAACGGCCTTTATAACACCAGATGGCAACTATGAATATTTGAGGGTTCCTTTTGGTCTTTGTAATGCTCCTGCGGTTTTCCAGAGAACTATTGATAAAGTGTTAGGACCTCTTCGCTATGGCAAAGCTTTATCCTATATGGACAATGTCCAACAGTTTTTCATGGAAAAAGTGGAATACTTGGATCACGAAGTCAGCAGAGATGGAGTACAGCCAGGCCTCAAGAAGACAGAAACCGTAAGCAAGTTTTAATTGTAATGCCGTGTACAGACCGAATTTCCAACGCTAGCCAACGGCACATGTGAACTATGTTGGAACGCGTTGGCTTTGGTGTGTACGGCGGTCGCGAATCGAGACTGATATCCTTTCCAATGCTTTTCAGTTCCAACGCCAACGACTGCACATGTGCCATAGGCGTTGGTCTACGTTGAAAATTCGGTCTGTACGCGGCTTAAGGCAGCTCTTGGGAGTGACAAGTTACTCTCGGAAGTATGTACCACCATCGTCACCAAAAGTATCTGGGACAAAAATAATTCATATTAATTTCCTGGACTAATTCTACCATCATTCATTTCAATCCATTTAATTCATAATTTGACAAATATTTGACACTAAAAATCATATAATAGTACAAGAGCTAATATGATGCTGTCCCAGTTACTTTTGGTGATGATGGTACATGGTTTCGCTACGATCACAAAACCGTTGACAGTGCTCACAGAAAAAGACACTGATTTTGAGCAGAGAGATGACCAACGTGCAGCATTTGAAGCCCTGGAAGAAAAGTTGGTCACTCGACCACTGTTAGCAATTTATGATCCTGAGTTGATAACTGAAGTCCATATGGATGCATCAAAGTTAGGCATCGGTAGCATACTATTGCAAAAACAGCAAGCAGCAAGACGGACAAGTTAAACCAGTTATGTATTACTCTAAGCAGACTTCCAAAGAAGAACAACGCTATTATTCATACGAGCTAGACACGATTGCTGTTGTTTTTACACTAAAGGCATTTAGAGGTTACCTAATAGGTATATGTTTAAAGTTAGTTAGCGACTGCAATGCCATTAGAACAACATTGACTAAAAGAGATTTAGTTTCAAGAATTGGCAGTTGATGGTGTAACGTTTTCAATTTCTTGGCTAATAAGCAACCTTGTCATTAGAATCTTATAAGGACAGAGTATCACCATCTCTGCAAATTCAATTGATAAATAATCTGAGGTTATGACAAATTGTTGTTTACTTCTTTTGATTTTTCATTTCGATCATGTCATTGAACAGCTGATTTGTCTAGGCGTTTTCTTAGACCTGTTCTACTTTTTGATATATGTTCTATTAGGCAATTCAAACCACGTGACATTCAAGATGGCGTGGCGGCCACACGTGGGCCAAAAAACACAAAAAAATATCTAGTTTCTGCCGGAATTAATAGTTCAGATACCTAAGTCAACAAATATTTTATTAAATAATGAAAATCAAAATTGTAAGCAAAACTGTATGCAAAATAATTTAAAATACGCATAAAAACATATCCAAAACAAACTTGCTTGGCCGCCGCGCCCCATTGAATTTTCCGTTTTGACAGATGGATTGAATTGCCTAATAGGCATTTTTCAATATTCACCAGTCATTTTTACACAACCAAACCTTCAGTTCGTACTTTTGGGGTGAAACTGAACACGTCCTTTTCTAAATTTTCATCAATATCAAAATTAGAAGTTTGACAAATGGCAGCTTTCTTCGGAAATCGAGAAGGGAAAATCTTCCCCTTTTGATCTGCGACCTCACGCTGAGTAGTCGTCCGGTCTCGGGCCTCGGCCCTGAATTATTTTTTTGGGGCGAGACTTTTTGGAATTTTGCGCCAGGGAGCTCAAGTTTTAGACTAATCTCTTGTTGATAATTGTCTAGAGTCGTCCCTTGGTCATTTTGGATTCTGTTTCGGACTGTTGCGAGCAGCATTTGGAAGTTTAAGGCTTCACCTTTGGCTTAGAGTATCCCTCAATTTGAGGGTCCTACTCCTACTCCTAGGCTATGGCTAGACAATCTTAGGCTATAGCTAGACAGTCTCAGGTTATAGTTGGACAATCCTAGTGCTAGGCTGTATTTAGAGAGATTCTAGTCTGGATCTGGATTGCTCTCAGTTGGGGCTTTGGTAGCCATTCTCCAGCAACTCTCTTGGTACCACTATGACAGAACCATGTAGAGTTCTACGTATAATGGATACAACGTGGATAGAGCTCCTATAGAACTCACTTACCATACCTTAGTCTATCTATAGTGAGACCAAACCTGTAGATAACCTCACTTTGGAAATTTCTGGATTTTCACATACATTTCACTTGTATACATGTAAGTTGCACTTTTACTATTTAGGCAAATTATATATAAATCATCTGACACCGAATTACGTCAGTACGTGCCCCTTAAATAAAATTCTAGAATTTTACCCTGAGGTTGCCCAAACAATAACTTTCACCTTTCTGGTGTTTAATTTGCCTGTTGGTAAAGTGTAACCCCTACTGTGTTTTTATTATCACTCACAAGTGTAAATACCAAACAGTTTTAGTCATGTTTATTTTAAATTCATATATTCATTATTTACATTCTTATTTTTTTATAATCAAATATTTATAATTTGGTACAAGCATTAATCTATACATTTTTTTCATAACCTCCTGGCTATCCCTATATATTGTTATTATTTTTAATAAAGAAGCCAGATACATTTTTGTACCTAATTAGTTGTTTTATTGATAAGCTCTCCAATTGTACAGGTTTTGTTATAACATCAATAAGTAATCTTCCTAGTTAAGTCACAATTAACTTGGTGGCACCCAAAGGTAAGATGTATACAAGGAACCCATAGACCCATGGCCTCCGAACTGAAGCTGACTAGCCGTAGCAGTATAATTAGTCAATTGCCAAAATAAGTACGTTATAATGGATCAGTATAAAGGAATATACATTTGAAGTTGAATATCGCCCAGGTCAAAGAATGCAGCACGCAGACGCACTGAGCCAAATCTAGTAGAAGGTGTTATCGAAAACTCGCCGACTTTATCAAATAATCTTGTGAACACGAATCATGAAGATTGGGGTTTGAATGCCCAGCTAACTGACGAAAGGTGCAATTATCTGATAGAAATACTCAAAAGAGATCCCTTCGAAGAGAAGAGCATACACAAAGACTTTTGTCTAATGAATGGAGTGACTCTACAAGAATCTTCCTAATGGGAAAAGATGGGTTATTCCTAAGGCAGCACGAAGGCAAGTAGAGATGCAGTTCCATGATGGTAGTGGGCATCTGCCGTTCGACAAAACGATTTCAGCTCTGACAAAATATACTGGTTCTCATGAATGCGAAAGTATATCGAGAACTATATCACCATCAGTTGCTTATCATGCTTATACAACAAGGAACCGGGAGATAAATAGATGGGTTACATGCATCCAATAGAAAAGGTACCCGAGCCTTTTGATACCCTAGATATTGATCTTTTAGGTACGTTCGTGATTTCAAAAAAGAAAACTCCCATTTAATCGTCATAGTGGACTCCTTCACAAAGTATGTGTTTATGAAAGCGTGCCATCTACTAAAAAAAGAACCCTGATTTGTGAACGAAGTGATAGAAAGCTTTGGTATGCCTAAAACCAGAAAACCGGTAGGGCAAGACGAAGTATACACGAAAGTTTTAAAACTTCTAAAGAACGAAGATTCGTTAAATATGCTGGTCAAACTATTCAACTTGATTTATCGCAGTGGTAAAATTCCAGTTGACTAAATGAAATCAACCTTTGTTACACTGCCTAAAAAGCACTCAGCACAGAAGTGTAGTGATTACGGTTTAATCAGCCTAATGAGTCATATGCTGAAAATATTTTTGAAGATTATCTATAAAAGAATATACGGAAAGTGCGAATCGTTCATGGGAGACACACAGTTTGGATTTCGTGGAGGGTTTGATACTAGAGAGGCTTTATCTGGTGTTCAGGTCTTGGTTCAACGTTCTAGGGATGTGTCGCTGCCAGTATATGCATGTTTCATAGATTATGAGAAGGCTTTTGATCGAGTCCAGGACGAAAAGCTCATAGAATATCTTAAAGAAGTTGGTCTAGATGATCGAGACCTAAATATAATTGCCAACCTATACTGGAACCAGAAAGCTGAGATAAAGGTTGATGGCGAATTATTAGAAGATGTTCGAATACGGAAAGGTGTTTGCCAGGGTTGCATAGGTATTGTCTCCACTGTTGTTTAATATCTACAGTGATAAAATCATAAAGAACGCACTGCACAACTGCAAAGACGGCTTGACTATAAATGGCATAGAAATCAACAACCTAAGATATGCCGATAACACAGTTATTATCGCAGATACACTGGAAGGTCTGCAGGAGCTTCTAAATAAAGTTAAAGGCGAAAGCTCGCAATTTGGACTTAAATGTGGAAAAAACAAAATGGATGGTTATAGCTAAAGAAAGGAACATTAGAGGCGTATTAGAAGTCAATGGCCAACAAGTCGAACGCATTAATTCTTACAAATACCTGGGTTGTCAGCTTAATGAAAACTGGGACAACATGCAAGAGGTGCGAGCAAGAATCGAACAGGCCAGATCGTCCTTTGTAAGAATGAAGTCAGTGTTGTGTAGTCGCGATCTTAATAGCACTCTCCGAATTCGTGTGCTTCGTTGTTATGTGTTTAGCATTTTATATTACGGTGTAGAGACATAAACTGGTGCCATGAGCAAAAAATTCGAAACATTTGAAATGTGGTGCTATCGTAGAATGCTTAGAATATTTTGGATGGACAGAGTACGTAACGCGGATGTTTTTTTTTTTTTTACGGATATGCGCACTCGCAAGGAAATGTCCTATTACGCTCGAGAAGCGGCAAGTGCGCGGAAATGTCGGTGTATGTTGGTCTTGAAACGGTTCAGGTTGTAACCTGCAGGAAAAACCGTCGCAGGGAGTTTATTCCACAGCGATGCTGTTCTCCAGAGATATGAATTCTGATATAATGAGGTTCTTGGTGCCTCTAGTTTGACAGTAAATTCATGGTTACCGTCTGTTTGACGGGTTCGCCTGGTAGGTGCTACTCTCGGTGGAATCATACGTGCCAACTCTTCAGAGCATTTTCCGTGATAGTACCTGTAGAAGAGAGATAAATCGCCCACAGATCTGCGATGTTCGAGACCATCCAAGTTACGAGTAAGTGCGGGGTCATTGATCAGCTTGATAGCTCGTTTTTGCACGGTATTCAAAAGCATTAAGGTATGTTTGGGTGCTGCACTCCATATATGTGAGCAGTACTCCATAGTTGGTCGAATCTGGGCTTTGTAGAGTGTCAGCAATTGGCTTGGTGTGTACAGATGTCTTGTACGAAATAGCACCCCCAGCTTTTGGGACGCCCTTTTAGCAATATCTGACACGTGACTGTGCCAAGACATGTTGGTCTCTGCAGTAACCCCCAAGATGTTCAACTGACTCTGTAATGTGACAGCACTTCCAGATAGCATGATGTTTGGCTCACCGGTGCTGGTCTTTTTTGAAAACAGAGCTGCTTGGGTTTTCTGCGCGTTGAACTGTACAAGGTTTTTGTTACCCCTGTCCTCTATTATCTCCAGGTCGTTATTTATCTGCGATATTTGAGTTAGTCTAAGATGATGGAATTCACGTGCGGAAAGACCTGTGGGTGGTATGAGTGAGGAGACTACATTGCCATCATCTGCAAAGCAATAAAGTGGATTTACTGTTTTATCTATGAGGTCATTTATGTAAATCAGAAAAAGAGTTGGCTAAAGGATTGCTCCCTGTGGCACACCAGCATTTATTTGGTAAGAGTTGGAGTTCTGGCCATCCAGTGCAACATAAATGGATCTGTCCTTTAGGTAACTTTCAAACCAAGTGCAAAGTTTCGGCGATAATCCCATTGCTTTGAGCTTATTGAGCAGATTTTCATGCCAAACTTTGTCGAATGCTTTAGATATATCTAAGGCAATTGTTCTTGTTTCACCCCGCAACTCAATCGCTTTTTGCCATAAGTGAGTGACGTATGTAAGTAAATCGCCAGTTGACCTATATTTTCGAAATCCGTATTGCTTATCGTTGATAATTTTGTACTTTTCCAAGTACTTGGTTAGGTGATTGTTCACAACTCTTTCCATTACTTTTGATATCACCGGAAGTAGAGCAATTGGTCTATAGTTTAACGGATCTGTCTTTTTTCCTTTCTTTGGAATGGGTTGTACTGCGGCAGACTTCCATGATGATGGATATACTCCTTGCCTGTAAGACAAATTGAATAATTTTGCGAAAGTTGGGGTGAGTTCGTTGGCGCAATTTTTGAGTACTATTGCGGGAATGCCATCCGGACCCATTGCTTTGTTTGTATCTAGCTTTTTAAGGGATTTTCGTATTTCTCTGTGACAAAAGGGTACCTCTGGCATACTATGGGAAACCCTTTCAATGAACGGTGGAGTTTTTTCGTTTGGCACTGTTAGGTTGGAGTTGGAGGAAAACATTTGGGCCAGCATATTGGCTTTTTCCTCTGATGTTGTGGCTAAGCGATTATTTTTATCTGTAAGTGGTGGTATGGATGACTTGGTGAAGTTAGATCCAACAGCTTTTGCAAGAGACCAAAAGGACCTAGAACTACTTGGACAATTCAGCAACCTGTTTTTTATTCTTTGATTGTATGTTTCTTTAGCGGAGTCAATAGTAATTTTCCAACTATTTCTGGCTTCTATAAATTCTGTGTGGTTTTGAGCGGTTTGTTGTCGTTTCCAAAGGTTATTTGCTCTATGTTTTTTCTGTACAGCCGTTTGACACTGGCTGTTGAACCAAGGTTTTGCATTAGCTCTACGTTTAGTTGTATGTGGGATATATGCATCCATTCCAGATAAGATTACTTGTGTTATTTCATTACAGCAAATAGTGGGATCAGCTGTTTTAAAGCAAACCTCTTGCCATGGAAAATCCAGGTAAAACTGTTTTAGGTCATTCCATTTTGCCGATTTATAGTGCCACATTTTACGAGGAAGTGGTTGTTGGCTTGGTGGGATGAGCATTTCGCACTTTGTTATTATAAGTTTATGATCGGACGAACCAAGTGGAGCATCTACTTGAATTGTGTACGAGTCAGGATTTGTGGTTAGGAACAAGTCTAAAATGTTTAAATGTTTTTCTTAGAATAGATAAGGAGCTAAGTTTTATTCACCATCAACAAACGTAAACTTGAATATTTTGGACACATTGTAAGAAATGACAAATATGAACTCCTTAAACTGATGATAGAGGAAAAATTGAAGGAAAAAGAGGTCCAGGCCGTAGACGAATATCTTGGCTAAAAAATCTGAGATAATGGTATGGTGTTAGCACAACTACACTTTTCAGAAAAGCAGTTGACAAGGTGTAAACCTTGTCAATTTGCGCTGATGATAGCCAATGTTCGAAGAGAACATGGTTCTTGAAGAAGAAGGTGTGCCCAGGCGAATAATAACAGACAGAGGAAGTTGCTGCAAGGCCAAACAATTCAAGGAATATTGTCACAATTTAAATATAAAACACGCACCTACTCTACAGCAACGCCGAGAGCGAACGGTCAGGTAGAACGCTACAACCGTACGATATTGAGCCAGCTCACTGCTAGCACTGATGAGGAAGAAAAGTGGGACATCGATTTCCAAAATCTGATGGGGTCTGAATTCAACGAATAATTTTTCTACAGGAAAATCCCCCTATGAACTACGCCTTGGTTACGTACCAAGACGTGTGGCAAATGCTCTGTGGAAGCAGTTGATGCCAGGAATTTACAACAGCTTAGAGAAAAAGCTAAAGTGAATATCGCCAAAAACCACGCCGAACGAAAGGCTCGATTTGACGCACGTCGATGCAATGGTCGAACATTTGAAGAAGGTAACCAAGTTCTTGTAAAAACATAAATTGAAGGTAATCATGGTCAAAGCAAAAAATTATTGCCTAAATATAGCGGCCCATACGTGATTACTAGAGTCTTAGACCATGACCGTTACCTAATAAAGGATTTAATGGGGTCTACAAGATCTCAAAAGAAATCCAAAGAGGTAGGTATCCGATATTGGAGTGAATGAGTACCCAAGGTTCTGTTAGTAAGACAGTAGAGGTTTTAAAATAACTATAAGTACCTACTGTCAATTTTAAATTTCTACTTATTTGTTTTATTATTATCTAGCCTATAGTTTAAGCAATTAGGAACACTAACACAAAAGTCAGTTATCGTACAGGGTGGTCCAAATTGGACACTTTCTTATGGAAACACCCTTTATTCTTAGAGATAAAAAAAAATATTTTTTTTTTGAAAAAATTATTAGATTAACAAAGTCGGATGACATAAAAAGATGAACTTAACATTTTTTAAAATTCTCTGTTGCAAAAGATGAGATTTCACCAAAATAATGAAATTCAAAAGAAGAAATAAATGTGAAAACTAAATACATCAACAATGAAAAACCTAAACATAAGAATTTCTCCAAAACAATATACAATGAAAAAGAAATTGTTAAAAATATTTCCAAATCATCCAGCAACGGAGAAATTACTTATTTTTTTCTGTTCTGTTGACAAATTTAATATTAACAAACAAAATTCCATATTTATCGTACACAAAATTTTATTTTCATTTTATTCCTCCCTGAAAGTAGCTGTTGCTTTTCCGTTATCAACGACAAGTTAGATAATACGGAAGTGAAGCTGGAAAAGTGTGTTTCCTTTTCTTATCGTTCGGTGGCCTGCGGATATTTTCTTTTCGCAATTGCCCCCTTGTGATGTATTATGATGGATAAAAATAGAGTTTTGGTAGGATCATAATATTAGTCTTGATAATGTCTGAAGATAATGAT
The DNA here is from genome assembly GCA_917834065.1 of Ceutorhynchus assimilis. Taxonomy (NCBI): domain Eukaryota; kingdom Metazoa; phylum Arthropoda; class Insecta; order Coleoptera; family Curculionidae; genus Ceutorhynchus; species Ceutorhynchus assimilis. Next base: position 2,468,994 of record OU892285.1, on the reverse strand, counting down.
ATGTTACAAAGTATCTAATTAAATTATATTTCAAAATTTTGATTCTCGGAATTGTTATTATGTGTGAACCGTTTTCTTGTAGAGCTTTTATCTCTATAATCCAGCATCCAAGGAATCGTGAAAAATCGCCATTATCATTTCGCTTAATTTTTTTTGTTCAATTCATGTAGGAGAGCATTCATACAAAAATAACGACAAAACAAATAACAAAATTTATTAGATATACGTATTCATAAAACTAATACGTGCCTCGAATAAGAAGTTGTGACATTTCAAATAATATTAATTATTGGCATTACAAAGTGTTTAACTTCTCGACTTTGCACTAAATTTACTCAAAAAAACTATTAATTTTTAAATGCCAAAGTTGAAACCTTAAAAGCGCTTTATCTAGAAAGCGACCCCACGAGCTTTTTAAAATTTCAAAACAATTTTAGGACTGACGAATTTTTAAAAAGCTCGCTTCACGCGAAAAATCCCCCGTCAGACGGAATTCCCTGATGCCCTAATGGAGAATTACGAGTGATATGGAAGTGTGTTTGATGCATTTTCGTTTTTTCGGGCCGGTGAAGTTAAAAAAGTGAAAGTTTCGAGGTGTACTGTATTGTAATGTGCTGAAGGCCAAAGGGTACAAGGAATATACACGTATTCTGATTTCAGATTTACGTGTGCCAAGTTCTCTGAGTTGTAAATTATACATATTTCTTCCTGATTTGCTATTTGAAATTCATATAAATACCAATTCAGGTTTTTTTTTTTATAAAACTAATAGAATGATTATTTTAAAGTACCCCACGTAGCACTTATCCGAAAAATTCGTTTAATAAAAGACATCCCGGATCCCGCCGTCTCGGTCATCTTCGTGTTTTCCAATAACCATCACGTCTATTATTTTATCATTTCCAAAGGCGCATCCCGTCTTTAATGGCCTCAAATAAATTCATGATGCACAAAACGACGAAGCGAATTCGGTCTTGGTTCTTGATTGTGTTATAAATCAGTCTAATAGAATTAGATTCTTCAAAATAAAAAAGCAAATAAGATTAAAGTTAGTGTCAAACACTTGAAAACTAAGACATTCTAAATTTTTTGGAGCAATCGACTTTTTTTGTTACTAATTCATACATTATAATCAAATATTCCTTGTCAAAATAACATTAAATTTATTGCCATTAACAGAACCGTTTAATTAAAATAATGCTGTACGTAACAGATCGGTTATTTTTAACGCTAAAATAATTTATTTGCATTTTAATACAAATAAATTGGATATTTAATCGTGAAAGTAATTTATTTTGTGCGTTCGATTGAAACGCATTTTATAAAATGTCATATCCAATTAAATTATGCAGATGAAATGGTAAAAAAAACCTATAGAATGAAAAGCTTTATCCGAAATAATGTGAGTTGACAGAAAAGGTTTAGTACCTATGATACTTTCAATATAGTGGACTGCATTAATGGTTAATTGAATAATAAAATAGTAGACTTTTAATTTTAATTAATTGTATTTCTACAATATATTTGTAAATTTCATCAAAAACATAATTATATTGCTACATGCAAAAAAAAGGCGAAAAAGTGAAGTAAGAAGTAAAAGTCATTTTTTTGACATGATAAATGTCAAAACGGTCGACAGACTGTTAGGCGTTTTCGAATCTCCGTAATGGTGAACCGAACCGACCGAACCAAACCGAATTTGTCCATAACTCCCGCCTTGACAGGTTGAATAACCTTCAAAAATAATATTTTGAGTAAGCTTTAAGTTCTGTTCGCTTGAGAAAAGTTTAAATTGTCAATTGTGATCATCTTGTTGAAATGTTACGACATTGATTTTAACACAATTATTCTATGAACACAATCACCGCACTTCAAGTCTCAAAAACTAGCGCTTGCTAGTGGTAATGGATAAATTTTTGATACACCACGTTTAAAGACTCCATGCATAGTTTTTATTGTAGCCACGCGCACAACTTGATCGCTGCCAGGGTGGATCTCCAGGACTCTTCCCAACTGCCATTTACATGGTGGAAGATTGTCGTTCCTCACAACAACCAAATCGTTGACTTCAATGCTACCGGTTGAACTTTTCCATTTGTTTTTTCGTTGAAGCTGGCTTAAATAGAGTTTCGACCATTGCTTCCAAAATCCATGGATCAATTGCTGGATGAGTTGGAATCTTGACAATTGGTTTATTTTGATACTCTCTTCAAAATATGGATCGGGTACCGTGTTCATTGATCGTCCAATCAAAAAATGGGATGGAGACAAGGGTTCATAATCGTTGGGGTCGGAGGAAATAGCGTAGAGAGGCCGAGAATTTAAAGTAGCTTCTACCTGCACTAAAAATGTTACAAATTCCTCGTACGTTAAAACAGTTTCCCCGATAACGCGTGATAAATGAAATTTTACCCCTTTTATGTTGCTTTCCCACAAACCGCCAAAGTTGGGTGTGTTGGGTGGGATGAAATGCCAATTGATACCTTGATTCGCGAGAGAACTTACTATCAAATCATGAGAGTTCTTGAGACATTGGTAAAGTTCTTTAAGTTCCCTTTGTGCGCCCACAAAATTTGAACCATTATCTGAATAAATTTCAGTCGGTTTTCCCCTCCTTGACACAAACCTGCGCAAGCCCGCTAAAAAGGCTTCGGTGGTGAGGGAACTAATTAATTCTAAGTGTACACATTTGGTGGCAAAACATATAAATAGGCAAATGTATGCTTTGTATGTCTTGCTACCGCGACCCTTTCTGTCTTTGAGTATAACTGGACCTGCATAATCTAATCCAGTGATCGAAAATATTGGTGAAACATTTACGCGAGGTTCTGGCAAATCCGCCATGATCATATTCACGGGTTTGGGTTTAAATCTAAAACACCTAATACAATTCTTAACAGTGTCTTTTGCTAACGACATTCCATGAATGACCCAAAATTGTTGTCTCACACTGGCTAACAGAAGCTGTGGACCAGCGTGCTGTAACTGTTTGTGCTCAAAAACAAATATTAATTTGGAAAAGGTGTGCTTTTTGTCAAGTAAAAGTGGATGTTTTCCTTCATAACCCAAAGAAGACTTCTTGAGGCGTCCCCTCACCCGCAATAGATTGGTTTTATCCAAAAATGGTGTAAGTGACAGCAACCTGTTACTGGAAGGTAGAGGTTTTTGGTTTTTCAATAAGGAAATCTCGCTAGAAAAACATTCTTCTTGTGCCAATTTAACCAAAAATAGCTTAGCATCATAATACTCTATACTAGAAATAGGACCGACAGTAAAACTTGCACCCTTTGAACCTATTTTTGATCTCATAATGGCAGTAAATCGATGACAATATGCTATTACTCTAATGAGTTTGTCTAACTTGGAAATTCTTTTAAAAATATCACACAAATCGTTTTGTGTTGATGAAATTGAAGCAAGCACTTTTGTATTTTTCTTAATTTCAGGAATCTCCGAAATTGTTGGTAAATCACGAAATTTGGGTTTTTCAAATTCGGTGGACAAAAAAGAAGGTCCTTGGAACCACAAATCGCATTTCTTTAATTGATCTGGCATAATACCCCTAGTGCCATGATCCGCTGGGTTGTCTGAGGTATGAACATAATTCCAGTTTTCTATGCTTGATAATCTTTGTATTTCCGCGACTCTGTTGCCGACAAAAACTTGCAAATTACTTGGACTATTATGCAACCAATGCAAAGCAATTTGCGAATCACACCAGTAAAATGAATTGAATTTAAATGTGACAGAATCTTTTACAGGTTTCATTAAATGGACCAAAAGTAAACAACCACATAGTTCCAATCTTGGAACTGTTAGAATTTTGATGGGTGCCACTTTGGTTTTAGCGCAGAGCATCTTCACGCTAATGTTACCAAGAGAATCTATGCATCTGACATATATAACTGCACAATATGCATGTATCGACGCATCACTGAATCCGTGCAGCTCAATGGAAACTGGGTTACTAACTAGTGCAAAACGAGGTATCTGTACATGGTTCAAGCATTCAAGCTTTGAATGAAAAACTCTCCATTTTTCACATAATTCTGCAGGAACTTCTGAGTCCCAATCAAGCTTCAACGACCACAAGCTTTGGATCATAATTTTTGCCAAAATTGTACAGCAACTAGCTAATCCTAAGGGATCATAAAGTTTTGCAATTGAGGACAACATTAATCGTTTGGTTAAAACATTTGGAAAATCAACGACTTCCACACTAAAACTAAAAACATCAGATTTGCTAAACCATTTCACTCCTAAAGTTTTTATGAAGGATTGATCACCCAAATCTAAAACTTGTAGAGAATCGGAATCATCTCTGAAGTGGTCAAGGATTGCTTTGCTATTCGAAGACCACTTTCGTAAATTGAAAGAAGCGGAACCCAAAATTTTGGAAATCTGATCACATGTCCTAACAGCTGTGTCCTCGTCAGAAAAACTACTAATTAGGTCATCCACATACATGTCCCTAAGAATAACCTCACATGCATCTGGGTAATCGTTCTGGAAGTCATAGCCCAACTGCTTAATGCATCGCATAGCCAAGTATGCTGAACTTGCGCAGCCATACGTTAAAGTCAACAATTTATAGGTCAAAATAGTATCAGAGCAATTGTCGCGCCACATGATTTTCTGAAAGGGTGTGTCATCTGAATGCGAAAGAACGCAACGATACATTTTGCTTATATCTGAGGCCACTGCTATTTTGTTTTCTCTAAATCTTAATAAAATACTTATGATGTCGTTTTGGATGGCTGGACCAGCGTATTGTATTCCATTCAATGATTTACCATTTTTTGTCGGTGCCGAGCCATCAAAAACTACTCTAAGACGAGTTGTTAAACTATCATTACGTATAACACCGTGGTGTGGTAAAAAATAGGACTTTTCCAAATCTGAGATGCTGTCTAGAGACATATGACCCAAATCGCTATATTCATGAATAAATTTCGAATAGCTTTCCTTTAATTCAATATTCTTACGAAATCTGGACTCTAAATTTAAAAATCGCTTAATTGCTAATGACTTTGATTCACCTAAACAAGAAGGATTTTCTCTCCACGGAATCTTCACTATAAATTGACCATTGGCTGCCCTACTCGTAGAACCTTTAAAGTAATTTTCACAAATTTCATCTTCCTCGGAGCGCACAACCACCTGCTTTGGTTCTTCAATAGACCAAAACCTTTGTAACTCGTCATTACTTAAATTGTTTTCAACAGCAATATTGTTTGCCAAAAAAAGACATTGCATGCTTTGTTGTGTTTTGCTAATAGCGGAAGAAGAAACATTACCAGCCACGATATAGCCAAAAACTGTGTTTTGTAGAATGGGTGCATTTTTTTCAATAGAAATTCGCCCTTCACAAAGAATGTTCCAAAACGAATTGGCTCCAATCAGCATATCAACAGGCCCACTGATATTATAGGAAGGATCAGCAAGACAAATACTTTCCGGGATTATCCAGGAAGTAGTATCAAAACTAAAGTCTGGCAAATTGCCTGTAATTTTTTCGACCACAAAACACTGAATTGATGAGGAGAAATCTGAACAAGTTGAGCCAATTTCAACTTGACATTTTTTATTTAAACAGGACGAAGTGCCGTTAAGTCCAGTAACATTAATTTTTTTCGTCAATACTTCTAAACCTAATTTTTGGCAAAATTGTTCTGTAATATAGCACGACTGACTTGCAGAGTCCAACACGACTCTAGCTTTCAATCTATTTCCACTTTTATCAAACACATAAATGACTGCTGTGGATAATAGGACATAATTTTTGTTCGATTTGGTTGCTAGATTAATAGAGTTGCTTGAAGAGCTACCAGAATTATTACTCAAATTAGTATTAATTGAATCTTTTAATTTTGAATCCATCATAAAAAGATTTTGAGTAACTTGCTTTGAATTTTCATTCATGTTACTTGAATTGTTATTTTCCACGTTACTAGCAGTATTTGTTTGTACATTATTTTTGTTAAAATGTAATAGAGTACTATGTTTTAATTTACAAATTTTACAACCATAGAGCCGGCAAGTTTTAACTGAATGCCCTGTGCACAAGCAATTGAGGCATAGGCTTAATCTTTTTACTTGCTCGTAACGTTCTGAAATAGATAAGCTCAGAAAACTTTCACATGAATAGATTAAGTGATTGCCTTTACAAAAATTGCAAGATTGAGTGCTTGAGCTTGATTTATTTGCAATTAAAACCTTTGTACTATATTTGCCTTTGGCCTCATTTTTATCACTGATTGGTTTTGAACATTCATTTAGCTCCAGAACCTGCAAATAATTGGCACGGTTTTTCAAGAATTCAAAAAAATCGGTTAATTCTGGTGCTGTTCTACTAGAGTTTGATTTTTCCCACTCCCTGGCTGTAGTTTTATCTAATTTGGTTGTAATTAAATAGATAATAACCGCGTCCCAGTGCGCAACTGGTAACCCTAGTGTCTTCAAGGCCAATAAATGTTTATTTACTGTGTCCATCAATTCCCTAATGTTTTTTGCAGATTCTTTTGCCAAGTTTCCCAAATTAAATAGCACTTTCATGTGATTGTTTATTAACATTCTTGGATTGTCGTATCGATTGCACAATGTTTTCCATGCATTTAAATAGTTACTTGCACAAAACTCTAAACTTTTTATAACTTATAATGCTTCGCCAGTTAGACTCAGTCTTAAATAATGGTATCGCTCAATATCACTCAAGTTTCTTTGAATTCTATCCACTTTAAATAGTCACCATCAAATGTGGGTAGCTTCAAAGATGGTAAGTTAACCTGTGTCTGTGGAGCAGCAGAGGATTGTTGAATTGCTTGATTGTTTAATTGATTAAATGAAATAGAGTTTGTATCTTCAACTTGCTTATGAAGCTTTAATAGCCTTTTTGCTGCAGACATATGCTGAGTAAAAATTTTTTTCTAAGTTTTCACGTTTTTTATACTCGATTTGCACAGCATTGTCATCACAACTGATCTCTATTTCATCTTGTACTTCCTCAAACTCTGGAATAACCTTTGACAATATGCGCTCATAAGAATATTCTAATTCTGATAACTGTGTTTCCTCAAGAGTGCCCTCATCCGAAGCCTTTAAAACATTTATTAAGCTATCACCAAAGGTTTTTAACTTTTGCTCTATTATAGAGCGTTTTCTCTCTAATTGCTTTAGCATGACCGACTTAGTGCTTTTTGGAGGCATAGTTGTAAAAAATAGCAAGAAATAGAACTAGTTAAGTATTAATAATTGAACACAAACATCAAACAATTGCTATTAATCTGTGGAAACTTATCAAAATACCTATCTTATATTTAAAATTGCAAACAAAGGTTGTAACATACTTTATTTTATAGCAAATTTACTGAAAATTGACTTTAATAGTGATAGAATAGAAAAAGCGGACAGCTCAAAATTGCGAATAATCTAAGGGCTGTCAACAATTTACCGAAATTGCCAAATTTGTGTGCACACAAGGGTATTTGTTTAAATTGAAAAAACTAGCAAATCAAGACACAAACCGTTCATGTGCACCGAGCCGCACACCCTCCTTTAGCGTTTTTACACAAAGCTACAAAGCCCTGATTCAAAGAAATAAATAATAGTCGACAAGCACTTTAATCTCTCGTACCTAATGAAAGGAACCTTGCAAGGTAGGAGCTGGATTCTCTGATAATGGTAAAAGTTACACTAATAGGATAATAATTGAACGATCTTACTCTGCTTGATCCATTTCTTCTTCAAAATAGCCAAATTCGACCAATGTGTAGGTACTTTTTTACTGTGAGGTTAGAGAACGCCAACCTAAATTGCACATTATCCGGTGACAGGACCATATGATACTTTCAATATAGTGGACTGCATTAATGGTTAATTGAATAATAAAATAGTAGACTTTTAATTTTAATTAATTGTATTTTTACAATATATTTGTAAATTTCATCAAAAACATAATTATATTGCTACATGCAAAAAAAAGGCGAAAAAGTGAAGTACTTCTTCTTCTTGTTTTTTATGGCTTTGCTACTAGGCAATTGCCAGCTCCATTCAGTAGTGACCACGGTTTGCCTGGCTCTAAGCCATTCCGAGACCACCTAGTTCGCTAATACTTTAAGCTGGGCCCAATATTATAGATTCTTTTTTTTTTTTTTTATGCTGCTAGTAAACTTAACTGAGTGAGGTTAGAATTAGTATAAACATCACAACATGGGTAGAATGGATTCACATGTAAGACATAACACGATGGGATTTCTGGAAAGGAACAAAACTGTTTTCAATGGAACTTTACAATTTAATTTTATTATAGTTTAGAAAGTGAATCAATAGCCTTTCCACTCCATTGAAGGGGTTTGACAATATTGAGTAAATAGATATAGGAGGACAAAACTTCATAGAAACAAACTTCATATACAGGTCCAGGTTATCAATTTTGGTGATTGGACATTCAAAAAAGATATGATTAAGGTCTTCTATTTGGCCACATTCACACAGAGGGCTCTCTTTCATGTTAATTTTATGCATAAATTCACCCGTTAAACAATGTCCTGTCCGCATTCTGATTATTGTAGTAATATGTCTTCTAGTCAAGAAAGGTGAAGCAGAGAACCATTTTTTATTGGGGAACGAATTTGACACTTTAGTGTATTGAAATTTTTTTGTATTTACTAGTATCGCCCAATTACTTTTAAATTGTTTCATTAAAACATCTTTAATGTGGTTATGGACTTCGGTTGCATCTAGTGCCATCTTTTTGGGTACGGTTAAAATTCTTCCTATATTAGCAAGAGTGTCTGCTTCCGTATTGCCGGGTATATCCGAGTGGCCGGGTATCCACGCCACCCTGATATCATACCCGTTACTATTTGCCATTAATATTAACCGTTTCGTTCTCAGTGACCAGTAATCCGCTTTAGCGATATGGGAATTGCCATTAATTTTTTGAATGGCGCTTTTAGAATCAGAAAATATTATTGCTTTTTCTATTTTCTTTTTAAGTATGGTTACCACAGCTTCATGGATTGCTACCACTTCAGCCTTACAGATACTTAGTAAATCGTGTAATCTGCAAGAGAATTTGTACTTTAATTGAGGAATGGATATACCAAATCCTACTCGATCATCTTTCTTAGATGCGTCCGAATATACCAATGTAAATTCCTCCCTGAACTCCTCTATGGCCGCATAAAATTTTTCTTTAATCATCGCTTCGCTTTTATCAATCCTACAGTCTACAATTTTTAAGGGACGGAACAAATTCTTATAATCCACTTCATAACATGGAAGGTTAGGGCCTTTATAAATTGTCGGAAGGTGTGGTAAAAAATATTGTAAGATTTCTACCGTATATGGTACTTTTGAATACACAAATGCACCCTGTCTGAGTATTAAGGATCTACGATTATCCAACAATATCCCTATTATAGGGTTTTTTTCAATACTTATAATTTTAGTTAAGAAATTAAGTGTCAAAAATTTCCTCCTTTGTTCTAAATCATACATAGAGGCTTCCGCCAACAAGGCAGCTCTAGGGGTAGACCTCATACAGCCCAGGCATATGCGTAGTCCCTCATAAAATATCATATCCAGTTTATTAATAGATGATTTGCTCACTGGCTTAAGTAAAATTGAACCGAAGTCCAGATGCGACACCACCATCGCCTGAAATACCATTAACAGAGTTGTGGGGTCTGCACCCCACCACACCCTACAAATGGCTTTCAGGATGTTCAAAGCCTTTCTCGCTTTATAGGTCATGTTTTCTATATGAATATTCCATCGGAGATGTTTATGGAAATGTATTCCCAAATACTTCACAGAATCCTTGTATGCAATTTTGTGATTGTTTACAAAAATATCAGGAGGCACAATTTTTCTTTTTGCTTTGGTGAACCATATTGACTCGCACTTGTTTAGAGCCAACGACAAATTATTTTCCCTGAGATATTCATCTACCCTTTCCAATGCCCTTCCAATTTTATTAGCCATGTTAATAATGTTGGAGCCCCTATAAAACAACACTAAGTCATCTGCATAGCCAATTATGTTGACACCACCTAGGTCCAGCTTGAAGAGGTCCGCAGTATAAATATTAAACAGAATGGTGCTCAACGGGGATCCCTGGGGCAGTCCTGATGTTGCTACCACAGGGTCGAGAAAGGTACCATTGTCGCCTCTGATATATAATAATCTATTTCTCATTATTTTATGTATGAGATTGTTTATTTCTATAGGGACACTCGCGTCCTGCAATTTATTGTAAAGCTTGTATAAGTTGACATTGTCGTAGGCAGATTTGATGTCTAGAAATACCGCTAGGACAGAATCTGATGAGGAAAAAGAGTTAAAAATATAGGAGGAAAGGTACACCACATTATCATAAATGCCTTTACCCTTACGGAGCCCAGTTGCTCATTAGAAAAAAAAAGTTGTCTTTCTAGAAACCAATCCAAGCGGTTTTTAATCATTATCTCTAGGGTTTTACATCCACAAGATGCTAATACAATGGGTCTGTAATTCTCGGGTAAAGAAGGATCCCTTTTTGGCTTAGGGAAGGCTACAATATTATATTTTTTCCATGCAGTAGGAATCATTGCGTTCCCCAACAAAAAACTGTTATAGCAATTGACCAAAATCTGCTTTGCCTTATACGGCAAATGTTTTAACATCGCATATGCTATATCGTCCATCCCTCTGGCCGACATATTTTTGAACTGAAGAGCAAACTCCAGTTCGCCTATGCTAAAGAGATTAATATTAGAATTTATGTTTGGAGACAACATTTGAAAAGTCGGATCAATATCAATTTTTACCATTTTTCCAAGAATGTCTTTTTTCAGATTATCATTAACCATGACTTCTCTAGCGTTATTATTAGATTTATTTGAAAATTTTTTAATTTTGTTCCAAACATAAGTTACATTAGATTCTCTATTTATTGAATGACAAAATATTATGAATTTTTCTTTCTTTTTACTATTTAATTTTCTTTTGGTCAATGCCACAACTCTTTTGACTTCAATGTAATTATTTAATGTTGGGTACCTATTAAAATAATTTATTGTGCTTTTTCTTTCCTCTATCCACTCTGTACATTCTTCGTCCCACCAAGGGTTCCCTGCAATTCCTGTAATTCCACATCTTTTTTTGGGAATGGATTCTTGAGCCGCTAAATCAGCGATATTGATAAGGTCATTATAATTCTGAATATTTTCATTCAAATTTAATTGTGTTGACATATTATCGTAAAAAAGTTGCCAATCGGCTTTTTTAAAATTCCTGAGATAATAGGAGCTTTTGAAAGAATTTTTCCAGGAGGAGCTGTTTGATTGATAGAGCAGGGATGTGGGGTAGTGGTCACTATTTCCACAATCATTGATACGCTTCCATGAGGATTTGAGAGCTAATTGACTGCTGACAATTGTCAAATCTACTGCACTTATTTTGTTATTCGTTTTTTGTATCAAGGTATTTATTCCGTCATTCATAATTATCAGGTCGTTCTTCAAAATAAAATCATTAATAACATGCCCTCCTTTATTAGCAGGAGAATTGTCCCATAGTGGGTGGTGAGAATTGAGATCTCCCATAATAATTATTTTCTGATCTGCAATGTCTTCAATCATGGAGTCCAAAAAATTCACCTCAAACGACAAATGAGTATTACAGTAAATGTTAATTAGATTTAAATCACCTATCTTAATATTTATATATTGAATAGAGTCAGATAAAAATTTCTTGTTTATAGTATAAATTATGTTATTCCTAACACAAGCCACTCCGCCATATCCATCAGGCCTGTCTTGTCTAATAATATTAAATGCCTTTAAAGTAAGTTTTTGATTGTTTTTCAACCAAGTTTCATTAAGAAATATTATATCTGGCATTTCTTCGCCTATCAGGTTGACCAAATTATCTCTATTTGCATACACGCTTCGAATATTCCACTGAATTATTTTTAAATTGGTTTTATAAACCATTTTAGCAAATTTATTATAAAATTTCAATACAAAAGGTCCCTGATTAGGTCATTCTATTACCGGTTAATCTGAATCCGTGCCTCGATCCAAGTCCATATAGTAACCCGGATCTGCAGAGTTCAGAATATTTCTACAAATGTTTTTATTGAAGTTTGTAGTAGTCTTTAGAAAATTTAAGATAAAATTCATATCATAATTAGAAGGTTGTGATGTCTGTGAAAATGCACTAGTTGAAGGCTTGTTTGTGAAATTTCTATCTTCGGAATTTTGTGATTCAGTTACATTAAAGGTTGCGGAATTTTTCCCTTGGCTTGAATTTGGGAATAAAAGCATTTCATCATGTGCTTTACGATCATAACCTCGTTCATTACTTTTTTGGATTAATCTTTTTTTATTTGGGTCTGCAGACACCGTTTGTTGAAAAGATCTCTTTATTGGACCATTTTTAAAAGATTGTGATCGCCGCTGAGATGGTTCTATTATTGAATTTGAAAGTTTTTGAGAAAAATTTAAATTCGAGTTGTTATTTTTAATGACAGGGAAATCGCTTGGATTATAAATAAAATCACCTTTAGTAATATATGTTTTGCTGCATTTTTCGTTAGCTTCGAAAAAAGTTAGGTTCTCAAAAGCCATCAGTTCTTTAATATTTTTTTGACGGGTGTATTCAGGACATTGTTTGAAGGTTGATTTATGCGCCTCTTTGCAGAAGAAGCAACATGTTTCGCATGTTTCTTCCCTACTGTCTTCCGAATGTTTCTCACCTGAACAGTTAAAACACTTTTCTTTCCCTTTACAATTATTTCTAGTATGCCCATAACGTAAACACCGAAAACATTGGGTGACGGGTGGAACATAAATTGTTATTGGAAATTCTAAATAATATAATTTTATTTCTCTTGGGATTCTTACCCCCTGAAAAGTGAATAAAACAGTTCCCGTTGGTTCATATACGATACTATTATCTTTATTAACTATTCTTCTATTTAGCCTTCTAACATTTAAAATTTTTATATTATTATTAGCGTGAGCTGATTTTAGAATTTCTTCTTCAGAAATGTCAGTGTCAACTCTCCTGGCAATTCCCTTAGAAGTGACAAAATTATAAGGAATGTAAATATTATATCCTTTATCTAAAAGTTTTTTATTGTTCGTAAATGCATTAGCTGCGTTCAAGGTTACAAATTGAATAGAAATTCTATTTAAACCTTTATTGGCAATTTTAACTACATCAGTTAAATTTAAGTTAAAAATATCTCTAGCAATTTTGATATTATTAGATTTACCTATGTTAAAGCCTACCTTATCAGTTGATTCAAGATAAACAAAAAAAGGGCCTTTGTCCCCAGGCATGTAAAGAATCCTGTTTTTATGTTGTCCGTCCTCGTCTATCTTATTAATTCTAGCATTTGTGTTTTCACAAGATTTTTCTAAATTTTCATATTCAGGGAATTCTCGATCCCCCATGATACTGTCTAGGGGGGGTTCGCCCCCCCCCCCCCCAGAGTCACCCATTTTATTAAACCCCCCTAAGGATAGTTAATTTTAAAACTACAAGCCAAGTACAATAAATGAAGCAATTTTAACGGAAATTTGTTAAATTGTAATGTTCCACTTACCCACCAGTTCAAATGGAACCCCTAAACTTATCACAACGCGTGTTTGTCAGGAAAAAAAAAAAACCCGTAAACTCTCAGATTGACGTAAGCCAAAATCAAAATCGACCTCTTTGGTGAACGGTCAAGCAGCGAGTCAAAAGTGAAGTAAGAAGTAAAACTCATTTTTTTGACATGACAAATGTCAAAACGGTCGACAGACTGTTAGGCGTTTTCGAATCTCCGTAATGGTGAACCGAACCGACCGAACCAAACCGAATTTGTCCAACCTATCTATCAAACCGTCTCACTTTCTGAAAGATTTTTGAATTTTTCAATGTGACGATTTCATAATAATTACTACGTAGAGGTTTAATTCAGAAAATTATTTTCAGTTCTGGTGAGGTTTCATTCAGTTACTCTTCAGCCAATCAAAAACCAGCACTTAAGTCACTTAGGGCGGGTATTATAAAACTACTTTGAGAGTTAACTTGAAGTTAACTTCTAAAATTACATGTAATTCAAAAAGTTAACTTCAAGTTAACTGTCAAAGCAGTTTTATAATACCCGCCCTTACAAATCTAGAATAAAGTCAGCAAACACAAAGATTGCCTTCTACAAAGACGATTGTGTCTGTTGTTATGACGATTCAGATATTAATTTGAAATTTTCTGAGAATCTATTTGTGGTAAAAGACTACAAATTTGACAAATTTCGCCTTTTAGGAATTAGTGAATAAATAAAGAATAAATCATAGTGTATAGTGTATTTAAACAAAAAAATTCTGACAACTTTACGAAAAACATGAACCTATTCCTACATCTACCTATAATTGCACAAAATAACAAATATATTAATCATTCCGTAGCAGTGAGCGGTCCGGTAGAGGCCGGACACTTTTTTCGATTGCAGGTTGTAATGACCCCAAAACATCGCGATGCTCAGCAGTTTTTCGGTATCGAATAATATTTTATTTTCTCCCTGAATATTTATCGCCCACAGCAAAAACAATCCGCCGATATGCAATTTTTTTAATTCGCATATATTGTTCGTCGATTTTTAACTGATACTTGCGGTATGAGGAGCGAGGGGGTGTTTCATATGGCAAAAACAGGTGTGACGTCAGGTAACTATTGGCGTTCTAATGTGGGGAGCCACCAGCTCACATTCCGTCCGAGTATCAGATTAAAATCGACGGACAATACTATCATCACCTCAAATTTCCATTTCTTGGTTTGGTAAAAGGATCATATAGGCAGAAACTAAGACATGTGATACCTATTTCTATATTCTGAGCTGGAAGTCCAGGTAAAGAGCTTTATACTCCTTACAAGAGAATGCTTGGAGAAAATAATGAGCCTTGCTGAAATACAGTTAGTTATCTTGAAAATGCAAAAACATTCGAAAAAAAAGTTTTATTTTTATTGAAAAATATATAAATGAAAAAAAGTTTTCTCAATTTTTGTCATTAAGTAAACCAATACTTTATTCCCCATCTGTAAGGGAGAATCCAGAGACATAGACTTTGCAATCAATCAAGTTTTTTTCCGAACGTTTGTGACTTTCTTTACTTTACTTTTGTGTTGTAGGACTTCTGGTTCGAACAGATACAAACTTTAGTTTGGAGCAATAAAAATAGCAGAGGGTGAGTATTTTTTTGTGCAATTATATAAGATAAGGTGATATAGTCCAGGAGGTGGCGCCAAAAACATGCAAGAGTTTTCGCAAGGCGGATATTTTCAAAATAGGTCCAACTTTAGTGCTAGAATGCTAGTGTACAGTCAGCACTCACAGTTCCGGGACAGCTGGCTCTGGGACGCGGGCAAAGTTGTAATTTTAAGAAGCATCTAAACTGTTTTCTCAAAGCTCAAAATTTATAGAAATTTTGCACATTATCTGTTTGAAGGTCACAGATAACGTATGTAAATCGTCAGACGTCTAGTTCGTTGCAAAAAGGGGGTCAGACGTCCTCAAAGTTTTTATTTTATGGCATTTTCTTCAAATATATTTGTCAAATACCTGCAAAAATATATTTTGACAGGACACCGAAGAAAATGCCATAAAATAAAAACTCAGTTATTTCGGCAGCCAATCAAGGGCGCCGACTACGTGGGTGCTCGGGGGCTCCAGCACCCACGAGACGTAAACAGTGGGTGCGAAGCACCCACGAGCATAGACATAAAAACTGATAATCCTCTCTAGTTCCTGGAAAACTGGTTAATTTTGTACCTCGGGTTCCTGAAATCTGGTTACCCAAATGTCAAAATAGTTACCGGCCATCGGATGTCAGTTCTGTTAGTTTTATCTGTAACTTCTGTCAATTATGTTTTATTTCCATATTTGCGTTCCCCAAAGTAACCGGAATTTTCAGTAAGCATTTGTTGACCGATTCGGTTACTTTAGCTCTGTTCCAGCAGACATGAAAACCTTTCTAGAACGGTAATTTCCAGTCGATCAATCCATTTATCAATTAGGAAAAACGTTCAACTTATTGAAAAATAGGTGGGCAACTGAAAATTATTGGTTCTGGAACGGTTCTCATGTCTGTTGGAACAGAGCTAATGGTTTACGTTTGGTTATATTTGGACCATAGCCTTATATAGGTTATGTTCCGATATCAACTCTGTCAGTACTGAATTTACTGGACGCCGTTCCGATATTATTTTCAGTACACTGGATTCAGTCGATTCAGTACTGAATCACCACAAGAGTACCCTGTTGAAATTGGAACGGCAAATGACAGTAAAATCAGCACAGTAAATCCAGTACTGCCAGTTGATATCGGAACATGGTAGTACTTTGTTTAGAAGAAGAAGAAGATGAAGAAATCAGAAATCTTTTATGGAGACAGCGTAAAACGCAGATTTTCGGTACATGCTGCTTGGAAAAGAATATCTGCAGGAGAGTTTTCCACACTTTACAGTAGAGTGTTTTCACAGCTATCAGACCAATAGCCACCTTTACCACGTAAAAACCCCCCTCCAGCACAGCCATCATACCACTACCCACCTCCACTGTACCCCCTTCCGTGAAGCTCCTACCCTGAGGAGGCACTTTTTACCCACCTGCACTGTAAACCCTCTTCCGTAAAACCCTCACTGATCTGAAAAATAAATGGATAAACAATCATACGGCTTGATTGGCAAAATTTGTGCGAAAATTTGGGGTCAATATTCTATGAACAGTTGTGCAACGGAACAGCCTAACGCCTGCGCAGTGTCTTATCTTTCGAAAAACTGTTCTAAATTTTGAAATTCCTTCATTTTCATTGGCAAGATTTTGTGCACGCACAGTACATGTATCTACTGCGCACGCTCACAGCTGCCCCAGTCAGTTGTTTTTGTTTAGATTATGACCTCGTAAATTAGCAGCATTACAAGCGTTCTTTGTTTATCCATTTATTTTTGAGATCAGTGAAAGCCCTCCATTAATCTATTTTCAAAAGGCTCTTACTCTGAGATGGCACTTTATTATATCCCTTCACTTTCTTGAAAACTAAAGAATATTTAACCAATTCTTCCATTTGTATTCAAATTCGTCAATTTTGGGGTTGGCCCGGGTCAAATCCCCAAAATTTCAGCTCAAAAGCGCCGCCGATCTAGAGATTTTCCCACGGTATCGAAAAACTTCCCAGGCTCAAGTGCCCCCGACTATCAGACCAATACCCACCTCTACTACGTAAGTGGTCCACCAGATTCACAAGCAAAATGTTATTATTGCAATAAAATTAATCTCATGGAGTTTAGAACACTATTGACGAATACAAATGCAGGAATTGTTGAAATATTCTTTAGTTTTCAAGAAAGTGAAGGGATATGAAAAGAGGTACCTCTTCAGAGTAGAAGCTTTTTGACGTAGTGGAGGGGGGTATTGCTCTGATAGCTGTGAGGTGGGTATTGGCAGAGCTGAGCAGTAGCCCTACCAAGTAGTTAAGCTACTAGCTTAGCTACTTTTTTGGTAGCTAATAACTTATTCAAGCTATTTTGAAAAAAAAGTAGCTTGTAGCTGTAGCTTTTGGTAATGTGTTTCAAGTATTCATAAGCTACTGTGAAAAGTAGCTAGCTACTAAAACAAGCTACTTAAGCTACTTTTGGTAGATAGTTAATAGTTATTTAGGTATTAATGGCGGAAAGTGTCATTTACCGCCCGAGGGTGTGGTCAACGATACTTAACGCCCAAAATACTTATTTTAACCGTACGTTTAGTTACGTTTACGTAGTTACGTTTTATGCGCAGCGGACTCTTCTAGTTCAAAAATGAAATAACTATACCTATAATAAAATGGCATCCATTCGACATTGTTTTCAAAAATAAACAGTTTTCCTCTTATAAAGGCACGTTTCCACCAACCTATCGCCCGCGTTTGAATTTACCGCTCGATAAAAGTAACTTTATGCTTTAATTGCTCAAGCTACAATTATCATTTTCCGGAAAATTCTTATCCTGCCTTGCTCAGACTAGTTTCTAGTTATCTCTGTAGGTAGGTACCTATGTTTTATGTGTCCTACTTTATGCCCGCATTCGCAGATCACTGTGATCAAAGTGAACCTAATAAATTAATGTCCAGTGGTTTTTGACAAAAATATGAATACTACTTCTTAGAGAAAGTTAATATGTTATTTTCGTATGATGATATTATGAAATTAAATTAGGTAAGGCATGTACATTGATAAAAGTAGCTTAAATAGTAGCTTTCACTAATTCAAAATGTAGTTAAGTTACTAATAGCTTAGCTACTTTTTCAAAGAGGTAGTTGAGCTACTAGGTAACTTAGCTACTTACAATAAAAAGTAGCTTGTAGCTTGTAGCTAGCTACTTTTTCCAAGTAGCTTGCCCAGCTCTGGGTATTGGTAATAAACAGGTGCATTAATTTTATTGCAATAATAAATATTTTGCTTGTGAATCTGCTAGTCTGATAGCTGGGGGCACTTGAGCCTAGGAAGTTTTTCGATACCGTGGGAAAATCTCTAGATCGACGGCGCCTTTTGAAAATAGATTAATGGAGGGCTATGATGGCTATGCTGGAGGGGGGCTTTTACGTGGTAGAAGTGGGTATTGTTCTGATAGCTGTGAAAACACTCTACTCTTTACCCTTATAGCCGTCACACACACTGAACAAGCTGTTACAGGAGGAATTATCAAAATAATGCGCGCCACCCCCAAGAGTTGAGCTGCAAGTGGCTGCAAGTTCTTGATCTAATCGCGCTAGTGTTCTATGTTATTGGTAAAATGATTGTCATCGTCACGCCATGCCGCACACGCGTACGGTTACTATTGGTGAATTGGTGGTGATTCTTCGCGCGGAATACCGCGCGGGTGCATTTTCGCGCCTCTCATGTTAAATTATAAAATAGCTCAGCCGAAATAAAAGTAATTTTTTTTCTATATTCTAAGAGTAAGAATTTTATGAAATGCAGGACATTTGGTGTCCTGCGGTTAACTCCGGCAGGACGCAGGACACAAGACCCTGAATCCAGGACATCCTGCGAAATCCAGGACGCCTGGCAACCCTAGTAATAAGAGACATGTGAAAACTTGACAAGAATTAAAATTAGTTTCTAATAGAATGATAATTTACTTCTTAAGCAAAGGTAGAGTTTTATTAACACTAATATTATTCAATTTGTTAACGAGTCAGTGGTAAATCAATTCAGCTAGTCAGGACTTTGATCACTTATAGAAGTTTTCTTGAAACTTACTCAAAACTCTTCCAGCCGTTCTTAACTTGATGCACAAAACTGTGCCTAATACTTGATTACGAATATATAAAGGCCGAATTAGTTAGTAGTTTTTAAGTTTAAGATTGGCTATGATACGTTTTAGATAGTATTTATTGTAAGTGTTGTAAAGAGTCGAGTTGTTCCAGTTAATTGGTGAAGTTATTAGTGTCAGAGAGTATAGTAGCGCGGAATGAATTATAGTTGTGGTAATTGGACTTTCATTTTGGAATAAAAGTACCCAAGATTTCTGTCACGCAAGCCAGAGCCGTGACATTGGTGTGAGAAGTGAGATATAACTCGAGGACTGCACAGTAAAATCCGATTGCAGGATAGCGCAGATACTAGTGAGTAGGTATTGTGGTTTGGACACTAAGTGAATACTGACTGGGACAGTTGGTCAGTGTGAGCAGTGATAATCAGTAAAAAAAGACAACCGATTTTTGTAAATCACCCTGGAAGTGACTGTATATCCTGTTCATAATCCGATGTCCACAGGTGCAGGTAAATTTATCACCTTTCCCTATCAAATAGCATTGAAAGGTGATTTTACCTGTACCTACCTGTGGACATCGGATTGTGAACGGATAATATATCCGATTTTGACTATGATAGTGAATTTTCAAGTAAGTTCTAAAAAATTCTTTTTGGAAACTAGAGGAAATATCGAATTGTGGCCTATCAAGTATCAAGCGACATTTTGTGAAACCGAAATTCGATACAGTGGGCACAACAATAACAATGTGGGACACATTGATGCAGACTTTGAAGAAATCATGGAAACACCTCGGTCCAGATAGACTTCAAGAAGTCGCAGATTTCATCTTGAAAGAAAAAGACGTATTTGTGATGGATAATCAAACCAGACGGACCAGTTTAATTCAACACAAAATTGATACTGTTGGATTGGCACACCCAATTAGACAACAACTTCGACGTATGCCATATTGATAAAATTGATAATTCAGAAGGACATTATTGAAGAGTCTCAATAGTCAATGGTCTGCGGTAATAGTATTGCTTACAAAAAAAGATGGAAGTCTTAGATTTTGTGTGGACTACTGTAAGCTTAATGACGTCACCAAGAAGGACAGCTTCCCTCTCCCGAGGATAGACGATACATTAAGAACTCTATCGGGCTCCAAATAGTTTTCCACTTTGGATCTTGAGAGTGGATACTGGCAAGTGGCAATACACAAAGATGACAAAGAGAAAACTGCCTTCAGTACCGGAAGCGGGTTATATCAGTTTAACGTAATACCTTTCGGATTGTGTAATGCTCCAGCTACGTTTGAGCGACTGATGGATCTTGTTTTGCGAAGCCTTACATGGAGAACTTGCCTGGTATATTTAGATGATGTCATGAGCATGGGAATTTGGTTCCAATAGCATCTCAATAACCTGAAAGAAGTTTTTGACCGCTCTCAGAATGCCAACTTAAAACTCAATCCGAATAAGTGTTTTTTATGAATGTTGAATAAATCAATAGCCTTAGAACCATGAGCTTCAACCAGATCGAAGAACTGTGTCCTTACCAAATTTACATTTTTATCATAAAATATCACTGAAAAAGCACATTGTTTTTTGACAGAAATATCGGTGGTTTCATCCATTATCAGTGAAAAGAAAAATCCTGGTTCAGTTAATTTATTATGCAAATCTGTAAGAAAATTATCGCCTAAACTATTACATATAATGGCAGTGGCTTTGCTTCTTTTTAAACTGAGTTGTTGCGCAATTTTTGAATCCGGAAAGATATTTTTTAAAAGTGGGGACAAAGAATCCATTAACAAAAAAGGTAGGTTCTTCGTAGCAAAAAGCGCACATAATTTTATTTCGGCAATTTTCACGGCAACCTCTTCTCTCTTAGCTACATAGAGATCTGTGATTTTTGTGCTTGTTGATACTTTTTGCCAATTTAATTTGTGTTTTGCACTACAGGAATGTTTTATTAAGACAGTTTTGTGCGCTACTACATCAATATTGCATACTTTACAGAAGGCGAAATTCCCTTGACTGGCTGGTTTTGAAGATTTTTCTAACCAACCCTTGAACTTAGGAATGTTCAGCCAGGAACTTACAAACCCGCTTTTTCTTTTTCTTTTCCTAGGATTCTGTGATGTATTCTTAGTTTTTCTGTCTGAATGTGTAGCCTAAAATTAATTAACTGATTATTATTCATATAATATTTGTTTATGAAAAGTAAAATATCTTAAATAGAAAATAGTTACATACATTATTATTATCATCTTCGCTGCTTTCCTCTATTGTACAGGATGTCGAGGGCTCCAAATGCTCCAATTCTTCAACAACGTCAGGTTCAGTAATATCATCATCATCAGTTTGAATTGTCGAAGTAGGAGCAATACTGTAGCCAACCTCTAGATTATTACTTGCATTATCATTGGAATTTGATACATTATTTTCGATCACAGATGGATTTGGATTTGGTTTTTGTTGTTTCTTTTCCTTAAAATACAACAATTATAAAATAGAAATATAGGTACCTATTCAAGCTACAACAAATAATTGTCATATTAACAATTATTGTTACTTGCTAACTTTTCCTATTGCTGCCAGAATTGAAAACAGGAATAAGAAATTAACTACCTTTTCTTTCTCTTTATAGCCAGCAAGCCATTTGTCCATTTTTCTTATGTCTTTGTTGCAGCACTAATGCTGCAAACTGCGACACTTTAAGCTCTTACTCACAAATCACATAGGTATCACAAATTAGATTTTACATTTTAGAAATTTATTATTTTGAATTTGAAGACCACGAAGACCAAGCTCAGCTTAGAGGTTATAAACTAAGCAACGGTTGCTTAGCAACCGTTTTTTTTTTAAACGCTGATACGATTATTCGATCAGTATAGCAGTTTGTATTCTATCTTTTTCTAATGAACACGATAGAACAAAGACAAAAAACACCAGCTGACAGATGATCGAATCAATGCCCTCTAGTAGTGGTTCTGGCTTCTGGCACCGATCCCAACGGAACAGAAACCAGCGCCGATGTTGCCAAATGCAAAATTATCATTTTCCATGCAAAATTACCATTTTCCTTACGTTTTTAAATTTAATTGATCGATCGGATGAATTATCCGTTTTTTATCCGATTTTTGACTGGGTGAGACAATTATCCGCAACCATGGTAAATTATCCGCAAATCGGATAATTATCCGCCAATTGGCAACACTGCCTTTGTGGCATCTGTCTTTCATGGCTACATTTTTTTGGCAGATATGGCAATGTGTGCGCATTCCAGTTTTTGATTATAGTTCATTGGTCCAAAATATATGAAATCAATTGACCTTTTGTTTGGACGCCATATTGCGGTGCGCGA
Source organism: Ceutorhynchus assimilis (assembly GCA_917834065.1). Lineage (NCBI taxonomy): Eukaryota > Metazoa > Arthropoda > Insecta > Coleoptera > Curculionidae > Ceutorhynchus > Ceutorhynchus assimilis. The sequence continues at coordinate 2,446,358 of OU892285.1, read as the reverse complement.
ACATAGTTGCCAAAAGTAGAAAAAAAAAATACTAGTGTACTGTCAACATTAAAAACAAAAGTTACTGTATAAATTACATTTAAAATTTAAATTTGCCGCCTATCTCAGGTCCGTGAAGTTTGCCCCTAAAGTATTAATTTTTTTTTGGAAAAATATGTTTTTTGTTAGTGCTTCGTTAGTGCTTCTTAGTGCTTCAATTGTTTTCGTTAGTGCTTTTTCTGTTTTCTGTAAATCGATTTTTTTGTAATTTCAAGGTCAGCCCTGACAATCTGTCAAAATGAACGAAATTTGTTACTATATTTTAGTGCTTCGTTAGTGCTTCTTAGTGCTTCAATTGTTTTCGTTAGTGCTTTTTTCGTTTTCTGTATATCGATTTTTTTGTAGTTTCAAGGTCAGCCCTGACAATCTGTCAAAATGAACGAAATGTGTTACTATGTTTTAGTGCTTCGTTAGTGCTTCAAATAGTTTCGAAAGTGCTTTTCTTATTTCTTAGATATTTTAGATTTTCACTTCAAGGTCAGCCCCCAAAAGTTTTCCGAATTACTCAATTTTGGTGTCAATTTTTAGTGCTTCGTTAGTGCTTCTCAGTGCTTCAAACAGTTGCATTCGAGAATATTTCCTTTTTGAGATATTTAACTTTAAATTTTCAAGGTCAGCCCTCAAATTATATGGGATTGAGTTAAATCTAGAGTCATTTTTTTGCGCATCGTTAGTGCTTTTTAGTGCTTTATAAAGTTTTCCTAATGCTCTTTCCGTAAGCCATGAAAGACAGATGCCACAAGGGGGAATGTTGTTTTTTTCTGTTGCTCGCTGACATATGAAGTTTTCGAAAGTTTTGTCATATTTACCTTCACAGGTTTCATCAATTGACTTTTTGTTCGGACGCCATATTGCGGTGCGCGAATATAGTTGCCAAAAGAAAAAAACAAAAATTACTAGCGGGCTGACAACATTAAAATTTAAAAACCAAAGTAACTAAATGATTGATCATAGCTATCCTTTTTGTTTGTTTACTTTCTCCCTCTGATTGATGAAAGTAAATAGGTAGATATTTTATTATTTCTATTCTGCCCAATACAAGCTAAAATTGATGGCTTTTTTTTTCAAAAACATTCATAATAGGCGGAAAATTCAAATTTAAATGTAATTTATTCAGTAACTTTTGTTTTTAATGTTGACAGTACGCTGCTAATTTTTTTTTTTCTACTTTTGGCAACTATGTTCGCGCACCGCAATATGGTGTCCAAACAAAAGGTCAATTGGAATACGTGTTGGAAGCAATTTTCGCCATTCAACATAATGAGTGTGACAAAAACAGGTATCCCCTCCGCAACAGCGGCACTAGGCTTCAGGTTCGTCAATATGTGTACGCATTCCAGTTTTTGGTTATAGTTCATTGGACTTTACTGACTTTGCCGTTCGTTTATTTAAAAAGTGTACTCGGTGCAGCCTCATTCGCGTTCGTTTATTAAAATTTCTGGCACTTTTATACAGCGTTCAACTGCTCCGTTCGCTCGCTGGTCACGTGACTACGGCTCCGCTCAGCACGCTCTGCTCTTTGAGCTAAATACCGAACGCAAGGTATGGAGGAAAGGGGAGGGGCACTCTCTATCTCTCTTTTATAGTGATTTAGTAAACCGATGTTGGCTTCAGTGGCGTCCCTGTGTTTTTTGTACATTTTGGAACAAGTTTGGGTGGTAATTTTAAAATAAAATCAGAAAACAGAAAAGGCATTAAGAAAACTATCTGAAGCAATGAAAAGCACTAATGATGCGCAAAAAAACTACTCTAGATTTAACTCAATCCAATATGATTTGAGAGCTGACCTTGAAAATTAAAAGTTAAATATCTCAAAAAGGAAGTATTCTAGAATGCAACCGTTTGAAGCACTGAGAAGCACTAATGAAGCACTAAAAACTGACAGCAAAATTGAGTAATTCGGAAAATTTTTGGGGGCTGACCTTAAAGTGAAAATCTAAAATATCTAAGAAATAAGAAAAGCACTTTCGAAACTATTTGAAGCACTAAGAAGCACTAACGAAGCACTAAAATATAGTAACAAATTTCGTTCATTTTGACAGATTGTCAGGGCTGACCTTGAAATTACAAAAAAATCGATTTACAGAAAACGGAAAAAGCACTAACCGAAACAATTGAAGCACTAAGAAGCACCAACGAAGCACTAACAAACAACATATTTTCCCAAAAAAAATTAACACTTTAGGGGCCAACTTCACGGACCTGCCTATCACGAATGTTTTTGAAAAAAAAAGTCATCAATTTTAGCTTGTATTGGGCAGAATAGAAATAATAATATATCTACCTATTTACTTTCATTGTCTTTCATCAATCAGAGAGAGAAAGTAAACAAACAAAAAGGATAGCGAGGAGCAATCATTTAGTTACTTTTGTTTTTAATGTTGACAGCCCGCTAGTAATTTTTGATTTCTTCTTTTGGTAACTATGTTCGCGCACCGCAATATGGCGTCCAAACAAAAGGTCAATTAAAAACAATTAAATATGTTCTTGTGACATTTCAAATATTACAAGGTTCAGTGGGCTTATTGTCACCAACAGGTTCAGTGGGTTGTTTTGCCAAAGAGATGCGTTTTTTCTTTGCCACTTTGGATGCTTCTTCCTAGATGGAGGTTCTGCTACATCAAAATCAGAACTTTCGTCAGAACTTGTAGGCTCATCTGGCGCATATTCTGATTTAGTAGCACTAAACGGATATGACTCTGTTTCACTCATTGGTAAAAAGCATTAACGAACAGGAGCAGCGGAATTGCGTGAAATGCACTTGAAAAAACAGTATAATGAGACTAACGACAACAGGCAGGCAAGAGGTCGGAACAAATCACATTCCGGCGCACTGACCTTGCATTCCACGAAACTCAACAAACACTCACGAACACTTGGTGCAAAAGAGTTGCAGCTTCGACTACGGAGCTGCATCCGTCTTGCGCCAAACAACTGAGGATGCAAAAACATTAATATACGTGTAATTTCCTCATTTATTATTGGATCTGCATCGTTTGTGCACCAGTCGATTCGCCTTTTTTTGTGCATATACCGTAGGTATATTTCAACCCAAAATGAGAGAAAAATGGAGCTGCATCCTTCTTGCAGCAAACTCCTTCCAAGAATGCGATTCCGCTTTAAGAAAATTGAAAGAAGCCTTATGTACAAGCCCAGTGTTGTCATATCCTGATAAAAAAGGCATGTTGATTTTGGACACAGATGCAAGCAACACCAGTATTCACGTACTTTCACAAATCCAAAATTCACAAGTGCATGTCGTAGTAGAGTACTATAGCAAGAGAGCCTTATTAAAGCCGGAACGAAGTTATTGTGTCACCATAAGAGAGTTGCTTGCCATAGTAAAAGCAGTCGACCATTTTTATAAGTATTTCTACGGACGTAAGTTTCTAATTCGAACAAATCACACGGCTCTAAAATGGCTTTTAGAAATGAAAACTTCCGAATGACAGCCTGCTAGATGGATTAAGAAATCGCAGTAAACGTTTTCCAAATTAAACATCGACCTGGAAACCTGCATAAAAATGCTGACGTTCTGGCGATGCAAAAAAGACTGTAAGCATTGTCAAACAATCGACATGCATGAGAAAAACACTGGGCCGGCTGTGAGAAATACGGGTCTGATCGTTGATGATAAATGGACTACCAAGCAAATGAGAGCAGCAGGTCAAGAAGCAGACCAGGACATCGGACAATTTCTATATCTTAAAGAAAATGATGAATGTAGGCCAGAATGGAGAGAAGTGTCGAATGAGAGTTTGATTTACAAGGCGTTGTACGCCCAGTGAAACTCTCTAGCCGTAGAAAATGGTTTACTGGAAAGAATTTAAATAAGTGCCAAAGTAAAATCTACTAAGAGCCAACTGATTATTCCAAAGGACCGAGTAGAGGATGTATTAAAAGAAATACATGACGGAACTTCAGGGGCACATTTTGAAACAAACGAACCCAAGATTTCCGTCACGCAAGCCAGAGCCGTGACAACACTTTGAAAAAACGACTCTATATTTTAAAAAAACACCATCTTGTTATGATGTTAATTAATTTTGCTATGACTTTTGATCAACCCATCAAAGACTTGACTTAAGTTTTCACTCATCTACCGCCTGTACAAAACAAAATAAACATAAACAAGAAGAAATGCCTTTTCTGTACTTTAGAAGTTAAATATAATGGTCATATTGTTGGACAAGATTATATCAAAGCCGATACCGATAAGACATTTGCTATCAGCCATCTTGCTGCATCAAAGAATCTCAAACAAATTGTCGACATTCTTCAGACTTGTTCGTAATTCCGAAGGTTTTGCCAAAGCTCTAAATTACAAATTAACGACTTGAAAAAGCTCAAACTTCTATAGACTTCTGCGCCTCGTCAAACCAATATTTCCATGACATATCTAAATAATTTCATTAATCCCAACTAATGTTAGGGCATTGAGATGGATTATCCAATTTTCAAACTCTTAATGCACCGTTTGCGTTTTTCTGTTGTTTTTCTTTCTGGAGACAAAATTTATGCCTTCAAGATTAAATAAGCTTGCGTGAAATTGAATTTAGAGGACGGATGTCTTTTGACACGAAGAACATTTTTTTTTTCTACTTTGAATTAGAAATTGGATTAGATGCAAATGAAATAAATTTATTGAACCTTTTGTTGCTTATTTATAAAATAACATTGTGATCTTTAGCCGCGATTTTTCCTTCTTTGACGTATAAAATCCTTTATTAAATTTTCCTCTTGCTGACTATGAAAGATGAGATCGAGAAAATGGACATGCACTCATATTTTCATCGTTTTTCGATACAGCACTTTACTGAGAAAACGGAAATGCACTGAGTGGATTATCGTAGACGTACGTTAAATAGAAGTTTGCAAATATCTAGGTCAGCGTGTTGACGTTGGCTAGCGATAAAATTGTATTAAGGTTCCTATATTTTTTTGATCTTGGAAATCAATTATTAATGGCATTTTTTTATTTTGAAGCATATTGAATAATCTTTTTTTTTAAATAGTTCGGAGTGCCAATTAGTAGTAGTAAAATAGGCAATATAAATATTAAACGATTCTTCTAATGAAGTCTATGCCAACTAATTGGATTGTGCCGTTACCGATATTCTTTATTCTGAACAAGACGGTGATTCAGAAAAAGGCAAATACAATGAGCAATCTTCCAATAACAATTACTATTTTCTGATGCCCCCATCAAACGACAAGTGACCAGAAAAAACTTTTTAGAACCAAACTTTGGATATTCGCTGTTCAGACGCAAATACAGATCCAGAATCTGAACAACAGCATGAATCCAAACCTCACTTTTCCAGAACAAGCATTTTTTAACATCCACTCCTCAGCATTAATTCAAAAACCTTTATTATGATTACCGTTCTCGTGGAAAAAAGTACCTTATCGGCCATCAGGCACAACAGCGAAATAAAGTTAGTAAAACAAAGTTCCATTGATTCAAATCAGAAGTCTTTTGATTACCGTTTTATTCAAGTTTGAATTTGAAACCCCTCGTGGTAAATCCTTTTTTTTTAAGTAATGGTTTTTAATGGAATATCTCTATTACTAAGGGGTTTTCCGAGGAGCTGTTTTTTTCGAAGAAACCGTTTCCAACCAACTCACATTTCTAACGATCACCATTGTCGTGGAGCATGGGCATAGAGCTTTTGAAAGTATTTCCTAGAGGAATCAAGTCCCTTACGTGTCGACACCTGAATCTCCACATTTGACGAAGAAAACTGTACTTCTAGCCTTTATCTACCTTGATTCAAGGCTAGAATCTGCAAGTTTCATTTGCAACTTCCCTCGTCAAGTGACAGAAAATGGATGGCTACCGTAGTCTACTTTTTTATTGGAATTGAGGCTTGTATAGAGTTTCATTTATAACTTTTGTTACTTTTTCTTATGAAATCTACTTTATAATCAATGGGGTAGTATACAAGTGATTTTTAACTACTGCATAGTGAAATACTCGACGTATCGTACTATTTAGTGTTATCAGTTGCTTTGTAAAAACCACAATACACTGGAATTATTTTTTTCAAATTTCCTCTTAGCCCCGCCCCTACTTGAAAATAAAAGTTCGTGACGTAGTTAGTTTTTCCAATCTGGCAACACATCACGGTTTTGAGAACGCACAATGTGCACTGACATTGACCGTCAAGAACAAAACGTCAAATTTTAACGCCAAAACAAACCACGACAATGTCACATGTCGTGACATGTCACACGATTCACCTTGCGTTCGGTATTTTGCTCAGAGAACAAGCAGAGCGTGCAAAGCGAAGCCGTAATCAGGCCAGCGAGCGTACAGAGCAGTTAAACGCTGTATCAGAGGGCTCGAAATTTCAATAAACGAACGTGAACGAGCCTGCACCGAGTACACTTTTTGAATAAACGAACGGTTTTTTGCTCGGAGAACTCATCAAAATACCGAACGCACGGTCACACAACACCACCACACGTCGTTGAACTGTTGAAGTCAGCTGTCGTTTTGAAGCATTTTGAGCAGCGTTGCCAGATGGTCAGCGGCTCGAATATGATTGGTCGCCGCTGTGGCGCTAAATTCAAATTACAGTTTGTTTTTCTCTGACTAATTCTATAGACATTATGCTGGAAAATAATTTAGTATACCACTATACCATCACCATTTAGCCTATAGAATAACGTCGAGCAGTTTTTTTACTGATTTTCATGCATAGTATACTACCCCATTAATAAAATTAATTGATTTTTTTTCTGATACGACTTATATTCAGACATTTAAAAATTTAATTTCACATTCTTGACACCGAAGTGACCTTTAAATAATTATTTCTGATTTATCGAATTTATTATAGATTTATCTTCACTTAACTTTCAGTACTGCCATATTTTAAGAATATAGATTTTATTAATCACAATCAATAATCTGAACTGAAGTCAAAGTTTGACAATATGTTCTAAATTTAAAACTATTGAATAAGTACCTACATCGTCAAAAATTGATCAATTTTTCACCTGGGCTCTATAACTTATATATTTGAGGATTTCTATTATTTCCCGTATACCTTCAACATTTAACCGATCCTTTGATTTTATACGGATTTAATTTGGTTTTACTGAATTTATTCTTTAAGCATTTCATTCATTTAATTTTTTTAAAATAAATTTTCTGGAAACTTAAAGCTTCCTTATTTTCATTTCTTGTTCAAGTTAATGATATAGCCAGCGACTGTTAAGGAACTTGTATGGCCATTATATTGATGTACATTGTAATATTATTTTTTTGGAGTTTGATGAATCTGATCGAGGGTTAACCTCCATTTATTAATTTAATTTAAAGTGTTCCACCAACAAAAACTGATATCATCTTTTGAAATTTGATGCTTCATTTTTAACCTGACTGTAAAATATACACTAATTTAATTTGACACTTACTTGATTGTTTTACTAGTTCACCTATGTCAAGATTTGGTTGAGTTGTATGCCTTATTTTTTTCCTTTTCAGAATTATCAATTACCGTTTGCTTATTTGTTTTTTTTTTTGTGTGTTTCTGAATTTTCACACTTCAATATTTCATGTAATTTAATTATTTATTTTTCAAAATTCAGTGTCGCCCTTGCGATTCTGTACTTATTGAACTATTGACCCACCCGTAATAATTATTCGCTTAGCAAACTGAACATATTATGGCTCCTGTTAATATGTTAACAAAAGGGGTTACATCCCATGATATTTGGAATAAATAATGCCTCTTCCAAGTTTCAAAGATTCATGGACAATATTCCCCCTAAAAATCAAGATGAAAGATGCCTAGGTTACATGGAGGATATCACCGTCCACGAACATAATTTAAGGCTAACCGAAGTTTTTAAATAGTGTTTCAGAAAGAAGTAGCTTATCTTGGACATATTACCAATCAGAAGATTGTAAACTAAAAACTGTTAAAAAATAAGTTGCATCCAAAATTTGCCCGCATTGAATAATTCAAAAGATATTAAATCATGTCTAAGATAAGCAACAACAACAAAGCCCCAACAACTCAACCGAAACGCAGCACTCAAACTAAACAGCCTAGGATTATAACCCATACATTATCCGTCATTGAGGCACGTAGAGAGCTCACGATCTCAGGTCTGGATCGATGCAGAACACGATCGGTATAGACAATCAACACGTGAGATTCAAAGACTCTGTCATCAAGATAAGAACTCCTATCTTCAGGAATTAGGCAGGGTGATCCAGGCCCACGATAATACATACCATCCAGGAGACATGTTCCTAAATCTATATATATAAAAATCAATAGGCCTGTTCGCACAGAAATCACCAACCAGTCAGAGCGAATTTCATTGGTTGAAACTAGTTTTCTGACTGTTTCTGACTGTTTCCAACCAATGAGATTCGCTCTGACTGGTTTGTGATTGCTGTGCGAACAGGCCTAATGTTTGCTTGGTATCAGGCTATGCGCTCCTACACCACTTATCCGATTACGATGAAACTTTGGTAGATTGGTATGGTCATCCCTAGGAAGGTTTGTGGATAGGTTACGCATCTCGGAAAAAGAAATTAATTTTGAATTAATTATTAATTAAATTGTAAACAAACTCATTTACATTACATAACAACATAACCCAACTTTTTTTTAACAGCATGAAACAACGTTGCCATATTTCATTTATTTAGGCTTGCCATTCAAACGACGTAACTTTATTATTTTTTGAATTCGAGAACGGCTGGACCGATCTTGAATTCAATACCACGTATCTCTATATAAGCTGAATTCGATTGACCCAGATTAGATCGATTTGGGTTCAATTTAAGTGGACTTCTTCTGATCTAGACCATTTTTTTGTTGATGAGGGTGCACTGATCCAGCCTCAATCGAACACAGTGTGGTTCACTTAAATTGAACCAGATCGATCTAATCCGGTCAATCGAATTCGGCTAAAGAGGGGAGTGCTATAGGCTATTTTTTATCCCGAAAAAAAAGTTCGGTTGCGCGAAACTCTGATATACTGGAATGCTTATAAACAGCCCGGGGCGCTCTGGAACAGCTCTGGAGTGCTTAAAATGCGTCACTGAACTCACTGGCAAGCGACTCTGGTATCGGATAAAAAAAATAAAAAAATTAAATAGAAAATCAACAACAAAATTTGGAAAAAAGTGTATTATTTCAAAATGTATTTTCACGCTGGCAACGCAGCGGGTCATTAGCTAGTGGAAAATAAATCTGTCGGGACTTTAAACCCAAAACTTGGTCAGTTGAGAACGCCGATGGACGAGGTTATTGAGGTACATACATATAATGTAAACCTTTATTCCGATGTTAATATTCAAGCCCCTTTGTTTAATTATGAATGTAAGCCGGATATTCTTTTTTTCGGAATTGGAACATGCCATTAGGAAACTAAAAGCCGGTAAAGCGACAGGGATTGATGCCCTTTCTGCCGAAACCCTGAAGTGCTTGGATGATGACGGCCTACATTTTTCACATCGTACCTATTTGTTGGAAAGTTTAGTCCACCGGTGTCTGGCCAGACGAATAGAGCACTTCAATCTTTGTTCCACCTCATAAAAAGCGATCTCCGGTAAACCCAGACAATTATCTTCTACTCTCATTGATCTCTCATTCCATCAAGGTTATGCTGTATATTCTGCAGTCTCGTTTGGAAGGTTTTGTGGAGTAGCAAATATCTCAAGATCCGGCAGGTTTCGTAAAGGGATTTATTTATTTATTTATTTATAATTTATGATGAGACAGGTACTGGACAAATGGCACGGTGGTCTAACTTTTGGTGGAATCAAGATATCTAATTTAAAGTTTGCCGACGATACCACTCTTATTGCTTTTTCTGAAAGTGAATTTGTCAACCTTACTTAATATCCAAGAACGTGGTATCAACTACAATTACACCAAGGTCATAATCGTTGATAGGGGACATTACAATCATCCTGAAATAATATCAGTTGGCCGTTGCCAGGTAGTCCAGAGTTTTGTATACCTCAGTTCTTTGATCGACAATTCAGGTGACTACGTGGTTGAAATTTGTCGGCGCATTCAACAATCATGGTCAGTGGTCAGCCATGACAAGAGTAAGACTAACTAAAATAAGGCATGACAATCATATCACAAAAGCCACCAAAAAGTCACTTGTTCTGTCTTTTCTTTTCCATATTTTTGCATGGCTCTGAGACTTGGACTATATAGAAAGACAAATCGCCACCGCATAGACGCATTTGAAAAGGACTTGAAGGAGAATGCTAAGCTTATACAGCTCACCAGACTAACGTTTCTATATAAAGCGAACTCGGAAATACAAAACTTCCATTGTTGCAACGCGTATCCTGACGTTCTTCGGCCAAACCATATGCATAGAAGTGATAATAAAGAAGAACTTGTTGTCCAGTGTCATGCCCCGACACAATTGCTAGATGTTAGTGTTACAAGCGACCGAATTGACAAATAATCGCGAAAGATGGCGGAATGCGATTTTCAAAGCAGTTGACAACTGTAACATGCTGAATGTTACTGTTTTTTGTTTTTTTTTTTTTTTTTCATATATTATTTTATAAATTAAATTGCCGCCTTGGATGTTGACAGTCTGGTGACTGCCATTATTAATTCTGTCGTCAATAAAAGGAGCAATTATTAAACTAGAGGGAATGCTTTCCCTTTACATTTGAATTACCAGTTTAGTACCAACATTTTCCGTTGGCTATTTTTCGAAGGAAAGCTCTGCTTGTTCAGCTTTTCCTATTCTTCGTCCCTTTTAAATTTTCATTTTCGACCTGAAAGGTTGAGCCTGGCCTGGGGGCCGCCATCTTCCTAAGTGAAATATCGATTACCCTTCTCATGGAAAAAAATACCTTATCGGCCATCAGGCACTAGTTTTACGAAATAAAGTTTCGTGAGGCAATGTTCCGTTAATTATCAAAAAATTGAATATCGAAGGTCTTGTGATAACCGTTTTATTCGAGTTTGATTTTCCTCATGGTAAGTTCTTTTTGATTTTTTTTTTAAGCAATGGTTTTCATGGAATTCCTCTATTACTTAGGGTCTTTCGAGGAGCCCGTTTCCTTCTAAGAGCCAGTTTCTTTCGAAGAGCCCGTTTCTCTTGAGGAGCCCGTTTCTTTCGAGGATCCCGTTTACAAAGAGCCCGCACATTTCTAACGATCCCCGTTTTCGTGAAGCATGGGCGTAGAGCTATTGAAGGAATTTCCTAGAGGAATCAAGTCCCTCATGTGTCGATACCTGTACCTCCACATTTGACGAAAACTGTGAACTTTTAGCCTCTATCTACCTTGATTCAAGCAAGGCTAGAATCTGCAACTTCCATCTTCAACTTTCCTCGTCAAGTGACAAAAAATGGATGGCTACCGTACTCCAATGTTTTCATTGAAATTGAGGCTTGTATAGAGTTTCTATAATACCTTTACTTTTTTTTATGAAATTATATTATGATCAATTAACAAAATTAATTGATTTTTTTTCTGATATGACATTACATTTTAATATTTAAAATTTGAATTTCGCATTCTTGACACCGAAATGACCTTTTAATAATTATTTCCGATTTTCGATTTATCGATTCTATTATAGATTTATATTTATTATATATATATTATTTATATATATATTTTATAGGTTTAAAGAACGTAGGTATATTTTATTAATCATATTCATCAATCTGAACTGAGGTCAAGGTTGGACATTATGTTCCAAATTCAATTTTTTTAAGTTAGTCCCTACCAACATCGTCAAAAGTTGATCAATTTTTCACCTGGGTTCTACAACTTATATGCATAAGGATTTCTGATATATCTCCTGTATACCCCTAACGATTAACCTGTGATTTCATACAGTTTTAATTTGATTTTACTGATTTCACTTTTTTGGCAGAAGCTGACCATATTTATCCATATATTATTACAATTTTCATTCATTCATTTTTTTATTTAATTTTCTCGAAACCTAAATCTTTCATATTTTCATTTCAAGTTAATGATATGGCCAGCGACTGTTAAGTTGAATTATGTGACAAATACACTAGTTGTTATGCTCTTTTAACAAAACCCTAATAATACTGGTTTAATAAAAATATATAGAAGGGGAAAAAGATGTTAAATAGACAGGGATAACTAGGGGTGGAGGAGTTACCTATGTGGGGGGTGGCAGTTCAAAAAAAAAATCACAGAAAGGGTACCTCCGTTTTCAGGGCGTTCGACTAGCTCACACTGCGGAAAGGGGTGTAACTAAAATCAGGAATGAGTGCCACCTGCTTTAGTGCCCTACAGTTAAACGGAATCCCTGATAATCCGAAAAAAGGAAATCTCTGATGCCAAATAATAGGTACTACACAGACCTAAAACTTCCAATGGGAAATAACAAAATAATAGCCTGAAATTGAAATAATTCTCTTATTATTCAATTCAATATTTAATTAACAGTAGTACGGCCTACGGCCCTGATAAGGGGATACGTCAATATTTATATTTCAATAATTTAAATAAAAATAATCACTGGCCCCAATCAGTTAAAAATGTAAATAAAAAAACTAAATAACTACCTACCCAAAAATACGAAAAACAGTCTTGAAGTTCCCAAACCTTACCTTACATTCTGGCTTGTTATGGTGATCAAAAGT